>CM064328.1:179220707-179820707 GCA_032595735.1 Pelochelys cantorii | reverse complement strand
AATAAAGCCTCAGAAAGGTTAAATGTCTTATAAAAAACTGAGCATAATCCTTGTTCTGACTCTGGATTGTTGTGATTTCTCTGTGACTTTTCTTCCCTATCTGTAATGTTATTTACAGACTGTATTTAGTAGGCTAAGTGCTCATGTAAGTGAAAACTATAACAAAACCAGTGTGTAGTAGTAGATGGAGGAACAAGATGTCCTGGTTTTGTGAGTAACTCTAGAATGAACTTTCAGCTAGGCCTGGTCTACTCTACATGGGAAAGTCAAAGTAAGATACACAACTCCAGCTCTGTAATTATGTAGCTGGAGTCAATGTATCTTAAATCGTATTCCATGCCCTCCAGACAGTGGGAGGCCAACGGGAGCAAATACTCCCATTGTCTTCTGTTCCTCATAAGGAGTAAGAGGAGCATTGGTGCTGACGGGGGCACCCTTTGTGTTCGATCTAGTGGGTCTATACTATTCTCACTAAATCGAACCCCGGAAGATCGACCGCAGCAGCGTCCGTCTTCCATGTAGTGTAGAGGATGGGATAGGAGAGAGGTATGTAAATGTTCACAGAGCAAAATGAATTTTGACAAATTTTGTAAAATTACTTCACTTAAGCAGAATTTCACTAAAACACCACCAGGTGATTTTTTTGATGGAGGGAAAAAACAAACAATACAAAATATCATTAAGAATATTTTGGCCAATTTTACTCATTAGTCTTCAGATCAAGTTCCACTACACGGAAGAGGAACATGTAGGGAAAGGCAAGCACAGGAAAGCAAAGTCAAGGGAATTAAAGGACACCATTTTAATTGGGCTGGGAGAAGAAGAGTAAGAGAGGATGACATGGCCTGCAACTCTTTGCTTATGAGAGCCATCATTCCCCCTGCCTCAGATGTAAGTTTGGTGCAACTGCCCCAGAATTTCCGAATTCTAGTTATCATGCAAAAAACCACTGACAAGCTAGTTTAAGCAGTATACAAAACTGGAGGAGCATGTATCAGCAGAGCCATAATCATTTGAGCCACAGAGTATCGATACCATGGCCTGAAAAAAATGTCTTCATTGGGCTGTGGACTTTTTCTCCCTTCTGATCTCTTAAGTAAAGAAAGTCCAGCACTGCAGATGGATCAGCACTGGCATCCACATGGCTATACATATGTGCAACATAGAAGTTTCTGCATGTACTTGCCAACTAGCCAGCAGAGTTGTCAACTGGTTCTGTTACTAAGAATCTCCCATTACATGTTCAATTATTGGGCAAGAACCACTATTTTCATTCCCACACACACCAGGATCAGTCTTGTTCAAATTCTATACTCAAATTCCATGATAGTTTGCAATGGAGTACAGGTGATATCATTTGCTGTTTATCCTGTAAATCCTTTAGAAAACCCTTGACCCTGGTCTTCATTTTTCAGGAGGAGGAAGGGAAAGTGAGCCTTCTGATGCTCTCAATGATACCTGAGAAGTTCTTGCTTTAGCTCTTCATAGCATGCAGTGCCTACTGTAAGGCTGGGCAGAGATGGAATTCACCTTTCGAGGAGGGGGAAGACCCTATTTGGACACAGACTGGCTAACCTAGTGAGGAGGGCTTTAAACTAGGTTCGATGGGGACAGGTGAACAAAGCCCAAAGGTAAGTGGAGAACATGGAGACCTGGGAGATAGGTCGGTAACGGGAGGGAGCATGGGCTATAATGGCAGAGGGGAGAAAGGAGGATCAGGGCAAAACTGGGAGGCAAGGTCAAATCAGTATCTTAGATGCCTATATACAAATGCGAGAAGTATGGGTAATAAGCAGGAGGAACTGGAAGTGCTAATAAATAAGTACAATTATGACATTGTTGGCATCACAGAAATTTGGTGGGATAATACACATGATTGGAATGTTTGTATAGAAGAGTACAACTTGCTCAGGAAGGACAGACAGGGGAAAAAGGGAGGAGGTGTTGCCTTATATATTAAAAATGAACACACTTGGAGTGAGGTGGAGATGGACATAGGAGACAGAAGTGTTGAGAGTCTCTGGGTTAGGCTAAAAGGGATTAAAAACAAGGGTGATGTCATGCTAGGAGTCTACTACAGGCCACCTACCCAGGTAGAAGAAGTGGATGAGGCTTTTTTTAAACAACTAACAATATCATCCAAAGCCCAAGATTTGGTGGTGATGGGGGACTTCAACTATCCAGATATATGTTGGGAAAATAACACAGCGGGGCACAGACTATCCAATAAGTTCTTGGACTGCATTGGAGACAACTTTTTATTTCAGAAGGTTGAAAAAGCTAACAGGGGGGAAGCTGTTCTAGATTTGATCCTAACAAATAGGGAGGAACTGGTTGAGAATTTGAAAGTGGAAGGCAGCTTGGGTGAAAGTGATCATGAAATCATAGAGTTCACAATTCTAAGGAAGGGTAGAAGGGAGAACAGCAAAATAGAGACAATGGATTTCAGGAAGGCAGATTTTGGTAAGTTCAGAGAGCTGATAGGTAAGGTTCCATGGGAATCAAGACTGAGGGGAAAAACAGCTGAGGAGAATTGGCAGTTTTTCAAAGGGACATTGTTAAGGGCCCAAAAGGAAGCTATTCTGCTGTGTCGGAAAGATAGAAAATATGGCAAAAGACCGCCTTGGCTTAACCACAAGATCTTGCATGATCTAAAAATAAAAAAGGAATCCTATAAAAAATGGAAACTAGGACAAATTACAAAGGAAGAATATAGGCAAACAACACAGGAATGCAGGGGCAAGATTAGAAAGGCAAAGGCACAAAATGAGCACAAACTAGCTACGGGAATAAAGGGAAACAAGAAGACTTTTTATAAATACATTAGAAGCAAGAGGAAGACCAAGGACAGGATAGGCCCACTGGTCAGTGAGGAGGGAGAAACAGTAACAGGAAACTTGGAAATGGCAGAGATGCTTAATGACTTCTTTGTTTCGGTCTTCACCGAGAAGTCTGAAGGAATGCCTAACATAGGGAATGCTAGTGGGAAGGGGGTAGGTTTAGAAGATAAAATAAAAAAAAGAACAAGTTAAAAATCACCTAGAAAAGTTAGATGCCTGCAAGTCACCAGGGCCTGACGAAATGCATCCTAGAATACTCAAGCAGCTGATAGAGGAGGTATCTGAGCCTCTAGCTATCATCTTTGGAAAATCACAGGAGACAGGAGAGATTCCAGAAGACTGGAAAAGGGCAAATATAGTGCCCATTTATAAAAAGGGAAATAAGAACAACCCAGGAAACTACAGACCAGTTAGTTTAACTTCTGTGCCAGGGAAGATAATGGAACAGGTAATTAAGGAAATCATCTATAAACACCTGGAAGGTGGCAAGGTGATAGGGAACAGCCAGCATGGATTTGTAAAGAACAAATCGTGTCAAACCAATCTGATAGCTTTCTTTGATAGGATAATGAGTCTTATGGATAAGGGAGAAACGGTGGATGTGGTATACCTAGACTTTAGTAAGGCATTTGATACAGTCTCACATGATATTCTTATCAATAAACTAGGCAAATACAACTTAGATGGGGCTACTATACGGTGGGTGCATAACTGGCTGGATAACCGTACTCAGAGAGTAGTTATTAATGGTTCACAATCCTGCTGGAAAGGTATAACAAGTGGGGTTCTACAGGGGTCTGTTTTGGGACCGGCTCTCTTCAATATCTTCATCAACGATTTAGATATTGGCATAGAAAGTACGCTTATTAAGTTTGCAGATGATGCCAAGCTGGGAGGGGTTGCGACTAATCTGGAGGATAGGGTCATAATTCAAAATGATCTGGACAAATTGGAGAAATGGTCTGAGGTAAACAGGATGAAGTTTGATAAAGACAGATAGTTTGATAAAGGAAGAATCAGTTTCACACATACAGAATAGGAAGCGACTGTCTAGGAAGGAGTACGGCAGAAAGGAATATAGGGGTTATAGTGGACCACAAGCTGAATATGAGTCAGCAGTGTGATGCTGTTGCAAAAAAAGCAAACATGATTCTGGGATGCATTAACAGGTGTGTTGTGAGCAAGACACGAGAAGTCATTCTTCCGCTCTATTCTGCGCTGGTTAGGCCTCAGTTGGAGTATTGTGTCCAGTTCTGGGCACCGCATGTCAAGAAGGATGTGGAGAAATTGGAGAGGGTTCAGAGAAGAGCAACAAGAATAATTAAAGGTCTAGAGAACATGACCTATGAAGGAAGGCTGAAAGAATTGGGTTTGTTTAGTTTACAAAAGAGAAAGGGAGGACATGATAGCAGTTTTCAGGTATCTAAAAGGGTGTCATAAGGAGGAGGGAGAAAACTTGTTCATCTTGGCCTCTGAGGATAGAACAAGAAGCAATGGGCTTAAACTTCAGCAAGGGAGGTTTAGATTGAACGTTAGGAAAAAGTTCCTAACTGTCAGGGTGATTAAACACTGGAATAAATTGCCCAGGGAGGTTGTGGAATCTCCATCTCTGGAGATATTTAAGAGTAGGTTAGATAAATGTCTGTCAGGGATGGTCTAGACAGTGTTTGGTCCTGCCACGAGGGCAGGGGACTGGACTCAATGACCTCTTGAGGTCCCTTCCAGTCCTAGTATTCTACAATACTGTAAATCCAGACATGCCAACAGTCAGTTTGAGGTCTTCCATGGCTTACTCAATAACATCTGACTCTATTTATATCTGGAAATTTCATCAGGAAATAATGGTATACAGGAGATGGCAGGTGATTTTCTACACTTCCAGGGTAGACAAGTACCATCACTCTTTCAAATGGACAATATACTCATAATATGGAGATATACCTATCTCATAGAGCTGGAAGGAATCTTGAAAGGTCACTGAGTCCAAACCCCTGCCTTGACAGCAGGCACAAGTACCATCCTTGACAGATTTGCCCCATCAAGAATTGAGCTCACAACCCTGGGTTTAGCAGGCCAATGCTCAAACCACTGAGGCATCCCTCCCATGGAGTTAGTCCTCCATCATGCCATGGAGATTCACTTTCACTATTAATCCGTTCACTGTTACATTTACCCTTTTAGAGGCATACACCTTTTCTAGAATGTATCTATTCTTATTTAGTGTTTATGATAGATATAAGTTTTTGGCTCTTATGACTGAAGGAACTTCTATGGCTACAGCCCTTTTGCACAGTGGACACCAAAAGTTCTATATGACTTGAATCTCTTAGACAAATTTCTTGTCCTTAAATAGTTTGGCAGAAGAAGAGAAAGAACCATCAAACCACCATTAATAGCACACAACAAACTAATTCCATTATGGGTATTTGCTATTATTACCATGTTCCTTCACTGAGCAACAGGCTATGACCACTGACTCAAAATCATATGTAGCACAACTCTAATACCTTCCATGGAGAAATGCCAGGAATGAATCTGACCCTGCACATGGACAGAAAAAAGCTTTATGTGGAAGTGAAATTCTATAGGGCCTATTCAATTATTTCTGTACCATGAAAATTATATATTGCCCTACACCCAGAGATCAGCTATCTGTACCACACTGGGCAGACCTGCAACTTCTTTAAATTGCTGTAGCTTGATTCACTTAGTGAAGTTTTGATGATTTACACAAATTGACTCCACTGCATGTCATGGAAGAAATGGAGGGGAACATCTGAGTATGGAGAGGAACATTTGAGTAGGCCTGGCACAGCAGATTCTGTTACACAAGATGTTGTGGCTAGAATTCATCAGGGGAGGGGGCGTTTATTTATTCTGGTTTCTACTGGAGTGAGCAGAGTAAATATTCCACTGATGCACAGGATCCAAGAGATACTTGACAGAACAAAAGAAAAATGTGTCTTTAGCTAATATTTGGTGCTTTAGCTTCAAGATTATTAATTGTCTGTGTTGCATCTAGAGGCATCAATTGAGATTGTGCTTAAAATCATCCTTGCCCCCAAACAGTTAGGGACAAGACAGATAAAATTTGGGAGAAAGGAGTTAGTATTAGGCCTACTATATTGACACAACAAGATTAAATGATGCATGCTCAAAGTTACACAGAAAGTCTGTGGCATGGGGAACTAAACCCCAGTCCTAGTCTAGTGCCTTAGTCACCAGACCATCCCTACCTTGCCACAAAATGACAGTGGAGGACACATTTAGATCTAGTTCTCATTTGCTATGTGCCCACTACAGTGTCAGCAATGTATAAACCAGCTACACAATTGACACTGGCAGAAGCATATGAAGAAGTTAGGTGTCTGCATATGGTGAACACCTACTCTGCAGCTGAAATCATTACTGCTCTGTAGAGAGGCTATTGCATTAGTGTTAGCTTTAGTTTCAGGCCAGCTATACAGCTGACCCATAGGACCAGGTAGATTCATTTCTGAAGTGCTGTCTCCTGTCATTCCTTTTCTCTTTAGTGAGTTTACAATTTTCATTTTATGTCAGGCCAACACCAAGCCTTGATACAGACTAATGGTTCATGGCAGTGGATTAGGGAGATAAGATTTCTCCAAGATCTAGAACAGAAAAAAGAAAATGTGCAAAAAAACTGAAATGACAAGCTGGTATCTTGTTAAATTGGCTCAGATAATTAGTTGTGATGTAGTTAAAATGAAACCTGTGTGAAAGTCAGAACTTTAACCACAAAAAATTGCTTCTTTACTTTGAACAGCTATGAGGGCCAAATCCAGCTACAAGATAAGCAGAGGCAACTGTGTGTTGCACTTAGTGGAGTTTCACCTAGACCAGAGTTTACTTTTTTAGATGGGGCTGATTGGTTATATGCTATCTTTCAGAAACAGAATGGAGTTATAATAATGCTTGAGATTACGATCGATTTTGCCCACCTGAAACAATAGTGAATACTTACCAAAGACACTTATTTTTAAAAAAAGGCCAAATTCACTATCATGCAAATCCACACTGGCAAGCCATTTCTTACAAAAAAAAACCTCTTTTTCTGCAGAAATTGGCCATTTTTACTCTTCATTTTCTTCATTCCAGGAATATGTGCCAATCATTTGGATCCTGCCAACTCTTGTTTATTAATTGAGCTAACTACTGGGAAATTCTACCAGAGTTCAATAATCTTTTATGACTAAATAATTAGTGTAAAAAAGAGACAGATTTAACTGTTTCTCTTGAAACCAGAAAGCTGGGTGCTTTAATGTAATGTAATTGTAATTTATATGAAGTATGGGGTAGCTGTAAATACTGTAAAGTACTGCTCTGTAGTATACTTGCAGGAAATTTGCAATTTCATTGTTATTTAACTTTATATTATTGTTAGCTATTCATGAGATGAATATCATTTTTACACTTAATCTGTAAAATGTTCAATGTAGATGGCTATGTAAAGTTTTGAGAAGACGATGGATTAGAGAATAGATCTCCTGTTGTGAGACCTTGGGCCTGATCTTCCTCTGATTTACACTGATGTAAATTAAAAGTAACCTTTCTGAAAACAGTTGCAGGTGGAGTTGCAGGTGTAAATGAGACAAGGATATGTACATCTTGGATTTAAAATCAAAATTGAGTTTAGTATATTTCTATTTACATTTTTAAAACTGGGAATGAATGTGATTACCATCTGAAGGGAACAGAATTCAAGACTGTTATTCATACCTACAGGGATTTTAAAAATCAGCTGAATCTATTGAGAAAGTTCCCTTATCAGTCAGCCAAAGTAGGAACAGGTCAAGTTTAGCTGTACTATTTACTGACTCTGTAAATTAATAATTATTCATCTCACAAAATAATATACCAATCTGCAAGTGATGGAAAAACTAATACAGCCAATATTCTGAACTCTTTTAAAAAATGGATACATTCTAACTTTGCTATATATTAGCTCTCACTTTATCAAATAAAAATTTATCAAATAAAAATTGGTCAACAAAAACTGGAAAGAAAGAAAGAAAGAAAGCAAGCTCAGTTTCCTGATGCAAGTGAACAATGTGTTAAGTAGCACAGACTAGGCAAATTCACACATGGGAACACTTGAATCAGAACCTGAGTATAAGCCTTATTTGAAAATGTTACTTCTAAGGCAGTTCAATGGTTTCACAGACTAATAGGTTAACTTGGGGAGCCTACTGTACTCAAGAGACTTCTGATGGAATCCCATTGTGATTCGTCAGGTGGGGAATCATAACCTTGGAAGCAGTGAATTTCTAGGCCTTGGCTTGCCAAGCAGGGAGGTAACTCTTTGGAGGAACTCTCTCTCATAAGGAAGAAAACAATCCACCAGGAGAACTCCAACTAACCTTGCAACATTAAAACTAAAAAAACCAGTGCTCTGAAGTAGGGATGCCTGCAGCTGCAATGCATCTTCCCTACCAATAATGAATCTGAAAGAGAACAAGAGAGTAGCTTCCTAAAAAAAAAAAAAGAAAAGAGGAGCAATAGCAAAGTTGCTAGAAGGCAAATTTCTGAGTTGCGTAGGATTTTTGATGCACAGCTCCTGTTGATCACAGAATAAGAAATGTGTGGCTAAACCTTCAGTTTGAAAATGTAGGGACTTGTGTTACAAGATAAATATTCACTGCAATACTTAAAAAGATCCTGTGAATAACATTCATCTCTCATATTTAGAAGAATGCTTAATGATGATCATAAAATTACACAAGTGAATGAGATAAAAGCAGCAGTCAGATAAGGAGGAGTCAATGAGGATTCCAACCGCAGCTATTACTTCCCAACAAACATGACATGAGGCCTTTTCTCCTGCATTGTCCTCTCCTGCTTCAGAGTTCTTCAAGGACTTCAGTTGTGTCCCATCCCATAAAATGTAAAAGGATCCAACTTCATTTGTAAAGAAGAGTATGGGGGTCGGAGGGAGGAAATGTCATAAAGGACTTTCTCACTCAGGCTGCTCTCAGCTCAGCGCCTCACCTTTCCCTTTAGATGTCCTCTTTAGGGGCTGTTTGAACTTGACCCCAAGCTGTCTGCTTGTCCCACTGGCCACATTTTCTTTTCAAAGAACTACTGTCATGGCTGCTTATAGCTTATTCCTGTGTGGGAAGCAAGAGCCTTTGAAACTGACTCTGTTCCGCAGCACAGTCAGAATAATGAATGTTTAAAAAAGCTCAGTTCTTGACGGGTATACAGCACATAGTTATTTCGAAATAACTTAGTCCACATCTACACAGCAGGCAGTTATTTCGAAATTATGTCAAAATACTGTCAAGCTAGAGGACTTCATACTCCGATTCCTGTAACCCTCATTGTTCGAGGAGTAAGGGAAGTCAGGGGAAGAGTGCTCAAATTTGAAATAAGTGCTGTGTAGACGCTCCCAATTTTGAAACAAGCTACACAATTTACGTAGCTCAATTTGTGTCGCTTATTTCGTGTTAAGCCTTGCTGTGTGGATGCACCATAGCAGTGCAGTGGGAACTACATTAATTTCAAAGGCCCCGCATAAGAGAGGGGCACTGGATATCTGAAGGGGAAGGGCCCAGGGCTGCAAGCAGCTTGAAAGTGCATTTCCTTAGCTCTGCAACATGCCATGTCTTCTGTCACAGATGAAACTGTATTGCTGGGATTTTTTCGTAGGTTGCAGCAGCCCATGAAAGGCTCAGGACCTGGGTAGGGCTAGAATGAAGCCCATAGTGTGGTAAATAAATAAATAATAATACAAAAAAACAATAATTCTGTTTAAAAGTAGGCTATTTATCATTTGGTGCCTCCTCATTTCATCTAATTTCCCAGTGATTTCCCCTCTCATAGCTTTCATTTTCTAACCTCTTCTCTGCAACCATCTTTGTTGGAGGCTGTCAGGTTTACATCCGGATCTGAATATAGTAAAGATAGAGAAAATACATAAGTTCTTTGTCAAGGAGCTCCCCCATCCTGCCAAGGAGTGCTTTGCTTTTGGTGGTGCTCTCAGGGGAGAGCCCATCTGTTTTGGATGTAGAGGAGGTGGTTCCTAAAATGACCATGCTCCAGGGTATGTCTACACTACAGAATTTTGTCTGAAAAACAGCCGTTTTTCTGACAAAACTTGGGTTACGCCCACGCTACAATCGTGTTCTTTTGAAAATAAATCGAAAGAACAGAGGGGTTTTTCTGACAGCAGTAATCCTCTTTCTACAAGGAAGAACGCCTTTTCCAAAAGAGCTCTTTCAGAAAAAGGCGTGTGTGGACAGGGAGGAGGGTTTTCTTTTGAAAGAAGAGGCCTCCAGGAAATAACACAGGTGCCCTGGTGGACACTCAGTCCATACTAATCACAACTCTATAGTTCCTGTCTCCTGCCAGCTCTTAAAGCTGCAGGCACCCTGGACAAGCCTTGTGGCTTGAAGAAGCCATCCTGGGAGCAGCACCCTGACTGCGCGGCTCTCCCTTGCCACGGGCCTTGCCACCCATGGTGGAGCCACAAGCCCCCCGAGGTCCTCCTGGCCCTCACAGGGAGCAGCCCCCGGGGTCCCAGGACCCACCCAGAGGACCAAGAGGCGAGCACTCTCTCATTAGAGTGCAATGCTCACACTAACCTTTTTCATTCCAAAGGAGAACCACTATGTAAAGAAAGAGGTTCAGTGTGGAGCCCACAGCTGCCCCCAGCCAAAGTGAGATGCTGTTTGAGACAACTTAGAGGTGACAAAGCCATGTTCACTAGGGCCAAGTCTTTGGTGAGGAAAGACCTGTCAACAGTAGCAGATGGAATGACTTTCAAAGGCTGCATCAGGGAGACTCTCAAAAATGAGCCAAAGTCTGCACACTCACTTGAAGATCTGGTGATGGGTCATTTAAAACGTTTTACTCTTCCTTTATTCATCTGCTTATTAATCCCAGGCACAAAGACATCTCAGTGATAACAAAGACCACATCAATGAAGAGGCAGACATAATACTGGAGGTAATACTGAAACTAGTGACACAGTCCAGTGAATGATCTCATATATAGTATATGTTGAAAAAGGTAAGTGAAAACATTGAACCATGTGGGACTCATAAGTAAGGGGCCTATGACTGAAATTCATGCTTGGGCATGTGGACAATATATAGCTTAAATCGCTTACGTGTGCCTTCAGAAGAACATAGGCCTTCTGCTAGACCTCTGCATGGGAACAAATTTCCCCTGAAGATGAAGCAGCTGCCTGCCATGAGTTTCTGAGGTCCAGTTAAATACCGATTAATTTATTTTCCCTACATTTTCCAAACATGACATAAGTAAACAAATAAACTGCAGTGATTTAACAAACCAAAGACCTACGCCCCCACACCCCGCCCCCCAAAAAAAGGTTAACCTTCTCATGGTATAAAACTACACATATTATAGCCTACTATTCTTTATTATCAGTTTGAACTTATAATTGTTATTGTGTAGAAAAGAAAAAAGTACACTTTGGTTTTTGTATTTTTTCCATATAATATCTAATATATTTAATTGGGCTCATTGATGTTATATTATATTAATTTATAATATATACAAGTACATATTATAATTACATATATAAATATATAACATATAATATATAATATACTAATACATAATGAAAAGCCTAATGGACGGTATCACTTTAAAATGGGCTTTCTCCATACACTTTTGTCAGTAATGCTAATTATAATTTGCAGAGGAAATGGACTGTATTTTTGATAAAAATCATTTTATATTTAAACTTGTTTTATGAAAACTGGTAATAAAAACAAATAACGTATTGTTAATGATCAACACACTGACTAATTCTACTAATGCTGAAAAGCATTTGTTGAAATGATGCATTATCTAAAAATATAATTTTTACTAGCTCTTCTATGTAATTTCTTAAGCTTTTAGTAATAAGTATGTCTAATAAAATATAAAAAAATATTTAGAAAATGAACCATAATTTTAATATAATTTTAATTAATGGGAGTGCAATTGCAGTGGTTTAAATTACATTCCCAGTGGTAAAAAGCCTTTCAAACCTAATTTGTAAGCCAAGATGGTGGCTTTAATGACTGGCAGCAAAGTTTCTTCAACAGATTTCATGGGGCATGATCCAAAGATAATAGGTTTTCAGCCCAATGACAATCCAATTACAATGCCAATCAAAGCCAACTTCATGCACTCTAATTATCAGATTTAGCTGTCAGTTCAAATACAAACATAACACTTTTATTTAAATAAAAATTTAATTTAGAAAAAAAGACGACTTCATGTGATTTATTGAGACTACTAGAGCAATCTAACTTATTTCTCCAGTAATATAATAAAATCAGTCTTGTATTAAAAATGTGAAAACTTTTCTCTCTCCTGTATATTCTATGCTGTATTATTCCAGAGTTAATTTAAGCAAAAAAAAAAAAAAAAAAAAAAAAAAAGAGAGAGATATAACATAACATGGCAGCAGATATTTGCAGACTAGCAGTAGGTTAAATAGAGTAGCAAGGTTTCAATGATACAAAACTCCAAGTGAATAAATGACAAAACCTAATTAGTTTTTACCAGTAATCACAAGAAGCTATGTTCAGACCACAACTGATTTATATAGCTCTAAAATCTATCTGTATTACATAGACACAGAGAAATAGGGTTAGAGAGTGAAAAATAAACACCAAATCCCTTTGTTCAAATAATTATGATGTTCAAAAAACACAGGCAGCCACAACTGAAAGGACCCGATGCTGCACCCTTAGTGTTGCTCCCTGTCACAAGGTTATCATTATTTATTAATTAGCAATACTGTAAAAACCTTATACAGGAAAGATAAAGCTTCACTTTAAGGTTCTTGGAAGAGTTTATAATCTTAGCGGACATCTATAAGCTGTAGTACTTTTATATATTCTAGCATTGTCAGATGTTAATTATGTTTACGGGATTTATCAGTTTGATCTATACTTCCTATAATGACAGACATTTTATAACAGTATATAGAAAATCATATTCTACAAAATAAATAAAAATAAACAACAGGTCACTTTATCGTCCCTTGAAGCAGTGTAACCAACTCTGCAGAGTGTCACTGCTAGTGTTGTAGGACAGCAATCCCTAGACCAGCGATTCTCAAACTGAGGTGAGGACTCCAAAGTGGGTTGAGACCCTATTTTAAGGTAGAAGAGGGTCACAGTGCAATGAATTTGAGAACCGCTACCCTAGCTGTTTGGTAGTGAGCTGCGTGTAACAAGCACTTCAATTGACAAGTCCCTGGAAGGGACTTGTCAATTTCACTGTCTGCCAGTAAACATTGACCGAAGTAGGGATGTAAAATCCCATTTAATTGGTTAAGTGGGGGGAGTGGGTGTGGCTTACCGGTTAATCAGCTAACCTGTTAAACTTTCACATTGCTAGACCAAAGCTGTCCCACAAGGCTCATCTCCTCCCCCCAGAAGTTGGGTTACGGTATGGCTGAAGCTCTGGCCTATAAGCTTGTGTCACATTTTTGATCCATAGATTAAATAGCGATATCCAGCTGCTTTTTAAAAAACATTATTTTACAATGTCAAAAGGAAAGTTTTACTGTGCAAGTGAATCTACACTTGATAAAAATGTCGTATTTTATTTAAAGCATGGATGTTTTCTAGACAACAGCTAGAAAAGAAAAATGGTTCCTGGGATACAGTATATTCATAAAAACAGAAGGAAAGTTGGGCAAGTGCATAACACCACATAGCATAATGTGTCTGAAAATTATTGAACTAAGCATTATTAAGAGGCATGCAAATATCTGAAGTACAAAATCTTACTCATACATTATCTCCAGTAAGAACTTTGAGTTTGATAGACTGATGAAACAAATGATTCCAATAGATGTATTATGCCATTCAAATGGAGCTTACATATTTTATTTTCTGAAGCTAAACAAATGCTCATCAACGACTTCATGGAGTACTTCATCAGTATTTCACCACTTTGCACTTGGTGGCAAGATTAGTTTGTTATGTATGATACAGTCATTGATCAAATATGCACAAAAGTATTTATTTGCTTAGCTCAGATTGTGAACTATGATATATCTGTGGTAGGGTGCAGTCATAGAAGTCTCTGGTGTGCTGATCATTCCATTGACACACACACCTGCTTGCTCTCTGAGGCTCCCCACCATCCTGTCCTGCTAGTCCAGATTCTCGGTCCTCCCTCAGACAAGGCATAGATTTGGGGTAACTGCTCCCATCCCCACAAAGCAATGCAGGCACTGAACCATTTCAGTTCAGGGATGATTCAGTTCTGGGGCACAGCACAGGAAATCAACCCCCAAATGTGGACCAAACCACCCCAAATAAATCAGTCTTTCTCTGTGTAAAAGTTTTACACAGTGAAATCTCATCAAATAAGTCCCCTTTATCAATGAAAGGGAGAAATGCACAATGACTGTTCCCCCCCAGGTACCAATTATTTACACTGGGCCTGATAGTAAACAAAAGTGTTTTTTATTAAGTACAGGTTGGACCTTCCTGGTTCAGCACCCTGGGGAACTGACTGGTCCCGGATGAGAGATTTATCCAGACCAGGGTAGGTTATTTCAGGCCCCCCTGCTGACATCCCTTCTCACCCAGGCTTCCTGGCTCCCCCCGCAGCCTGTCTGAGCATGTGCTCCCCCAGTCAGCTGTGCTGCGCACCAGCTCCCTGACACCCCCCACACTCCACAGCACAGCTGAGCCACACACTGGCTCCCTGCCCGCCCTCACAGTCCAGATGAGCCATACACCAGCTCTCCCTTCCCACTCCCCGCAGCCCAGCTGAGCCCCACGCCAGCTCCCGGGCCCCCACCCACATGCAGCACGCTGGGACTTTTTGATCCTGGAACATCCATGGTCATGCTGGACCACGGATGTTGCTGAACCAGAGAATCCCAGATTTTAGAGGTGCAACCTGTACAAACAGTAGGAATTATCTGATTGCAAGTGAAAACAGACAGATCAAAGTAAGTTAAAATGAATAGAACATGCAGAGCTGGTTCTAATCCACTAAAACTTATTGCAAGCAGATTCCTATTTGAGGCATAATCTTCAAACTCTTTCAACCTGAGTTGGGTCACCGACTCTCTTTTATCATTTCAGAATTTCCCAGGCCAGCCAAAGGGCTGATAGCTTCACATTCTCCATTGTGGGGGGAATCTTTTGTTTTACATCCTCCACTTTCTGTGGAAAATTTATCAGGTTCAAAAATGGACCCCAAGAGCAAGTAGCATGGTTTCCTAGGACCAACAACCTTCTGGATTAAAGGGCAAACAAGGCTATTTACAAGTTGTTAAGTTGATCACCAAGTTGTTATGGCTTCGGTTAGGTAGGTGCACCAATAATGATTCTCATTAGCACATTAAAAACTATAAACAGTCTCATACTTTATACTTCTAACTTCACATACAAGAATTATTCATGTTTCAAAAAGGATATACATATCCAGCAGCTTGTAACATTAAAATTGATAGGTTACATGAGGTATTTTGTCCAAAGCATCTTTGAGTTATGAATATGTATATTCATAAGCCAATTTTCATGAAGCATGGGGGGGAGAACTGACACAATACCCTACTCCTAAGGGCACATAATAATTAGTTATTGTTGTCCATGCTTATAAAATAACTTTCCTGTTACTTAATGTAAACTTCAAAATTACATAGTTCCCAGTAGTTGCTGAGATATTTTGTGCACTCCGAATATTGGGCTTTAAAACTTACAGGTTGCTAAATTCTTTTAAAATCTGTAAGAATCAGTTTTCATCTCTGACTTTTTAGGATGTTTGAACAGCAATGTAAAAAATGCCATTGAGCACTCTGCATACCTTTAAAAGGGCAGTATATTTTCCTGACAGTAGCTTCTTTCAAGGTAATGCTTTGTTGTAGCAAATACAAGGTTGTCTATAAACAGCATGGTTGTATAGGGGCTACCTTCAGTTATTGCAATAGTGTAATTTATCCCTATTTAATTTCAATATGGATCCAATTCGTCCACTTACTCTCAGGTTCGCAGAATCTGGCTATAAGTTGATAAAAATAATGACGATGTCAAGCCCTGGAAAAGTCTACAATAGGTGGAAACTATTGCTAGATCTAGATAAGGGTGCAGTGACAAGACTATGCCCTATTTCACTTCATTAAGAAAATGGGAGTGAGGGTGAGAGGTGCAGAGTGAATAAAAGTGTGCATGCATAAGAGAAACAGCTCAGCAAATATGCTTCTAAAATTAGGTAGGTCCTTAGTTCTGTGCTATCTTGCTTGCCCTTCAGGACAAGCAGAGACAACGGAGGTAAACTATCCTTGTTCTAGTAAGTTATTCCCTATGAAATGCTCATAGCCATGAATTACTGAGATGGGTTACAACATGGTTACATATTCTGGTTATTTACATCCCTTTCACCAATGCTTTTATCACTGCAGCTGCTTTATGAAGATTGTTTTCTATCTAAGATCTCTGTATCACCCAGTTCTTTTTACTAGTAAACAACTAGAAAGAGACCAAGGAAAGAGAATATAAGAATTGCCACACTAGGTCAAACCAATGGTCCATCTAGCCCAGTAATCTGTCTTTTGACAGTGGTCAGTGCCAGATGCTTCAGATGGAGTAAATTAAGAGGGCAATTTGAATGATCCATTTCCTGTCATCCAATACCAGATTCTAGCTGTCAGAGGTTTAAGATACCTAGGGCATAGAGTTGCATCCCCAATCACTTTTGCTAGTAGCTACTGATGGACTTATCTAATTCTTTTTTGGACCAAGTTATACTTTTGTCCTTCCCAACATTTCCTGGCAATGGAGTTTGACTTTACACTGTGTAAAGTACTTCCTTATGTTTGTTTAAAACCTGCTACCTAGTAATTTTATTAGGTAGCACCTTGTTTGTGTCTCTTGCAAAACTCTTCCTTATACACTTCCTTCACATCATTTGTGATTTCATAGGCTTCTCTCATATGCCACCTGAGATGTCTCTTTTCCAAGCTTTGGAAAGAAAAGAGAGATTGTAGAAGAGAGCTGAGTTATGTTTTGCTATCTATGAGGAGTAGAAAGGCAGTAAGTCATTAGTCCAGAAAGACAGATCAAAGGAACAGAAAGAACTTTTTTCAAGTTTCTTTGCTGATGTCTTGTGCTTTGTAGCTAGGAACTTACACCACTCACTTAGCATTATGAGATTACAATGATGGGAAAACATACATCACCTCTGTCATATCTCTCTCGCTCAATGAACACACACTAATTCCAATTCATCCCTGAAGTAATTCCATTGATATTATCAGAGTTGCAATAGGGATGAATTTAGTCCAGTAGGCCAACTTGTGATCAAGTTCCTCTATGTTATATGGTAACTTTCTGCATTTTGCCACAGTGCTAGTTTTAAAAGATATGCAGTTGATTTAATTACATAGTTGTTGAGAGATACCACATGCAAACAATATGGCCAGGTGAGTGTTAGCTGCTCCCAGATAAAAATGTGTCGTTTTCTAAATTGAATTTTACTGATGCTTAATTTGGACATCTGTGTACACCAACTCACAGCAGTTGCCCTGACCAACTAGAGCAAGGGTGAGGAAACTATGGCCCGTGGCTTGCCTTGATCAGGTCCATGATCAGGGGATGTGGGGGGAGAGAGGAGAGTGGTGCTGTGGCTGGTGTGCCAGCGCCGGCTCCCTGCTGAGGTGGGGGGAGTTCCAAGCCTCATGGGCCCCCAGGCTCTGCCCAGCATGAGGGAGGAAGTGGCTGTGTGAGGCAGGGAAGTGCCCCCTGCAGCGTCCAGAGCCATGCAAAGGCACCCATGCCCCTTCCAGGAAACTGCACCAGGTAGGTGCACCAATCCCTTGCCCTCCTGCCCAGACTCTACCCCCACTCCCTGGCAGCACCCTTCTGCAGACCGAACCCCTTGGCCACACCCCAGCACCCTGGGTGCTAGAAGAGTTAATCTGGCCCTGGAGGGCTTGCGACTTAGTGCCTTCACCCCCTCCGTCTCCCCCCACCATGGGGCTGGAACTTGAGGGGAGTGTCTTTTTTTCCTGCTTCTCAGTTGGGGAACACCTGTGAGTGTTATTTTTCTCCTTTTCACTTGGGGGCCAAGTCAGTGAGGACTGTTTTTTTTGTTTGTTTTTTGCCCCTCACTTGTGTGTGGCTCCCCAACTGTGTTTTTCAGTGGCTCTCAACCCAAAAAGGTTCCCCACCCCTGAACTGGAGGCCGAGACTTTCAAAACTGAGAAGGAAAGTTAGCCAACCCTCCTTCACCTCCTGATTAATTGCAATGTGAGCTTTGTGACTAAATCAAATCTTTTAGTGTCTTTGAAAGTCTCACCTGGGATGCTGTGCTTCAAAGAGGAGTCAGTCTCCTGTACTGTCAACAAAAGCAAAGATGGTATAGATTCAGACATCTCATTCATTACAAGTCTGTTCCTTCAGTAAAACAGAGCTTTCGCCTTAGCAAGCCATGGTAGTGTAACACATTGTAAAAAGAGTACCAATCGCAAAAATTATTAAACATTTATCTCTCCCCTGAGTGAACATCTGGCATGTATCAGAATGCTGCCTTGGGGGCTTAGTACCAAAACCTTTAAGGTTTTATGTGACAATGCCTAGAGAGGGCAATAATACAGCATATTCTACATAGTGGTTTTTTTTTAATGCTGGCCTCTTGAAAATATCAAGAGCAGAGGTTGAACCACACATCTCACTTTCTAAGTGAAATGCTAGTTCTCATTTTTTGCCAAAAAAAAAAAATCAGCTCTATTTTTCATTAAGTAGGAAGAAATTTAAAACAAAAGCAATGGGAAAAATCATAGAAAACATGACAACATTTCAGATAGCTTGTGGATGCTGGGTTGCATTTATACCTAATATCAAAGAATAGCAGCTACAGTGAAGCAGTATCCCGCCATTATAACTTTCAGCCTTTTTAATCCTCTTTTTTCCCTATGTCTTTGCAAATCCGCAGGTGGCTACAAATGAAAGCCATCCAAGAAGTCTGAACCTATGAAGTCCCTGATGCCTGCCTCCACCTGGGCCAGTCTTTTCATAAATTCACTCACTTGTTATGTATTTATATATTTAGCATATCTATCTAGCTAGCTATGCTGATATTGCCCAGAAATAGTAGATGGATAAGACAATGATTTACTTGCAAAATTAGATTACTTTTGAGGAGACAAGAAGGTGCTGAGCCACGAATTAGTAATTTCAGATGATGGTCATGATCTTTGTGTAACTTAGAATATTAAAATAAAAATGAATAAAATAAAACACTTGGGAATTGGTAATTCAAGGGTCTGATTTCTATTTATTCCTCATAACAGCACAGTGCACAGCATTTGCTCCCTGAAATCTGTCAACTACAAAAGTTTGAAGACATGCTAAGATGTAATACCCTACAGTATATGGTACAATACTGAGAGTAAATTAACACTACTTGGAGCAAAATATAATCATCTCTGCTGAAATTTGTCCAGGACACCAAGCCTAACACTCCAAGTCTTATAAAAGATGCCATGGGCTCTTCAAAGAGTACAGGTGTTCAGGGATTAGTATTCTGTTTCACATAAAGGACTGCGTGCCTTCAACTGCATAATACTGCTCACCCAACTTGGGATATTGATTTCATACTGAGTCAGAAGGACGTGCCATCTACTAAATTACTAACATTACTTAAGACCAAATTCTAGAAGAGAAAAACAAAGTCTATGTATTTTCATAAAGACTTAGCACTGCCTTTTCATTTGAATTTCAGCAGTAATCAAACACTGGTCCATGGACAGTTAATTGAGAGGGGTTTCTTCCTTGCTTCTAGCAGTTTAAACCAGAATCCAGACCTACCTGGCCTCATTACAACATGACCCAGTTCCATTGAAAGTCAACGGAAAGATTCCGATTGATCTCTGTCAAAAGTGGATCGGACCCCCCAGTAACCTAAAAAGGAGAGGGAAGAAAACAAGACTTATCCAAAGGGACCAAAGCGAGCAACAGAAATGGAGCCCCCAGAACCAGCAGGAGCCATTGGCAGCACAGGTGCCAGAAGCTGCCAGTAGAATGGGTGTGCCACAGGAGTCAAGGAGAGAAAGATCAAGAAGCTGATCAACACAACTAGGGGAATGAGTAGCCAGATAGCACACATGGAGGAAAAAGAAGACCAGATGGCAGGGAAGCATACATTGGAGAATAAAATGGAGAGAGGGGGACAGCATGCGAAGGCGAGAGTGAATAAAAAACAAAAAACTTTTTTTTTCAGAAAGGACAATATACTTAGAGATCATGATGAATAAATATTTCCCTAAATTTGTTTTCAGAGTAATGTTTTACTCAGAAATTGAAAAGGTTTAATATCACTACCCTCCACCAAAAAAAGGGATAAACAATGTCCTAGGGAGACAAAACTTGGGGAAAAGACCATTTTCTCCCCAGAAATTTAGAATAGAATAGAATAGAATAGGGGAAATAAGGTTGGGGTTTGTGGTGTATGATTACATCAAGCCTTCTTTATACAGACAGGAAAAAGATTTATGTACTGCGGAGAAGGAATGTGTGTAGAGTGAATGATATTGGAAAGCCACAGAGAAAAACCTGATAGGGAAGATTAAAGTGCAAGCCCTCATATGGGTCAAATGTTGGGTCAGAGTACAAATCTGAGGGGAGAATGCAAAGTGGTTCTATTGCGGCTCTCTTTAGCATCACAACTGATGGTAAAACTGTATCTGCCTCACTTGCTCAAATGACGATATCCTCTCATCCTTAAATTAAATAAATATACAGCATCAGTTACCAGTTGATAAAGCACAAATTTATAACATGTTGATAAATTAATAAATAAGAAAATTAGCAAGAGTATGTTCCATGATCATAGGATCACCATAACCAATTACCCAAATGTTTTTATGCATCACAGAAGCATTAGTGCTGTAGCAAAATCCTACAGCGCTTAAATACTGTGCTTTTTAAGAGCAGCTCTAAGTTATCAATATTGTGTTTTTATGAAGTAAAACAAATAAATGGAGGCACTCTCCATTTATTTCGCCAAACTGCTCTGCGTGTATATGCTTGTGCGTTTGTGTTCTGAATAAATCTTTGATTTTCTTTTATAAAAGATCAGGAACAATCTATCCATAGATCCTCAAATATAGGATTATGAAATGGTTTACTGTGGGAGGCACTACAAACATATCAGAACAACTAAAGAGTTATAGGGTATATTTACACTGCATGGCTATTTTGGGATACCAAAAGTATCCCGAAATAGCTAGCCTGCGTCTACACAAGCCGCCTGTTATTTTGCAATATTTTTCGAAATAACGGGTGCACTATTTCACCATCCCGGTAAACCTCGCTGCACAAGGGTTAAGGAATGGCTCTAAATAGGGCATTATTTTGAAATTTGGCACTACATAGATGCACCAAATTTCAAAATAGAGTCAAAATAAGGGTATGTCTACACTGCACGGCTATTTAGAAATAAACTAGTCTGGGATAGTTATTCCAAAATATCTTATTTTGAAATAGCACATCTGCACTGCAGGGAAGCCTCAACATTAGTCCAAGCCAGGCTTCCCAAATGTAGATGTGCTCTCTCAATTTAGAGCCCCTGGAAACACTGAGGAGGAATAACTTAGAATGGCCCTGGTGAGGGGCTATTTCGAAATAGCAGCAGCATAGCATCTACACATGCCTTATTTTGAAATAGCTATTTCATAATAGGCGTTTTTGCTTGTAGAATGAGGTTTACAGATTTTGGAATAAGTTGTCCGTTATTTCAAAATTATTTCAAAATAACAGAATGGCTGTGTAGATGCTCGCATTGCTATTTCAAAATAACACTAGTTATCTTGAAATAGCAGTTCAAGGTAGACGCACCCTAAGATATGCAATTTGTGTAGTCCAAATTGCATATCTTATTTCAAGTTTAGGGTGCTGTGTAGAGGCACCCATACAGTGCAATTAAGGCAGTGAAGTACTTCCAGAAATGTTTATGTGTAGCACAAAGAACTTGCATGAGATAGATTCAACCAAAATTAATCCTAATCTTAGACTGTTTGTATAAAGAAGAGGAGGAGTGGGAGGAGGGGGAAGAGGAGAGGACCTTGGAGAGCAAAAAGACACTGCATGGCCTCCACGTCTTTATAGAATAAGAAACAATACCACAGACTAGGGATGTTAACAGGTAACTGGTTAATCAGTACCTGGAGAAGCCCCCTACTCCTGCCTGCAGTCCCCCACAGGGCTAGGAGCCATCAGCCCCATCTGGTGCTTCTGGCCCCTCATAGGACTGCCACCTCCCAGCCCTGTGCAGAGCCAGCGGCAGCCTGGCTGGAGCAGCCCCTACCTGAAGTGGGCGGGTGGAGGGCTGCTCCAGCCTAGTACCGACAAGCAGGGAGGCCCCTCCAGCACAGTCGGGTTGGACCCAACCCCTGCAGTCTACCCCCGTTTAATCAGTTAACTGGTTAAACTTAACGTTTAACCGGATAACTAATTAAACCGGGATCTTACATCCCTACCCCAGACAGGAAACGGTGTCCAATGCATTATAAAAGTTTTTGGTTTGTAAAGATGGACTATCCTCTTTAGACTGGGGGCATGATTTTGAGAATCAGAATTAACTAAATGTGGGAATCTTATTTTGAAATCTGTGAGGAAACTGAAAGTGATGTACAGTCAGCATATACATTATAGATTGTGTTTAACATCTCAGTCAAAGGATACTGTCTCTAACAGGGCTTTATTAAATAATAGTAGAATATGCTGTCCGCACAAAATAGGAACTCATGGTGTGGTATGACATTTGAACCCTCCTCTTTCTAGTCCATAGACAAGAGTGTTGCCATTGACATTGTATCCGAAGTTTAAAAGGATGTATGTATCCTGAACTGAAATGATGACACCAAACAGAAATAAAGGTTGCATATGTTCACTAAATCATTTGCATCATACTCTATAGCCCTCCTTTTTGTTTGCAGCTGAATAGCTCACTTAAAAATTCTAATAACTCCCTCACTGATCTGGTCTTGAATGATTTGACTGAACATATCTTTTTATATCTAACGCACTGCGATTTTGTTCCACATGTTGTGCAATAGCTGATTCTATCCTATCCTCACAAAACATATTAAGCTTAATAAATATATTTATGAGAATTACTTTGTATAGTCCTTATGCAATCAGCCATGCTGTGTATGATAGCCCAAGACGATGAAAACCCATTGACTTTTTGTAGCAAATTAGTCTACCACCTAATCGGTGAACCCTGCTAAGCTTTTGAATTATGACGAGAACCAGCAGCTCAGTTAGAACACTCAAATGAATTATATCAATTCATAAACTTGTTCATGTCCAGATTTCATTAGCCACACATTAACAGCATTTTATGTTTATTACTGCTCTGACATAATCTATAAATAACTGAAATGCTAATCATAGTGTTCTGCCGGGCATCATCATTTAATCATAAAGAGATACATTATTATAAACTATAATAGATAATAACAAGTCTGGGTCAATGGCCGCATATTAAAAGATCACAATTATATCCTATAAGGGTATGTACCTCATACATTTGGTGACACAAAGGTCCATATCTAATCACTTGCAAATGTTTCCCCTCTGACATACTTACAGCACAAGGTGACACAATTAAGAAAATATGCTTGTAAAACAGGGCAATCTTTGAGCATCAGAGTAAACAGAGAACAATTAATAGTGGGGGGAACATTACAGCATTTGCCAATGGCAATTCCATTAACTCTTCATCTCTAGGATTTTTTTTATAAAGAAATTCAAGTTCATAATATTGGAGAAAAACATGCAGTATGTAGGAATACAGATGTATTACCGCAGAAGCTACTAATTAGTTATCTATTAGGTTAAAACATAGAAAAAAGATTACATTTGCATACTGCCTTTTAAAATCCTATAGTTGTTTCATTGGATTCTTCAGACAATTTTACCTAGTACAAGAAAGTACTGAACTAAAGTATACTCTGTACTTCCCTTTTTATGGACAACTGATTGTCTTCTTTCGAGGCCCATTTTATTGTCATTGTTCCTGTCCACAGAGTATGTCATTACAGCATTTTGACTCGCACAAAACAGAGAGATGATTTAGATTAGGTATTTAGAGTATCAGGATAATTGGATCAGTACCTTGCATAACCCATATTAGCTCCTGGTTTTTACTGAGGTAAAATACCCTGGCAAAACATCAGCTACTAAACAAATAATTTCAGTAACAGATTTATCAGCTAAAATAGTTTAAAATGGGAGATGAGTCTGACCCAAGGATCAAGAATTAATTGCAGATTATTAGAATAAAGTATTTTATACTGAGAATTAGCCACTTATTTAAAGCTTTAGTTGAATAGGAAGCAGAGATGTAGTTTGTCATTGCAAGCACTTGCACCTCATAGCTCAGGGTGAACTGAGGAAGATAAAGAAAGGAATGTAAAACACTATGGAAACCAACCTCTGGAGACTTAATATTCTGATCAGCTCACCTCCGAACATCTGGCTCTTAAATGTTCAAGCGCAAAAACAAGAGAGCTAATGAAAGCAGTACATATTATCTCTCCCATCAATGTACCTCACAAACACCTGCTAAAATTAAAACAAATTGAATCTTGATTGCTGATTAAGTACCCCTTCTTTAGCTAGATATTCTGTCATTATTTGCCCTGGCACACAATGTATAAACTGATGAAAAGCTAGTAGTGGGCTGCAGCAGCAAAGGTTGATAAAAGGCAACTGAGAAGTATGTGCATATGAATTGCAGCAGATTAACTTTGGGTACAAGTAACCCTGCAACAGTTACTTTCAGACTCCCCCAAACACCTCTTTTCTTGGGCAAAATTAAAATGATAAAGTTCTATTTAAAATGGAAGACAAATAAGTTCATAATTACACCTAAGTTTTTCCAGAGATGTTCATATCAAAGGGGACAATTGACAGATATATAGCAGTTACTTGTTGCCCAGCTACTGAGCTGAAAAATACCTTTCAACAGTATTATTGCACCTTGTATTTTTAAGATATTATCATATATTTGTGAAGACTTTGAAGTATTTGTAGGTATATGGTTGTGAAAGAGAAAATAAACCCTGTTACAGAATGCATGACCTTTACTTATCTCAAATAAATGCTTAAGCGCTAGACATAAAAAGGTTATACAGTTTATTGCCAATAAACTAACAGAATATTCAACTCACACATTTCATTTCGGATAAAATTATCCTTTAGAATTTTCACCATACTTACATAAATACACTCCTACATGAACAAAGATGACAGATGTGTGGCTAATCTACCATATTAGTGTCATTTGAGAAGTTGTGGTTTTGTTCAAACTTTATTAGCTAAACTTGAATTGATCCCAGTAAAAAAATCAACTCAATATTTAACCTAGCTTAAGTATGTTTCCAGATCCTATCATAAACTCTTAAGCATTACTGTATTGCAACATATTTATGTACATTTCATGTAAAAGTTGAAATAATTAACTTTTGACACAGTCCTTTAATTATCAAAAAATTGAAAAAAAAATCAGCCCTGTGACAATATATAAATCCTTCTTAACAATATTATCTACAAAACTTTGTTTTTGACTGACAATAAGGTTGTAACAAACACATATGTTTGGCATATGCATTTCATTAATCCTGATTATATTATGAACCAAAAATTAGCATCATAATGATGGGTTACCCACAGATCTAGAACAGGACATTTAAACAAAAGAAATAATGTCCTGAATCACTTACTATTGCTTGACTTCTTTTTCTTATTGCATTCTAAATTATTTAAATATACTATTAGACATCATATTGGGGAAAAAACAGATGTTTTCTAATTATGAACTGATTTTACAGTACGATGGTGTCACATATTTAAATTACAAATACACATTTTTAGCATTCCAGCTGTGCTTTACAAGAGTTTAATTTGCTTCTTCTGATATGTCACGTTGCACCTGCCTTTTAAAACTCCTATAAATGTAAAACATTAGTTAGACAGAATTATTAAGACATGCTGACAAATTCTAAAGATTTTGAACATCTTATAGAAGATGAAATTTATATAAAAATTCAATAATGAACCCGCTAAATGTGTATTTAAGATAACATTTACAAATATTTTAGAGTATCAAATGAAACTGATAGCTTGTGTGTATGTGCATATATAGCATATAGAATTACATTTTATTTACACAGCTCCTTCCATACACAAAGTATTTTAAAGTATGTTTCTAGAATAATGAGGTTAAATACTGATAAGGCAGTAACTTGGTAAGAAGCCAACTACAGCAGCCATTTTGGACTTAGCAATGACACCCACACAAATATGGGCACTGATTGGTAAGGAAAGAAATATTGGCCAAAACACAGGGTTATCCATATTACTTCGAAAACATTCTTTGAGATGTTTGGCTTTTGGTTTGCCAGCATGGAGGATACACAGAAAAGACATCAGATTAATGTCTCATCTGAAATACATTAGTTCTGTTGGTATTGGTATTAGCACTGGGTGGGAAGTAGAACTTGAAATTCCTATTTTATTGCACAGAGAGTATTCCCTAGTTGAGCTATAGCAAATATAGCAAAGTGAGTGTGTGTGTGCGTGCATGTGTGTGTAAATAATTTTACAGGCAGATACAGAATCTCAAAACTAATTCAGAGGAAGCAATCAATAGCTAAATAAGAACAGGTAGACCTTCATGAGATTAATATTTGTGACGATGCTACTAAAATATTACAGCTGGTATATTTCTATGAATAAAAGAGCAGGAGGCTAGATTTTAAACTTTGAAGTAATTAGCTTGTGATTCACAGAAACATGTGGCCTGATACAGTGGGAGTGGGAAGTACTTATTCTAGAGCTATTTATTGTCTTGTACACTCCCTAGAAATAACAATGATTGCTTTAGATTTGTATGTGGGTATAAAAAGAGATACAGAGTGAATAATTCATGAAGATAATGTAATATTGTAGGGGCACCGTTTCATCCTGGGTTTTCCAAAAATAATAAAAGACAAAACTTTTGAGACAACAGCCTTTGGTTTGATTACAAAAAGATATTTTGAACCATGCTTTAGATAAAATATTTATGCCCTCTCAAACCTTTTCACCGAGCTATGTAAATTACCAAAAAACAAAACTCACCTATACCTATTAAAGGTCCAATCCTACTCCTATTAAACACATGGAAGCCTTTGCATTGACATCAATGAGGCCCTCAAAAGACAAAGTAAAATTTAGAGCTTGTTTTGAACTAGATCCTTATTATTGTCAGAGATCTGCTAACATAAGGGGAAATACTGCCATTCCTTCCCCAGCAGTCACTGTGATTACAGGTCATAAGACACAGCACAGTGATCCACTTCCCCTCTGTGCCAAACAACTGCGCTCTCTGCAGGAGCTCCCTTTGCTCCAGAAAAGGGATTCATGGGGTGGATTGGAAAGAAATGGAGTCCAGTGATAGATCAATCAGCAACTTGTCTCCATGGGCAGTAGCTACTACAGAATGTTTCCACAGTAGTCCTCTAGTTCTCAGGGACTGGGGGAAGAGGGCATGGATTCCATCTATGATGACCTCTGCAATATTCTACAACATGGAGTTCAGGTAATCAGCTGTGGGCTGGGCTTAGGACTGGGCAAATCTTTGGGGTAGGATGGTTAAGGGGAAGCGCGGATGCTAAAAACATTCTGGTGATCTTTTTTATACTGGAAATTAAATAAAGTAATATTGTAAATCTTTCCAAATGGTGGCGGTTCACCAGGGCTAGCCCCGGTGGGCCACTGCGCTATACATACCTGCACCTCTGCGGGTACGGCCGATTGTGGCTCCCATTGGCCAGCAAAAGGATGACCCATGGCCAAAGGAATTTGTGATCCCCTGTAAATATGGTGGTATGGGGGTCTGCCAGGAGCTAATCCTGGCAGACTGGACCCAGCCTGTGGACCAGTATTTGCCCACCCCTGTTTTAACAGCAGGGTAGAAACATTTCTTAAATCCTAGAATTTCCATGTACTTCAATGTTCACAAGCTAATTCAGAATAAATGCAAGGGTATTTTGGATGATGAGCTCATCAGCTAGCTCTCTGGACATATTTTAGCTCTTTGGCTACATTCTGCTGAAGCTTTTTCTTCGCAGATCCAGGTTGCATTACAAAACAAAGTGATTCTTCATAAAGATACAGTTCAAAGATCCCAACCTGAGTTCTGTTGTGTACTACTTCTTTCAGTGTTGCACCATTCATCATAGCAGTTATTTTTGCCTCAGATTGCATGCCACTAAGAAGGCAAACAGCATAACTGAAGCACTTTGGCACAGGTGAAAGGTTGTTCTACACATACAGTGATTTCAGCCCAGTTGTTAAGGAAATTATTTTTCGCTTCCCAGTATGAAGTCTGCTGCACTACTAGAAGGAATTCTGCTCAGATCTCCAACCCACATGTCAGAAATGCAAACACAAGAACATTACTATTTGAGTTTTCATACTACTTCTGTGCAGTGCAAAAATATTCAAAATGAAAATGTGCTTGAGCAGGTTAAGAATGTGTAAGCAAGAAAAATTCTATTTAGAAAGAGAGGTGAAATGTCTATGGTACCACCAGAGACATTAAGAGAGATTAGGACATCACTGTAAACTAAACTACTCCTTAGCTAAAAAAAATCAATAATAATGAATGCTACCAACTAAAGGAAAAAATTCTGATACAAAGAAAATATATTTTTAACTCCTTGGGCAGGTCTACACTAGGAAATTATTTTAAACTAACTTATTTCAAAATCATAACTCCCAAAACAACTATTTTGAAATAAATAGTGTGTCAACACTACAAGGAAGCCTGAAAATTAATCTGAGGCAGGCTCCCTTAATATGGATGCACTAACTCAACCTAGAGCCCCAGTAATTACTGGGGAGTAATTACTTTGAATGACTCTGGGGAGTAGTTATTTCGAAATAGCAGCAGTGGAACACACACACTACAGCTATTTCGAAATAAGCAGGAATTATTGTTTCAGAATAACCAGCCCCGTATTTCAAAATAACATGCTTGTTAGTGTGGCGCTCCACTTGTTATTTCAAAATAAGGGGAGTTATTTTGAAATAACTCCCTAGTGTAGACTGGCACCTTGAAAGCTCATGGATATCAAATAATATGATACCATTGAATACATCTCTCATTGTTTTACTGCAATATATAGCACATATAATGCTGTTCTTACTCTGTGGCTTATCAGACAACTGTTAGATCACATTCTACTCTCTGATGCACCAATTTAAATTCAAAGCAACTTCAATGACTCTGGAGTTATTCTAGATTTGGCCTCTGGTAAACACAATTTTTCACTGACCCACATTTGGCCTTCATACACATGTATAAAAACTCTGAGCAGCCCAAAAATCAATGGGAACAGTTTGTAAACTGAGTAAAAGGATCAGGCATTTTGTCAATGGAAATTTTGATGCTGTGCTAAAGTATACATTTTAGAAGTGAGAGAGTAAACATGCCACTCAAAGCAGACATTATGATCATGAAGAAACTTTGGGGATTTGCTTCTCAAAATATCTCAACCATATAAATAAATTTGTGCAAGAGGCTTTTGTATTTTGCAAAAGGAAAAGAGAAAGATCACCTCATTTCACTATTTTTTTGAGACAAAGATTAACTTGGTGACTTTAAATAATTATGTCAAATGACTATATCTTTTTTTCAAATTTTGCTCATTTTATTGATTTTACTTTTTTCAAGGAACAACAATTTGAATGAAAACAAGTTAAAAAGTTAGAAAACCATTTTCAAGTTTTTTATGTATGATATGAGTTACTGTAAGCTGGAAATTTGCTGGATTGAAAGAACATACATATAATATTGCCCTGCAGTACCTGTTTGCATTACATTCCTCTTGTTGGTTACTAGTAATGATGAACAGGATATTTAGAATTGGATTTTCCTTATTACAGTGTATTCATAGCTTACACTAGGATTCCAGTCCTTCAGTAGTGCAGAAGGAAGATGAGGACAAACCATTAGTGCACAAACTACAGTCAGAAGTTTAGCCGAAGAAAATTAGGAGAGCAATTCAGTAAAGAACAGTTAACTTTAGACCATGTGGAAGAGATTCATAGGCGCTCTGCGGGCTACTGGTAAGAGGATTCAGGTGCTGGATTCTATCCCGGAAAAAGACATTTGTGCATGAAAAGCCAGATCCACAATTAATTTATGTACACTGACACTGACTTCAACGGAGTTATGCAGATTTACACCGGCTGAGGTTCTGGCCCCACGTGTCTTGAAAACACACTACAGTAATCTGTTAGAAATATTCACCCACTAAAACTCTGTGGAGAGGTCTGAAACAAGGTAAAACGGCATTTTATTAAAAAGACAGAAGAGAGTGCATCATGGCAGGAAAACAAGTAAAACAAAAGTAAATAGAGTATTTAAAACATGATGATCACTGTGAAAGTACAGGGGGAAGAGTGTTACAGGAAACAGCTTTAGAAATTCTAGGATAGAAGACTAAAAGAATATCCTAGAATTTCTAAACCACAGGTAAATATTAATCAATTACTTATTATTTCATTAAATTGGAGATGGAAAGGACCAATTCTTAACTCTCAGTGTTTGCCTCCTGGGGTCCTAGATATCTTTTCCCATCAAATTAAAAGGTGGGGGAGATAAATAAACATTAGAAATTAAAATTGTCTAGGTATATGAAGGAGAAAGGAAAGAAAGAGGAAAATAATGTTTCACAATTATTACTTGAGCTAAGAGAAACAAAATTACTTGATCATAAATTCAGGATAATCTTGTTTTCTTTATGAGTTTCCATTTTATTAATGAAGGGAAGGTAACACCTTAGTGTACCCAGATGAATTAAAATGCCTATTTGAAGAAGCAATCCTCCATAGGGGTCTTTAATAGAATCTGTGAACAATTCTGGAGTCAGATAATTTAGCTATAATAGCTAACCTCTTTAGATACAAAGACCAACCTGGACAGGAGGAAAGAGAGAATGCTGATAGTATATTTACCATGCCCAGCCAGGAAGCTTTGCTTTCAAACAGTCTGATTTTTAGAAAAAAAAAGTTATGGGGGAGGGGAAAAGAGGACAAAGACAGAATTAATATACTGCTTTAATGTATTTTGTTTGCAAAAATCAGTAGACACACAGTAATTTGTATAGAACAGAAGTAGATTTTAAATACGGTTGAGCCTCTCTATTCCAGAACTCTCTGGTCCAGAAACATCCATCATCCAGAATGATTTTAGTTAGCCAGAGGTCCACTTTTCATGGGTGTGGCCAATTTTCCCCTATCCTATAAAATTTGTTCACAGCCACCAGTCTCGGCTCTCAGTGTTCTGTGCTGTTATTTAGCTCCAATTTACCCCTAAATGTCTTCTAAGAGCCCAGTAAGCAGTGGAAGTGTTGATGATGCTACTCAACAATATTGATCTCATGTGCTTCGGCAAACTCTCTGGTACAGCACCAGTCAGGTCCCAAGCATACCGGACTAGAGAGGTTCAACCTATACCTGGAAAATTCTCAGCTTACACTCAGTTAGAAAGCTACAGCTAGCCTTTAAGAAAAACTTCTCCTGGCCACCACAAATTCTCAGGAGCAGATCTTCAGCTGGGAGGATCATCATAGCTACACTGAACTCAGCAGCTCTATGATGTTTCAGCCCACCTATGGATCTGTCCCCAGTGCTCTAAGCATAAGTCCTATTCAACTCCAATCTATCAACTTCTGGTCAAACACTTTTTTTTTTCCATTTTATCCTGGCCATGTGGTCTTTCCTGAGCCAGGCGAAGAGTTGCCAAACAATACTCTGTGTTTACAGTATGATACAGTGGAATTCCTTTGACAGCTTTTGTGCCTTATTATTTAAAGAAATTCTGCTCTTAAATGTAATTGTTCAATAACTCAGCAGAATCAAAGATGTCAGAAAAATTATTTGGATGTATTTCTTAGCTACCCCAGTTATTGTGCGGATGCTCTCTTCCATATGATGCATTGTCTTTTATTAGTTTTTAAGATGCCACAGGACTCCTCATTGTTTTTAAAGCTACAGATTAACATGGCACCCCTCTGACACTCCAGAAATGTATGTATGAAATAGAAATTTTTTTTTTAAATGAGGAGTTCTGTGGCACCTTCAAGATAACAGATTTATTTGGGCATCAGCTTTCATAAGTAAAAACCACTTTGTCAGATATGGTTAATGAATAACAAGTATTCAAACACAGTAAAAGAGCTTAGGAATTTTTAAGGCTTTAGTTGTTTCCAATTTTTAAAAAAACAAAAAAAACCCTATTTTGTCTGTTAATTTTTTTATCCAGTGGCATTTTAGCCTGGTATAAACACCGATGAGGAATAGAGGGAGGAAATAGGTAGATTAAATGAATTAAATTAAATTAAATTGTCCTAAAATTCAGCAGAATTGTAGGGTTAATGTAATACAGCGTGAGTTGGTAGATACTGATACAGATTCACTCCCTCTCAGGAGTATCCTCTTTTTTGAAAGTTCAAATATGGTAACCCTAGACTTGAAACATAAGGAAACTGTTCCTTACTGAGCCAGCACTAATGATTCCTTAGCTACTTGCTAAAACTCAATAATCAGTTTATGAATCGTTGAGTTCTACCATTATGAAAAACAGGACAGAGAATCAGTAAATAATGACCTCTGATGAAGCTGATGCACTGTACTTCTATAGCCGTGGAAAGTATCAGTAGTCAAGCCAATTGGGAATCAAACAGGCATAATCATGTAAGGGTTACAAGCTTTTAGTGGATATTTAATCTTATTTTCAGTATTCAATTTTTTTCTAAATATCAAGACTATGATTAACATTTTGATCTGCAAATGGACAAATCTCAGCATCAAAATCAGATTTTTAAAAAACATTTTAAAGTAAGAAAATGGTTTCTGTTGGAAGAAACAATGAAAATATACTTCAGACAAAAAGTAAAGTCACAGTTCAAATTCTCAGAAGAAATCCTTATCAGCTCAATAACATTGTACATGTTCTCAGAAATCAGTATATTAAAAAAACCTAAACATCAGTTGCATTCAAAAAAACGTAAACATCAGTCCATTCAAAAATACTTTCTATTCTAAGACTCTTTAAGCTTTGTTTTGTAACTACAATTAACTGAAACAATTTTTTGAATGATATTACTTAAATCTATTTTACCGAAGCTAAATTTGATAGTTAACAATCTTTTGACCAGCAAATAATGAATTTCATTAATTTTTCTAGTACTCAAAATAATGCAGAAGCTATACACAATCTCTCAACCTGTATACCTTTCTTCTCTGAATTGAAGCTCTGTTTGCTTCTGGTTTTAAGTTTAAACTTGGAGGTTTGCTTCTGTGAATTGGGTTCTTTGGGAAATAAAAAGCCTTCAGCTACCTCCAGCATGTATTTCAAAACTGAATTTGAAAAATTTAACCTCTCTAGGGTCTTAACAAAGGAAAATGCTACTCTGGGGAAGAGATGATTGATCTGAGAAGCTCCAATGTACCATATGTTCTAATGAGGAAAAGAATGTTCAACGGGTATGAACCTTTCAAAAGAAGGTTCCTACTCATCTTTACTAGGTGTGGTTGATGAAGCATCTTTGCCTCTTGGTGTGGCAAAGGGCACCTCCGAATAATACAGTATCTCTTCAGAGAACAAACTGAATCTCCAAGTCTTTTCTGTATTGGATTAACATTTGATAAGTGTGCTGTAATGTTCTCCCTCTGCTATAATGTTTTCACATGTCAGATGAGGAGAACACAAAGTTTGTGGCCAAGAAAGATAAGGAAAAAAATCAAAGATTTTCCAAATAGCTTACTCAAAGCCTACCTCTTCATTAACTTTTTCATCCTTACTGCAGAGATCAGTTAATGAGTCTGGCCACGTGTGTTGTGGGTTCATCTGGATGCTTGAGCCAAAGCAGTGGTTTTGGTGATCAGTTTTAACACACACAAGATATTCTTCAATCTCATTGTGTAGCATGGGCTTCAAACTGCACAATGCTTGAATTAGAAACTCCACACAGCCACCTTCAGCAATGCATTTATTTCCCTGCTCAAATATTATTCATATAGTGCCATAAACTTATGTGGCAGTTTACAGACAGCTTAGATGCAATCCCTGTCCAGAAGAGTTTACATTCTAAGTTCATCCTCATACTGATACCATAATGGAATACCTTTTTTCTTTAGGTAGGGATCAGATGTGATTTAGGGTGTGTCTACACAGCACCCTAAACTAAAAATAAAATACGCAATTTGCGCTTTGCAAATTGCGTATCTTATTTCAAATCTATTTTGAAATAACTTGTTTTGAAATTTGGTACATCTACACAGTGCCAAATATCGAAATAACATGCCATTTCAAGCCATCCCTTATCCCTTGTGCAACGAGGTTTACCAGGATGGCAAAATAGCACACCCATAATTTCGAAAAATATTTCGAAATAATGGGCTGATTGTGTAGATGCGGGGTAGCTATTTCGGGATACCTCCAGTATCCCGAAATAGCTGTGCAGTGTAGACATACCCTTAGAGAATCCAAAGTGTCAGATTCTGCTCTCAGGTCCTATTGCACAGTGGGTTACGAATATTCTCTGTAAAGAAATGGAAAATGGCCTGCTGTAGTTAGACTTACAAATTCAACAACCAAAAATATAATATCAATGCAATAAATATCAGTATAATACACAGTATTGCATTACACTGAACTTGCAGTACTACTACCTATTTGTCCCAATCCTTCAGAGATAGGACAACATTCTTGTTGTAATATTCCATATAGTAATGTGCTCCAAAAATCATTAAGAAACCAAACTTCAGAGCTGAACAAACAAGCAACTTTCATTATTCACTTCTGTCAGAAGTTCTTCCACTACTACTTCATGTTACAACCTCCTCCTTCAGAAATTCCTGCCACAGTCTGGGAATAAATACAATTTCCAAACATAGGAATTTCTATTGTCCTTACTAATAACTAATTCTTACGTCTTCAACAACAGAAAACAACAGAAAAAACAGTGATTTTTCTCACTAAATCAATTAGATTTTGCTAGGTAATTATTCAATGCACTCGATACTCACTGTGCACCAATAAACCAGGAGCATAATAATTTCAACTGCTTGCTTCTGGTTTTGTTACATGGGTGCCATCAGGCAGATTATGGTCCTGATCCAAAGCTCACTGAAACAACTGGAGTCTTTCAAAGTATTTTAATATGCTTTGGATCAGAGATAGTGTGGAAAGGAGGAGTTGCATGACAGAGACATGCACAGAACAGAGAAACATAAATCATAATTGGATGGAAGCAATTTTTCATCTAATCTTTTCCATCCATGTGTGGAATAATTTTGTATGCATACCAAACAAAACCTAGCTGTGGCACTTCGCTAATCAACTGGGCAGCATTTGAATTTTTCCTGAGCAGCTGCACAAGTTCATAGCTTACCAGGAACACTGGATGGAAGTAATCAAGTTATGTTTTTCATTGGTCATATGTATGCATTAAACAGAAAGCTTATCAGTGATTATTAAATCATTAGAACTGTTTTTCATTCACTCTTTGTGCATTTAGTGCTCTTTTTGTCCCACATACAAAAACAGCTATCAAACATAGCTATATACTGAAATGTGGATAATTTCTCCAAATCTAAACTTGTATAAAAAGCAAATGTGATTTATGTAAAACTTTGATTATATAAATGTTGGGGATGTCCCCCACGTATACCAGTATTTGATTCTATCGCATATAAAAGTCCACCTAGTGCAGTCACAGAAAGAAAATATAGACACATTATAAATAAAAAGTACTGCATAAACAAAACTGGACTGTATATTTAACAGATGTGCATATTTTAATAGATACATAAAGAATATATTACATTTTGTTTTGAAATTCAGTCAGTACTTATTTTATTTTTCTACCTTTCAAAATGTGATTATGTGTGTAATTACAAATGAATGCACTGACTTTTGACTGTTATAATGGACTGACTACTTGTGTCCCACTCAAACAAAAAAATATCCTTATAGGCTCACGGTCACATTGGAGATTATAGTTCAGCTACACAAAATAGATAGCAGAGTAAATAAAATAATTGCCCACGCAATGAAATAGTCACTAACACTGCATGAAGAATAAACATATTGATTTAGGCATACTTCTGTGACATTGCAACTCCAAGCATTCTACATTTTTTACAAATATCTCTAATTAATCGGGGGGGGAGGGGGGGGTGAAGGGTTGGCCAGGACTGAGCGTTTCACTACTGTAATTTTAAAATAATAAAATTATTTCTCAATAGAAGTCTGGATCTACTATTCCCTAGTAGGAAACAAAATAAAAGCAAAGCAAAAACAACTCCCCCTCCTAAAATATGTGTTAATAACTTTAAACCACAAATTAAATTTATCTCCCCTTTCCACCTGACATCATTTCTTGCCATGTGGTGCATACCCATCCGTAAACAAAATGGGGATTCATTACCATAGCAACAGAGAGTGTGACTTTGATCAGCTTCAATGATTATTTGTAGGCACAAACATTTACAGATATCACAATTGTAGGTAAGGACTGATTGCCTTTTTTAAAAAAAAGAATAGTTGGTTTACATGTAAGAGAACGAAACACAAAGACGCTAAGAAGTAGCTGTACTCAGCCCATGGGAAAGCTGGCTTAGTGGTCATTAATCTGGTGCGGCTTCAGTTACTTGTGAATACATAGGTCCCTATTCTGAATAGTTTGTATTTATGTCCTCTGACCAGTCAAGTGTTTTCTTCTTGATTCATGGCAGATGTGGTTGATATTTAAGGTTGCAATGTGCAGGTGTTTTGGGGGTTGATCTGTGTAGGATGAGAAGAGGTGGTAGCCTGTAGCTTGACAGAAAAAGAGAAAAAATCTGAACAATGTGTTGAAAAAGACTACAGCCTAAGCTGTACAGGACCAGCTGTTTTTTCTAATTAGAATAACAAAAATAGCACATGCTAAAATGTTTTTCTCAAAAGCAATGAATGCTCTAGGAACTATAAGGACAGAGCTTTAAAATCTATTTAAATGAAGGAATGCTTGAGGAGCCATATGGGGAAGAAAAGGAAAAAGGGAAAAAGTAGAGAAATGTTTGATTTTAGCTGATTTTTTTAGAGGATGATTAATCTGAAGCATTTCAATTCTTACTCCAATGTTACATATGGGCTGTACTACTTTTAATCATACAAAGCTGTCATTGCTTATTGTACAGTAGTTTAAACAACATTAAAATATATTTAATCAGTGCCTAAAAGTTACATATGCATTCAGGTATTGTGAATTCTATTATGTGTCTTGCACCTTCATGGAGATATCATTATATATACCTAATATGTGTTCCATTAGTATATGATCCATATCAGTGCATATGCGCATGCAGTAGTATATGATATACGCTTTGATTATACCAGTGGCTTCAACCTTTTCACACACTGTACCCCTTTCAGGAATCTGATTTGTCTTGCGTACACCAAGTTTCATCTTACTTAAAATGACTTTCTTACAAAATCAGAACATAAAAATGCAAAAGTGTCACAGCACACTATTGCTGAACAATTGCTTACTCCATCATTTTTACCACATAATTACAAAATAAGTTGACTGGAATATAAATATTGTACCTATATTTCACTATATAGCATACAGAGCAGTATAAATAAGTCACGGTATAAAATTTTAGTTTGTACTAATTTGCTAGTGTTTTTTATGTAGCCTGTTGTAACATTAGGCAAATATCGAAATGAGCTGATAAACCCACTGGAAGATCTCTGTATACCTGATTTGTTTCTGTACCTCTGGTTTCTATGGTGTATGTTCTCTGTCTCTTCTCTTGCTTTCTTTGAAGCACCAGTGGTTCAAAACTTTAAATTCAAAAATAATATTTGTAACAGCCACGACATTCTGGACATCTGCACTGCTAGAGTGCTTTAGAATAAAGTCACATGGCCATGGGGAAATTTCACAGAATTAAAATCACAGTAACTTGCCAAGGTGTATAACTAGTTTGTTTTCAGCTGTTCTTCTCATGAATAATTATCAAGCAGGCATATCCTAAAGCTAGCACAAGCTGTCACTTCACTTATTCAATATTTAAAACAGAATTTAGAATTTCATAAATGAAAATAATTACAGTTCTAGCAAATGTATAAATGTTTGAGTGCTTTAATGTGGCCATGTCTTTTACACAGAGCTTCCAAGAACTAATACTTCACAGTCAAATTAAATTATTGCTTATAACTATGATGAAATAAATAGATAGATACACACACATATACACAATGTGAATCCTAGGTATTTTTAAAATACAAATACTTCTTTAGTACTTTACTATCTCCTCCTCTATCCATCACAGAAGAGGAAACACAGTCAGAGTCTGATTCCAAAGACTCTCAGTGACTTCAGTGTGCTGTGGAGAAGCACATGTTGTTTTCCACAGCGTTATATGTAGGGGAGTCTATGCAAGTGCAAAGGCTGGGGGAGCAGTCTTGCAGACAGGAAAGTTGATAACAGGTTAAGGAAGCATCACTTCCTTAGCCTGCTTTCTCTTCTTTGTTGCCTTATCAGGGAGTTGACCTCCCCTGAAATATAGTCTGGGGAAATAGAGACCTAAGGAAATACAGTTCAGGATTTTCTTCTCAGGTCAGTTACTTACTGTGGATTTTTGGCATTGTAACTGCTGTATTGACAGTATTCCCTAAACTCCATGACTATACATATAGTGGTATGGTCAGTGTAGGCAATTGCAAAGGCATAGCCAATGGCAGGTTGATTGGAACAAGAGCACTATGAAACTACTTTCTAAGACCGAGGGGGATCTTGATAGAACCATGATCAGCAGGAATTCAGCATGTTTTTCCTCAGATATCAGGTCTTTTAGTAGAACCTTGGACATTCTGCATTCCCTGGCTCAGAGAGGATAAAGCAGGAAACAGCAAGCCAACAAAGAGCATGTCCACTGATGGAGAGAACACGCTTCTTTTCCTTGAAGAGGAGTATATAGCCCAATGATTGCACTTGATTATTCAAACAGTAATAAAGATTTTCACAGAACTAGAATGCCTTGAAACAGGTGGTTAATAAATTACAGTTTCAAATGAGAAAGACTTTATCACCAAAACAGCCCATGATTAGTTTCTAATGTGAAGCTTATGGCCCCTGTTCAAAAACATTTTGATTTTGCGTTTGTGTTCAAAAGCTGAGTATTTGTAAAAACTTTACTAAGCAACTAACTGCATTTTCCCATATTGAAAAAAATACCAATAACTTGTTAATCAACTGTCACGTCCTAACCTCAATTAGGGTGCATCTACACTGCACCCTTACCTTGAAATAAGCTGTACAAATTGCGTAGCTTATTTCGAGGTAATTTCAAAATAGAGTGCTATTCCAAAATGTCCCTTACTCCTCGTGGAACATGAAGCGAGCATGTTATATTTCAAAATAATGGGCTTGCTCAAAGGACGTGGAACAGCTATTTTGGGATACTTCCGGTATCCTGAAATAGCTCCGCAGTGTAAATGTAGCCTTCGAACTCTTGAGATGAAGATGACTAGAAATAAGTTTTTGAGGTCCCCCCCACATACTGTCAGAGAGGTCATACCTTCCAAAGAAATTCTGTTTTAAAATGTTCTGGTGTCAACTGAAGGTGAAGATGATGATGAACTGTTCAGCAACTTTCTGCATTTTTTCATACATCTCCATTTTAAAATAGAGAAAAGGTAATAGAATTTAAGAGGCAGATTTTGCTACCCTTCTTCACATTGAGACGTTTAACACCTTAAACCCTAGTCCAGAATGCATCCCAATTCAGGAAAGTACTTCAGCATGTATTTAACTTTAAGACATCCCTGATTGAAGTCATGGGCACATGCTGAAGTGGTTTCCTGAATTGTGGTCTTACTGTGAAAAATTAGTGCCATTGAAATAAATGGGACTGCTTGTGCAGGAAAACCTTCCCAACAGGAATAGAAGAGTCTAGTCCTAAATTATTTGTGCAGGCCATAGAGAAAATATTGACTAAAGACAATGATATGTGAGGGGATTCAGCCACCTTGTAGATTCAAGTCCATAACTTGCAACAAATAATTTGGTTAATTTTGCTTCCTGTTCTTTGTGAATAGTCCACGAGTTGCTCATCCTTTTCCCACATATAGCCATGGCTTATTATAACCCTGCAATCACCACCACCCACCATGTGAGTGTGAGCAATTCATCATTCTAGCTAAGTTGCTCAGTTTTCATTGGGCATACACAGGTCACACAGTATGTTTCTGCTCTCTAATTGGCTGAGAATAATAGCTGGAATCCACTTAGCATTGCAAATACTCACATTTATATATCCAAAATTCACTTTCACAAATCTCCAATATTCATTTAAATTTTTCCGTTTGAGACTATTCCAGCCAACAAAATTACTTGCCAGAATATTCATGGAAAGTAAACACACAAGAAGCAAAAACAGTTGAAGAAAATTAAGGATTCTGATGATTATATGTGAAAATTTTTGGAACAGTTGTCTCATTTTGATACCTCCTAGGATGTGTATGATTTTTCTAACCAGATAAATGATACCAGACTAATTGATGCAGCAATACCAGGGGTGAAATATTGCAGCTGAGTGTTGAGAGAATAATAAATATAATACTGACAGAAGATGTGTGACTTATTGAATCTTATTTATATTGAAATAGAGCAACCATAAGCTCTTTGGGACAGGAACTGTCTCTCATTCTATATTTTGTTCAGTATCTAGCACTGGGGTTTGTAATCTCATGTGGGGTCCCTAGATACTACCATGATAGAAATAAAAGTAACTGTTCATATACAGTAGCACTACTGTGAGTTATGCTTAATTTTCTTATTTGTATTAACATAGAATTTAGGAGCTCTAGTTGTAGACCAGGATCCCATTATGCTAATACAGGAGTGGTCAAAATATAGCTCATAGGACAGATCTGGCCTGCCAAACATTTGGATCCAGCCAACCATGATGCTCTGGGCCACCAATGTCCTGGGGCCAGCAGGACCCTCAGGCAGGCTCCCTGCCTGCCACACCCCCACATGCCACTCAAAGCGGCCAGCTGACCCCACCCCAAGCGTAATTCTCACAACTCACATTAGCTAGAAACAGGCCAACAGGACATGCCTGGGCCTGTCTATGGGCGCGTGCAGGATGCGGAGATATGCTGCACAGTGTCACATACACAGGCCCAGCAGCCTCCCAGCCAGAACCCCACCTAGCACCCCAACCCCAATCTCCTACCCAGAGCTCTCTCCTGTATCGAACTTCTGTGCCAGACCCTGCACTCGGTCCATTGATATCATAAATAAGTGCAGCCCTTGACCACTTACCAAATTCTTGGAGTGGCCCCCATCTAAAATTATTGCCTATCCCTGTGCTAAACACTGTACAAACACAGAACAGTCCCTATCCAAAAGAGCTCACAACCTAAACCAATGCAAAGACCTCACAATATACACAGCTAAATCAGGACTGCTGCACAGATGCAGTAGGATTGATTTAGTTGGTCTGGTGAAGACATGTTTAATCAATGGAAAAACACTCTTCCATCAAGTTCTGAACTCCACCTCCTGAGAACAGCAAGGTGCAAGCCCATATGCAGAAATTTCTGTGGGGAGGTGCAACCTCTGGGAGGGGCTAGTGGCTGCCACGCCCCTCAGACCCGCCCCCAGCCTCTCTCCTGAGGAGGAAAGAGGAAATCAGCCTCAGGTTTCCCCCAGCCAGCCAGAGCATGGGAAAAGGAGGCTGGGGCAGCACACTGCCTCTGCTTTCCCCCAGCTGGCCAGACCATGGGGGAGGGAGGCTGACAGCACGCCACCTCTGCCTTTCCCAGACCAGCTACAATCAGCCCCATGGGGGACCATGAAGGACCATGGTGGGGGAGGTGTATTCGAACACATCCCCTCGCATACGGGCCTGAGGTGATTCCACTGGAGAGTGTCTCCCATCAACTCAGCACAGTGTAGACATCACCGTAATTGGCGTTACGTTATTCAAGTAAATGAAGTAGTGTAGCTCAACTCATTTTACTGCAGTAGTGTAAACCTGACCCAATTATCTTAAATTAAGGCAGTGTTGATTGGTGCACATGTTTAAATGGCATGGATTATACTTATAATGATTATAACGAAAGATGAACCGGAAACATTTGACATGGGTTTAATCAGGCTGAAAATTTATTATTAGATGTCTGGGACTACCCAGCAGATAATCATGTGGTTACCTGCACTGTACACTTTTATTCTATAATTACGGGGGGGGGGGCTTTTACCAGCTCCCCCTCTTTTTCCATCCATGTGCCTCCAGCAAATCCATTGCTGGGACCTTACCATTTACTCTCGCCTCAAAGAAGGGTTAAAGTGGACTATAAAAAGGTGCGTGGCTCCCTGCTGTACCAATCACAGGAATCCCTAACCTCCCCACCCTCCGTTCATTCTTTTAATGAATGCCTCTTTTCCAAGCCATTCATCTGGTCACTGTGCACCTTTCCTATGGAGTATCCCCCTACACTTAAATAATGAGTTGCAACATATAGTCTACCACCCGTCATGCCTTGCATGAACAGAGCCCTTCCTGAACCTGCTGTGTGGAAGGTGGGGGGAAAAAACAACTGCAACCAAGCCAATATGGCGGTAAGGGAAAAATGCCTTCCCAGCCCCTCTATAAAAAGGAGTGTGTAGCAGACAGCCCACAGCAGGTGTTGACCAAATTCGTTATTTTACTACCTAAAAGGGGGAGAAAGTGGGTCCCGCTTCACCCTTGGTCTGTGTAAATACAAAGGCTCAAGGGACAGAGCTGCCCCTTTTTAAATTCTGCATTGCCAGGGAATGAGTCAGCAACCACACTGCCCCTTTTTGTCACAGGTTTCATCTCCTTCCCCATCCCCAAGCCATAAAGCACCATTCCCTTGAGTTGGCTAGCAAGCCAAACACCCTCTCATCTTTACTTAAAGGTGCAGGGTGGTCATTTCAAATACCTAGCCCTGGTCTACACTAGAACCTTACTCTGAAATAACACCCCCCCCCCATTTATAAGTGGTGTGTTCACACTACCAAGCCCATTATTTTGAAATAACGGGCCGCAGAATTCAGACTCTGTACTCCTGCTTTTCATGAGGAGTAATGCTAATTCCAACATAGTAATTTCAAAAAAACGTTAGTGTGGACGCTCTGGTGCCACTAATTCAAACTAATTAGCTTCTAGGAGGCCTCCTGCAGCTCCCCAGAGTGCTTACTGGGGCTCTAAGTCTGAGGTAGCATGTCCATATTAATGGAGCCTGCCTCGGACTAAATTTGATGCTTCCCTGTAGTGAATATGTAACCCACACACACCAGTGTGGTTACTGAGTAGTGCAAGTGGCACCTAGACCACTGCAACAGTTAAGATCAAGAGACCTCTACAGGATGGGCTAGGAGCCAACTGGCTTTTAGCTCAGAGGGTAGAGGCTCTGATAGTCAGCTCCCAAGGTCCCAGCTTCAAATCCGCCATGGTGGTGGTTACAAGGACACAGTTTGAATTTGTTAAATCAGGAGTTCTTAAGTCAAATTTCATAATTTTGAAATATTTTCCTTGTGTAGACATAGTCCTACAGACAACAATGAGGAAGAAAAATGGTGGTTCTCTACTCTGTCATGACCCCCAGCCCCTGGCTCCCCCATTGCTCGCAAATCTTGGCCCCATCTTCTTGATGATTGATATCCTTCACCTCATGTAGGTACCCTACTTTTTGCACTTCCACTTCCAATATTTTTTAAGATGTGTACCCTGCACCTTTAAGTCAATAAGAGTGTTGAAATTTGCTTTATGGGCGCAGGAGCTGGCCCTAAATAAGGGCAGCCCAGGAAGCCCTGTGGAGGTTTCCCCTATTGAGACATTGGTAGTACAATTCAGCACTGGTGGCACACTCAGTAAGCAGGAGGAAGAAAGAGAATCTGAATGAATCATTCAGCAAAAACTGCCTGTTAATTGGAGACATACCTTTATGACATTCTGTCATATGACATTATGTAAAGTAATCCATTGTGTTAAGGGGAAAATATTTTAATTACAATCTGAGTACTTTCACACTGGGGAAAAAATAAAAGCAAACAAATAAAACTCTTCATCCCTTCTTTTTGTAAAAAAAAATTGTGCACACTTAGGGCCAGTGTTACTGTTATCATCATTACAATAGAGCCCTTAGCACTGGGAATATTTTTAAAAGTTTGTTAATGTAATTTAGGACCTTGCAGTTTTTAGGTCCTTAGTAATTATGCAATTTCATCTCTCCATATAATTATGTACAACAGGGGTGGGGAACCTCCTGCATGTGGGCCATGCACAGTTCGTCAGGGTTGGCTACTGGCAGGCCACCAGATAGTTTGTTTATTTGAGTGTCTGCAGGCAAAGAGCCCCATAGCTCCCAGTAGCTATGGTGACCAATGGAAGCTGCAGGAAGTGGCGGTTTGGACTGTGCCGCTTCCCATAGCTCTCATTGGCCGTTGCGAGCTATGGGGCTCCATGCCTACAGACGCTCAAATAAACCAACCATCTGGCAGCCCACCAGCAGCTAACCCTGCTGAACTCCATGTGGCCCACAGGCTGGAGATTCCCCAGCCCAACATACAATAAACAAACCTAAACAATAATGTAACACAACTTGTTACAGTATACCTTGTGGCAATTGTATTGAGGTGTTACGAAATATGCTGTAAATATGATACATTTTCATTAGTCAGGAACATACAAAAGAAATAAAATACAAGATTTTTAAAGCTCAAAACAAACATTAAAAGAAAGAGGGTTATGGGGAGAGTAGTTTTTTAATGGTAGACAATACACATGATCAATAATTGCATAATATAAAATTAGAATATGTTCAAGATGCAGACAAATCCTGTCACCCGTTATAAAGTATGGCATAATAATATAGGTATTAAATATCCTTATATTTCGGATGTATTTATAGACATTAACCTATAAACTCTTCAAAATCTTATTTTCTTGATAAAGAAAATGTGCCTACAAATCAAACAATTATAACTTACTGAGTTTAATCTAAAATAGGAATGGCATTTTACCATGCTACCTAAAACCTATATAATACATTCTTAATACTAAAAAAACAGTAGGTTTTTTAATAAAACCACTTCACAGGTTCAGTTTTCCTTTTAAATGTTCCAAAGTAACACACGGTTTTAAAATAATTTTGAAGCTTTTGGTTCTATGATCTTGTAAACGTAAGTGGAACATACATTAATGGAAAATATATCTAAGTGTTATACAGAACATTTTTTTAATTGCAAAACACTTGTTAAATAAAAAAGATTAGATTACGAACATTCAAGATCTATATCCTATTCACTGAAAGGTCTGCTGTATGCATATATTTAAAAAAAAATTTCCTACCACAAGGTGGCATATTCTTATTTTAATATAAAAACAACTGAATATTTACATAATTTGAATAATTTTCTACACCTGAATGTTTTTAATTTTTTTATGACAGACATTTAACAGATGTATAGATACCTAGCAACAATCTTAGATATTCTCAGCAAATGCTTGTGGAAGTACCGCTGCTGATTTTTATAAACTTGAATATGTGAACTATTGATTCTCGAACAGCATAAAGTATTGCTGGAGTGTGAAGACATACAAAAACTTTGCTTCCAATACTGTGCCAGGATAAATCAGAAGTATACAGTATATATTTTGCAAAAATGTTAAAGCTCCCTCAAAAATACTCATGAAACACCCAATATAATAATCCACAAATATCCATCAGCTTTTTCAAATCCAGATACTATATCATTTAACAAATACACAGGTTCGTTAAAATTCTGGAACACCAGACAGTATTACATAGATACATACATCACATACATCACACCAATATACAAGATAATTAATAAAATCCACAGCTGTTTATATTTTTTTAAACTTGGCCAGAGTACATGCTGATATAGCACCTATGAAACCTTGAAGGAGAATGCAGAGCCTGATTCACCAGTGACTTTCACTTAGAATAGTTATTCACATTAGTCCAAATGGGTGTGAATTTTTATCAAATCAGAAATGTTCCATTTACACCCTGTGATGGGGCACACTCACCTCTGGTGAGCATTGCTTAAAGATAGAGCACAAGCATACACTCACTTGCTGTATCATTCCCTCTCTGTCTCACTTTTTCCTCCTCATTAGCTGTTAAACTCATCAGGTTTTTTGCCGTGAGGCTGCAGGTGAACCTTCCTCACTGCCCTTCCCCAGGGTCTTCAGCAGCCCAACCTTCCAGTTAAGTCCCAAAGTGAAAGGCATGAACAAATCCCTTCCGGGGTAACAAAAGTCCAGCAAGAATTATCAATCTGCCCTTGCTGGTATCTGCAGTCCTGTTTCTGGGCCCAATTCTCACCTTCAGGACTTGCTTTAAATCCATCCCTATTTTGTAACAAAGTTTCACAAATTGGTTGGCCCTCTGAGGGATCTTCAACCTCATGCTTGAGCCCTTTACATTTTAGCCCTGTTCTTGAGCTTCTAAACACTTGTTGCCTTCTCAGGGGTTTGACCACACTACCTGTGGCTGGTGGGGAGACCTGAGCCTACCCACTACTCCATGTACCAACCAAGGGACCCTTCTAATAGCAGCCTCATGCCACTTCCTTTGCTCTGTTGCTGCTGTTGTTCCCTGGGACATTTCCTATGTAACCCATTTCCGCTTCAGCCTCACCTCAGGGCTGGAATTCTCTGTCTGTTCCTGTCTGAGCAAGGTCTCTCCCAGGCCTCCTTGCTTAAAGAGTCTCACAGCCTTCCTGTCTTCCTCAACCTTCTGACCTGAGCCAGCAATTGACCTGCTCACCTCTTGCAGCTCCTTTTATCTGAGTCTGCTTCACTGTGGTTGGCTGCTTCCCTGTAGCTTTTCTACCCAGGCCTGAAGAACCCACCTTCACTGCTCCTTTCCTGGAGTGAAGTGTGGTTGGACCACGAGGCCTCCAGCACAAGGTCTCAAAGAGCCTAGTACACCCCATCACAAATCCTGTAGGCATTCATTTAACAGAGGTGTAAATGGCAACACAGGAGGTAAATCACAGAAGAATGAAAGCCTCAGTGTAGAACTCTATTCAGGGCAATCCTTAGACATACACATCATATGCAGCTGTGTAAGAAACCACTAAATTTGGGACACTGGTGCCCCAAATTCAGTGGTACCCTAAGCTACATATGCCTAAGGATTGGCTTGGCTCTGAAGGCCTCATCGCCCAACTGCCCACCCTGTGGGCCGTGCCCAGCCCCTCTTACCAGGTGGCAGTGAACATGGGCCAGAGGACTCAGGAGGAGTAGGGAGCAGGTGCGCAGCTGGTAGCTGGGGAGAAGCAGAACTTTCCCCTTCAAAGTGCTGCTTCTCTCCGACCAGCAGCACGGCTGCCCACTGCTCCCCTGGCCTGCGCTCACGCCGCTCGCCGCCTACATTGGGGGTTTCATTCTTCAGTGCCTTGCCTCCTCTGTCATCATTTAGTGTAAAGATGTAAAGTGACTGCATAGTGAGCCTGTGATGGGGTGTGCTTGCCGCCATCTGTGCTTCCTGCCTGTTGCCAGGAGGCTGCAAGTGAGCCTCCCACTCTGCCCCGTCTCAGGGTTGTCAACTCTCCCAGACCAGACAGACCAGATGCCACTGCAGCAAATGGCGTCTGGTCCATCCGGTCTGAGAAAGCTGAAATCCCCCCCTCCCCCGCAACCTCCCCACAGAGCAGCTTCTCCCCCCAATTGGTGGGGGGGAGGAGGGTGTGCCAATGCCAGGCTGTGTAGGGCACTAGCACTGGTAGGGATGGCCCTGATTCTATTTTCAAATTAGTAAGTAAAAAAAAAACATCAGTCTAATTTTTCTTTCATGGACATTTGTTTTAATTCAGTGTAACTCCAAGGAGTTTAAGCTTTTGTCCACTGAAGTCAATTGCCCAAGTTTCCTATGATCTTCTACACTTCAGGATCAGGCACAGCCTTCTACAAAGCCATTCTAGATTTACACCATGAGATGAATATGACTCTTATGCCTCTGGCACACAACTTAGGGCACGTCTACACAGCAGGGCTAAAGCCAAAATAAGCTACACAATTTGAGTTACATCAATTGCATACCTTAAGTCAAAATAGCTTATTTTAGCTTTTGGAGCTGTCTACACAGAAGGAAGTCCAAGAAAGAGCACTCTTCCTCCGACTTCCCTTACTCCTCGTACAATGAGCATTATAGGAGTTGGAGTAAGAAGTCCTGTCGAAATAACTGCTTGTAGTGTAGACACTGATTATGTTATTCCAAAATAACACTGCTGTGTAGATGTACCCTAAGAGATGACAAGTCCTAGTACATGAGTATAACATTATAGTGTTCTTGGGTTTTGTATATTTTGGAACACTGAATATTTAAAACTTTTAAAAAACTGGTTCTATTTTCTGTTTCTTATTGCAACAAAATCATATTAATGTCAAAGATAAGAACATAAGAACAGCCATCCTGGGTCAGACCAAAGCTCCATACAGCTCAGCATCCTGTCTTCCGTCATCTGTCAATGCCAGAATGAACAGAACAGGCAAACATCAAGTGATCTATTCCCCATCCCTCATTCCCAACTTCTGGTAAACAGAGATTAGGGATACCAGACCCATCCATTATGGCTAATAGTCATTGATTGACCTATCTTCCATTAATTTATCTAGTTCTTTTTTGAACTCTGTTATAGTCTTGGCCTTCACAAAATTCTCTGGTGAAGAGTTCCACAGGTTTACTGTGTGTTGTGTGAAGAAATATTTCCTTTTGCTTGTTCTAAACCTGCTTCCTATTAATTTCATTTGGAGATCCTTAGTTCTTCTATTATGAGAAGAAGTAAACAGCACTTTCTTATTTACTTTCTCTGCACCAGTCATGATTTTATAGACTTCAGTCATATGTATCACTAGTCATCTCTTTTCCAGGATGAAAAGTCCTCATCTTAGTAATCTTGCCTCACACGGAAACTGTTCCATATCCCTAATCATTTTTTTTTGCACTTTTCTATACTCTATACTCTTTTTGAGATGGGATGCTTCAAATCAACTATGGGCACCAATATTAGTAACTAGACATTTAAGCACCCAAATTACTCCAGTGTCAATCAGGAACCTGAGGTCCGATGAGTTATAACAGTAAAAATAGTGTGAGAAAAGAACTTAATTGTGTGTAACCACAAATCAAATCATATGTCTAGGCTTTACCATTTACCCACAATTCTCAACAGATGCAAAACCATGGGGGCAATTTTTTTACACACATCAAATTTCATCTTGAAGAATAAACAATGATTTCAGCAGTCAAACCCCTATATGTTATGTAGTGATCAGGTGAAACTTTTAAAAAATCATATATTACAGCAGAATGTAGCTAATTCAAACTAATGAACACGAGACAAGTTGCAAAGCATGCAACTGATGAATTAGTAAGTGAAAACATGTAACTTTTAAAATCTAAGGGTAATTCCCACTTGAAATCTTAACTGCAGCGTGGGAAAAGACATCCTTTTTGTGTGCAAAAACTGGAGTAGTTAGATCAGTAAAGAGTGAATTGGCATAATTCTACCGGAAATGGAAAGGAAACCTGGCAAACTGGTATAAGTCTTTTATTCTTAAGCGTACTCTATTCCTTCAGCAATTATTATTTCTTTAATTTGACTCTATTGTACTTAGCTGGAAATATAGGCTATATGCCTGAGCAATTTTATATTGTATTTTCCTTTTAGTGTACTGTAAATTTAATTTTTATCAGGTATTCACATAAAAGTGCTGCACTGTATTTCTGCACAGAGTTTAGCTACTTGAGCATTAAGGCATTCCCTCAGGGTAAAATGCAGCATTTTGCAGGTTCCTATGAGAGCTGTAAAATCCCATCTATTGAACATAACTGTTCCTCAAAGATGGTGGGTGTCAAAACCTCTGATCAGGTCTGTGGGGGCATGAAGAATTTAGGTTTTGCTGTCCAAGATCAAATGAGTTTTCTCCTCAATGGAATACCCTTGTTTAAATTCTCTTGATGCTTCTTGCAGAGGAAGAAGAATGTGAGGCAGGAAATGGATGGTCACTATTTTGGAATCCCTACTCAAGGATCCCAAGTCACTTTCAAAACTTTATTGCTAGCTTAATGCTCACACCTGAATATAAGCTCATGAAGTCTATGTTCAAATAAGCTCTTTAGCTCTATGGATCTAACAAACACATGACACTGAATATTTTGTTCCATGGAAAATGCGTTCTTGGGTGTCCAGGCACACACACATATGCATATGTATTAAACCCTTGTGTCCCAACTCCAAAACAAATGGATTAAGACAGACCAAAATTCCATGAAATAGTTTACAACCTAGCCAATAACTTGGGCAAAGTCACTCGACTAGCTAGATTCCTCATCAGCTAAATGGGAATAGTATACAATTTACCAGAATAGAACTGTAGGGAGGATTTATCAGCTAATGTTTGGAAAATGCATTGAATGTGAAAAGAATTATATAAGTGCTAAGCATTATCATCAGGAATCAATAGTTTCAAAACTATTAGATGGTCTCCAGCTAACTCAGACTGGTCATGTGATAGCCATTATTTTTGCAAATAGCCCACAAAGTGAGAATCACATACCAAAATTTCTCGTAAATGTCTCCCTTCTTTCCACTCTTTCAATATTTATTAATATTCATTTTTTCAGTGTACTGAGCAAAATAATTACTTATCTGCTCTAAAAGTTCAGCTTAGCTACCTTTTCAGGGAACAGACATGTGGCCACATTCCCTTTTCCAGCGTCCTTTTCAGGGCACCAGTTCAGCTAAGCACACAGCTAGTGTTACGGGCTTCAGTGAAACTTCTCACATGCTTACAATTAAGAATGTGCCTTGCTGTGGGTACATCTAGACTGCGAGGATCTATCGGAAAAAGATACGCAAAATGCGCTCCACATTTTGCGTATCTTTTTCTGATACTTTTGTCGGAAAAGGCTTTTCCAAAATTTAGCCAGTCTAGACTTTTTTCCCCTCTTTCGAAAGAGGGAAAAAAAACCCTCTTTCGAAAGCCCCCTTCTTCCTCATGGAACAAGGAATACAGGGGCTTCCAAAAGAGCGTGTTTGCTTTTCCACAAAAAAAGCAAAGAGCAAACACGTTCCCTGGTCATGACAGAGTTTTTTTGGGATACCTCCAATATCCTGAAAACCCCCCCGCCGTCTAGCTGTATCCTGAATCAGGGCACAAGATATTGTCGAATGGACCCATCTCCTTCCACCCTTAAACGTGTTCTCTCGCATTCTCTGAGGGAGAGACACCTTTCCTGTCCAGTGTAGGAGCACTCAAACACTACACAGCAGAAAATTCTGGATACTTCATGTGATAAATAATTTTAATTTGTCTCTCTCTATATTAAAACATTTCCTGTGGGACAACTGAATGACGTCATACATCATCTGCACCCACAGGCTCCACCCTCGCACAGGCTCCCTGCCCCAGATATGGTTCGAGGACCAGCAAAGCCACATGGCAGATGCTCCCTCCCAAGGGTCCTGCCCACTCAGCTCTGGCTGTAGACTTTTGGGCAGCCTGTCCCTCAGCCCAGGAGCTGCTTCTGCTGGTGCAAGGCCCGAGGTGCAACCCACTTACGCCAGGGACAGAGGCAGGTCACCATAACTCAGGGTGCCATGATTTGCTCCAGGGCCACTTGCTTGCACCACTGTTGTCTTTGGCACTCACAGGCTGCTGAGGTAGCAGGCTCAGGAAAAGCGCCAGTCACAGGATGAGGTGCTCCACATCCCCGGCCACCTGCCGTGCCATCCTTTGCTGTGCCCTGAGTGGCCACATCCTGGGCCCAGCACCGAGCCGCACCAGTGAGAACGAAGCCCAACCCATCTCCTAAGCCCAGGATTGGCTCACTCCCGCCCAGCCATGCACAGGACTGCAGCAGCAAGCAGCACTTCTGCAAGGTGGGTGAGGAGGTGCCTGGCAGCACTGATCTCAGCAGCCCAGGGCTCCTTTGCCTGGTGCTACAGCCTTGCCTTCCCCCATGCCCCACACAGTTGGAGCACCAGCACCGGCTTCCCGCTGTGAGGGGTGGAGAGAAATCCCCAAGCCTCGCCGCATGGGAAAGAAGTGTTCCCCTTCCTGGGCTGGGGGAACAGTAGCACACTGTCTGGAGGCTTTCACTGCATTCCTATTGGCCAGATTCCAGCTAATGGGAGCAGTGGAAGGCTGAGCCTGGGACCAGCATGGGGCCTGAAGACAATCAACTGCCCCCCAACTCCTCATTCCCAGACTCTACACCCCCAACTCCCTCACTTGCCCCCCCTGCTGAGACCAGGCACCCCCAGCCCACTCCTGACCCCTCCCCCCAGTCAGACTCTTTATCCCCAGCCCACTTCTGCCCCCTCCCCTGTGGCCAGACATCCTGCCCCCAGCCTGTTTTTCCACCCTCCCTTGCTCTTGCGCCTTCCCTCCTGGCCAGATGCTCTACACCCAGCCTGTTCCTGCACCCCACCTCCCACCCAGACCCTGTGCCCTCAGCCCCTCCTACACCCCACCACCTTCCCAGATTCTGCACCTCCCATGCCTATCCCACTCACTGGCAGCCCTGCCCCACACACTGAACCCCTCATTTTTGGTCCCACCCCAGAGCCTCAGGGGCCCACAAAATCCACTAACCCTGGAACCCCAGAAGGGTTAATCTGACCTGAGGCCTTGAACCTCAGTTTCCCCCCCCCCCCGCCATGGAGCTGGAACACCAGGAGAATGAGGTGTGTCAAATGGGGGCCACATCAGTAAGGGTTGGGGGGTTTTGGAGGGGCTTTTTTTTCCTTCTCGCTTGTGTGGTCCCCGACTGATTTATCTGTAGTTCAGCGGCCTCCGATCCAAAAAAGGTTTCCCACCCTGCCATAAATAAAGACAATGTTGAAACCTTTTTGTGTTGGACATAGTATTTTACTTTATTTAAAATGAAGCCTGGCCCACAAGGCCCCAGTTGGGACCCAGCCCCCATCTGGCTATAGCATCCTGTCCCCAGCCCTGATCCTGGGGCAAGCCCCACGGTCCAGCCCCCATCTGGCTACAGAAAGGGCTGGTGGTACCCCCCCTCCATACTCCTGGCTGCAGCATGGGTAGGAGGAGAGGCCACGATCCGGCTGAGGCAGCCAGAGGGGGGTTGGTGAGCATAGCAAGCAGAGGGTACAGCCTCCTAGTAATTTTAAAAAGTCTTGTTCTTTAACTCCTACATTCCAACGGGCCAAAGAGATCTTCAGTAACATGTAAATCTACAGCTCTATTACCTTCAAATGGAACTACACCCCCTGACACAAGCTGAGGATAAGCAACATGAGCAACACTGACAAAAGTCTCATTTGGCTCTAACTAAACCACATTCCTTGTTAATCATTTCACTTATCATAAGATGACACTTTTTACTTGTGTGCTGCAAATATAACATGAAATGGCCAGGCTTTCATGAAATGGCCAGGGCATATTTACTCTATGTTTGGTATCGTGACTTGCACAATCGGGTGTTAGGTGCAGACCTCTATAATAATAATAATGCCTCTGGGGTTAAAGCCTCAATCCATTGAAGTCAATAGGAGGTTTGCCATTGCCTTTAATGGGGCCATCATTTCACACATGAAATGAGCCCAAAAGAAATAAGTGAGTTGACTCACCAGAAAAACACTGTAACCAATGAAATACATATTTTGAACTACACGTCCGTATTCTGCCTCCCTCGTTAAATAGCAACAAACTGACATCTGGAATCCACATAGTACAATAAAATTTGCTTAGAAAATGGTTGAGGGGGAAAAAACACAACAGAATAAACTACCATGTAAACACAATAGAAAATGTTTTGGGTTGTCAAATGTGACTTACCTTCATCAGTCAGGATAGCTCACAAGCAGCATAATCAAACCTCTCTAAAAGTAACTTCTCTATGCAGTTGTTACAAGAGAGGTTACATCAGACGTAAGTAATCATGTATTTCTCTCTCTTTATATATAATATCAGAATCCAGTGGCCAAAATTAAAAAGGCAGTGTTTACCAAGAGTCATAATACAGTGTATATGAGATATTACGACTATTTCTCATTCTGATTATAGAGAAACATTGAAGTATTCCAAAGTCTTAATGTGGTAAATGTTAGTAGATGTTGCTTTTTTAATGTCAAATACTGCATGTTACCTGTCCATCAATTGCAGGAGTAGAATTAATAATTTTCAGCTAACCACCATATTTTGCCTAGGGTACACACTGCTGAAGTAGGTCAGTATAGCAAAATAAAAGACGCATTTTCCATTTTTCTGTCATTTTTCTCCTCTGCTAGTCTATCATTCTAATTAACAAATGTAGCAGACAGTATAAATCTCATTATAGTTTACTCCTAATTTCTTTTAATTTATCAATGGAAAATAATCTAGCAAAGATTCATTAATTTAATTTCTTCTGAGAGGGAATCATTACTAGACATGTTAAATTTCCAGCAATACAGCTTCAAAACAGCTGTAGCTATGGAAAATTTTTATAGGTTTAATTGAACATCTGTGCACTTTAATTGATTAATTTGAACAAAATACAGGGGAAAAATAAAGCAACAGTAGGTAATATGAATTTAACAAACCAATTTTCATTTTCTGAACTCCCTTAGCTAATGACTTTTCAATATAAATATACCAAGCAGAAGATTACAAATAACAACATTAAACAATATTCATTTCACTGTAAATCTGCAACTACACTAAAATGTGATGTAGTGAAATAGAAACAATTTAAGAAATGCAATATTTGTGCATGCACATAAGCAAATGGTGGGAACTGGATGATCCACCCTGTTTTGAGCTCTTTCCTAGCATAAAACATTTTAAAGGTTTTTTCCAACAAGCATGTGTCCAGTTGGAAATACTTACCTATTTACTGGAATTTAGCACAGCAGGATAGAGCAGTGGCTCTCAAACTTTCCAGAGCATTATGCCCCTTCAGGAATGTGATTTATCTTGCATACCTCCAAGTTTCACCTCACTTAAAAACACTAAATCAAACCCCAAAAAACGCAGAGGTGTTCCAATCACACTACTACTGAAAAATTGCTTACTTTCTCATTTTTACAATATAATTATAAAATAAATTCATTGGAATATAAATATCATACTTATGTTTCACTGTATAGTCTATAGAGCAGCATAAACAAGTCCTTGTATGAAATTTTAGTTTGTACTGACTTTGCTAGTCCTTTTCCTGTAGCCTGTTGTAAAAGTAGGAAATATCTAGATGAGTTCATGTACCCCCTGGAAGATCTCTGTGTATCTTGGGGGTACACGTACCCCTGCTAGAGAACCACTAGGACAGAGAGCACAAATACTCAAATCTGAATGCCTGCAGCTGGGAATCTGAATACCATCCAAAAACAACCTGCCATTCGGAGATCCTAAGAATGTATAACTACTAATGAAGTTAGTTGGAGTTTCAAGTGCTCAGCACTTCTGAAATGCAGACCACTTTAATTTAGGGATTTGGGGTAACCTAAATTTAGACCTCCAGCTTTAAAAAATGCAGATAATTATTTCTAGTCAAGAGAAACCCTTTTACCCCTGCATTTCCATGACCTGAAGACATGTGAACTTGCTGTCAACATCCATTTCCAACTTCTTGCTACTAAAACTGTTGTCAGCAGGAGATTCAGTCTACAGTGCCTAAGAGTTTGCCTATAAACACATATTTTACCACTTTAAAGACAACTATATAGATAAAGCAGTACAACCTTCCTAGGGTGGATGTAGTTATATTGGTATAGAGGTCCCTTATTCTTCAGTGTATAGCTATTCCCCTAAGAAAGGAGAACAAGTTATTCTGCTACGAGACATCATTATACCAATAAAACTGAAACTACAATAGAGATTATATTGACTGAACTTAGGTAGAAAAAAAATCACAGCAATAACTGAAAAAGTTAAACCAGTACAAAAACTGGGTATAAACTAGGCCTTACAGGGACTTTTGGATCTTTTCCAATAGCCATATCCAGTTGGAAATACCTCAGCAACTCCACCAGTCTGTCTCAGTTAACCAGTGTACATTTTACGGTTTATTAAAGAGCTTGGTTAAATGGAAATATTGTCAACAAGTAGGGATTCAACAATTGCTCCAGAAAGCTGAGTCCTAACATGAATTGCTTTTACTTTCCCCCCAAGTCTATCACAGCTCAGTTTTCACTGTGGTAGCCTGTTTTGTTTTTGTAAAGCATCCTAAATTTTAATATGGATTCAATGGTGAATATCACAATTCAAAAGCTTTCTTCTTCTTGAATCAGATAATCAGAACTATTAAATAGTATTTTGAAATACTTTTCACAGTCCTCGGACCATTAATGTCATGTTCAAATCACTCTGGTTTTTGTTTTGTTTTACTATTCAGGGGGATACAATGAGTCACTGGCACATTTCCAGTGCAAGAGCATTTGAATAATACATGACATGCCCTTTAGCTAGCATCATGATGCCAGATTTAAAACAAGGTAAGAAGTTTCTTCCATATACACTTCCAGAGTTCAGCTGTTCATAATCTATTGCGTTAACAATTTATCATCAAACCCAGAGATTTGCTGCCAACTTATCAAAGTGGTCACTGGATGCATATGATCAAGTCTGAGCATCTGGCTCTTCACTGTTCCTGACATTAGCACAGACAACAGAATCAGTGGACTATTGAATGCAATTACAGTAAGCGAGACAGACAATAAAGATTGATAGCGCCTTCTCTTTTTATCACACACAAAAACTAGTGGGGGTTAAAGCTTTGCCTTGAGCTGCCTTCATTTAACAATGATTGAAAATATGCAATTGTGTTGGTAAAACACTGTAGCCTGTACCACTTCATTTACTGGACACATTATCAAATTAAATGAAAAGTGAACTGCCAAAAGCAACAGTTATTATATATTAATGATGAATATTTACTTAGCATTGTTCACAAATCACACAGAGAACAGAATCCTTCTTGTTATCTTCTTTGCAGGTTACAGATGAGTAGGTTTAACATTTCTATGTTTACGTTAAGTCTTCTGTCTACAAATCTCTAAATACAGACTTGCACGATTGGTTTTGTGGCTATCCATGTGATTACAATGTGTAATTAATAAAATGCTCCAGTTGCAAATGAATCCTAATTATCAAAGGATTGCATTACTTCATATCGCAGTTGGCATTCTTTAAAGTACTTATCTCACCAAAGAAAATTTAGGAAAACTAGTATTTTCTGTCCAACAGGTTTTTGTACAAGTGGATCCACAGCTACTCTGAACAGATTAAAAAACACAGAGGAAGCAAGAGAAATGGATTTATCCTGAACACATTGCTAAATTCCAGAATATAGAACTGTAACCTATACTCCGTGACTTGTGAGTTTGAGTGAGCTAGAAAAAAAATGCAACATGTTTGCATTCTACATGTAACAAAATTAATAAGTTGCATTTTTTTGTTTAAAAATTAATTAATCTGCTATTGTCGGATAGCAACAAGAGTTTTGCTAGGTACCATGACCAAAATTATATTTAATTGGACATGTGCAGAGAATGGGGGCAATCAAATAACAGGAGGAAAGAGAGGAGTTACACCAACAGGAATACGTGCTTAGTCAGCAAAGTCTCCTCATAGTACATCAGTATTGATTCAATTGTTTTAACACACACACAAAAATACAAATAAGGAGAAAATGATTTTGACAACTCATTTCTTATGGATGTCATGGAAAAAATAGCCCTTTACCATCTGTTTCTCTTCATTTAATAACTAAACTAACTAACTAACTAACTAAAGGCAGGTTGATGAGTGGCAATAAAGTAACACTTGGGTAGCTGGAGATTTCAGTAGTACATTGTTCAAGGATATGCATAAAGGAAAATTTTTCATAGGGCCTTGGATCATGCAATGTGATCAATTCAGGAAGCTTTCCGCATCCATGAGGAGCTCCACCGACTTTACTATAGTGCTGCATAGATGCAGTAGTTTGTCTATGAGGATGCCGTTGCTTGGTATCTGAATCTAAATAAACAGTCAAACTAATAAGACCCATACAACATGTGAAATTAATTTTCATTCTTCAGTGATCCACATGGACTATCTCCTACAGTCTTTTCCCAGGCAATGTGGAAGGTTGGACCTCGTCTGCACAACCTGCCAACGTAAAGTCATTGTGGAGTGATTGACATTCAGAAAAAAGTGAGGAAAAAGCTGAAAGAAACTTGCCATTCTGAAGTTAAACATGTGCTACTCTGTAAACCATGAAAAACACAAACATACAAGCATGCCAGGGTGGAAAACTATAGTGTACTGCTGTTCAAATGACTACTGCATATTGTTTAGTAATACTGAAAAAATAAACATAGGAAACTCAGTCTAACATGGCATATAAACATTTTTGGAAGGAATGCTGCATTAAAACATGGGCTGCAAATGGAACAATGGGGTTAGATTACACTCTTGCTGAATACAGAAAACGAAGGACACCACTCTATTTTCAGCCTGAAATTATTTCACCCCCTCTTCCACAGGACACATAGGACGCCTTTTAATAGCACTTCCTATTTTTGTCTGTTTATTTACGCATGTACATATTTGCATTCTGTTGTTTTTCCATTAACTTCTAGAAATCTGTACTATATTAAACAGGCTATTTTCTATTTTAGATTAATTTGAATTATTTTTCTCTAAGCAAGCAATTGTTTTCACTTTAATATCTATGTAAAATACCAAAAAATAAGTGTAACTAGAGAAGGCAAGTAAAGACATTGGAAGGGAGCTGAAGTGTTCCCTTTTATTTCTGACATGTAGCAAAACTGTGTAACTAGAAACTGACAAAGCAAAACTCCATAATGAAATCCAGTTAAAATCCACTATCAGCCACTATATGACTAAAGAGAAGCATTTCCCCAGACCCTATTTAATTTGGAGACATGTGCAATATTGTTCAGCATCGCATATTGGCTACAGAAAATTGAGGATTTAAAACTATATTTTTAAAATAAATTCTTACATAATAGATAATAGATTTTGGTGGAGGCACAGAAACTGATTTTCACCATTTATAACCTAATTTCCACATGCACTCAGATTAATATTTTGGTAAAGGTACCAACTTGTCCAGTTTAAATCACTTTCCAAGATATGCAGGAGACAAAATGATACAGTTGGACATGCTGTAACATATTGGTTTATGAGCAGATGGAAGAGAAACTTCTGTAAAACATCTTCTTTAAAAAATAAGTGCCAATAAGTGTCAATACACAATCAACACTCAAGACAACTCAGATTCTCAGGCACTTTGGGACCCCGAAGACTTCTCCACACAACCGTCCCCCCAAATCTTCAGACTTCTGATAGTAACAAGTAAATCTAAAAGATCTCTGCAACTTTTTCCAACAAAGAAATTTCACTCACTGTTTTATTTTTAATGTTGATTGTTTTTTTAAAAAAATACTTAAAATAGAATAGATACAAAAGAAACACTATCACATTTTCTTGCTAATAGTCTGGTGCAGAATCTGTTGAAAAGGTCTGTCAAGCAGCCAAAATGCTACTAAATGCCAAAAATTTAGTAAGAAAATATTCTGGCACCTAGATGGGGTGTGATCTAGTAATATGAGTATAAACCTGTGAGTCAAGGATTCTTAATTCCTATTCCAAAATCTAACTTTCTCTGTGCTCTTGGACAAGTAACACAACCTCTCTGCCTCTGTTTACCCTTCTGTACTTGCATATCCAACAGAACATTTATCAATAAATATTTGCCAAGAACTCTGAAGGAAAAATAGCGGCCGAATTAATCATTCTAATAAATAGTGCTGGATGGGAAATTATTTTTCTTTTGAAAAATGCCTATACAACAAAAAAGTTTTCAGAGCTTGCCCTTTGTGTACTTTGTTACACTCAGGTTTATACAAATATCACTTAAATCCTGCAGTATGCTGTGAACCCTCACAAGCCTGCACAGAAGAGATGACAGACAACAACATCATTAAGTACCGGCTGTGATAGGGCTCTTAAATTTTTTTGCACTGAAGCCAGTTGAGTTCCATTTAGTTCCAGATTTCTGTGTAAAAATTAGCATCCGTTAGAGGCTGACAAGCAGCTCAAAGCATTTAGGCTGGTTTGATATGACTCAGGACCTCCCTTCACCACAGTCGCCGAACAGAGAAACAAGTCCTGTTTCCTGTTCATTGGTTTAAATTAATTTGGGCAACAGGAAGGGAACTTATCTCCTTTGAGGTCAGTGAATGACTGTGTCTTTAGATCAAGGAGAGCATGGGGGAAGGGGAAATCACACTACCTCCCCCCCAAAAAATATTTTTAAAAAAAATCACGGGAACTAGTCATGCAACTACTCCCAAAAAGACTTCAAAGGGGGATGGGTGAGATGCAACCATGTCCAAAAGAGTTCTAGGCTGTGTTAACACAGGGATAAAATAACCTGTGACTGACCTGGATCAACTGACTCAGGTATGAGAGCTGATATAAAATTGCTGTGTAAATGCTCAGGCTCAGTCTGCAGTCAGAGCCTCGGAACCCTAAGAGGGTCCCAAAACTTAGGCTCCAGCCCTAGAGTTCCAAGAGCTCCAGCCATACTGCTACTTTTTGCCACGCAGCCCAAGTCAGCTGACCCAGGCCAGACATGGGTCTTTTATCCCTCTGAAGACATGCCCCTACAGCTCAGTTTGAGGAAGGAGTGCTGGGAAAGGAGAGAATTAAGAGTTCTTCTGTCTGGAAGCATCCCAGGGCCAGCCAACCCCTGAACCTCAGTGATGAAACCAGACCCATCCTCTTTCAGGTCTAGAGGCGTTTAACTGGTCCTATTTGGTCACTCTGACTTCTTGGGAGCTACAGCAGAGGATCTGAAATGCATAAATTAAATTCAGAACATGAATGATGCAGCTATTTTAAAAAAACCCTTTCCTATAGCTATGATCAAAATGGATAAGGCAGGGCTGGGCAATAATTTTTTCACAGGGGCCACTCCAAGCTTTTGGTAAGTGATCAAGGGATGCACTTTTCTATGGAAGGAGTACGGGGTCTGGGATAGGGGACTGGATATAGGAGAAGATGTGGAATCTGAGAGGAAGTTTGGGTGAAGGAGGGGGTTGTGATCTGGGGCAGGGAATTGGGGTGCAAGCTCCAGGAGGGGATGGATAGGGGCAGGAGAGAGAGGGGAGGTGCAGAGGGTTTTGGCGGTGAACTGGGGCAGGGGAATGGGTTGCAGGGTCGGGAAGGGGATATGGGTGCAGCAGAGAATGCTGGCCTGGGGAAAAGGTGTAGGGAGGGGTGCAGAGTCTGGGAAAGATTTGTGACCTGGAAGAGGAAAGATTAAGAGGGTTTGGGTGATGACCTGGGACAGAAGGGGTGAGGGTGACCTGGGGCAGAAAGTTGGGGGGGAGGGTCTTGGGTGCCAGGGGCAGGCTGTGGCCAGGACACACTTACCTAGGCTTACTTAACTTTATGCATATATCTCTGCCTGGGTCTGCCCCCGGCTGCTCTACATGGTGACTGCTCCCTGTGGCTCCTCCAGTCACTGGGGAGAGGGGGAGGCTTCGCATGCTGCCCAATCAGCAATGGAAGCTGCGAGATTTTGCTGAGGTGCAGGGGCAGCATGTGAAGCCTCTCCCCAGTGCCTGGAGCAGAGAGCCACAGGGCACAGCCAGCCACTTAAAGCAACAGATTTTGAACATCCCTCACTCTGGGGAATATTCAGATCTGGAGGTTTTGTTTCAGCCCTTACCTTCCATACCCATTTTCTCAGACCCATAAAATAGACAACTCAGGTGGGGGTCAAAAATTCCAGAAAAAAATTTAATATAAAATGGAAAATTATAACATTAAATATCAATCCCAACATATTTCAAGCTAAAGATGCATTTTTATAAACTCTCCAAAAATTGGACCCTGTTCAGCCTCATATCCTCGTGGTCAAAGAGTATTTCAGCATCTTGCGATTCCACAAGAAGAAGAAAACATCACTATAAAATATGCAAAATGAGTCTCCTAAGTCCTGAAATTGTCATTTTTTTCAATTGCCTATTTTATTTTAAATCACTTAACATAACAGTTGTGTATGCTGATGTGGAAAATTCCTATTCCGGTCTAAGATCTCAAAACATGCCAACACACACACAGATATAGTCGCTTTGTCTATGTCTACACTACAATATTATTGCCAAATAAGTTATTTCAAAATATTAACTCTTGAAATAACTATTTCGAAATAGCGTGTCTACACTACAAATTCCCATCAAAATAGCACAGATCAATACTGAAATAGTGCATCCACACTGGTTGGAGTCTGAATCGCATTTAAAGCCCCCCAAAAGCACTCTGGGTAGGGCATCAGGACAGCATCTGAGGCTATCTGAGGTTTGTGCTTAAAGGGGCTCCCTCCTACAGCCGTGTCTCAGGCCTTTCTCCATTGCCTACCTCGTTGAGGGACAGCAAACTCAAACCATGTGCTCAGAAGCCACAGTACTTCTACCATGGAGCTGGACCTGCTGCAAAGCAGTGTCAGGCTCTTAGACTTTCTGCTTGCTGTACCTCCTGGCATAGTTAATGCAGGCTGCCCTCGTGGCACTGCAGGGTCAAGATGGCCCGCTCAGAGTGGGGCACCTCCTCACCTTGGAACACCAGTTCCGATTGGTGGGACTGTACTGTCATGAAGCAGACGGGTGACGAGCAGTTGCTAGCTCCTGCTCTGCGGCAACGGGACACCAGCATGCAACCCACCATCCCCCTCCAGAAATGCGTTGTCATTACACTTCAGAAGCTTGCCACACCAGACAGCTACCGCTCTGTAGGGGACCAGTTCAGTGTGAGGAGATCAACCATCGGGACTGTGCTCATGCAGGCATGACACTCTTGCTATTGTCCTAGGAGGGTGGTGAAGCACTGGGATGGATTCCGTAGAGAGCAGGGTGGAATCTCCATCCCTAGAGGCTTTGCAGTCCCACCTTCACAAAGCCCTGCTGGGGATGGGATAGTTAGGGTTGCGCCTGCTGTGGGAAGGGGCTCAGGACCTCCTGAGGGCTCCTGCCACCCTGTGATTCTATGTTTCTACAGATGGTGAAGGCCATCAATGCCATCCTGCTGTGCAGGGTCATCACCCTGGGCAACGTTGGCCCCGTCATCACTGGCTTTGCTGCCAGGGACTTGCCCAACTGTGTGTGTGTGTGGGGGAGGGGGGGTAATTGATGTCATCCTGGTCCCCAACAACTGGGCTTCCAACTACATCAATAGGAAGAGGTACTTTTCAATGGGTCAGCAGGCCCTCATGGACCACCAGGGCTGCTTCACAGACATTAACATCAGGTTGTCAGGGAAGATGCACAGCGCCCACATATTCCAGAACTCCAGCCTGTTCCAGAGGATGCAAGCCGGCACTTTTTTTCCTGACTACACCATCAGGGTTGGGGATATGGACATGCCCATCTGCATCATGGGCGATGTAGCCTACCCCTCGCTCCCCTGCTAATGAAGCCCTACACAGGACACTTGAACCCCACCAAAGTATGGTACAACACCAGATACCGCATTGTTGTGGAGGGTGCCTTTGGCCATCTCAAAGGGAGATTCCAACGTCTCTTCATCCGCCTGGACCTCGGCGACTGGAATATCCCCCAGGTAGTGGCGGGCTTGCTGCATTCTCCACAACCTATGCAAGAGCAAGGGGGAGACTTTCCTGTCAGGGTGGGGGGCAGAGGCAGAGTGGCTCACCAGGGCTTTTGAGCAGCCGTGCTCCGCTGCTATCCAGCAAGCACATCAGAGGGCTGTGGACATCCAGGAAGCCTTGAGGGGGAGTTTCAGCCATGGCTACCTATGAGATTCTCCCCCAGGCCTCTCCACAAGGGTCCTCTGCAATACCCCTCTGGGACATTCCTCCCCCATCACTCCCTTCCCCTTCAATGTAGCAATTTTGAAACAGGCATTATTCCTCATGAAATGAGGGTTTATTATTTTGGAATAAAAAGCCCATAATTTCAAAATAATTTTGAAATAACACGCTTGCTGTGTGGACACTCGCCTACTTATTTTGAAATAACGTGCCCTTTGACATCAATGGGATTACCTATATGCATAAAGTTAAACATGTGTACATCTGTTCTGCTGAATTGAGGCCTAAGTATCCAGTCCTGTACATTTTACTCCTTTCCCATACAATTGGGCTGTACTGAAGACAAAGGTTTGAAGATTACTTGCCCAAGAAAAAATTATAGGATCAGGAGATCTTGACTATACCAGGGAATAAAATAAGGAAACTATAATAAAAATAGTTCTCCACAGAGATTCTGGGACATTGAAAGCAATTCTGTTTAAATACATGCTAAAACACCCAGAAAAAAGAACTGGGGATGAGACCTTCTTATGAACAATTGAAAAAACAGCATGTGAACATAAAAAATTATTTAAATGTAATGTGTGTTACATTTTTAATGGATTTTGCTATAAATTTTCATAGAAGAATTTTTAAATTGTGGGAGTGTTTGTGAATGGTGTTTTAGTCACAGGAAGCAGCAATGCAAGCTTCTGTACACAGCCCTGCCACTGTGCCTCTGCCTAGATAGCAAGACATCTTTTAGAGTGATAAAGGTTCTATGTCTACTTAAGGGTTATCAGGGGGCCACTGAAACCAATGGGAGCCTTTGCACTGATTTCAGGGGCCTTGGTGTTTTGTATCTGCTGAGAGTGTAAACAAAGATGTCACTCGATTCAAACTATGGCAGGTGGTTATCTGTCTCCAGGAACAGGACTGAGCCTACTAAACACAATTCAGCTAGGTACTGAATAGTTGTCAGATCATAACTAAATTACAACCGACCTGCATTTCATACAAAGGCAAAAACACCTACCTATTTTGTAGTTTGGACTTGAGGCTCTGCTAAACGCCATGTGGGCATTAACAGTGATCCCATGGCTAAGGATCTGTGACAGACTTCCTATGTGTGTCATTTAGTCTCTTGGTACCTCAGTGGCTATTCTGTATAATAGCACTTCCCTCCCTCACAAGGGGGCTGTGAGCACAAACACATTAAATAACTGTGTGGGGCTCAGATATTATGGTAATAGGACCATACAAGTAGTTAGCTAGACAGAATTATATTGTTTAAAATCTTATTTTGACAACTGCTATTCCCACTTGGCTAGGCTTTCTTGAAGTTATTGATCATTTTGGCCAACATGGAACAACACTTAGCCCAAACCCACTAGCACAAGTGATGGAAGGTTTTGGGGAATTCAGACAGTTGATCCCTGACTGCCAATTTGGGATCTGAATCTCCTCAGTGGGAAATTTGGCCACTATTGTTAATGGAACCAGGAAAAGTGCATCAAGTTAATTTAGGGAACAAAGGGATATATTTGTTGAATTATGTTTTCTGTGTCCCACAAAATATGCTGGTATTTCCATTGCTACCTACATTCACACAAAGCTTCATTAGGCAGAGTTCTGTAGTCTGACTAAACCCACCAGGAATGCCAATTTACATTCAAGGAAGACCCCTGTGTGACAATGGATTACATCATCTCTTTTTGGCCAGAGGGGACCAAAAAAAAGGGCCAAAACCTCCCTGTGAGAGAAAGGGAGTTAAATAAATCCATTGCTTCTGGATTTGGAACTACATTGTTTCCAGATAGGGAGAGACCCAGGATAGGGGAGAAACACTTTCTGTGTCTACATTGTCCTTCAGATCTGGAATAAATAGGAGACAGAGCTGTAGGAAGGAGATCTTTTTTAAGCATGTTGAGAAGCCTATATTTGTTCCATAAGAGCCTGGCCATCACCTTGCATTCCTGAGTTCCAGGTGTCACACCAAACTAGGACCCTCATGACAGCCAACCCTCTTTCTCCAGCCCTACTCATCATACTATAGGGATTTCTCAATATCATATAATGCAGGAATCCTTGGGATTCAAATTACTGTGGATTCACTACCCTCACTATACAAAAGATTTCTGCAGCTGCCCTTTTGTTTGTCCCCGTTGAATCATAGCTCCCTATTGGAGTCAGATAGTCGTGCATGTCTCCTCTGCAGGGAGGCATACTCTGCCCTCCTTTCCCAGAAAACATTGCAACAGATATCCTAGAGACCTTGACGTTTTTGCTTAACTTCAGTCCCCCTGCATCATTTTATGTTTGAGGAAATGATTTAGTGCCATGAGTACATTTTTGCTCATTATTTTAAAAGCAAAAGACAGTATTTAGACTTTTGATCTCAACTTTGAGCTACTTCCTTCTATAGCAGAGGGTTGAATGTGTGCCCCCAACTTTGGTCCCTGCTCTAACTACCACCATCATGTAGCAACCTGCTTCCCCTCATCATAATGCATCTGACAGGACCATTCACCAGAGAGCTCTGAATTAAGGATATAAACTGCAGCACCCTGCCGGGTAGTCCAAAATGTGAAAAACAAACTAGCAAAAACAGGCTTAATCCTAAAAACTTTGCACAGGATTTAAAGATTAGGCCCATACAACTCAAGTATAAAAAGAAATGTTTTGCAGTTACAAGTTGTACGTACACACACACACACAGACACACCTTTGTCAGGGGAAAATCAACATTGTGAACCTAATAATAGATGCCACAATGAAAAACAAATGTTTTTCTTGATTCTCTTAATTCTGAAACATATCATAGTAAGAGCAACCAAAGGATACTTTAAGGCTTAGTGGAATCCTGAACTTGCCCAGGGTAACACAATACATCAGAAACAAGGACATTTGAACAACTGCAGGACACCAACCAATTAAGGGAATAAGTAAATGGTTAGTTTGCCAAGAAACAATTTTTTCTCTTTTCCCCCTTAAATATCAATTATTTAAAAATTAAAACCATTCAGAATAGTGATCCTTCAAATGCAAAATATTTATTTCTCCTTTCATCACACATAGTTTATTGCACTGATTTTTTTCCCCTCTGCAGTTTACTTAGTATCAGATTTGCACGGATCTCATCAATAAGAAATGAATTTTGGTAACTTTCAAAACCACTATATTATTTTTTCCCTTTTATTTGCAGTGAATTTTTCTTCTCTCAGTGGTATTACTGCAATAAGTCAGTCATTATTTCTTTATGTTTTCTCTCCTTTCTTTAGTATTTCATTTCCCTTTACAGCACATCTCATGATCACAAAGAAAACAGAAACAGTTATTTCTTTTAACAGTTGAAATTGCTGCAAGTGATTTAACTGTCATTTAATTTGATTCCTCTCTTCTGTCTGTGGAGAAATATGTTTAATGTACTGGAAATTATGTTAATAAGAAAAAGCATTATCTCATTTAATGAAATAAATATACAAATATTTCAAAATAAAATAAAGAGGCAATCTTCACTGAGAAGAATGTCTCTTATGGTTTGCATAAAATAAACAAATGAGAAAAATTAATGAATACATTGAAATATACTGACAAAAATATGCCTACATTCAAAAGAAAAAAAAGAAAGGTGACTGAATTGCATATCACCTAATCAAATGCTTTTAGAACAAATACAGAAACAAACAAAACATCAGGGCACAAATTATCACATGTATCTTCCATATTACCTTAAGCTAAACTTTTTATTCCTCTTTAAAAAGCATGTTACATTCTCTTGGATTTTTGTGGTATTTTCTTTAACTTATGTTGCAATAACATTTATTGTTTAATGACTGTGATAGCTTCATCCCTCAATTATCTACGAGCCTTTGCCACAAAATGGATTTGATTTATGGTGAAGAACTTTGAACTCCTTTGATTTAGTTAATCATGGCAGTCAATAACTCTTTTTCTTAGCTTTTAAATGATGAAATATGTAACCAGCAAGCACTAAGGTTAAACAAATATTGTTAGTGGAGAGAGCAAAACTTGCAGCAATTATGTAATAAAAGCATGACCACTGCAACAGAAACACATAATTAGCAATTTAATTACAGACATCAAAACAAACTGAAGACGTCAATAAAAGGAATCTTGTGTGACAAACTGCTTCCATTTCCCTGTTCTGCAATTCTAGATCTTAATGTACTTCTTTATGTTTTAATGTATTTCAATAATAAACTGTGCACAATAAAAAAGCAGATTCTGGATGTCATCTGACAGGATGTCATTGTGCCAGGGATTTTTAATATGTACTGTATTTATTTTCTCGTTCATACAAATCAGATTCCTAATTCCCTAACACACAAAATATTTCTTGCAAGAATCAAGAAAAATACCCATTTAAAAATGAGTAATATCAGTAGGTATGTGGTGTTTCAAATTCACTTTGTTAGTTTCAATAGCATGTTTCACATATTTTCCTTAGCCATCATTTTCCAAATACACTGTGTTTTCCTCCTTTGACTCCCCCCTTCCATTCAGACCTATTCATATTGTTTATTATAACTCTGGCTAGATTGCTTTTGTTGCTGGGAATGATAACAAAAGAAGTGAAATGAAAGATATTAAGTTACTATCTCACTAAAATATTTGATCTTCTTTTTCCCCGTCTTTATGCTTACATTTCTGGTGCTAAAGTTGAGGTGCGCACAAGAAGCATAATAAATGAGTCACGTTAATATGAAACAGTTCCTCTGTGACCTTTTTCACTTAAAACTCTAAGGTGAAATCCTGACACAATTGAAGTCAATGGCAAAACATCCATGTTTCCAGAGAAACATGCTACTGTTCTTTTTAAGAGTGTTCACGTTATCCTTACCTCCTAAAATATCATGGGCATTTAAGCAACAGGAGAAAATAGGCACATGCAGATGTGACAATATTAAAAGAAAACTTCCATCCTGTGACATAAGCCAATGGGAGTTCAACAACCACTTTTCCCCAGTACATTATATACAAGTCATGCTTCCTGAAAAATGTAAACTATAATCCCCTTAAAGCAGCAAGTAATCTACTTAAAAATAAACTTAGAGCCACTAAAAACATAATAGTATCTTCTAATTATACCAGGATTTTTTTATGAATCTACTTTATTTTTGTGTTTACATTTTAGTTTTGAAGACAATATTCTTTATAGCTTTTGCTATTGGGGTTTACACATCTAGTCAAACAGTCAGGTCTATGTGTTCAAGCTGTATGACAGAAGTCTTCATATTACTAACTCCAACTTTACAAGGGTTTCTGGGGGGGAAAAAACAACCACCACCTTTGTACTACTTTTACATCTAGAATGAGGAAAAAATCCGCAGTGCAGAGGAGCTGGGAAATTACTCCTGAGCGGTGGAAAGCTTTGTGTGCTGTTAACGTGCATATGAACTCCAAAACCAGATGAGCTGATAGGTTTAGTTACAAAGCCTCTCCACTTCAGTAACGTGAACATCGTTAATTGACACATACACCTACTGTTGCGCTTGCCTCAGGAAGAGCTGAACATCAGTACCTCCTGAACAGCTGCAATTCAATTAAGTGCTGCAGTTTTCAGCAGCAGGCCATGATTTTGCACTGCTAAGTTTGTATACTTCACTAATACAAGGGCTGGATCTGTTGTACAAAGCAGTGGGGTGTGTCTGCCTTGGAAAGTTTTGTAATACTGGTTGAACCCCCTAAGCCAGGACCCTCTGGTCCGGCAACATCCATGGCCCAGCAATCCCACAGATGTTCCAGGACCAGAAAGTCCCAGTGGAGGGCTGGTGGCTGGGAGCCTTAGTCTGCCCAGTGGGGCCAGGAAGACTGGTGGAGCTGGCAGGGTAAAAGGGCCGGAGGCAAGCTACAGACAGTGGCCAGGCCAGAGCTGGGAGGGCCGGTGGAAGGGGGGGTCAGAAATGACCTTCTCTGGTCTGTCAAAATCCTTCATTCGGGACTAGTCAGGTCCTGAAGGTACTGGAGCAGGGAGGTCCAACATTTTTCACTCTGGATGCTTAATCTATTGCATCTCCCAAGAGGGAAAAAGGCGTTGCGATTGATTTTCACTTCGACTCCAGCCCCTTTCCTCCAGGTACAAGGACCAGACCAGTGGAAAGGAGAATATTAAAAGCCCCGAAAAATAACTAAAATTAAAAATGATTTCCCGCCTCAATTTTCATAACCAAAAAGCCTGTTTTTTCTTCAGTTTTAGTTTTCCAGTAATGGTTCCATTATTTCTAGACCTCCATTTCTCCCCACCCCTTTCCTTTTCAGTGGGAAAGTGGAGAAAAAGGAAAACTGGGAGAAATGGGGGGAAAACACAACTACACATCAATTTTTTATTTGGTTTTACAGTAGTTGAGGAGTTTTTTCCTCATCAGACATATTTAAAATATTTCACAAATAAATTCAAGTACATTACAATTTTGAGTCAAATACATCATTTTTTGACCAGCTTAAGTGTAAAAATTAAAAAGGGATAACTTTGGCAGAATCCCCAAAAGGATTTGTCCTTTAAAGCTCAAAGTGAACCTGAAAATAAATTCCTCCTCTATCTGCACTGCAGATTAGTAATGGGGGCATTCTGTTTTTGCCACTTGCTCTATAAACCTGAAGCAGTATCTACAGGTATGTGCCTGAATTCCTTCATAAGGAACAATGGGTAGTGGATCTTTATATCTGGAAATCCACACCCACTGATCTGCTATACACCTTGGTCCCAAGCAAAGCAGGTGCCTGTAAGAGTTCCCAAAAAATCTGCACACTTCCTGAACACAACAAAATATTATCAGTTCCACTGTGGAAAGATATTTGAAAGTACAGAGGGACAAGCAATTTTTGTCAATAAGCAAACTAAATAGTAATTCACTGTTGTCTGAGATTTGACAGTATAAGAAGGTATTCTTGAGTTTGGCCAGCAACAAAAAACCATGAATGCAAACCTTTAGTGCTTTGAGCTTCCTGCCAGATCCAAGATGAAAATGCTGATTTGTATTACCGCATGTGTAATTACAGTTCCTTTGTAGGCTCTGCTTCAGACTTCCTTGCTCCTTGTGTGAGGATACACCACCACAACACAGACAGTGACATCAATGTGCTGTGCAATAACTGAAAGCTAAAAGTAAAAAGCTAATGGTATCTTATGTAGTTCTGAAGCTTCTCCTGCCTCTTTTATGTAATTCTTTTAGCTTTTTATCACAGTATTTTACAATTTATTGGAATTTATTTGATTTTCAACTTTTTTTTCTCTCGGTTCCTCTAATAAAAAGAAATTAATCTGTGTCCCTTTGAAGACATCTCTCTGTTTTCCCACACTACAACAGGCTGTCCTCTCTCAATTATGGGTCCAATTCTCAAGCCTCTCTCAGTTATGTGCCCAATTACTGACTCTGACAAAACAGGTGAGGGTTTCAGGGCTTAACACTGTTAAGTGCCAATTTGAGCACAAATATGGAATTTGGCCACCTTAAAATTGGGAAATTGTACCTTTTGTTTCCCATGTCAATAGCCGCAATGTTTTTAAATACATGATATACAGATGTCACAGCTATGCAAGATATAATAGTATATTATGAATGTCGCATCACAAAAATGCCCAAAAATGTTTAGAAGTCTTTAACATACAAAAATGAAATAGGAAACAAAAAATAAGCTATTAGAGATTCCCAAATGTATCGGGCCTGCAGGTTTAGGTTTTGTCCATATTTTTGCTATTTTCTGCAGACTGTAAACATAATTTCGGCTACCTTTATCAGAGGTAGCTTTTGCAATGGCTCCAATGCAGGAAACAACTGAAGTTCATTGAGCATTTTTTAAAAAGACCCCACAGCATTTTAAAAAGAGGCTTCTGATTTTGAGTGCCTCAAAACACACTTTCCATGACCAACACCCCACTTCTACAAGGCGAAAGATCAACTTCTGCATGAAGTTCCCTTTTTAGCAGCACATTTGACTTCAAAAAACTGCTAGGGTAAGTGTATTGGCAAAATCTTGTTGGGTAGGGGACTATTTCAGTGCCAATATAGGTCATAATGTGCAACAATTTTTTTTTCAGTAACACTCCACATCAATTCATTAAACAATGGCAAATGTAGTTGGGTCCAGTATTATCATGTTGCCTTCCCCTATTTTCTACCACAGTAAGGCCTTTGGGTCTCTTGCTCTCCGGAAAGGGACCTTCATATCACATAGCTGGCAGAGAATTAGGAAAACTGGTTTGGAACACTCTATTCCATTGAAACCAAACCATACAGTTTCAATGCACAGGCCTAATTACTCTTCTGTCAAGCTGATTTTTGCCTATATATGTCATTTTAGGAAGACAACAGACTTCTACAATTGGATGTTGCCAAACATATATGAGCAAATGTGAGAATGACTAGATCATGTTGTAAAATTTTGATAGTTACAAAATTCCTTATACTCTCTGTGTGTGAGAGAGAGAATTTAATACATTTATTGTTTTACCTTTTAGATAGCCTAAATAGATTACATACACACAGCAGAATTCTGATTCTATATAGAAAGACACAAAACCTAAAATCGGCAGTATCCTCAGAACCCTGAGATTTCCTGCACTTCTGAGTGTGCTCTTCCATGATTAGTATCCAATGCAGATGTTGTACTAACTGGGCCTACAAATACACATGAAGTGTAATAGGGGGGTACTTACCTCTTGCGAGTGCTCCCTTGGCAAGTGCACGCCCCAATTGTCTCCAGGGAGGGAGCACTGGGGCACTGCTCTATCCACAGCTGAAACAACGTCTTTGCCCTCATGGGGCTTCCTGCCTACAGGTCTCCAGCCAGGCTATTATAGTTCAGATCCCCCTTTAGGGTGCCTCAGTGTCCAGACCACTTATCCCCAGTGGTTAATACAGGGTGGCAGGGAGCCAGGCCTGCCCACTACTCTGAGTCCCACCCCCAGGACCCTGTAGATGGCACCATTTGCTGTGTTCCTTTAACTATGTTGGGTGGCTTCTCTAAATCCCTGGGCCACTTCCCTGCAGCCCCATGCCACCTTCACCCTTACCTCAGGGCCTTCTCCATGGAGTGCCAGCAACAAAGTCAGGGCTCCCTCTAGCTCCCCCTGGCTTCAGACAGTGCTGCCTGTCTGGGGTTCTACAGCTCTGTCAGCAAGCATGGAACTGACCTCCCTGATATTAAGGATGTCAAATCCTGTTTAATCAGTTAACCAGTTAAATGTTACATTTGACCAGTTAACTACTCAAACAGGATCCCACGAGCATGGTGCAGAGGGCCTGGCCCGGCTAGATCAGCCCCCTGGCTGCGGCATGGTGGGCCCAGCTGGGCTTCTCCAGCCTGGCTAGGCCTGCCACACTATGCCACAGACAGAGGGCTGCTCTCACTAGGCCAGGCTCATTGCACTGTGCCACAGGCAGGCCCAGCTGGGCTGGAGTGCCCCCAGCCTGCAGCACAGTGCAGGGGCCCGGCCAGAGCAACCCTCCACCCACAGCTCCCAAGGGGCTGCTCCAGCTCACCAAGGTCACCGGTTAATCATTTAACTAGTGACACCCCTTTCTGATATTAGGCTACTGGGCCTTGATTGGCTCTAGACAGTCTGAAGGATCTCCTCTACTGCCCCTTTTTGGAAAGGCATGTGGCAAGGCCATGGGGCCTCCACGCGGGAGCCTCAGAAGGTCTGGTATACCCCATCACAGGCTATGTCTACACTGCAGAACTTTTCTGGGGTACCAGAGGTATCCCAGAAAAGCTCTGCTGCATCCAAGGAACACGTCTGCTTTTCTGACAAAAATTTCAGAAAAGCAGACACATTTTTTCTGCATCCCTGTAAACCTCTTTCTACGAGGAAAAGGGATGTTCCGAAAGAGGGGTTTTTTCTGACATTTGGCCCTGTGTAGATGGGTCAAATGTCGGAAAAGCCTCTTTTGGAAGAAAAACAGAAAAAGATACGCAAATTGCGGTTCACAATTTGCGTATCTTTTTCTGTCTTTTCCCTGCAGTGTAGACATAGCCACAGTAAGCTCAACGGTAAAAAGTAAGCAAAAGTTCATAAAGTAATAAATGTTGATGGGAAAAGTTACAAAATGGAGACAAATGATGAATTAGTACCCGCCCCCCCCAAAAGGCCAACCTATATAATTCAAGGACTCTTTTAAGACCAAGCTTGGGAAACAACACAGTGCAAGACCAAAAATCAATTAATCAGAACTGATGTGTCTGAAAGCCTTATCAGTGGATAAAATAATGGGAGGAGGGGCTTTTTACCCATCACTCTCTTTTAGGGTTCTTTACAATAATAGATTTTGTGGGAAATTAAAAGACAAAAGAAGGGAAAAGAGAGAACTTCACCCTCACTGCGCCACCCCACCATTTTCTGGAATCCCCAACTACTTTGCCATAACACCCCCAATGCTGGTACAAATTTGTCAGGTTTCTGAGTGGCTAAAAAAACCCAACAGTGTGTCATCATGCCTCTTTCTCGCGAGCAGAGAAATTGCAGGGGAAAGTCAACACCAGAGAGAGAAGCTGCATTTTCTGCCTTCGCTTTTGTTTTCTTTTCCCTTCGGTGTGTGTTTGCATTTTTTTGTAGTTGTTGTTGTTTGCCTTTGAGTAAACAGGATCGGACTTTAACAACAACAACAGGTCCAGCCCATCTTAACTAACTTCTCTTTTCCCCAAAAAGAATAATTATTACTATCTTTGATACTAACTAAAAGACTGTCAAATTGTCAACTACTTGTTTTTTGTCAAACAAGGGTTTGTTTTTTCCCTCTGACAACTCTCCAGCTAAGGGGAAAGTCAACAAAGGACTTTGTTAAAATAAAAGCCTTATATACTTTCCATTTCAAAGGCTTTAACTATTTTGCCTTCTCCTCTGTATCTTTAATAAAAGGTTAAAAGGATGTGCAGTGATGTGTTTGCCATGATATTAAGCGGGCTAAGTTCTCTGTGTACCAAACGCCAAGCCTTGTTTGAAACTATTTAATGCTGGACAGTAACTGCAGTACGTTAAGACCTTTGGCCCATATAGTCCATCTAAATTAATACAACAGTTGTGTCAAAAATCCAGTTTCATGTTTTTCAAACATCAGAGAATGCTCAATTTGGTTGCAGTTCAAGCTCTGAAGGCTTATGCCAATTCTTCCGTTAGCATTACTTTGTTCTTTAAATGACCACACTGCACCTTTGGGGAGGGGAGCATTTGTCCATCTTGCTGGGGGAGAGGGAATAGCATTTTCCGGGTATGCAGAGGAGAGAATTCGGAAGCTGCTGCAAAACCTGGAAATGGGTCAGAGTGACGACACTAACTTGTCCCCTGGGACTAGAAGGATAGAAAGGTTGAAAAGGGGCAAGCCCAGATGGGAGCAAGTCCAGCAGCATCCTTCCTCTTAAGGCAGCAAATATTAAATTTGGTCAGGATCTGGAATCATGTTAGCTGGCCCTTTTTAGGGGGGCTAGAAAGGACTTTTTCCCTCACCACCAAACTGACCTAGGCTGAGTTGGGTATTTTTGCCTTCCTCACAGAGGGTTCAGGGAAGGCTTTGTTAACGTGAAGTGTGAAGGGAGTTAGGTTATTATGCGGACGGATGTCCAATGTAGATGCCCCATAAGGAAGGGATACAGTGACTGGATGAATAACTTAGTAAAGAACTTAAAAAGGAGGCACTGGTTAAAGTATTAGAACAGGGACAGCAGGCTTCAGGGCTCCTATGAATAGTATGACAGAGAGCAAATCCCCCTTTCTTACAGCCCACTTTATCCCTCTTATAGGTGTTTGAGGGAAATAGTAAGATTGACTGGGGGGTTGGCTAGAGGACCTGTATGGAAAAGGCAGGTAGTCTGGCAGAAACGTCCCCAGTAGTTGTTCAATGAACATGGGATTACCTGCACTGTACATTAGTATTAGATGTCTGAGACTACCTGGCAGATAAAAAAAGTCAGGGCCCAATTAAAACCACATCATGTGGCTCCCGCTCTTCTTTTCGTATAGCCAGATAATTTATTTCAGCGTTGTTAGGAATGGTCCACTGCGAGATGACAAAATTAGTACATGAGATGGTTCATATAATCAAAATGCAATTTCCTGCAATAGTTTATTGGCATATTGTGTTTCTATTTCATATTTCACAAAGGTGTCAACCTAACTGAGAAAGCTGATTTTCTACACAACATCCCAAGCTTGAAGTATTTCTCACTGGTACCTTGTTCTGAGCTTTTAGCTGTGTGATTTCCAGAGATAACTCTAGCAAAGCTGGAGCTCCCTTAAAAGAATGTGATCGGGCCCCCTATTTAAAGAGCCTAAGATGTTGTAGGTGTCATTTGTACCAGTGTAGGCCCTAAGGAGCTGTGCTTTAACAGATGTGAATGAGGCAGGAGGCAACAAGGAATGCATCAACAAAAGCATGCCTCTCTGAAAAGAGTTTGGCATCAGTGGATGGAGTTTCCTGTTAAAACAGATATTCCCTGTTCTTCCTAGCCAGGCCCTAAGGGGGCAGGCGATCAGCCTAGTTCTCCAGGTAGCTGGAGTCATCATTCCCATCAAAACTTGGCAAGCACCGAATTGTTTGCACATCACTCTGTGTGTCAATGGAATATTAACAGTAAATGTTGCATTATTCCTGGTGGAGTAGGGGTACTGGGGGCTGGGGGCAGTGGCTGCCAATTTGTCAGTACACTCACAACATGACAGGTTAACCTCTTTTGTGGGATATGGTGCATGTAAAGTCATTTTGAAATTGTATTCTACCTGAATATTATTTACAGACATAAATTAAGTGTATCATGCAACCTTTCTCCTAAAACTGTTTTCAAAGCAAAAGCTATTACATTGGGCCAGATCCTCAATTGAGGTAAATGAGCACTGTTCCATCGAGTTGCCTTTCATTTACACCAGGCAATGGGTCTTGTCTTGTAAATTTACTGCTGATTTATTTCCATTCCAACTTAGTAACTACTACTACTGCATTTATACTTGTCATCTGGGATTAGCTAAACCCAGTTCAGCATTGTACTTCATATATAACCACGTCAACAGTATCAGCCAAAAAATGTACACCTCACTTATCCTAGCAGATTCATGAATTAAGCATTTTAGGCCCCTATAACGAACATGATTCTGCAAGGATTTTAATACATTTAAGTGGAATGAGATAAGAGTGTTACATAACTACTCTCCTACAGGCGTTTATACAGTACAGAATATAATGAAGCTGGAGTATAAATGATGCATATACCTGCAAGGGGAAATGGCTTTTTTTAATTGAGTAGAATCTCTATAAATAACTATGTGGTGGAGTATATTCAAAGAATTCAAAATGTTTGGAGAAACAGATCCATTCACACTCTTCTGAATAATTAAATATACAGTGCAGAGACGGTACAAATACTTTCTAAGAAACATGTTTAATGAAAATGAACTAGGACTCTATAATAAAAAAAATGCTCTTGAGAGATTATGCAACTTTCTTGCTGTCTTTTCTTGAATGCAGAAGTTAAACACATACACATAGGTTTGAAAATTCGGGGCCAGATTCTCAAATTCTTTCAAGAGAGTGAAGGCAATTTACATCAGCTGAGAATCCAATTCAGTAGATTCAAACTTGAACATGTATGAGCCTTTATGACAGGAGGAACATATAATTATTATAATTAAATAATCCCTAACATCCACATAGCTTCTCACAATACTATAATTTACTTCTTTTTTTGTTTGTTTATGTTTGGGAGGATGTTTAGGAGGATTGGGTTTTTTCTATGTGGGTTTTTTCTGGGAACAATACTTTTGTAGAGGAGAAAAAAGAATACAAAAAGAAGAACTAAGGAGTACCTGTAACAGAAAATCAATTGCAAAATGGACTCTGAATATTGAATCATGTCTCTGAAAAATAGTCCATTTGTATTTAGATAATTGAAATATACATCTGTTTTTCTTATATCCATGATAGTATTTCTCTAAAACAACATGCATTTCAAAGGAACAATTGTTTGCGCTCTCTCTCTTACACACACACACATTATATAAACTGGTGAAGCTAAGCAGTGAATTCTTCTTTGCATACTCTTTCCTCCCATTTTTAATTTCCCCTACAGATTTTGCATTTAAGAGATGGGACTTTTTTTCTTCAACGCCACCTTCACACCACATACTTTTGATTGTAATATTACTAAACATAAGACACAGATGTTACTTTCAGCTTCTTAAAATGAAATTGTGCTTCGGAGAGGCAGGTTTTGAATTTCAAATATCTCAAATTACCGGGGAAAAATGCAGAATATATATTTTATATATTGTGAAAATCCAACATGAATTATGCTTAATTTTTTGTAATATAGGCAGAATTGGATCCTAGTATTTTAATGCAATTTTACACATTATAAGCCTGGACTTTGAAAATAGACTGTGTAGAAAACCTTAAAAGTCCAGACGTAATGCAAATTAAACTATGTCAAAATATCATTAAAGTGTAATTTAAAACTGATGGCAGAGGCCACTCATTCCTGTCTTTGCTAAAGTCCAGAAACAGCTGAGAGAACTTTTTGTGGGTAAAATGTCCCCTGTAGCTTATTTACAGTATTAGTTTCCACTACGCTTATACACACCTCACACCTACAATCCCAGGGAGCAATCTCTCTCTCTTCCTCTCTCTTCCTACTTCCCTGATTTTCCACTTCCTTCCTGTGCTTTTTGTGCATCTGCCTAATGACCTAATTAGCCCCTTAGTTCTCCTCAGCCCATCAGTTAGGCACACTTTTTCTTAAGCCATGTCTACACTACAAAATGATGTTACCTTACATCGGCATAGAGTCACCACAATTATCAAATCACTTGTGTGCGCACACTTGGCTCCCTGTGTTGGTGGTGCGCACTCTCACTTGTATCGATTGCATTGTCAGTGTGGAGCATTGTGGGATGACTCCTGAAAACCAGGAACAGCTCACATAAGGAACACAGCATCTGCACTGATAGTGAGTGGCTTGAGCCAGTTACACTGAATGTGACTCTATACTGCTCAGGGAGGTGGTACAGAGAGACATTTACATTGGCAGGAGTCAAATTGAAATGAAGACGCTTCCATAGCTAGGTAAACACTAGGTAGCTTATGTTGACCTAACCCTGCTCTAGAATAACTGGTTCAGATACTGTTGCCCCATACTCTGTCACTCACTTCCCTCATTTACCTGGCAGCAAATTTCTTCTTTCCCCAGGTGCCTCTGTTCCTATGGTGAGCATCTGAGGCATCCTTGTGTGGTCCACTCATTCTTCACTCATAGAAATCCCATTGTGCAAGGGGGTTAGTCCCACAACTCTATCTCATCCCACAAGACTTCACACTAAGGGCACTCTAGAAGACTGCTCCCCTATTCGCCTCTTTTATCTGGTGGTGGATCAAGGATTGAGATCATTCACTTTCTCTCCCTGACTTAAGCTCTTCAGGATTGTATTAAAAGAACACTAAGACCCCAGACCCTGCCCCCCCACCCGTCTCAAAGTCCCTGCCCTGACTCCTGCACCCTTCCACCACCAGCCCTCTTCCCGGAAGGACCCAGACAACATTGGGTAAGTCTTCTACTGCTTCTATAATAGCCAGTATGGGCCAAGTTACAATCAAACCTCCAGCCCATGCATGATCAATTTTACTAACAACATGGCTATATTAAATATTACAGTTAACAATAGGCTGTCTTCACCGCACTTCTTGCTTGCCATGTTTTTTATCATCCTTCGTTTTATTTGTTTTTGTTTGGTTTATTTTCATTTTTATACAAGTTTTCTCTGAGTCACAGGAGTGCAAAAAAATAGCCCTAAGCTTAAAACAGTCCATTTCTATGCCTATATCAGTCCCTAACAATAGTTTACAACTGGGCTACAGCCAGTCCCATATACCCCAATAAATGGAAAACCAAAGAGTGCAAATGGGTAGCACTACAATTGATGTTTAAATACAGCACCTAACACAATGGTGTCATGGTCCGTGCCTAGGACTACTAGCCACTATGGTAGTACAAATAATAAATACTAATAATATAATCATGTTTTTATAGCATAAACATTCTTTACCCAGTGTTTGCATCAGTCTCATTCCCAGGGGTTTCACAGTGAACTTGGCTATGACAAAGTAGGGATGTCAACGTGTAGTTGACTACACGATTAACTGATTAACCTGGGCTTATCAATTAATCCTATCAACTACACACATTTCTACTCCCCCAGCCATCTGCCCCACCACCACTCCTAACATGGCTCCCCACGAACACTGGTTCCACGGCAGAGGCATCAGCGTGCAGGGGGCAGAGGAGGCTGCCACAGAGCAGAGCAGCCTCTGTCTGCTGCAGGCCTCATGGGATGCCAGCACAGCCTCTGTCCACAAGGAGGTTGGACCCCCCCACAGACAGAGGCTGCTGCCACCCCATGCTGCTGTCTCAGAGTGTGAATCTACTGAATTGGATTCTCAGCTGATGTCTCAGAGGCAGCAGTGTGGGATGGCCGGGAGCTTCCCAGGAGTGGGGCCAAGAGTGTACTGGCTGCTGGCTCTGCCCCTGGGGATAATCGAATAATCGTGTAACAGCTAAATTTTGATGTAGTTACATGATTATTCAATTAATCGATATTTAACATCCCTAGATAAGAGTGACGTGAAGGTCAGACACAATTCTTGACCTAAATACATTATGTATCACTAGATGCCTGTTAAGTAGGTCAGCATGGGCTCTTAAAAGTTATGCAAAAATTATTGCTGCCAGACACCAGACAAGTCACTACTCAAAAAGTATAAGAATCAGTTTTATAGGCCGGAAGAAATTTCTTCTCATCATACAAAATTTCTTCTCATCATACAAAAATCTCTTTCACCATATTTAAAATGTCTTAAAAGCTAGAGTCTGTTGCTTGTCTTTAAGCCTTAGAATACACTAAAAGCAAGCTAAGCAGCTGATGGAAAATTTAACAATCGTCAGCTTCGTGCATATAGAAGATTTCTCTTTGAAAATGACTATACAAATACTTATTTTACATTCTTGCAGTCAAATAGATTGTGATTTACAGGACACGTTAGGCTAAGTTGCTAGGACAGAAAAGTTCATATTTTCACAGAGTGAACTCTTTGGGTGCATCTACACAGCAGGGCTTAACACGAAATAAACTATGCAAATTGGGCTACACCAGTTGCATTACGCCAACTGCGTAGTTTATTTCTAAATACCTTATTTCACAATTGGGAGCGTCTACACAGCACTTATTTCGAAATAGAGCACTCTTCCTCCAACTTCCCTTACTCCTCATACAATGAGGGTTACAGGAGTTGGAGTAAGAAGTTTTCCAGCTTGACAGTATTTTGACATTATTTCGAAATAACTGCCTGCTGTGTAGATGTGGACTAAGTTATTTTGAAATAACACTAGTTATTTTGAAATCATGTTGCTGTGTAGATGTATCCTTATTGATTCTTTTCAGCAATGACTAATCAGAGATAGGCATACTAAATTATAAGGCTTAATTCTGAAAACTCTCAAGTAGTGAAGATGGCAAAAAGTGACGGAAGAGCGTATCTGTGGTGCCATATAGATATACCCAGCACGCAATGGTGTGATGCAAGATGGGGCTGCTACTTGCATTCACATTCCTTTGTTTAAATGGGTATGTTAGGAGGTCAAGACTGCATATGCCTGGTGCAGTGGGAGCTGGGCTGTCATTCATACTATGGAAATCAGGCACTCAGAAACAACTGACTTAGGAAACAATTAGGTGCCACACTAAGCTGATTCCTTTGATTCTCAATGCTCTGCACCTATATAAAGCCTGTCCTTGCCCAGCAAAGTATTCTTACTATCTTATGTGGGCCACATTAGCTAGCTCTGGACTTCTATGAAGAGAGATGGGATGGGTGCCCGGTTTCTTCTTTCTAGGTAATGCTAGAGCCTTCAAAATAATACATATACAAATCTCCACTTACTAAAAACAGCTGTACATGTGTAGTTTCCGGCCCGCCCAATTTCCAAAAGTCATTTGGAAAAGCTCAGTTTTCATTCTTCAGTGCTATTGTTTTAGCCACCAACAGCACTTTGTAGTTAAGCTCTCAGTGGTGATGACTGTTATAAGCCAGTAAGGGAGTTCACTTTAATTTGAACTTTTTTTTTAAGAAACAAGTTCAATGTGCAACTCAAAAAAGGCTGTCAGCCCACACAGCCATGAGAAGTTGGCACTTCTGAGTTGTCTGGATTGCTGGCATAGTCTACAGAAAGGAAGTTTATGTATATGTAGTGTATTCCAATGATGAATCGGTAAATTTATTTCTGTTGAACTGTGATCTCCCTAGTAGACCTTAACGTAGGAATGTAGGAAAAGAAAGGCACATGAAATGGTAACTCAAATGACTCTAATCCTTTTTGCTCTTTCAGCTGCTTCAAAATCTGTAATGGCATCCTGGGTAGCTCCAACAGGAGAATAAAATGTATTCAGTTCAATTCAAATCTTATGCAAATCCTTAACTTCAACTGGGGGAAATCTAACCCATTGTTTGTAATTTGCTGCTAGAATTTTCATTTTGCTTTGAGACTAAGGCTCCCAGCCACTGAACTCTCCTTGTCTATGAATAGACAGCACCATAATTGAGAGTCAGCCTCTGATATCATTCTGGGGCACAGCCCAAATCATCTGAAGCACAATCCCATGACTGAAAGGTACCAGACCTGATTCAGATATAACACCAATTTTACATAGTTCAGCATGGCACTTACCAGGTCACATCATGTCTACCTGTCCCTCAGCACCCAGTTCACTAGCGTTGTGGAGACAGATCCATATCGCTGAGAACCATGTACATTTCTCCTCCCTATGAAAGAGCCTCTCATGCTAGGAAAATGCAGAGATCTGTGGTCTAACATGCTGGTTCTTTGAATTTCCTTCTTCCTGCAAAATGGAACCCGAAAAAACATAAAGTTGCTTACCAATGGTGAAGAGGCAGTAAAAACTGTGGCAGAAGAAAATTCAAAGAAGGAGAAAGGAATAAATCAGCTTTAGTGGCCCTGCATTATCAGACAGAGTCTCACAAAGGCTTTCCTTGGTGTCATGGTACATACAGGTAAGTTGTATATTTTAGTTATCATTTAAATCAAATGCAGTTCCTTTGAGACAGCGATTATATTCTTTTTCTGTCTGACCTAGTGAATACTGCAGTGCTCCAAGTATACAGTATTTCTACCCTGCAGGCATTAATGTCCCACCAACTAAACACCAAATGCTCATAATACCAGGCAAAGTGACAAAAAAACCGAGGCACACTTATTTTGCATATTGAAAACATATACTTCCTTTTCTGTTTCTTCTTTTATTGCTTTGTTATTTCATCATTATTCACCACAGTTCTTGCCTTCATTTGCAGAGTTTGGGTTTTAATGTAATGGCCATTCAATAAAAATGTTGCGTTTAAGGGTTTGCATATCATCCCATTTTCTCTTCAACCCTTCAGCAACCATATGGCAAGCAATCAGGTCTGCAATCACTAGGTCCATATTATGTAGAGCATGATTTCAGCATTATGCTATTACCCATCTGTTTCTGTAGAAAAAGACATGAACCCTTGTAGAAGAGGTCAGTGGTTTCATTGCATACTGTATTCCAGAAATCTATCTCTGTTCACTTGAGATCACTTTTGTGATTTACTCCAGTCTCCAGGCCAGACTTAAAAAAAAAATACAGATGATCAGTAAAACTTGTCTGACTTGTATAAAATTATTTGTAACAGTTTTTTCTGTGCATTTATACTTCTCTTAGTTAAAAGTGCTTTCCTAAAGAAAGACAGAAAGAAACTCCTAACTTGGCACCAATTAATTTATGCTCAAAAAGATTTTTTTTTTCCTAATAAGAGTACATAAAACTGGTATTTTGCTTTCTCTTCCAAGTGGAATGTACTGTGAAAGGATGGGCATAATTTTAATGTCAGCTTTTAATTTGACTGAGTACTGATTTTTGTGTGCAATATAAAAACATGTCATAATGAACTTCAGATGCACCCAATCAAGCTTTTTTTTTTTTTTTTTGAGTCAACTAATAAGAAGTTTAAACTTGCTATGGGAGTCTGAGTTAACCATATCACGTTATAGAATACTTCAGTGTTGTCCTCTACTACAGTGAATAGTTATATAAAAATGCATCTCACAAAAAAGAACTACAGAAAAAAACACAGGCTGAATGATGTACAACACAGCATACCTTATGTGTTCTTCCATTCAACCTCTGTACAAGGTCTTTAAGAGTATGTCTACACTACAGGACAAAGTTGAATTAAGATACGCAACTTCAGCTACGTTAATTGTGTAGCTGAAGTCAAAGTAACTCAACTAAGCTTTTGGCACTGTCGACACTACAGGAAGTCGAAGGAAGAACACTCTTCCTTCTACTTCCCTTACTCCTCAAGGAAGCAGGGTTACCAGCATCAACTGGAGTGACCCTCTCATTTTGAATTAGCAGTCTTAACTAGACCTCTAATTCAACCATGGAAGATCAACAGAGGCAGCTTCTATCTTCCTCTGTAGTGTAGATGTACCTTAATAGAACATCCATGCTTCAATAGAGAAATTCAACTGAGCTTTATTTAATGCCATCTTTTATACAATCTGTGGGCCCCATTTGCAAAAATATTTGCCTACATTGGATGCAAAAATCCTAGTTTTGCATATGCAAATGATATTTAGGCACACAAAGGCTACGTCTACACTGCACATTTATTTCGGCATAAGCTATTCTGGAAGAAATATTCTGAAATAGCTAATTTCGAAGTTGTGCATGTACACACCAAAAGCTCATCGAAATAGTGCTTAGTGCTTTGAATCCACACTGATTGGATTCAAACTCGCATTTAAGGCCACCGGGAACCACTTCAGGCAGGGCATGAGGATAGCAGTTAGCCTCAGGCAGCAGCTCCAGGAAATATCTGAGGCTCTTGCTTAAAGGGACCCCCCTGTACAGCAGTATCTCAGACTTCTTTTTCCTTTGCCTACCTCCTCAAGGGACAACAAAGCCTTTTCTTTTGCCTGATGTGGTTGGCCTTACAGACACCTTAGCAATCCAGCTATAGAGCCAGAGCTGCCTCTGGGCAGTTGACAGTTATTGCAGCTTTTGTAGCACCTCATGCAGCAGTTTCTGCAGGCTGCCTCTCAGGCCTTGCAGGAACCCAACCCCCTGCTCATCTTGGAGACCCTCCTTGCCTCTCAGCAGGTGCAGCTCATGCTGCTGGATCCCGCCCGCCCTCCCCTGCACACCGTGCACTGCTGCTTCTGGTGTCTGGACAGTAGGGCCAACTGATGGAACCGGCTCTTCATGGAGCAGTGGGGCAACCAGCAGTGGCTCCAGAATTTTCAGATGAGGAAGGGGACCCTTCTGGAACTCTGTGAGTGGTTCATCCCTGCCCTCAGGTGATGGGATACTCATGAGACCTGCCATCTCCCTCCAGAAGCAGGTCACCATAGCCCTGTGGAAGCTCACCACACTGGACAGCTCTGTTGGGAACCAGTCCAGCATGGGGAGATCGACCATCAGGGACCTGCTCATGCAGGTATGGTGCTCTCGGGCTATTGTCCCAGCAGTGAGGGGTGGACTTCTGGAATGGGGTTTCCCAGGGAAAGGGGGGTAGGGGTGCTTGTGGTAGTGCAAGCCCCCTCCCTGGGAGGTTTTTCTGTCCCACTCTCATAAAGCCCTACTGGGGGATAGGGTAAATGGAGGGGTTGCTCCTGGTGTGTGTGGGTGGAAGGAGGAGGGTTCTCCCAAGGACTCTGGCCACTCTGTGATTCTCTGTTTGTTTGTTTGTCTCCTTCCACAGGTGGTGAGGGCCATCAACACCATCTTGCTGCACAGGGACATCAACCTCAGCGACACTGTTGCGGCTTTGCTGACATGGGCTTCCCAACTGCAGGAGAGGTTGACTATTGACGGCACCCACATCCCCATCTGGGCCCCCGATCACCAGGCTTCTGTCTACATCAACTGGAAAGGATACTCCGCGATGGTTCTGCAGACCATTATGGACCATTGGGGCCAGTTTATAGACCTCTACATTGGGTGGTCAGGGAAGGCGAATGATGCCCACGTCTTCCACAACTCCAGTGTTTTCCATAAGCTGCCAGCCAGAACTTTTTTCCATGATTGAATCATCGGGGTCGGGAATGTGGACATCCCAATGTGCATGGTGGGGACGCCGCCTACCCTTTCTTGCCCTGGCTCATGAGGGCCCACAGCAGCCATCTTGACCTCTCTAGGGAACGGTTCAATGCCAGGCTCAGCAGATCCCACGTGGTTGTTGAGGATGCCTTTGGGCATGGTTCAGATGCCTCCTTACCCAGCTGGACAGCAGGGAATGGAGCATCCCACACATGATGGCTGCGTGTTGTATGTTCCACAATATTTGTGAGCAGAAGGGGAAGGCATTCCTGCCACAGTGGGGGGCAGAGGCTGACCGCATCGGCAGGGCCTTCACAGCTGCCATCCATCAGGCCCATTAAGCGGCCATGCGCATCCAGGAGGCCATGAGGGAGAGTTTCTCACGTGGACCCCAGTGACACTCTCCCCTGGACCTCCCGACTAAGGGCCTGTGCATTGCCCCTCTCTTCATTTCCTCCAACATCCCTCCCTTCCATCCTCCCCTGCAGAGACAATAAAACAGACATTTTTTGTGGGGGGGGGAAATAAACTATGTTTTTTTTATTTGAGGTCAAAGTAATTGGAGAGGGACTGAGGAAAGAACCAGGGAGAGAAGAGGAGAGAGGAGGGAGAGGGAGGTGGCAGCATGAGAATCTTGGAGGGGGGAGGAGGAAGCTGAAAGGGGGAGGAGGGGTGAGGAGAGGCTCAGGGATGGGGCTGGGAGTGGCACCTGGCTCTGACTGCGGGGGTCACAGGGGGTGGGACTGGGGGAGAAGTGGGAGGAGCAGGAGTGGGAGCAGGCGCAGGCAGCATTCTGGCAACCAGGGATTGCACAGCTGTGCACATGGCAGGCCTGATCCAGCATCTCCCACCAGGTGTCATGCCGCACCTGGATGTCCTCCTGCAGTCTGCGGTCTATGGTCTGCTCCACGGACCAGAGTGCCGCGAGGTGCTCCCTCTGGAATTCAACCATGGGTCTCCAGCGCCTGCGGGTCGCTTGGGTTCGGGATGCTGCCCCAGGTGGTGTCAACCCCCAGATCCCCTCTTGCAGCTGGTCCAGCTGTGGAGAATAAAGAGAAATGGTCAGTCATGCCAGGAGACACTGTGCCTGAAGCCTCGCCCTCTTCTCTGAGCTGAGAGCGAGAGTTCTTGGCTCAGACAAAGGCGATGTGCTTGGACCAAGGCCACGTGCACTCTAGCTACTGGGCCCTTGCCTGCAGGGGCCCAGATGTCTCTGTGGGGGAGCCTCACTACACCCCTCATCCTGGGGACAAGCAGGTATGTGAAGGTGCTGGCCAGTCCAGGATCCTGCGGGTGGGAGAGAGGGGTCACGGGGTGGCTGGGCTTCCCTCCATGCCACGCACCCACCAGATCTGGCAGTGGCAGCATCCCACAGGGAGCGAACTTATATCCCTGTCCGCTGGAGGAGAGGGGGAAAGGGTGTTGCGGGGAGGGGGGACGGGGGAGGTGTGAGTGAGTGGCAGATGCTCCTGCACCTCACTGCACTGTCCCTGGGAATGGATGCTGCCCCAAGAGTGCAGGCTTGCCCGTGTGTGGCACTGCTAAGGGTGTATGTGTGTGTGTGTCCATGTCCCCACCCTCCTAGTGGTGGCTTGTGGAGGAAGGGTGCCCCACCCTGGTGTCAGGAGTACGGTTACCAAGTAGCTTCAGAAAAAATACCGGACACACTTGATGGAGGGGGTGAAGGGCCTGGCCGGGAGGGGAGCGGGGCTGGCCGGGAGGAGGGGGGGATGGGAAGCAGGGCTGGGCGGGGGGGGGGGTCGTGGGCAGCAGAGCTGCCCGGGGGAAATCGGGGGGGGGGCGGCCAGCGGGAAGCAGGGCTGCTCGGGAGGAGAGGGGGAGGGGGCAGCGGGACTGGCTGGGGGAGATCAGGGGGAGGGTTGGGGAGAGCGGGGCTGGCCCGGGGAGATCAGGAGGAGGAGAACCGGCTGGCAGGAAGCAGGACTGGCTGGGAGGAGATCCGGGGGAGTGGGGCTGGTCGGGGGGAGTTGGGGGGAGCGGGGCTGGCCGAGGCGGGAGTGGGGGGGGCGGGAAGGAGAGAGAATCAGCCTACAGGGAGTGGGACTTACCTGGGCACATGCAGATCCCAGGGCGCTGCCTGTCCCGCGCACGGTCCCAGCGAAGCACGAGCAAATCCAGCTACCGCTCCACAACGCGCCTGAACAGCGCTCAGGAGCATGGACACTCCTATGTCAGATGCAACCAGAGGCTCCCAGCGCCAATCGTGCCCCGCCTCCCAGCCACCCTCCCGCCCCCGCCAGGCTTCCGTCGGGCACCCAGACAGAAAACCAGAAAATACCGGACATTGCACATGTCCAGTATTTTCTGAATTTTTTTACCGGAAAGAGGGCCCAAAAAACGGACTGTCCGGTTGAATACCAGACACCTGGCAACCCTAGTCAGGAGAGTGGCAGGCCTCTCCAGATACCCTGTGGCCAATAGCACAAGGGTCCTCTGGTTCAGCCTGCTGGGCCTGTGTGCCCTGGACTGTCGCTCCACGTGCTCCCATGTGCACAAGCTGCTCTGTGATCCCCAGGCCACACTAGCCAAGTGAGGAGCGGGCCCCAGCCCCTCGCCTCCTGCCCCCTCCACCCTGTGTGCATAGGGAATGTGATGGCACTCACCTGATGTGGGTTTCCCTGGCCCCAGACGATGCCTGGGATACATCCAGAGCATGGGGTATTGGCTCCAGGGGCAGGAGGGTGACTGCGCTGGCCTTGTCCAGCTCCTCCTCTTCCTTGTCTCTTTCCCCCAGGAGGATGATGACAGGCATTTCTAACCCCAAGTCCACTACTGGGGGGGAGGGAAAGAGACTGCCCCAACCTCGAGGATATGGTCCAAGTCCTCACAGTAGGGGCAGATGTGGGGTTCTACCCCAGAGCAGGAACTGCGCTCTCAGGCCCTGTCATATGCCTGGCAGACATCCTTAACTTACATCCGCGCCTGCTATTGCGTGTGAATGTGCCCGCTTGTTGGTCAGACTCTCAGCCATTTGGCCATAGACGTTCACGTTCCTATGTCTGGTGTGGAGATACTGGAGGTTTGCTTCTCACCCCAGACTTCAGTGAGGTCCAGGATCGCTGCACCAGACTAGGAAGGCACACGCCTCTTTTGGCTGGGCTGTCTGACTGCTCCCTGGGAGCAGCAGAGGGCTGGGTGGGAGTTGCAGGCTGGCTCATTTTGGCCAAAATCTGAGGCAGTTGCAGCTGCAGGATGGCTCAGGCCTGTCAGGACCTCCTGCGTGCCAAAAGCCGTTTCCCCTGAGGCTGCAGCTTTAAGGGATCCAGGGGAAGGAGGACTACAGAGTTTGGCTAAGTGTAGACAGAGTGGCCAGCAGGGCACCTTGGGAAGGTCTACACAGCTCCTATTTTGAAATAGCTATTTTGGAAAAGGCATTATTCATTGTACAATGAGGTTTACCAATGCCGAAATAAGCCACCCGTTATTTCAAAATAATTTCAAAATAACGCAATTGCTGTGTAGATACTTGCACAGTTATTTTGGAACTAGCCAATTAGCTTGTCATAAGACAGGATTTTCAGGTCTCTCCTCCACATTGGTCTTCTCTCCTGAGCCTCCGGTCTCTCTCTCTCTCTCCTCCTCCTACTGCCTTCCCCCCCCCCCTTCTCCTCCCCTCCTGCCTCTCACTCGGGGGACCACGGAGCCCAAACAGCCTGGAGCTGCTGTCACCACCCCGCCCCCCTTCGCCTCCCTCCGTGGCGCTCAGCTGACTTCTGCGCCGCTCAGCCGGGCCGCCGCGGGGGAGCAAGCGGCGCAAGTGGCGGTTTGGGCTCCCCCGCGACGGCCCGGCTGAGCAGCGCAGAAGTCAGCCAAGCGCCACGGCAGGAGGCAAAGGGGGGTGGAAAGGGAACAGCCAGCAAGCATTTCAGCTTTACAGAGTCACAGACATTGGGCTACTATATATATGAAAATGGCCGATATTCCAAAAGTAACGTTGCTGTGTACACACACCCAAAATATGTAGCTGAACCTAGAGCTAATTTCTATATATGAACGTGAGTTTAGCAAGTGCAAATTTGGCAGCCACTTAGCAAACTTCCCCATTCCAAAATACTTCCGAAAGTTAAATATAGCTACAGCATTAAGCAAAAGTGAAAGAGGGATATAACATAGCAAAAGAAAAATACCTGGGTTTAGTTGACATATGAGATGAGGTGGAGAGCTGATGAGGTGGAGTGACATAGAAAAGCTGCTAGTAATATTGTGGAGAAGACTCACATGCCATCATTATATGGCAGGACAGAGTTTAGGCCACGTTAAGTGGGAATGATGAGGGGCCAGAGACACAAAATTCTTGGTAGGCTAAGGAAAGTCAAGAAGGGTTCTTAAAACAAGGGCAGCAATTTTGGATTTGATCCAGAAGAACACGAAAGTAAAGTAATCAAACTCCACTGTGTGTGGGGGGAGCACAATATGTAGCGTTCTGCAAATACTGGAAACTGGGAGATGGATCATGGAAACTACATACAAAAAAGCTGTAAAGTAGAAGACATAGGAAGAAATGAAGAGTCTGAGGTCTTGGTGAGTTTAAAATTACAGAGACTTAAAGTAAATGGAAAGTCTAAATGAAAGTAGACAAAAGTAACAGAGTTATATGATAATAAGCCTCTAGCTTGAGATGAGCATATCTGTTTTGAGTTATTTCATTGAAGGAGGTTGAGACAAAGACCTAAGTTTAATGGGTCAAAATAGGCAGAGAGAATCAAGAAGAAGCAGCTATAAAAGATGTTAGAAGATATGTGCAGTTGATTACCATCAGTATAAAAATAGCAAAAAAGATGAACTGCTTGAGATCTTTTTCCATCAAGAGGGGCATAAATGGTGCTAACCCCCAAAGTAAAACTGGTGCTCAGGAGAAGAAAAGGAGATCTAGAAGAGCCTGAATCTAGTTAGTGTCAGAATACACTGCATGATCCAGATCTTTAAAATGGCCTTCTCCCAATAATAAAGCTAAAGCTTGGTATTACTTTGCAACTCTTGGAAGACAATCGACAATGTTTATTTTTTAACTCATGAAGCAATCTTAATGCACAGAGCTTTCATCCATTAACGATGGAATTAATATTTCCTAATATATCTTAGGTACCTAGATGCTTAGTACCAATATAGTGCTACATGTATTAAAATAAATGATAGATTAGACAGACACAGACAGACAGATTAGATGAGATGACCAAAAGGAAGAAGGTAAATATGAAACAAAAAAGTAAAGGGCAGCAAACTGAATCGAGGAGGGTCTTGGCAAACAATTGGACAGATTTCCTGAAAAAAATATAGAGCAGACAATGTAAATTGTTACTTTTTTCCAGTTTTCCTATATGCTATGTCTACATATGGAATAAACACTATAAAATTAATGAAAAATGCAGTGTTTGAGACATAACTATGGTAGATGAAAATTACATGCTGACAACCATCAATTACAGAATGAATGCTATTCAAGGCTGAAGTAATAATAGCTGGCAAGACATACTAATACAGTTTGACCTATAGTTTTATTTACTACTTTCAGGCAACCTGAATGTCACAGTGCTTACATAAACAATGTTAATGCTTCAAACTTCAGTAAAATACAGATAGAGTTAATTAAAATTACATAATCAAGGCTCCCTCTTACAAGAGGCTAGAACAATAAAAAGATTACGCAGTGTTTATTAAATATTCTAATAACTGTTCATGAGAAATTATACAGTAAAAATAGGGCTGTCGATTAATCGCTGCTAACTCATACAATTAACTCAAAAGTTAATTGTGATTTTAAAAATTAATGGTGATTAATCAGTTTTAATTGCACTGTTCAAACAGAATATCAATTGAAATATATTAAATACGTTTGGATGTTTTTCAACATTTTCAAATATATTGATTTAAATTGCATTACAGAATACAAAACATACAGTGCTCACTTTATATTATTTTATTATAAATAATTGCACTGTAAAAATGATAAACAAAAGAAATGTTTTTTTCAGTTAACCTCATACAAGTGTTATAGTGCAATCTCTGTATCTTGAAAGCACAACTTATAAATGTAGATTTTTTTAAAAGCCTTACAACATAAAACTTTAGAGCCTCCGAGTCCAATCAGTCCTATTTCTTGTTCTGTCAATAGAGAAACAAAGTTGTTTACATTTATAGGAGACTAGAAGATTTACCTGGCTTTGCATGGGTCCTTAACTCAATTATTTTTTGTTTTTTGGAAAGTAAAATGAAAACGTACATGCTTCATTTAAATTATTGCTCTGGGGTGGGGCTGGGGATGAGGGATTCAGTATGTAGACTGCTCCAGGGAGAGAGGACTATCCCAGCCCTCTCTTACCATAGCAGCTCAGGACCGGGTGAGAATCGCCTCTCCATAGCTTCTACTACTTCAGGGGGCACAGCCTGGGGTGGGGTACATGTTCCCCAGCCAAGGCTGGTCTAGGTTCCTCTGCCCCTAGCACTTCCCAGCCAGAGTGAGGAATACAGCAAATTGTGCAATTTCCCTTCACTTCCTGACGAAGGGGCACAGCCAGCAATGTTCCCATGAGAATCGTACAGGGGGAACTTCAGCCCCCCTAGAGGATGTCTGAAGATGGGAGACTCAGAACTGGGGAAGTCCCAAATGGGGAGGGGGAGGGAAGGTACCCGCAGCCAACCCCTTTCACCTGCCAGGGGATTCTGTCTCTTCCCATTCCAGTTACGTCCCATTATCCTGGCACAACCAAACCCTTACTTTGCTTTAAGTTATGACAAGAGGAAGCTACATACCAAATTTGGTGGTCCTAACTCTTACTGTTCAGGCAGAGTTCTTGAACAGACAGACTCACAGATGGACAGAGAAACAGATAGAAAGACAGATGGATAGACACACAAACTCTCTGTACTACCTAGTAGATAATACCACTCATTTCTTATTTACAACATCACCGGAAAGTAAGAACAGGTGTTTGCATGGCACTTTTCTAGCCAGCATTGCAAGATATTTATATGCCAGATATGCTAAACATTCATATGCTTCCTTTATGCTTTTGGCCACCATTCCAGAGGGCATACATTAATGCTGATGATGCTCTTACTAAAATTATGCACTAATTAAATTAGTGACTGAACCCCTTGGGGGGAGAATTGTATGTCTCTTGCTCTATTTTACCTGCATTCTGCCATATCTATCATGTCAGAGCAGTCTCAAATGATAATTCAGTACATGTTCATTTTAGGAACACTTTCATTGCAAATTTGACAAAACACAGAAAGTACCAGTGTGAGATTTCTAAAGATAGCTGTAGCACTCAACCCAAGGTTTAAGAATCTGAAGTGCCTTCCAAAATATTAGAGGGACGAGTTGTGGAGCTTGCTTTCAGAATTCTTAAAAAAGCAACACTCCAATGTGGAAAGTACAAAGCCCAAACTTCCAGAAAAGAAAATCAACCTTCTGCTGGTCGCACCTGACTCAGATGATGAACATGAACATGCATTGTCCCGTACTGCTTTGGATCATTATCTGGCAGAATCTGTCATCAGCATGGACATATGTCCTCTAGAATGGTGGCTGAAGCATGATTGGGTCTATGCATCTTTAGCACATCTGACACATAAATATCTTGCAATGCCAGCTTACAACAGTGCTGTGTGCACACCTGTTTCACTTTCAGGTGACATTATGAACAAGAAGTGAACAGCATTATCTCCCACAAATGTAAACAAACTAGTTTGAGCAATTGGTTGAACAAGAAGTAGGACTGAGTGGACTTCTAGGATCTAAAGTTTTACATTGTGTTTTTTTTTTATGCAGTTATTTTTGTACATCATTTTACATTTGTAACTTCAACTTTCATGACAGATTGCAATACAGTACTTGTATTTGGTGAATTGAAAAAATAATATTTGCAAATAAAATAAATAAATTGAGCACCGTACACTTTGTATTCTGTGCTGTAATGTATATCAATATATTCAAAAATAAATAGTATTCTATTATTCTGTAATAGTGTGCTTAATCATGCGAGTAATCACAATTAATATTTTAATTGTTTGACAACCCTAGTAAAAAGCAAATAATCACTTTTAAAGATAACCTTTTTATTTGAAAAATCTTCTTTGCTTTGATGTTTGTTACTTTCTGAAAATAATGTATTTAGGAGCAGAGATTTTGGCACACAATGCTATATTATGTACAGTTAAAAACTATTTTCCAATAACACTGTTTAACATAAGCTGCTAAAAGTAAGAAAATTCAAGACTCATACTCCATTTTTAGCACTGTAATACAATCTTATTATTGTGAAAGTTGAAATTACACATGTAGAATTATGTATAAAAATAACTGCATTTGTAAATAAAACAAATGTAAAACTTGTAAATTTTTACTGCTGGTTGCCAAATTTGCACTTGCTACCACTCTCCGCTGGTCTCTCCTTCACATTGAGCAGAAGCAGTGTAACCAACCAATGTGATTTTATCCTATCTGCTATATGCATAATTATTTGGGGTTATATTAGTGCCCCAGTTCTTCAAATCATCTGATGACACAAGAATCTGGTCTTACATTTAAAACAAACAAAAACATTTCTAGCCCTCTCCTTCCAAAGGTCATCTCTCCCTGTGGCACAAAGGAGAAGGAAATCTGGCTTTAATCCACCTGTTCTGGTTCCCTTAACTGATTGGGAGTTCTGAGTATGTATCAAGGTTGAGAAGACTGCAACCAGAGTACATGGTGATCCAGCAGTCCTGGGCCATGAGAAAGGTTCCTACGGTTGTGTGAATATCAATGAAAGTTAGTTAGGGCATTCCTGAGGCTACTCTAACTTACACTTGCAACTAGACTAGCTGTCCCCAGGACTTGAGAGAAAAGAACTGAAAAATAGCAGAAAGCCACCAATGTCTCATCCTCTTTAGGTAAGCTACCCAGAGTTTAGTGCACCTGATGATCTGACCCTGCATATTTAAAACTTGTCTTCCTTCTCCAAACCTCACATTTCTTTTTTCTGTCTCAGAGGGATAGCCATGTTAGTCTGTAACTTTAAAAAAATGAGTAGTCCTGTAGCACCTTAGAGTATGTCTACACAGCAGCATTATTTTGGAATAACTGACATTATTTCAAAATAACAAAATGCACATCTAGACAGCAGGCCAATATTTTGAAATAATGTCAAGATGGGGGACTTCTTATTCCACCTCCTGTAACCCTCATTTCATGAGGAGTAAGGGAAGTCAAAGGAAGAGTGTTCTTCCTTCAACTTCCTACTGTGTAGACAGCACCAAAAGCCGAATTAAGCTATTTCGACTTCTTCTACGCAATTGACGTAGCTGAAGTTGCGTATCTTGATTCAACTGTTGCCCTGAAGTGTAGATGCACCCTTAGAGACTAACAAAATATATATCCTGAACTTTCGTGGGCAAAACCCACTTCTTCAGATGAGCTTGAGAAGAGAAAAAAAAAAGTATTCCTTTTTCTATAACTGTCAGCGATATCACGACTGCATGAACCAAAAGATCACAACCTTTTTGTTATCCATGAGTCTTCCACATGTTCACCACTCAAGCTCATCTGAAGAAGTGGGTTTTGCCCATGAAAGCTCATGATACTATATATATTTTTGTTAGTTTCTAAGGTGCCACAGGACTACTCGTTTTTAAAGTTACAGACTAACATGGCTACCCCTCTGGGGTCTTTCCCACAGAGTCTCTTAATAAATCTTGTCTTCTCCATCTCTAGAACATCTAAAAATGTGACTTTCCTTTCTGTCCCTGCTGCTCCAACACTTACCCGGGCTTTCTTTAATCCTCTTGTGCTTTGATTAGCATATTTAGCTCTTTCTTTTACCCCATTCACAAATTCCTCAATATATATTCTCTGCTTCCTCAAGTCTAGCCCGTTATCTCTCAGCGGTATCTCTCTAAAATGGCAAGAGCTGATTCAACATTATTGCTTCAGCCTACCTCCACAACTTCCCTTGATGACATCTGCCTCACTCTACTCCTACCTATTCTGCTTGGTTCCCCAGGTATCATGAAGGGACTGCCGGTGCGATATTTACCCTTTCTCTTGTTCTGGAAAGGCTCAGTAGAATGCTGAGGTATTTGGCCTTTCTTTGGAAGTAAGAAGTAGATATAGTAGACTGCAGGAACTGGGTAGAAGGAGGTGGCAGGGCCAGCTACAGGAGAAGGCTGCACGGCAACAGGGGATGAGTGTTCAAGGCCTTCACTTAGCCATCTGGGAATGAGGAAGGAATACACCTGGCTATGAGGTTGGGAACCCAAAGGAGCAGCTGAAGCAATTCACTCTCCTTCCATAGCTATTCTTAAAATTAATTACATGTTACAAGACTGGGGACCAACATCACTAACTCAAAGCAGGCATAGAGAGTTTTAATGAGTGAATACTTATTTTGGTGTGTAGATTTTTTTTTAACTTTTGCACACATAGAACTGTATGTGGATGATCCTATACAAATAATTTGCATGAACAGTTACCAGAAGTGTGTACAACTGTGGTACTGCAATGATAGCTCAGCTGCCGGCCCAGTGAGATATCCCATACTGCTTACTATGTGTACAGGTAGTTGATTTTATCAATATTTATAATAGAAATTCAGAGGATAAAAGAAAAAAATGAAATTTTAAGATATGAAATTAGATCAAATTACAAAGCAATCTTTAGTGTTTTAACTGAGTGGTTTCTTGAGAAGATGGACAGCTAGAGTAGGTCTTGCCATGTCCTATACGTGGAGGCAATTTTTTCCAATCCAGCTGCAATGTCACCAGAAATGCTTATTCCTAAAAACCCCTCTTGTGGACTTGCGCTCCCTCTGGTGGATCTGCAGTATTAGTCAGGTAACAATAGACCCCACAGAAGTCAAGAACAGAGCTCCATTTGGATGTTTTCAGTAGGAGCAGAATGATGTCCTAATATTCTTCCCAAAATTGTACTGAATCACTGACAAAGCTGGCTCACAAGTAAGTAGCAAATTAATAGTCATGATGATTTTAACCTAGAAACACAGGAGAACATTAATTAAAAATTAATGGAAAAGACAAAAGTAGAGTTGTAAGAATTTCTTCAACCTTCTAATAAAGTATATTACACAATGGAGAATAAAAATAAATGTAATCAAAATAATTTAACTGTGTTTCTTTAAAGCTTCAGCATTTACCTGAAACTTTACCAAGTATTTTCTTCTATATGTGAGCATATCATGCATGTCCTGTTGTCACATGTGACGGAAAATGGAATAACTTTTGTAACCACAAATGGACGATAAAGCTAAGACTTGCTATTCATTTCAAACCAAAAATAAATACCTGAATTTCATTTAAATATTTTCATGTCAGGCTCTTCACTTTTCCCACAAGCTTCTCTTTAGGTGCTTTTAATACTCAGATACTCAGAATACTCAGAAATCAGAAGAGCGCTGAGCTGTTTAGTGACTTTGATTCCTCCATCGGTAAATTGATCCAGTGATAAAATGTAAGGAGGCTGGTGCTATTTACATGTTTACTTAGTTTAGTCACAGATCACAAAATAAATTAGTAAATTGAGCTATAAGGCTTCTATTTTACAACAACCAACACTTCCAAGTAATCATCCATGCTTAAAAACACAAATCTCTTCAAATACAATAATTTCCTTATCAGCTAACTAAAACAACAGTTACAGTTGTCCTCCCTTCCAGATGAACCTCCATGTCTGAGGCCCGACCTGCTAAAATGATGGGTTTTACAGAAAACATAAGGAATAAAAATGTGATTATTTTTGCTTATGTTAAATATACTGCAGTGCACTGAAAATGCCCAATGAGCTATAACACCAGAGTCACCAGTGTGGCATTTGCTTCATAAGCATTACGGTGCATTACTGTTATTCCAACTTCAACAACAACAACAACAAAAGAGGAAACCGGGCAGCATTCTGTTGTTTAAAATGTCAGAAATCCTTGAACAGTGTTAGAATCTGCATCACAAAACCATTGAACAAATTCCAGGTGTTAGCACCTTTCATGGCAGCGTTTAAAAAATAGCCAGATTCAATAAACATGGAGAGGCAATAGCTCTCTCACCCCTTTGGTTGATTCTTTCATATCAGGGCTGAAGCACCACTGGTTGGATAGCATATACTATAGGGAACCTGTGGCAGCATTCCTATTCATGCTGTCTGCATGGTTCTGGGCAGGAGAACATCAGCCACCAGGACTGTCAAAGCTGTCCTTTTCTCTATATTCACTTAGAAATGGCTATTTGAACAATATAGTGGGAGTTAGCACACTAACTACCAACTTTCTGCTGAACTGAGTTTATTTATTTTGTTAACAATGGTAACAATCAGTGTTCCCTATAAGTTGGGCACTTGTGCGCCTAGCTGATTATCAGAGCGCCCACAGCCGGGATAGTGTTTTTCCTTAAGGTGCACATTCAAATACACCTTGGTGCACATAACAAAATTTATTCCACACATAGATGGGAAAAAAATCAAGCATGGATGGAAAAGATTGGAGGGAACACTGGTAACGATAAACAATTATCTTGTAAACATGTTATAAATGCTTATAAATGTATGCTAATAAATATGACTTAACATTGTCATAATAAACCAACTATAATATTTAAAGTGTCCTCAGTATATCTGTTTAATAAAATTACCACTCAATGCAATACAATAATCACTGTCCTATTACAACAACGAAAAAGGGGGAAATATGCCCACACAATTTAAAACAAAAAATCATAGTGACTGAGTAATCCACTCGGAGTATAAATACTGTAGTGGTGAGGTATTTTCTTCAAGTATCATAGAAATATTAAAGATAAAAAAGTGTGACATCAGTTTGAAATGCTTTGTTTCTGAATGTGTGATTTGTTCATAGTCACTACTAAAAACAGAGTGCACGCATACCTCTGATTTATCACTACATATTCCTTCCTGATGTTAATCTCATCTTTCCACTGTGATATTTCTAAATAGTAGTGGTCATCTAAGTACTGTTAATCCTTTTAGCGAGTACTAATAATTATGCATTAGCACAAATAACGTTACAGCTTTTTTCAAATAATTACATATATAATGGATGTGTCTTTAAAAAGTTGTTTTCAGCTAATTAACCAATGAATAATTGTTTTCTCTTCCTGAAACAGGAGAAAGATTATCTTATTTGGAGACACAGTTAAAAATGCTCTTTCTTTCTCTCTCTCTCTTTCTCAAAAACAGTTTTACAGATGTTGTCAGCAATTGAAACTGTTGAAACACTGTTAAAAAGAAATTTCTGTATTAAAGGACTTACTCAACCCATTTCTATTGGTTTTTAAAGTACTCGATCATTTCAAATAATTTCCAGTTTTAAAGATTAGCGAGTGGTCTGAATATAGCAAGATCCCATTCTAAACAGTTCAGATCCTTCACTATCACAACACAGGCTGTGTGCTGCTATAAGACTAGTTTAATTGTGGGCTGTAATAAAGGTCATAATTAATATCCCAACACAGACACTAACAAACAATTTTAAATTGCCAGCATAATCAAATGATGCAAACATCTATGAGCTACAAAAGTTCATTGCCGCAACTGACAATTTCTTAATTGTATTCAGTCATTCATGGAAATTTTATTAACATCGAACTGATGTATCCTGCCCTTACTCTGTCACAACACCAGGGATCTAATTTCATTATTTTCCACAAGATTTGCTTGACTACTGCCATGATTCTAATATTGCTTTAGTCCAGATGTTTATGCTATTTAAATTAGGAAGAAAAGGCTTTTGGGTAAACACAATTAAAGTAGGTTTTTTTTTCAAATTTAGTTTAACAAACTTCTTTTAATTAATGCATATAGCTGCAATGTGGATGGTTTTCCCCCCTCATTTTTTATGTTCATTCCCCACTGTGTGCAACATACATCCAGTGTATAGCTCCAGCTATTTCTAAATATAACAACCTTTTAATTTTTCACTTATATTTGAGTGCTCATTAAAGTGAAAGATAGCAGTGCATGACAACTGCAATTTTCATTCTTTTACTCTTAAATCAGCCCCCGATATATTTCAAACATAATAGGCCCAGTTTATACCTTTCCCCCCTTTCTCCCTCCTCCTTCAGCGTCAAACCTTTCGAGTGAATCTTATGGCAAAATGCTGCTCCATATTTTTAATACTTTAAGTGTTCAAAATCAATCTACAGTATCAGTTTTTCGGACAGAGTAGGAATCTGTGCAATTACATCAAAATCAAAGAGAACAATTTCACTTCTCCTTTTCATATAATGTGAATGTATTTGTTTTCTTCTCCCATAAGGTAAAAGTATTTTGTATGTTTAATTTATTTCCTATTTACCAGAAGACGTTAATGGATGAAATACATTCTCCTACCTTCCTTCTTTCCTCTCTCACTCCCTTTCCTGAAGCAGTCTTTAAGCTGAAAGCATGAAAGTTGGTGTTACAGAGCTAGTCATTGCAAACTACCATTTTGGTAAGGTCAAAATGTCATTGTGTAGTATATGTTCCTAAATACAAATACACACAATTTGCACAGTATTCTTTAAGGGCAGAGCAAAGAATTTTCTTAGTGACATCAGCATGCATAACAAAGGACAAATTTTGAAAACACTCTGTATTCCTGAAGTATGATGGCATAGTCAAAGCCAGTCTTTCAGAAATAAAGGAAACTGACTTTAAAAAATAAAGAAGGAAAAACATACCTTTTTTTTTTTTACTGTAAAATAACTGAACTTTAACTGAATTTTAATTTTTTTTCCTGCTAGATTTTCAGATTAATCTTATTTCTTACTTTAAAAATAATACATTTGGAAAGAGACTGAATAATGTGTGATTTCAACTGACTAGAGGATCAAGCTATGTTGTGCCAGACACAATCATCAGATGAGTTGAAAACTTTGTGGTAATGAGATTCTAAATGCCTTTATAGTTCACCAGCACAATGATGTTTACAAAAAGCCACCGCACCTGCTGTCTTTGTGAAATCTTACAGTTTACCACTTATGCAGAAGAGGTTATTAGCACATCATTAGTCTATAAAGTCCTTTCTTTCCAATAGCTTCCTGGGAGGATAATACAACTTTATTGATTGATTTCTCTTATTTTTATTATTTCTATATATCATACATTGATCTGAAAAATGTGGTTCTTATTTTCCCCCAGTCACCAGGAAAATGTTAACATTGAGGATCATCTGGGAAAATATATTTTTGTTCCGTTTTGGGAGGTTTTGTTTTGTTTCACCTTTGTTTAAAATTACAGGAAGATAGTTCTTGTACCCTACCTCATCCCCACGGGTAGCCATGCAATGATGCAGTCTGTATAACAGTAAGGCTAGCTTTTGTATAATGCTATACAACACTAAGGTTGTGTTGCCCACTCTCCTCCCATCCCTGCCCGAGTACCATTTGATATGTGCACATGTATAAAATCTAGGCAGCAGGCTACATCATACACATGCAGAAAACATTTTGAAAAGTTAAAAATTCTGTGTTCATATTTATTAAGTATAATTCAGAAAATGGAGTATTATCAGAAACATTTAATGTGCATAATTCACCTGTATTTTTTTGTAAAATACTTCAAAAAACTGGTACTGTACCTTTAAATGTTGGTCTATTTCCGTCATGTGCTCCCTATTATGGAGATCTATGTTTGGCAATCTTTCCAAGTATACCATGTCAATTTTATAAAAACTAAAAATATTGTTGAAAAAATATTATCCCAAGAACATACGTACAATTATAAATATTCAGCACATCAAGCTTTTGATATACTTTAGTGCACATGAACTGAGTAGCTGTCAAAATTACAACAGGCAACTCAAGTAATTATGCAGATTTATGCAAAACATTAACAAGAAGAATTAAATGCACAAATGAGGTGGCTACACTTGAATTGTTAAGATTATGAATAATTACCATGAATCTTTTTGCTCTTAATATAACTTGTTTTTGATAAACAAAGCCTTAATTATCAGAATACTTTTGAGAATTTTGGTGACCTTCATTAATCTTACAAAACAAGTCTCTTGTGTTCTGCATTGTAAAAGGCACATGCTTAGAATAAGTACACAAACCATGGGAAAAGCATATGTTAATGGCTACTACAAACCAGTGAATGATACCTAAGATTTAAAGTACATGGCATTCTGCACACGTAGATGCAATAACACTGAGTATTTGGAAGTACTCTACGCAGAATAATATCTCACAAAGGGTTGAAATACTGGGTATGTGAGAAATTATTTCATTTTGCAAAATAACAGGTTTTTATAAGAATGGAAAGAAAATATCAACCAACTAAATTCTTCATTTCTAAGATACAATAGGTGCAATAAATCATTTATGAAAACAATAAAGAACTAAAAAACACTCCAGTTTTCTTTAGGTGACTGCAGATTTCCAAAGACATCCGCATTTTATATATACATCCAGCTGCTACACAGAATTTACAGAACAATTTCTACTTTGCTTCACTGGTAATTTTTACATTGCCCTCCTTCTTTCGGATAAACAGTAGGACCTCTTCATGTCCCCTCAGCTAATTTCAGAATTAATTTGCAATGCTGTCATCAACAGTGTAACAACTCACTGATCAACAGTTGCAATTCTTCATAACACTGTCAAACTCCCAGCTGCCCCAGGCCCAGACACTATGCCTTGGGACTAGTAGTAAAGGAGAACTTTGGAAGCATTAAGTCTTTAATGCCAGCCGTACTCTCTCTTCCCTAGAGAACAAGCTGTCAGATCAATGGTGTTTTTGTCATAAAAATCTCTCCAAGAGATTTGAATTTGTTTTGGTAAATGTCAAATAGCTTTGATGCATAAAAATTAACTTAAAGAGGTCATATTCAGACAAAATACAAACTTGCATTTTGAGGGTATTTGCATGGTTTCATATAATTACATAACAATACAGGGCAAACCTGCACACCATCACAACAGCTGCTACTACACATTGTGGGAAAGGATGCAGAAGAACCTGTGTTAATGCCAAACATTATCAGATTTCTGCTTATTATTGATAACTGTTTAGAAATGGAACTGATATAAGGCAGTGTTTCTAGCAAACTGCTGCTCACATTCTCTAAACAGATAAATTGTAGCTTTGCCACTGTAGCCGTACCGGGGCGGGCCCTCGGATTGCCTGCCCCCCCGGCCCAGCGAACTGTTCCAAACGTCCCCACCACCTCACCCACAGTATTCTCCTTAGCCGGCTTCCACGGCCCGACTGTCTATAGTTGTCGCGATGCAATATCCTCGCTCTCTGGGGGGGAGAGGGGAGCGGGGCCCAGGCCCACCCTTAATCACGGGCCTCAGCCCAGGGCCCTAAGGACTCGGACCGTCCGGGGTCCGGTCCGGCTGATGGGGGCTTCCCGCCGAAACTTGTCAGCCCACCAACCTTGTACAGTTCTGCCCTGGGCTACTTCCTCCCTCTCTCTCCCCTTTTACTGATCTGGCCACCCGCGCCAGGGGCCTACCTGGCCTCCGGCAGCCCGGCCGCTTGGCCCCTGTACTGGGGTTCAGGCCTTCGTTGCCTCACGGGGTACCTGCTGGGGACACCACCCACCTTTACCATCTCTCCCTGCGCCAGGTTGGGACCCCCGTTGCTCCACGGGGGGGGAGGAAGGATCCCGCTAATCCACACCCGCCTTTTTCCCTTACCGGCATGGCGCGGCATTTTAAATATCCCGCCACTTCCAGCGCCGAACGGGACATCGTCTTGATGTCATGGGGGTGGCTCCGCCCACCCCATAGCATCTGGGCAGCGTCTTGGCTGCCGCGCCTGGGGCCACCAGACGCTCCGCGGCCCGCGAACATCCGGCACAATGCCGGTACCCCGTCCCTAGCACCCCGAACAAGGCATGCACGGCGGGGGCCCCAGTGCGGGGCGGCGGCGCCCCATCACAGCCACATACAGTCACCGCCTGGTCACTTTCTTCACTGCAAAGGTGTGGGGGAGGGAGATTAATAGATCTGTACCAATCCTGTACCTTCTGCAGACTGCTTCCTTTTCCATTCAACTCATGTGATCTGGCCAGTAAATTGGGGAGGCATAGTCAAGATGCCTCCTATTCCCTGCCTGCCTGTGCAAGAAGGGAGGTGGCACCTAAGGGAGGCTGCTCTCCCCTCCATGCAGCTACAAGTGATACAGGTAACCAGTGCAAAGTGTGGACATCAGGCATCACCGGTGGTATCCTTACAGGTCTTCTGCTTGATCAATGATGATACCTGTTGGGCTACCTGCCTATGCTCCTCAGTGCATCATGCTGGCTTGCGCAAATAGCCACCTCAGCAGACTCCCCGAGAGCCCCCAAGGACCACAAAATCAAATAAGGATTGAAAACACCAGGCCAGGTTTATTGTAAACGAAGCACAGTAATTACTTCCCAGATTAGGTGTCTACAGACAGGCTAAGAATTTGTACCCTGTGACAAGGGACTCGACTCAGTCAGTGACATGGGATTCATCACTGCCCCCCAGGTCAGAGAAAGACAACTCTTTGGGCTACATTTTTATACACCGGTACAAACAAGTTACACATCACTCCTGCCGTATCAGGTTGCCACCCTCTGACGTACCTAGATTCACCCATTACCTTGTACATGGGGGCTCAATCACGATCTAACTAAGCCAGCATTATCCGTGCCCTTCCTTGTGAGTCCCTGCCAAGGTGTCTTTGAACATTTCAAGCTCAGGGACATTTGAGTTGACCTGGGTTACTGTGAATGCATTCAGGTACTCTAGGATTATGTAAGAGAAAGGATTGGTTGGTTTGTCATAAATCAAATAAGGAACTCAGGAACTGACCTTAGTGCATTCAGTTTCATGGAAGGCACCAAGCTGTCACCCATAGTGACCAAAATGCTCTTTGTATCCATGGACCAGTATCCATGACTGGAGAACATGCTCTCCTCCTCCCCCAATGCCTTGCCAAAATGTTTCTTCCTCAGATTGGAAGGATCATTGCTATGGCTGAGACCTATTCAATTCATAGCTTCCTTTAATGAAACTGTCAGTAAGGATATCGGTGAAGTTGTCTTTTGTGAAATACACGTTCCGGTCACTGGGTTCTGCAGTGATACCAGAAGCCAATGAACAACCATCAGATGACTATACTAACTAACTTTACTAACAATACTGAAGAACTTTGACTCGAATATGATGATTCATTTCAGTTATGCCATCTCTGCCCAATAAATTAACAATAATTTTGATGCATTTTGTTTGTTTATCTGTTGCATTTAGCATACGCAAGTTTGTCAAATTCAGTCATTGTCAATACATTTCCAGTACAATGCTGCTAACCTAATTCACAGGGAGTGAAATCCTCTCTCCAGTGGTAAAACTCTCAGGCTATGTCTACACTTGCGGCTTCTTTCGCAAGTATGGCCGTTCTTGCGCAAGAATCCGCAGAGCGTCCACACTGCCCGCCCACTCTTGCGCAAGAAATTTACAGTACGGCGTGGTAAGAGAGGGTTCTTTGCACAAGAGCTATGCTCTTTTTTAACAGGTGCAAGCCCTCTTGTGCAGGAGCTCTTGCGCAAGAGGGCAGTATGGACGCTTGGCAGGGATTTCTTGCGCAAGAAAGCCCTGTGGCTAAAATGGCCATCAGAGCTTTCTTGCGCAAGAGAGTGTCCACACTGCCATGGGCACTCTTGCACAAAAGCACAGCGCGCACATGGCAGTGTGGACGTTTTCTTGCGCAAGACTTCTTGCACAAAAACCCTTGCGCAAGATGTTCTTGCACAAGAAGCCGCCAGTGTAGACAAAGCCTCATTGTCCTCAGTGGGCCAGGATTTCAGCCACAGAGTAGTATCTTATTATGCCAGCTGACTTATCATGTGCAATAGTAGCAGAATCCCAAGTTGTGAAAGGGAATTATTGAGCTTCTATTTATATAACTGCCCAAAAAGAGAAAAAAAGTGTTAGACTATTCACGTGTCATAAGCAGTGCCTCTTCTACAAAGAAATACACAGTTCAGAAGCTGTACTTTAATAGGCACATTAATAGCAGCATATAATCAAAGCAGAGTTCTTTTTGTGTGTGTGGGGTAAGTACCAAGCCGTTTATTTCTAAAGCGATTAAAACAAATGTGTTGCCAGCCCAGACCCTGTCTGCCAAGATTTCTGCATGGCTCAAATTTAAGTCATATAGAAAACAAATCTGAAACCAAGGGTTTTATAATGAAAATGCAGATAGACCCTTAATGATAGCAACACTACTGGGAACTGTTATGGTAATATTCTTATTGCTATTTGTGCCTATTTTCTTTTGATACTCTATTTACAGAAGGCATTTCCTAGGAAATGAATCTGTTTGGAAAGAGGCTAATTTAGAAAATCAGAAAGGGGTTACCACCACCAGACATTAGTTTCTTAATAAATGATCTCTTTTTTTTTTAAAAAAAAAAGTCATTAGACCCTATCAACATATGCTTACTTTTGAAGTAGTTTTGATGGTCCACAGGTTACTAACTGTGGTAACACTTCTCCTGAAAGAGACACCGCTGACAGTTTCTTGACCAGTTTCTTTTGCAATAGCATTGGAAGTAATACTAAGTAGACAATGTTTATTTATAGAGACACGAGAAATCACTGAGTTGTTACTTTAGTTCCAATGCATAGTTGCCACACAGTTACTTCAGAATACCACACACCATTTCAAAGTAATGATAAATCACACTGGTCACAACTGTACATGAACCATTAATTTGCTAATCTGAAATGGACTTGTTGAATATTTTAATCTACATCAGAATGGACTTTACAGCTTGATTTATAGTGGGCTAATCAGGTTGGACTACACTATAACTGTGTTTTTAGTGACTATATATTGTCTGAAACCTGATTCGAGTTACCGAGCCAGTTATTGATGGAAGAAGCATGTACCGTGCAAGCTAAATTCACAAGGCTGATCATATTTGAGCTGGTCCAAAAATCAACTAGGGAAAATTCCCCTCAGCAATTCCAAATTAAAAGGAGGAACAACAATGTTGAAAAAGAAAGGAACAAACTATTTAATTCTAAGATTCCTGAAGATTTGTGCCTCAGGAATCTTAGAATTTGTGACAATCAGATTTGGTACACATCAAAAATTTATCCAAACAGATGATAAAACACCCTCCACTTCTTTCTCTCCCATACGACACAGCCTCTTCACTGGCTCATTTAGATACATGGGCTTTGAAGCATTCCTTGAAATTCAATAGATACAGTCTATTTTAGAGGAAGTGAGGGAGTTCATGGAGAACGCTCATTAGTGTCCCCCTCTCTTTTAAAGCAACAGAGCTTCAGTTTGAGGATTTAGATGCAACAACGCACTAAAGCACTGTAGTGCATCTGGTGAAGAATGCTCTCCCAATGGCATAAATACTCTACCTCAACAAAAGGTGGAAAGTATGTTGGCAGAAGAGCATCCCCTGTTGACACAGCACAGTGTGGATACTGTTTTAAGTCAATGAAACTTATGGTGCTTGTGGGGGGGGGTAGCTTTTTTCCACCTCCGAGTGATTTCAGTTTCATCAGCTTAAGTGGTAGCGTAGAGAAGCCCACAATCTTGAGATGATAAAAACATGGATCCCAGTATAAAGATCAGCACATCTGACTAAAGATGTCAAACTTCTAGCCTAATACCAATGAAAAAAGTTACCCTGGTCCCTGTTGCTATCAGATGATCAAAAAGTAAGTGAATATCTAGCAAAACTCTCAGGTTGTGAATTGAAGTGAAATGACAAACAGGGCACATGTCCCCTTCAATCTAAGGGCAAAGCTGTAATCTCAAGCTCCAATCTCAAAATGCTTGAGTTGCTTCCCTTGCCCCCATATGTAAAGTGGCTGGCTGGGGGTGCTGCAGTGATGCCATGGGCCCGCAGCACTCTCAGCAGAGCTCCTGCTGGCAGTGTGGGGCTCCCAGCTGGTCCTGCTGGTCCCACGCTGGCTGCAAGCAGTGCAGGCACATGGCATCCCTGTAGCATGCAGCCCCTGGGGAGAAAGCAGCAGCAGAGGGTCTTTGGGTTCTGCCTCACCAGCAGGTGCTGCCTTCACAGGCACAGCTTCTATTTCATTGGGAATACAAGCAACACTGGGTAAGGTCACCAACCATGATGGGAACTGCAGCAGCCCTGAGGCTCTCCCCTAGATTCTCCCCTACATACACCCCAACCTGACTTCTTCACCTCCTATACCTCAACCCCCTGCTCTGAGCCTTCCCACACCTTCCAATCTTCTATCCTGAATCTTGTACCCCCACACCTCAAAACCCTACCCTGAGCTCTTCCACATTCCACCCCCATTATGAGCTCCCCACACCTCACACACACACCCACACTAACCCCCCTGTCCTAATAACCCCCACAACCCTCAACTCCCTGCCCTGAGCCCCATGATGCGATATGACAGTACCGCTGAGAAATATCAGTTGCGTTCACTCTTTATCCAATCCAAAACAGGGCTCAGATTTCCAAGAGACTCTGTGTCTACTCCATGGCATTAGCTCAAGAGCGTTTTTTGGAAGGGTGGGAAGCTCATGCAAATGTAGTCTCTGTCTCCCTAAGAAGTCGATGCTTACCAAGCAAGGTTAATTGAAGCCAGGTGTCCCACAAGCTAAACCACTACTTGAGGTGTCTTCGTCTTGGTGTTTGCTTCTTTCCTCAGCCCTTCATTCTTCTAGATTAGAATATGCCAAAGTTTGCGCTAGTAATATCCAGAAAGCTTGTTTTCCCACTATGACTTGGTACTACAAAGACAAGACTATGGAAAATTGGAAATATTTACTGCAGTTTGCTCAAAGGCAAAATATATAACATATACAAATTTCATCCCTCTGAGGGTTCATTGGAACATCCTGACTAGTGTCCATAAGAACAACCTCCAAACTAATATTACAAAACTACTATATTTCCCAGATGGTAGCTATCAGTTATATAGTATAGACTCATGAAAAACCTGTAAGAAGTCTCCAAAATGTCAGGAGACAGTTTAAAAAAAAGTCTCCCATCACCAAGTCTTTCCAAAAACTACAAAATATATTAAATTCAGGGAAAATCAAAATGTCAAGAGCAACTTAGCTTTCAAGTTTCCTTTAAAGCTCTTCATCAAATCCTAAAGCCACTAACAAGTGGCCTAAATGTTCTCTCTTCCTTTGGCAGATGTATAATAGAGGTTTGCTTTTAAACAAGATAAAAATAAACAAACATTATTAGAGGGGATTCATTCCTGGAGAGCTTTTACAGCTGAACATTTATCAGAGTGTGGGAGATGTTACATAAAGTGCTTTTTAATCAAAATCCTCTTGATAGCTGGCCACAGAGTTCCTGCTCTCAGAGTACTTCTCTCCGGATCTCTGTGTCTGTTTCAACCTCAGCCTTTTTTATGAGTTGGTCTTGTGGCCTTCATATGAGTCAAAAGGACAGCACTATGGATCTTGTATAGATCCATGCCAGACTCTGTTCTAATATGTGCACACACAAATACAGACTTTTCTGCTATTGTACAATTGAAGAATTGACACATTTTGGGTCAGATGAGGCCAACACATTTCCTCTCTCTCCCATATATTTTCAGAAAAATCTAAGAAAAGAAAAGAAACATTTTAGCAACAAAACACTTCAGGTGTCTGAGGCAAATTTACTCAGCAATCTGTGAGGTTTTTACATGTCGTGTTTTCCCTTACTATTAATGGGTATACACACATGCATACATTCACACACACATACTCTTTGAATAATGCTCAGCTCACTTCTGTTCATTGTTAATGGTGATATGTATGTTAATCAACTAGTGGTAGTTAATTCCTTTATATAGTGTATCTTGTATTTTGTTTTTAGGTACCATGAAAATCTCGCTCTTGGAGTTAAAAGGTCAGGAAAGTACTGGCTTTTCAAGCTGGTGCAGCTAGAGTATAAAATCCAGCCTAAGTAACAGCCACAACCATAGATTAAAAGTATTAGTCAGTGAAGTGTACAGAAGTAGCCAAGAGGTAAATGGAATGTAGTGTATTCTACACAAACACACACACAATCTTGCACTACCTGTGTATGAAACAGACCCCTATGTAAAAGGCCAATAAGCCTCTTAAGGCCCTTAAATTTTTTAAAAGGACTTAAGTAGTGCCTTTTTGTGCAAAAAGGGGCATAAGGATTTTGCACAAAAAGGGGGTTTTGCGCAAAATGGACACATCCACACTGCATGTTTTTGCGCAAAAACCTTTCGCGCAAAAATGGATCAGAAGATATTATGCAAATGAAGCATGAGAAAATGCTAATCAGCACTTCATTTGCATTGCCTTTTCCGGCAAAACACGTAGTGTAGACATAGCCAAAGAGTCTGACCTTGTCCATGATACAGTCCTTAGAAGGTATTCAGCAATTCAATAATGAAGCCCATATTTTCTGGATGAGCTAGACCATATCTTTCAGAAAGACACACAGTCTTGATTTAAATACTTCAAGTGACAGAAAATCCACCGTGGCCCCAGGTACATTGTTTTATTGGTTCCCTTAAAATGTGTGCCTTATATCTAATTTCTTACTGATCAATTTTCTTATTGCTCTATCGAGCTTTGGATCTAGTTATACCTTAGGATCTGCTGAATGGCATGTTATGATGTTGTGAACCCATCACTAAAAAATTAGAACACCAGCATGCAATGTTATAAATGTGCATCAAGTTACCTGAAATATTGTTACAGTAAACTTCTGATAATCCGGCACCTTAAGGACCCAGGGGGTGCCAGATTATCAGATATGCCGGACTATCGGAAGGGAGGGGGCTATGAGGGGTCTGGGGTGGAGTGGGGAGGATGCGCCCCTCGGCGCTGCGGGACCAACCCGGCAGCACCCCAGCTGCTCTGCTCCAGACTTCCCCAAGTCAGCCGCTGCTGAAACTGACTAGCGGCTGACTCCTGGAAGCCCCGGGTGTCCGGCTGCCCGGAGCACTTCCGGGTTTCAGATGGTGCCGGGCCATCAGGAGTGCCGGACCATTGGATGCCGGACCACTGGAGTTTTACTGTATATGAAGACAAAACACTGCAACATATTGAGGTTTCTTAGGCTCAAAAGAGGTCACAGGGCAAAGCAACACAAGATACACAAGGTCCCCTTATTAAAAGCTAGATGATCCCAAAAAGTCCAGGACTGTCAGCAATTCTGACACATTCTTTACTATATATAAGTGTACGATGTATCCATAATGCATATGCAGAAGATGATGACATTTTGAAACATCTGACCGTATACACAACAAAGAACATATAACTAAAAGCAGAAAACAAACAGTAGGTACATCATCTTATTCAAGATCAAACTTATTTAGGAGGACTAGAGTGCATCACACATAGCTGTTAAGAAATTATGGTGCCACTGAAATAGGTGCATAATTTCTTGGTCCTATAGTCTTATTGTTTTCACTGATTAAATGGTTTATTTGAACAGATGCAAAACAGTGGTAGGGATTTCAGTCATAAAACTTTTGTAAAGGCTTTATTTAATTATGTCTTAAATGGAATTTTATATCTAAGCAATCAGCTTTCTTCTGAAAGTGAAACTCTCTTTTCTACTCCCATTGAAAAGATGTCCACTTTCCAAAAATAAAAACCCTACAACACTACAAAAATTGACCATGATTAGAATCTTTGCTGGTTGTCTCATAAGAAAAGGTAGGGAATGAATGGGTACGCAGACAAAGTAATTTTTTTTCCTCTTCTATCCAATATTGAGTCACATTGGCAAGGTTGTCATCGTTAGCCACACAGTGTTTTTCACTTGCATTACATAAAAAAAGGTAAACCCAAGCCCTGAACCAACTGAAAATATACAACACAATATAAACATCTGTTTTGAAATAATCCCACTTTTAAAACAGACTAGTAAAGGACTGGTACCTCTAGTAGAGCATCTTCATAGGGGTGAGGGGCGCACTACTTTGTTTCATCTCTAGAAGACATAGGCTAGTAGCTAGTTCAATAAAATGTGAAGTGGGCAACTTCTAATTGATCTGTTCTGCATATTCCCAGCGTGTAGCAGCACAGAAATGTAAATAAATACATAAAAAATCTTACTGTTCTAAATCTAAAAAGAATAAACTTCAAACAGCCAAACAGCCAAACCTAAATATAAACAATACTTGCATTGAAATAAACAACTTTTTTTACTTTAGAACTAAAGTGTAAAGAAAGAGTAATCAGCTGTAATTATTGCTTTTGAAAATGCAAGCTTTACATTGCACAAAAAACTTAAAATATAAATACAAGAAGCTTCTCAAAATACATTTTTTCAATTCCACAAAGAAAAAAAATCAAGCCAAGTTAGGACACTCAAGTGTTATTTGCAGCAATCATGATAAGTCAATTTTGGCTTTACATCATGATTGTTATCAACACTCACAAAACATATTATTTACCAGATGGCAATCTTACTCAAGCAAACACATCAAACTTATGGTTCATTATTATCAAATAAAGATGAACTTGCCACTGGGATAACCTCCAGAAGATAAACATTTCTCTATAAAATGAATGCTATGGGTTCTGTTGTTTGATAAGCATACAGTATACAATAATTATCTTAATACTCTCCATTGCCACCTCTCATTCCAGAACCGTCACTTTCAACCAAGCATAAATGAAGATGTGGGCCTCCCTAGCTGTATGAATTGAGCACTGTTCATTTTTTTGATTGTATCCTTTGGTATATATGGTCATGCCAATTTTCTTCCACTATTTGATCTGAGGAAGTGGGTCTGGCCCACGAAAGCTCATCACCTAATAAACCATCTTGTTAGTCTTTAAAGTGCTACATAGTCCTGTTTTTTGTTTCAGCTAGCCCAGACTAACACGGCTACATTTCTATTACTGTGTTTCATGAGTATACAAATATCAGGAAATGCCTGGTGCAACTCCACAAGAGCAAATTCCACTCTCAGTTACATCAGTGTGGCCCTATCAAAGTTAGTAGGGCTGCAAGGATATTAATTTTACCCCTTCCCTATCATATACATGACAAAATGCATCTTTTAAAGATTATGGACTGGATTAATTATGTCAATTAAAGCACATATAGGCATACTTGTGAGGGCAGCAATAGTCAGCATATGAGAGTGAAGAGCCCTGGGTGCTAATGCTGACTCTGCCACTAAATTGTATGTGATCAAAGGCAATTCACTGACCCCTGGTCTCCCCTAGGGGGTAAGTTTGACGTAAGATACACAACTACATTCATTGCATAGCTTAAGTCAAAGCATCTTAATTCAAATTTTTGCGCTGTCCATACTACGGGAAGTCAAAGGGAACACACTCTCTCTTCAACTTCCCTCACTCCTCAGAGAAGCAGGACTACCAGCATCAACTGGAGCAGCATCTCAGTTTGAATTAGCATGTTTTCACTAGGTCCGCTAAACCTCAGAAGATTGACTGTGGCTGCTTTGATCTTATCTGTAGTGTAGACATGGCCTAAAAGAAATATTTTCCAACTTTGGGACTGCATGTACACAATGCCCATTCAAATTATATGTAAATATATAAGTATTAATATAGGTATCTAAATTTAGGTACCCAAGTTAAAGATTTCAGTTTTAATCACTGTGTTCTTCAGTTGTCAATGATGTTTATCTGGTTTGGGGATCTATGGGAGAAAGAAAAGCTATGTAATTATGGAGTATTACTTATTTTATTGGTACCAGCATATGAGAACTATCTGATATACTCAAGTCCTATGGATGGAGTTCTGTATTGTTTATTGTATTAGTAGATCTGTGAAATGTGTAATTTTGTATACATTATTTATATGTGTTTGCATTTTGGAATTTAAAATATTACAAAAGAAGCTTAAAGAAAATTCATTTATGTCTTTGTGTGAAGAGCAAGATTCTTGAAGTTCATTCAAAATAAAACAGAAGCATACATGTGTACTGTAACTCAGGTATACGAGATTCTACTGGCAAGTGCCTTGTAAAGCCCAATACTGAAAATACAAATATCTTATGTCCTAAAGTGGCAGCTACAAAATCTCGTGATTGAATGTTTCTGGTTCTGATATATTCTTCTGGGAAGTATATCAATGGTAGGGGAGCTTTAGGAAACATCCCTCCTCTCCCCCCATTTCCTCTCTGGTAGAAATGCTCATTGCAAAACCATCGGAGGGTGAAGTCCTGTGCCATGCTACTCTTTATAGGCAGTGGGATAGTAGGCAGGCACAGGGGGTTAGACAGGTGTTTCATAGGGAGCCTCGTTCAGGTGCTAAGAAGTAGGGACCTGGTCTTTCTCTGGGATCGGAATTTGCTTTTTCTGAAAATTCTAGGGATATACAAGATTTGGAGATTGCCCTCAGCCTCCTCCATCACCACCAAGCTCTCACACCCGAGTCCAACCTCTCTTCTCCAGAGATTGAAAATGCAATGACTCTTCAGTCCCAGCTGTATTTTGTGACAGAGTGCAGACTCCCCAACATGAGACCAGACTGCTTAATCCCCTTCCAAAACGAGCCGTTGAAGAGACTGATTGCATATTATATGATTGTGCCATACACTTGTATCGAGTAACTTTTTGTGAAAGCTTGTACTGTTCTGAAATTGTAGGTCATTATGAGATGACTGTATATAGGCTGTGGTTATGAATTTTCTAAGTATTTATGCACATGGAAAATGGAGCTTATCCTTTTTTCCAATGCATGTTACTGCCTTTGAACAGTTTCCCAGTGTACCCACAGCCAAAGGGAGGATCCAGTGGTTCACAGACCACATCTATCACGGTACTGTCTCTCAGTTTCCGGATGCCAAACATCAGATTTAGAGGTCTGGCATACAACCTAAGTACTTAAGTGCATAGGAAACTGTGCTTATAATCTGTGCTACAGTTTCAACTACACCTCTCAACAGCAAGGGGCTCCTTCCACACTAGGGTTCATATACAACCAGCTCCTAGTAAAGACTCACTGTCCAGCCAAGAAGAGACAATTGTGGACTGTGAATGAAAAGACATTGAAAAATCTCAGCTCTCAAGTGAAGTGGGAATTCCTACGCTGTGAATAAACATGAGTCATCACAGATGAAGGAAAAAAAGTCTTTTTAAAGCATCCAGGTTTGGCATCCCGATCTTAAGTTTGGCATCGAGAAATTGAGGGACAGTACTTTGGCAGGTGCTGCCTGCGAACTGCTGCACCCCCCATCAGGCTGGGGGTATGCTGGGAAACTGTTCAAAGGCAATACACAGCAAGCATTAGAAAAGGGGATTGTATCAAAGATGGAAGTGCATAGCATGAGACTGAATCTTTGGATGCATGTTTATTTTCTGTGTAATTTGCATGTTTGCTCTCCCTTATATTTCGCCTTTGAATCTGGACCTTTCTATGAAATAAATGTTTTGTTTATTTTTACCCCACGCAGGGCTCTGTTGTGCAAATTGTGTGGCATGTGTATGCCAAAGGAAGGTGGATTCTGCAACACGGGTTTCACACAGAGTGATGAAACATCATGGAAAAGTCAGAGTGTCTGGTAGTTAAGAACCTGGGAGAACAGATTTGGGGAGACTCGGGACTGGAAGGAAATATTAGGCTAGTAGAAGTGAGGGACAAACCTTCTGTGGTGGGCTGACTACCAGTATTAAGGATCTGAATCACAGATGCACAACACCAAGGTATCCCAAAGTTACAGGACAGGTGGTGACAGAATAACTTGCTATTGTAGGTGATCCCCAAAATGTCACTCGAATACCAGTGACATCCTAAGCAGATTCTGTATAATGGCCTTTCACGGAGGTCATGCTTATCCAAAGGAAAAGCGATCTTCTGCTTAGTCTGTAGGTGAATTCCATTTGGCCATTCTGGTGACGCTGGTTCCCGCAGCATTCTTGATATGATTGATCCCCCTGGCCACTCCTCTAACAATGATGGGGAGTGTCTGGAACTGCCTTCAAATAGTTCAAGTTACATCTTGAGGATGTAATAGTAGCAATGGACAATTTCATGGTGTCATCAGTAAGAGATGTTCCATAAGGATTTGTTTTATGGCTGATTTCATTTAATACATATATGAGGTCTTTTGCTGAGACCATTTCTATTCACTAGGTACTGTACAATCAATACAGCGAGGATTCTCACTTGCTCCATTCAGATTCAGTCTCCGCTCAAAAGAAATGACAGGATATTGTCAGCTTGATGCATCACCACTATTTCATTCCCCATTTCAGCACATTCATTCATGTTCACTCTTATTTAGCTGACATATTCATGGGATAATAATTGTCGTTCAGAGACTCATGTCACTTTCATCTAAACTCTTCCCATAGCAAGCCCACCTATGCCGGACAGCATACAGAGGTGCAGTATTATTTCTTTCATACTTTGTGAGCATGCTGCACCTTTTATTTACCCTGTGATAGCCTCACAACAGTATCCTTTGTGGCTGAGATCATAACACATTATTACTGCAATTCCCTCTTAGCATGGCTCTCCATCATTTTGGAGTTGGTTCAGAATGCACCAATTGAACAACATGTTGGCTGAATGGCTTGACCAGCCATGATCATACAGTGTTGCCTTGCACTTGGTACCTGCCTAAAAAGTGGTTAAGAGGCCCTGTTGATTTTTAATGGTGTAGATGGATCTCTGGAGCCTTTTTTCTGGTGGGTATCTGTGCTCAGACCCCATCCACTGTTAAAGCAACCCTTTCACATACAGATTGAGGCAAGATGTAAGCCTAAACTTAGAGGACCTTCAGACCAAGAAGCATGGATATAAGATAGAAAGCAGTCACCAGGAGATGCTGGGTCTGCCATCAGAACTGATTAGTAGGAGACAAAACTACCATGGCATCAGCCACTGAATGCCATTTGGTTTGACTGGATTCAGTTCCCATTTAATCTTTCTGCATGACTAATCTTGTTATACACCTTAAGTCAACAGGCAATCATGTTTTAGCTACAGTAGATTCTACAGAAATTGATCCCCCCTGACAGCTCTGTCCTCACTATGAAAAACAAACACAAACACAAGCAAGAAAGCCACCTTCATATTCCAAGGGCTGGTGTTTTAAAAGCACTCAGGATTGACCTCATTCTACTCCAGTTGAACCAGGGATAAAACTCTCATGGACTTCAACAGGAGCATAGTCTGGTAAACATTGAGTGCTTCTGAAAATCTTCAGCCCAAGTGAGCTTTTCTTTAGAATGAACTGGGCTTTCTATGCTTAAACATACAGGTTGTCATCACATCTTCAATGTGATGTCCAACTCAATTATAAAATGACCTCAAGACAACTGAGTTCTCTTTCCATTTTATGCTGATCTTTAACTAAAACTTTTATGTATGACTCATTGGTTAAAAGTAAAAACACCCCACTGAAATGACTTAAATCTTTAATTATATTGATTTGATGCAAATCAATATACTGTAACTGCAATCATTATAGAGAAGACAATACTAAAAATAAGTCCTCTCTCCAAAGAAAAACAGCTCTGCTTTGATTTTGGCTATATAATATTCACCCTCTATAGCTACCTGATGCATATTGACTCCTTCCATTCAGTTTCAAAGAGTGATTCCAATAGTTTTAAACCAGTTTTAAACTGATGATAGGGTGTGGAAAACCAGAATTTAAGAGTTCACTTTTATCCTACTGACTTCAACAGTGCAGGATCAGACCCTTACTGAGCAATTATAATCTTATAGTCCATATCATATTATATTTTCCCCTTCTTTAGTGTATGAACTCATAGTGTGGGAATCCACGTGTGACTTCTCCAAGAATTAAATGCAAAAGAACTTTTAAGAAGGATAGTTAAAAGTGTAACTTTATGTTTGGAATATGATAAATAATATTGAGAGAAAATATTATTTCTGTGGATAAGAATAAAAAGAAACTATTAACAATATGATACACATATTTCACACAAGCAATAGCACAAGCCATAGAAATATCATGGACTAACTCACAGGTCCCTTCTGGGACTGGCCATTTTGTGTCTGGAAATTAGAGAAAAATAACTGCAGAGATTTTTTGTGGGGTTTTTTTTAAACCAAAATAAATTAAAAACAAGAGAGTAAATCAAAACATCCTTACTTTTTCAAGTATAGAAACATGTAACCCTTGTTTAACTTTTCCACTGTCCCAGAAAATGACCTGATTCTTAAAGAAAGTAATGCCATGGTAATCGGACAACTTAAACAAATATGCATCACTATTGCTAAGGAACTAATAGCATATAACTAGCATGGATTTAACAGGGGAAGATTAAAGGCTTTCATAATGTTCAAAGAAAATCCTTCTTTTCTAACATTGTGGAAATTTTATATAGTGGGACAGCTACATCAGCTGTTCAGTATTTATGAGTGAATCTCCAAAATATACAACCTGATGCCAGCAAGTGGGTGGGGGTATAGTCAACCACATGTTTGATAACGGATTTCAGTGACAAGATTAAAAGCATGAAAGAGGACCCATTCACCTCTTAGCAGTCACTGTGGCATGCTATATTCTGTAGGAGTATGTCTACACATCAAAGTTAACTCGAAATAACAGCCTTTATTTCGAATTAACTTTAATAGTGTCTACGCAGGCAAACCGCTATTTCGAAATAAATTTGAAATAGTGGCGCGCTTATTTTGAATTTGGTAAACCTCATTCCACGAGGAATAACGCCAAATTCGAAATAGCTAATTCGAAATAAGCGCTGTATAGATGCTTATTTCGAAATAGGGGGCCTCCAGCCCTTCCCAGTTTCCCCTGGTGGTCACTCTGGGTCAAACAAGGAAAACTCCTCTCCTCTCCCCTAGCCCTGGAGCCCTTAAAGGGGTAGACTGTGGCCACACTGCAGGTGCCAGATCCAGGCCTGCCAGCAGTCGCTGCCCCTAACCCAGTGCCCACAGAATGAGCTGGGCAGCCGGTGCCAGCCAGCCATTCACCGCCCAGTCCCCCAGCTCCCAGGAGCCAACCAGGGGCCAGAGACGGCGGGCGCCCTCCTGGACTAGTGCAGAGATCATGGACCTCATAGAGGTTTGGGGGGAGGCCTCCAATGTCCATGATCTCTGCACTAGATGGAAGAACGCAGCCGTGTACGGCTGCATAGCTGCCACCATGGACACCAAAGGCCACATGCGCACCCAGGAGCAGGTGCGCATGAAAATTAAAGAGCTCCAGCAGGCGTATGCAAGGGCCACATGGGGCAGCTCCCCTATGGGGCAGACACCTGTCCCAATTTTGATGCCCTGGACCGCATAATGGGGGGCAGGACGATCCGTGCCACCCCGGGGGGCAACGATCCGGGATCAGAGAGCCCTGACCAGGGCGTGGAGGAGGGGCCGCAGGAGCCGCCACGGAGGGTGCCACACCGCCAAGACCCCCGAGCTGTCCCAGCAGCTGAGTCACCAAGGTCATCCGGGGAGGCCACAACATGTGAGTGCCATCACTGTCCCTTTCCTGGGGTGGGGACAGGGAGGGAGACCAGGGACCACGTGCGTGGGCCTTGCTTACCACAGATCACGCAGCAACCTGTGCACGTGCAAGCACGTGCCGTGCCACCCCTGGCCAGGTGGCTCCAGCTGCCTGCCACACAAGGGACTTGGCCTGATAGCCATATGCGTGTGTGAAGAGATATGACATGCTCCTGACCCCGGGGTGGGACACAGCAGGACGCCCTCCCTCCACAAGGCCATTCTACATAGAGGCAGGGGACATCTCCCCCCACCTCAGCCACACTATACACAGCACAGGGGCATGGGTGAGGTCTCGGGGCAGCTCCCTCTCCCAGGGATAGCTGGACATTCCGACCATGGCCTCTGTACAAGCACATCAGCTCTGATGGTGCAGGGCACGGCCATCCTCACCTCGCAGAAGGGGGCTGGGCTTTACCCACTGTGTCTCCAGGGAGAACTGACCACTTGTCTTGTTTCTCCACAGCCGCACCAGCTGCACATGCAGGGCGCACCACCCCGCCCAGGACATGCTCCCGCACCCAAGGGCTCCGCAGGTCCACCCGAACAGTGCAGGGGTATCGACAGCAGCACCTGGGGGCACTGCGAGCCCTGCACCGCACCCTCCAGAACTGGGTGGAAGACGACCTGCAGCTCTGGCGGGAGCAGCTTGCCCAGGGCCGAGCAATCTGCCAACACCGGCAGGCCCTGATGCAGAGCGTGCTGCCTCCCGCCGCTCCAGCGCCTGCTGCCTCCCCAGCTACCGCTCCTCCTCCCACTCTTTCTCCCCCTCCCGCTTCTCCCTCCATACCCTCCTCAACCTCCTCCCCATCCCCCTGGGGATGCCGAGGCTTCCGCATCTGCTGTGCTGGGAGACAGTTGGCCCAGCGAGACCCCCACCACTGAGCTTCCCCTCCCCCTTCTTCCCCTTGCTTCCCCCTTCCAGCTCCCTCCTCCCAGATTTCCCTGTCCCCTCTCCCACCCCCTTTCTCCAGTCTCACCAGAGATTCATTCCCCCCCCCCATTTTGTTAAATAAAGACAGTTTGTAAGCACAGACCTCAGTTAGCCTCAGGCAGCAGCCACACAAGGTAAGTCCTGACCTGGTGCCCTGCCAGAACTGGTTCCGGCCAGCCTTAAATGCGATTCACAGTCCACTCAGAGTGGACGCGCTATTTCGAAATGCATTTTGTGTATAGATGCATTATTTCGAAATAAGTTATTTCGAATTAACTATTTTGAAATAAGATATTTCAAAATAACGCTATAGTGTAGACATACCCTAATAGAGTCAGAACCCATCACTGGTGTAATGGTAGAGGGTGGAGAATATACGTCAGCTCCCTCTAACTAGTCTGTCTCAATAATTTCTTGAAGTATTGAGGATAACAACTCACCATTTATTTACAAATGGATCTTACCTCAACAAGACGTCAAAAGTTGATGGTTTAATCAAATTCTATTTTTTCACACTGTCTTGGTTTCTTGTTTGGATACATTCCCCTTTGATTTACAGTTAACTGATTTAATCCACAAAGCTGATCACAAGGGAAGCATACACGAGCAGCTTCTAGAGATGCTACTAGGACTTCTTTATTTTTATTGCAATCTTTCCTCATTTCTTGACATAAAATCTCTCACAAGTTGTCTCACTGCTATTGTCCTTTTTCACTGAACTACATAATTGGACAATATTCTGAGGCTGAAAAGCTCCAAGTGCAAATCTATTGTGATTGATCTCCACTAGCACATACACATCCAAACCAGCAGTATCACTGTGACCACAATTAATATTATTATTGAGCTGGGCATATTGCAGGCATGTCACATTAGGGCTGTCACCACATCCAACTTTTGCCATTTTAAGGAACATCACAAAATTGTGTTCCTTCTAATATGGAAGCTGTAAAAAATACATAGGGTTTATATACCATGTAGTTTCTTACTTTGGATACACCAGACGCAGCACAGCAACCTGCATCTCTTATTACGGGCTATGCCTTTGGAATCCAATCTAGCCCATATGACCATCAGAACAATCCACATAAAATTGTGCTTTTCATTCTAAAAACACATCACTTTGTTTCCAAGTTGCACCACTACTGGCAAGTTGCATTGCTTTATTTAGTCTTCTTGCAACCTTTGTATTGATCAAACCATGAGTTGTATAGCTTGTGCCTATTCTAGTTTTTCAAGCAAAACTTCCACTGGAGTTAATGGGAGTTTTACATGAGTCTTCAGTGAAAATATACTATTGCAAAAATTAATGTGCTATAGTAAAGATAATTAGTGGGTTCCTAGCACACTAGTATGTTCTCTACTACTTTGTCTACCACTGTCACTAGTAAAGATGGATAATATTCTGTATAAATTCACAGCTGGCTGAATTATATAAGTAGACATTCCAAATCAACACACACAGAATCCAACATCCTCCAGTTGAGTGATATTACTTAGCGAAATTTTGAATGTTTTCTTATTTTATATTTATAGATTCCACAAATCAACTGCTTGTTTGTTGTATTTGTCATGTAAAATCCTCAGTTTTCACAAGAATACAAGTGTGTGCAGGCTGATGCTTTAGGGTATGGCTACATAGCAACGTTATTTCAAAATAACTAGCATTATTTCAAAACTTATTCTGCAGCTACGCAACAGGCAGCTATTTCAAAATAATGTCAAAATACTGTCAAGCTGGAGGACTTCTTACTCACTCCTGTAACCCTCATTGCACGAGGAGTAAGGGAAGTCAGAGGAAGAGTGCTCTATTTCAAAATAAGTGCTGTGTAGAACCTCCCAATTTTGAAATAAGCTACGCAATTGATGTAGCTCAATTTGCATAGCTTATTTCGAGTTAAACCCTGCTGTGTAGATGTACCCTTAGTGAGTGCCATAGGAAAAATTTCAATACTTCCATTGGTGCACATGTCTTTTCAGAGGAAAGAAAATGGCAACATTACTGACTGAATTTGTCACAATTGAAAAATCAGATTTTGTAGGAATTGTCCTTTATATGATGAAATTTCAGTTCTCTTAGCAACTACTATTATTTAATACAACTAAAAATTCAAGACTATAAGGAAATATTTAGTGTTTCATGAACTTGGAAAAACATGATTGTGACAATTTTGCAAGAGAGAGAGAAAGAGAGAAAAAGAAAGACATCTCACTGAAATAAACAGGTGGCAGTTTACTTAGAAAAAGTATCATACTCTTCATTAATCACCTGGGTGTTTTTATACCAGGTCACAGATTATTTTTCCTCTTCCGCCATCATCAATATATTGTAAAATGAAACTTAACAAAATGTTAGTTTTAGATCCACAAATACAGTTCATCATGCTGGAAAATATATTACAACTTCCTGACATTGACATTAAAATAAAATAAAGACGATTGTGGTTGGCAGTGTCTCTTTCCTAAAACAGTTTCTGTTAAGTATTCTGGAGTCTATTTCAGCTGCCAAATACCCCTGGTTTAGAAGTCTGAGGTTGGATAATTTCTTAAGAAAATACATAAGGACCTTTTTTTTTAATGTAATAGCGAGTTAAATAAAAGATGTCACCATTCACTTGTGCTACCTCAACCATAACTGTACTGCACTGAAATTTTCCTTATCTTTTCAATAACTAAATGTATCTTGTCATGTAAATGCTCTGACATGACAATTAACATCTCTGTTTTTCTTCAAGTAAACTTAAATACTTGACTCTAATAAAATAGAATAAAGACAACTGAAGAAGGCAGAGATGTCAAACATCTTCCCTTTTTACTACCAAGAACCTCCTCCCTCATACAAAATAACTTCTGAATTCTCTAGGATTAACTTGCTAGGAAATTTTATAACTGCAATCTGGCCTCTGTCAACTTTCACACCCTGAAATTAAAAAAGAAAATAAAGACAACTAGGACTGGTGGTGTCCTGTAAATAAGAAGTTGGCTGTAAAGTCTTCAGGAGAATTCTAGTTCTGCCAATGCAATGACAAAGTTCAACTTTGGTGTTGGCAGAGACACAAAAGTTGGGTGGCCAAACTGTGACTCACAAGCCACATGTGTCTCTTTTACAGTTAAAATATGCCTCACTGTATCCCCCCATTGGCCTCTTTCCAATTCTCCACCTAAGAGACTGAGGGAGAGAAGCTTGGGCCTTCTGCCCCGCACCATGGCGGTGAGGCTAGAGGCTTCTGCCAGAGACAGCCAGTGCCTGCTGAGAGTGGAGAACACAATATAAAGGTTCACACACTGCCTCTTAACCTCAACAGCCCCTCCCTGCAGCTCCCAGATGTTAGCTCCCTATGGAGAAGCTGCAACAAACAGCTGAGAGCTTCTGTTTGAACTCCATGAGAGGGGCAGTAGCAAGAGCAGTGGTTCTCCTGGCAGTTCCCAACCATTTTCCCTATCTCTCCCCACAGCTATAGCTCCCAGCTTGTCAGTTCCAGCAGCTGCCGTGCTTTTGCAGCACCATGTGACCAAGAGGGTCCAGAAAATCCTGAAGGGGCACATGACTCCATATGCCCCCATGTGACTCCATGTGCCACGCACCATCTCTGGCTTCCACCCACTGCGGAGAGGTGTCTCGGGACTTCAGTTCCACAGGGCACGCTACTGGAGCTTGGAGCTTCAGCAGGAGCCGAGCTGACATACTGAGTCCCCTCCTCCCTGCAGGGCTTAAGCCCCAAGCCCTCATATGTACACGCCATTTGCCTGAAGTGCCCTGGTGCTTTTGAAGATTATCATATGTGGCTCAGATAGTCTGGATATGTGTCCACCCCTGCACTAGATGGCACCATTCTGCTTGCTGTGGGATCAAGTGGCAACTGTGGCATACAAAGGAATACTTGTACAATTCTAACCTTTACCCACTGGCCCCTGGGGAAAAGTAAAAAAAGCTCCAATTACAAGTTTCCATTGACCTCAGTAGACTCCCTCTCTCTCCTGTGCAGCTATAAAGAACAACAACAGACCCTGCATGCTACAGAGCACAGGAACAGTACCCTGCCATAGGGCAGAAGGCATCATAAAGTGGATGGAGAGAGGGTGTCAAGGAGCTGGGGTTATGGCAAGGCTGGTTGGGCATGCAATGAGGATGATGTTGCTCCTTCTGGAAGGCTAGTAGTATAGAGCCTGCTTCTTATATGTATCTGGAAGCTCTAAGAGGAATTCTGCCTTCCTGAATTCCTCCTTGAGCAGTGCCCTGATACTGCAGCTTTGTCTTAAAGGTGAAGTTGAGCCTTCACAGCACAGTGATGTCCGAGGCATGAAATAGCAGGCCAAACCCAGCTGCTGGGGTGACTGCCCAAGCAGTGGTACTCTAACTGCAAATTCAGGGCCAAATTTTGCTTCTGTCTGGATGCACCTGAGATACCCAGATAACCTCCAGGAGAAACTCCAAGTAGTATCAAAAAGTAAAACTTAACTTTATTCACAGAAGAAGCTCACACAGTCTCTTAGCAATGAGCTCCACAAGGTGAAGCGGTGGTGAAAAAATCATGTCATGGATGTACCTCCCCCAAGTAGAGAACCTGAACTCTGTAGCTGTCCTGCACCAGGCTCCCCCTTGTTGGGGTAAGAGAAAAAAAGAACAGTTTCTATATATAGAAGGGAAAAAATACAGTATACCTGTAGAGTGGAGGCAACTATTCCCACAGCCCAGTCCTTGGCCTCAGCTGTGTATTTGAATCTATGTTAGCCTACGTATCTCAATCTATGTAGCCATGTCAGTCCCAGGATATTAGAGAGACAAGATCGGTGGGGTAATCTCTTTTAATGGACCAACTTCTGTAGATGAAAGAGACAAGTTTACACAGAGCTCATCTGACCTAAAGAAGAGCTCTGTGAAAGCTCAAAATCTTGCCTCTTTCAACAATATAAATTAGTCCAATAAAATAGATTGCTTCACCCACTTTGTCTATTATTTGAATCTATGTGAAACCAGTGAAAACTAAACAACTTATTTTTAAAGGCAAATTATGTAATCTTATAAAGTATTCTTAAAAGGAGATATACATGCCACTTATTTGAAAAATCTCAATTTCCAGATCACAATAACAATATATTTTCATTCCCTGCCCTTTCCCCCAAAAAATAACAGTAAGAAAAACAAAAGAAAAAGGAAAAGGAGAGGCTAATGCATAATTCAGAGTCAGAAACATTGGCTTTTGCCAGCTGGACAGTTATAGGAATCTGTCCAGTGGTTTATTCAGAATTTCCTCAAGTGAAAGAAATCAGTTGGTTAAAAATGGTACCTTAGGGATGCATATATAATCCCTCTCTGACTTCTATGTCATGTTTCCTCCATTTACTTCAAGTCAAAATACATTTTTCCTTGCTCTTAGCCCTGCAGGATCAACCCAGCTAATGAAAATCAAGCTGTCTTTTTGCTGCTATCAACAATAGTCAGATAACAAAATGCAGGTTCTGATCTTGACATGTTTATTGTTGCTGATGATGTATAAGTTGATAGCAGACAGCTTCATTTTCCTTAAGTTGGCTGACCCTGCAGAGAGCGAATTAGGGAGGAAAAAAAACTTAGTTTTGACTAGTAGTAAAACAGTTGAACAAACATGACATGACATAGATGTCAGAGTGCATAATATAACTGCATGAACTTAAGTAATGCAAAAGAATATAAAGAAATGTTAAAAAATTATGTAACTAACCTTTGAAATATGCCTTATGGTTTTTCATAGTTTAATTACAGATATTAACATGCGGATCAGAAGCAAATACAAAAAGAAAACCAGAAAATATGCAAAGCTCTTTTAAATTATTCTTTTGCTGCATTACATGATGTCTGACATACACTTATAATGCTTTACATTATGTGGTGTGTGCTACACTGTAATCAGAAAAAATAAGTAATTGTCTTGTAATTTGTATGCACTGAGTTTTACACCGTAAAGTCAGGACTATTATATGTGAACCATACAAAAGTAGCACTGCCATAAGGTTTTTAGAACATGACAGGAACAACTGTGTAATTACAGAATTTTCACGTGTAAGCAGGGTTTAAAGTTATCTTGTAACAGCATGAAGTTACTCAGGAATTATAGTTTTCAGGAGTTACTCACTGCAATAAGCTATGCAGAGCTGTATCATGCCTTCCTCAGGGAGGGGAAATATAAACCAAAAAATTCAGAGAGCTCTTGTGTTATCATGCTACTCTTGGGTTACTCGCCAACCAGACCTGTCAGGATTTGTGTTCCTCTAACCTTGCTTTTATTTGAAAAACCAGACCACATGAACAATATATTTTCATTCCTTTCCCCCCATGCAATAAGAACATGATTTGTAAGTATGATAATTAACATTTTTGTGGCATAGATAGATATAAATATAGATATATAATCTCCATCTATCTATTCCATTTTGTAACAACCTGTATCTCCACAGTTTTAATATTTTTCCAGAACTATAATTAAATATTTTCCTGAGGGTGTCCTATCATGGTGGAGAGTCTTGGAGAAATATCAAACATCTCAAAGTCTCTAGATTGGGCTAGGGCAGTGGTGTAGAGGACCAGCCCCTCTTTGGTACTCTCCAAGTCCATTCCCCACCACCAATTGCATTGCAGAGATAACTTTCCCAAAGACACTGCTTCAAAATTACTACCCATTCCTGAGAGAAGTTGAAAGTGCAGTCTGGAAACCTGTGAGAATTAACCTGTGAGAATTTTTTCTTCCCATCATGTGATTGGGAGAAATAAATCTACAAACAATTGTATAAATGTCCAGTCCTAGCAAGTCTGCCCACCCAAATCTGAGATTTATATATACTTTTTGATTCAAAAGTGATTAATTCTAGGTTATACCACCATAATACATTTCTATTTCATTAATAGCAATTTTTCCTTTTTATTAACAAGTATTGCCAAATAATACAATTCTCTGACCTTCAGGGAGCACTTTTTGTTGTAACTGGGTGCAAAGACTCTTCACCACGATAGGACCTCCTCGGGAAAATATTTAATTACAGTTCTGGAAAAATATTAAAACTGGGGAGGTAGAGGTTGTTACAGGATGGGTTATATGGATGGAGATTTTATATATATATATATATATATATATATATATATATATATATATGTTCCATGCCACATAATGTAATTATTATACTTACAAATCTTCTTATTGTATTTTAAGAAACCTTCCTAAGGATTAAAAAAAAAAAAAAAAAAAAAAAACAGATCTAGGACTTATCATGGAAGTTTGGAAACTTCAGGGCCCAATGATGTAGTCAACTTGCAAAATGGTTGCTGAAATTCACAAAAGTTGTCCTCACAGAAGAGCTTTAGCATGAGGCCTATGTTAGAACCGAGGAAAAAAAAAAAACCCCGAGGAGTGTCTTCCATCTGTTATCTACACACATGCACATAATTTTTTTTTCTTGTAACTATTTAGAGGCTCCATTTCTGCTGTCTTGCACATGATTAATTACAGGTAAATCCTAATTCACAGAGCCAAAAGTAAACTATCACGGAGTTAAGAGATACTCATTATTTCCTTATTTTTGACTTATTTATGACTCAACAATTTAACAGCTCTAAATTTGCACTGACAATGTTCTACCTGAAGTTATTTGTTGTTGCTTTTCATAAGTTTAGAACAGTTAAAATTTCTTTTGATGATTTTAGATACAACTTTTGGACTCACTGTATGTATGAAATATCTTATTTATTTATTATTATTTGGCGAGCAAAATGATTCCATTATATATGTGGACTTACAAGAGGGAATAATTCTCCTGGGGTGAAACCCTGGCTTGACTTGAGTGAAGGGAAACTTTGCCACTTACTTCCAAGGAGCCAGGATTTCATGCTGGTTCTTTTCTGTCGCTGATAGGCTGTTTCACATCAGTCATGCAAAAGGTAACCAATACAAGCCAAGCATGGAGTGAAGGTCTCTGCGTTAAAAGTGGAATCCTTTATTCCCGCAGCTCCTTGCACCAACTATGTAAGGAATGTGGACTGAATCAGACCAAGCACAAGAAAAGAAATGGGAACCCCAAACACTTTTGGTGTATACAAAGTAGCAAAACTCAAAAGAAAATTCTCTACAACTCTCACGAAAGAGCACTGAACTGAGACAAAGATCCTAAGAGTCCGTAATGGCAGAGAAGACATCCTGCACAAAAACCTGCAGCCAGTGCCTTGTGAGCCACCTTCTTGATCATTTCCCCTATAAATGCAAGAGTACTGTATGAAATGTGTACGCCAAGCTGAAGTTTCAACAGATTGCTTCTGTATCCTGATTTCTGTATCTGCTGAAAACAAAATGATTTTCTGACTGGTTCTGGGCACAAACAGTTCTCCTTCTGTGCAACTTGCTTAAATTTGATATTAACCTTCTACTTTCCTGGATGGAGGAATTTTCTGTTTACTTAGTTTGCTGTGAGGCTATCTATATCCAGGACTCAAAATACCATGGTTTCTTATGCTTCCTTGAAAAAGCAACAATCTCTAGCTCAGTAGTACCTTATTCCTCGGGCTTCCTGACAATTCTGCTGTGTTAGTTCACAGTGGGATGTGTAGATGTTGGCTGGCAAACTGTATGGTTTATTAACAAATCTCACTCTTCTCAGCCTGAGCATGGAATTTTTCTAACTTCTGTTCCTTTCCTATCATGGCCTCATGAGAGTCTCAGACTGGAGTCTCCTTTATGAGGGTTTCCATCAGAATACTTCAGGGAGGTAGCCGAGTGAGTCTGTACAGAAAAAAAACAATAAATGGTCTGGTAGCACTTTATAGACTAACAAAACATGTAGATGGTATCATGAGCTTTTGTGGGCACAGCCCACTTCTTCAAATGACTGGAATTTTGAGTTTAGGATGTGCAGACCCAAAATATATAGGAGAGATCAGGGAGGGGGGGAGGAGAAAAAAAGAAGGGTGGGAGACAGGGAGCAGAGAGTATAGAAAATCAGGAAGGTAGAGGGAATCAGTAAGTATCTGAAGATTGGGTAGTTAAAACGAAGCAGATAAGTATCAAAGTCAATTGACAGTAACCTTCCTGACATAGGACTGTTAGGTAGATAGTGTCCCAACCATCCTTCATCACGATTGAGTCCATTAGCATAAGACTTGAATCAGAAAACAATCAGAATACTGACATTGTTTACTCCTAGTCAACACAGGTATTCACTTGGAGAGGTGGACAGAGTGTAACTTTCAAGCTGTTGAATTTGGAGAAACTGTTGGGGGGAGGAATAGTAAAACTGGTTGAAACTATAGTGAAAAAATAGAATTCAGACACATAGATGAACATGATTTGTTGGGGAAGAATCAACATGTCTTTTGTAAAGGGAAATCATGCCTCACCAATCTATTAGAATTCTTTGAGGGGGGGTCAACAAAACTGTGGACAAGGGTGATCCAATGAATATAGTTTTGTCCACGTCTGGCCTGGGGGTGCGGACAGGGGCCATGCAGGTCTCCTACTGGTTCTCCCTGGGCCTAGCCTGGAGCCAAGGGAGATGGCCTGAGGTCGGCCGGGGGGGGGCAGCACGAAAGTCTCCCATCTGCACTCCCCAGGCCTGGGAGTTAGGAGGGGGGCCGTGTACATCAGCTGTGATGGCACTCCTCAAACGATCATAAGCAAAATAAGCCATCATGGGGACAAGAGGAAATTTTGCTCACATCGCAAAACTTGTACCTTTTGGACTGCATTTTCTGTCTGGTCTCCACCTTAATTTTATTTTATATTTTATTTTTAAAAGTTAAGAGTAAACTGGGAGTAATAATGGAAACTCTTTTCAAGATAAACCACAGCAGGTGTTAAATTGTCTACAATAGCATAAAACTCAAATACAGACCATAGGTGTGCATTTGTAAGACAATGCACATTGGAGGCAATTTGGCCATTGTATGCCTTGATTTCACCAGAAATTCAAGTATCCTTGCATAGCTTCACTTCCTGAAGTGTGGTTGTTTTTATTACAGTGTGCATTTATGGGAGGAAGCTAATATGCCTGTATTGCCCTGATCCATGCAATTACTCAACATGGTTAGGGATCTTTGCTGGTCCATCAGGCTCCTCTAGTTTATGCAGCCCATTGTACCAGTTAAAAATAACATCCACATTTATGTGCACACAAATGGGGACATTCATATGGGCAGACAATAAACCAAAAAGCAGACAATAAATCCTTGTAGAGAAGCACAGGAACAACAAAGAATTCAGTTACTACAAAATGATATCAAGAACTATCACAGAAATTTGCTTGAAAATAAAACACTAGCAATGAAGACCAAGTGCTGTCTCTTCTTCAGGGCCAAACCAAAATAAAAAACCAAGAGATCCCCTTGTGGGAATTACTTTAACGAAACAATAATGATCTCAGACTTCGAGCTGTAAAAGAATTAGTTATTTCTGTAAACCTTTGGCTAACAGCTTTATCGTTACTGTCTTCAAAGTCAGTCAACAATTTTAAGTACACATTACAGTGTTACCGGCTGAAGTGTTAGCATTGTTTTAAAAGCCAATCTGGCAGGCCTTTTCTGCAATCAAGTAAATTATCACCATAGTGAAATTCTGCAAAGAAATTATACTAACAAAGGCATAATGGCTTATGTTATTTTATTGGAAGGATGCTCTGGTGCAAGCATAATATTCAGAGCTGATGTTGTTTTGGGCACTCGGGATCACAGATGTGACACTTCCAACCTCCAGCTAGGGTATGGATAGTGCATCATGCAATATTGCTTCCACACCCTCCCCAGTAGCTACTGAGTGGAACTAGAGTTCTGAGTACAGCAATCATGGTCACTAGATTTTAGGCATGGAGTTCATGGTGAGTGAGGAATCAAAAGGGATTATACAGGAGAAAAGCTTGCTTCAAATCCAAAAATTAGAAGCTGGATGAATAATAGCTGAAAAGCTAGGACCATCTTATTCTTCAATCTAGTAACACATGAGGACTCAGCACAAAAAAATCAAGTCCAGCCATAGCCGTCAAAACCCCAAGATTTTGGATGTAGATCTGGATGGCAAACTAAGCATTGCAGATAGCCATTATAACATCTTAAATACAAACATGCCAAATTTGTTCTGACCTGCTCACGATCCAGTTACTAATATTAAGATTGGGATCAATTTCTACTTAACATATAGCTTTGCCAGGGCTAGTCAGGCAAGGGAAAAAAATTTCTCTTTTTCTGTAACAGAGCTGTTTGAGGAATGATGCAATTTGTGCATACATTTCCTGTACATTGCTCTGAAAATATGCTCTTTAGTGGTAATATTTCAATTTCTTTAGTAATTTTACAGTAGAATCTCAGAATTAAAACACCTCAGGAATGGAAGTTGTTCATAATTCTAAAATGTTCAAAACTCTGAACAAAATGTTATTGTTCTTTCAAAAGTTTACAACGGAACACTGATTTAATACAGAGTAGAAACATTACTATGTAACAGAAAAATGCAGTTTTTTAACCAGCTTCACTTAAATGAAAACAAAGGGTACATCTACACAGCAGCGCTTAATTCAAAATAAGGTATACATATTGAGCTATGTCAATTGTGTAGCTTATTTGAACTAGCTTATTTAGAAATTGGGAGTGTCTACATAGCACTTATTTTGAAATAGAGCACTCTTCCTCTGACTTCCCTTACTGCTCGTACAATGAGGGTTACAGGAGTTGGAGTAAAAAGTCCTTCAGCTTGATAGTATTTCAACATCATTTTCGAAATAGCTGCCTGTTGTGTAGACGCAGACTAAAATATTTTGAAATAACACTAGTTATTTTGAAATAATGTTGTTGTATAGATTTACCCTAAGAGAAACAGTTTCCTTACATTGTCAACTTTAAACAAAACATTCCTTTTATTTTTAGTAATTTGCATTTACCATGTTTTTATCTCTGCCTGCAGATTTTTTGTTCCAAATGAGGTGTGTGATTGACCAGTCAGTTTGTATCTCTCATTTTTGTAACTCCGAGGTTAATATCAATTAAGATCTTAAATGTTTCAGATATCATGTGAATGTCATACCATGTGAGTGAGTGTGTGTGTGTGTGTGTGAGTGTGAGTGTGAGTGTGAGTGAGAGAGAGAGAGAAAACAGAGTTCTCAAGGAATTCAGAGAATTGCACAGTGGCTTTATCACTTTTTACCCTAGAATTGAGGGAATAACACGCATGTTATTACTAGAAGATTTACCCAGATGTAAGTTCCTTCATGGCAGGGAGCTTGGAGATATGGGGGGCCCTCAACAGGGGGCTGAAGGCATGAAGGGTGCAGTGACTTCGAGATGTGGAAGGCTCAGGGAAGGGGCCTGAAGGTGTATGGGGGTGCAGGAGTCAGAGTTTGAGGGTGTGCGGAGGGCTCAGGCCAGTGGTCTGAAGGTGTGGGGGGTGAAGGAGCCAGGTTTCGAGATGAGGAGAGGCTCAGAGCAGGGGGGAGGAGTTCTGGTGTCTGGGTTCGGGTAAGAAGGGTCTCAGTGTAGGGGCTGGGTGTATTTGGGGGATGCAGGACTCAGGGTTGGGGGGTGGGGAGGGGTTCAGGACAGGATGCTGAATAAGTGGGAGGTGCAGGAGCTGAAGGGAGCCGTGCTGGCCAGGCAGTGGCTCCCCAAGGCTGACTGTGGCTATGCTGGTCTTGTGGCAGCTTCCACAAGGGCTGGCCACAGTGGGGGCCGTGTTGGCTGAGGTGGCAAGTGGGAAGCTTACCTCCACCCCTGCCCCCCTACTGCTCCCTGTGGTCATTACACAGTATAACTGTCCTTGCTAGCAGTCCCTCCCTTTATGTGTTATGAGAGATAATTGCATTCCAGGAACATTCCATTGTCCTGGCTCAACCAAGCCCTTACCTTGCTTAAATTATTATAAGAGGAAGCTTAATTTGGTGGTCCCAGTTCTTACCATTTAGGACAGGGGTGGAGAACCTTAGGCCCGGGGGCCAGATGTGGCCCTCAGCTTGTCTGGTTCTGGCACCTGAAGCTCAGCATTTGGGAGCCCACACTGGTGCCCTAGCCCACCTGCCACACCCCCGCAGGGCTGGAGCATACAAAGGGAATATAGGGAGCGTCTTTCGCCTTCTCAGTTAGGACTCACTTGTCTCACTTGTGGACAGCCCCTGACTGATTTTTCTGTGGATCAGCAGTCAACCCTGGTTCCCCACCCCTGGTTAGGGAGGAGTTCCTGAATAAGTAGATAGATAGACAGACTTATTCACTTAAGAACATATAAGAACATAAGAATGGCCATACTGGGTCAGACCAAAGGTCCATCTAGCCCAGTATCCTGTCTGCCGACAGTGGCCAGCACCAGGTGCCCCAGAGAGGGTGGACCGAAGACAATGATCAAGCAATTTGTCTCCTGCCATCCCTCTCCAGCCTCTGACAAACAGAGGCCAAGGACACCATTTTATCCCCTGGCTAATAGCCTTTTATGGACCTAACCTCCATGAAATTATCTAGCTTCTCTTTAAACTCTATTATAGTCCTAGCCTTCACAGCCTCCTCTGGCAAGGAGTTCCACAGGCTGACTACACGCTGTGTGAAGAAGAACTTTCTTTTATTAGTTTTAAACCTGCTACCCATTAATTTCATTTGGTGTCCTCTAGTTCTTCTATTTAGGGAACTAATAAATAACTTCTCTTTATCGGCCCTCTCCACACCACTCATGATTTTATATACCTCTATCATATCCCCCCTCAGTCTCCTCTTTTCTAAACTGAAAAGTCCCAGTCGCTTTAACCTCTCCTCATATGGGACCCGTTCCAAACCCCTAATGATTTTAGTTGCCCTTTTCTGAACCATTTCCAAGGCCAAAATATCTTTTTTGAGGTGAGGAGACCACATCTGTACACAGTATTCAAGATGTGGGCGTACCATAGTTTTATACAGGGGCAGTAAGATATTCTGGGTCTTATTTTCTATCCCTTTCTTAATAATTCCTAGCATCCTATTTGCCTTTTTGGCCGCCGCTCAAGGACAAACTTTCTTAAATATATAGTAGATTAGCCATGATTCTGTGGCAAACCCTATATTATATTTAGGAACACAGGCCAAGACTGCCCCACAGGGATTATTGTGGCAAAGGTCCAGCACCATAGCTATGCTGGCACAGCCCATAGTATAGACGCTGCTTAGGGCACAGAAGAGGATTTTCCATCACTGTAGGAACACCAGCTCCCAAAGCAATGGTAATTAGGTCAGCAGAAGCATTATTCCATTGACCTAGCTGCCTTTACACCAGGGATTAAGTTAGCATAACTAAGTCACTCAAGGGGGTGGACTTTTCAAACCCATGAGTTTCACAGCTACATCAACCTAAATTTTAAGGTGTAGCCCAGGGCACAGAGGCTGTCATGCTGACTCAGAACACAAGCAGTAAGTAGGCACTCATTGGCTAGCATCAGATGTTTCAGAGGAAGAAACCTGCATGAGGCAGTTATGGGTGAGCCAGCCTTCCTGTGGGGAAAGGTTCTTCTTAACCCAGTGAGTATACAAAGGCTAACAAATACTGGAGAATGAGAGTTTAGCTTCAATGTTACTGTATATATATCTTTTCCTTGTATTTCTTTTCCCCAGAACTGTAGGTTTAGGGGTTGTTTGATTGTCTTTGAGAATTTGGATTTTTTTCTTAATAAAAAGGGAAGAAAGATGTCATCCAAAAACGTACAATATATTCTGAGCTAAATTTTGCCGCACAATTATGATGGTGCAATTTTGTTGAAGCCAGTGGAGTCCTTGCTATGGAAGAAGATAGAATTTGGTCCTTTTTTATTTCCTTAAAAGTATGGCAAAGTAAGCAAAAAAATGGGAATTTCCAAAATCTTGCGATCTAGTTGCACCACGCTGCAGTCTGAGGGTATGTCTACACAGCAAAGTTATTTCGAAATAACAGATGTTATTTCAAAATAACTTTCCTAGCATCTACACAAGCCAACTGCTATTACAAAATTAATTCGAAATAGCGGAGGGCTTATTTTAAAATTGGTAAACCTCATTCCACGAGGAATAGCACCAATTTCGAAACTGCTATTTCAAAATAAGCGCAGTGTAGATGCTTATTTCGAAATAGGGGGCCTCCAGCCCTTCCCAGGGTGCCCTGCTGGCCGCCCTGGCCACAAGGTAACTTCTGACCTGATGCCCTGCCGGAAGCAGTTCCAGCAGGCCTTAAATGCGATTCAGCATCCAATCAGTGTGGACGCGCTATTTCGAAATAGCAAAAAGCTATTTTGAAATGCATTCTGTGTGTAGATGCGTTATTTCGAAATTAGATATTTTGAAATAACGCTGTAGTGTAGACATACCCTCGCATACTAAATCACTTATATACTAAATACTATCAGTAAGCATACTATTATTCTTAGTAATTATGAAAAACAAGATAGTTATCTGTCTTACAAAATCACAGACACTTCTTTTAAAACAGAAGAACAATGTAAATTCATATAACCCATCGATAAGACCATCTTTTAAACATTCAGTATTTCAAACAGCATACTGCATGTTACATCTGATGTGGCAGTTGTTATGGAAACTATGCTTTTTGATTGAGTAGCAGAATAAATACTCACCTAAAATCAGCATGATGGGCTAGTGCATAAATTAAGCACTCCCAAGACTACAATTACCTGGCTTCCTTAGAGTATTTTTTTTATGTACACAAACTTTCTATGATAAAATGGGATTTTTCTGGTTGATCATTTGCTGCAACACTTCCTCTCTGCTCCTTATCTTTTGGGGATGTTACAGGACTGAAAGGGTGACCTCCTACACACAAAGCTTAAAGCCATTAGGGCAAATTCAGTACTGCCATACGTCCAGTATAACGCCAATGAAATCACCGTTTATTTAAGAGAGATGATGGATATAGGTATAGAATTTAGTCCACTGACTTCATCAGAGTTACTCCAGATTAGCATCTGAATAAAGGAGAGCACAATAAAACTTATCTCCACAAAATATTGTTACCTTAATTTCCTCCTAATATCACATTTTTTAAATAATTTCTATTGTACTTTAATATATCAGATGCTATAAATATGAAAGATCACAAACATGACCTATGAGGGAAGACTGAAAGAATTTGGTTTGATTAGTCTGGAAAAGACAGAGGGGACGTGATAACAGCTTTCAAGTACCAAAAGGTTGTTATAAACCTTTTTATATGGAGAAGGGAGAAAAATTATTCTCCTTAGCCTCTGATGATAGGATAAGAAGCAATGGGCTTAAATTGCAGCAAGGGAGGTTTAGGTTGGACATCAGGAAAAAAAACTTACTGTCAGGGTGGTTAAACACTGGAGAGGTGGTGGCATCTCCATCACTGGAGATTTTTAAGAACAGGTTAGACAAACACCTGTCAGGGATGGTCTAGAGATGGTGCTTGGTCCTGCCCTGAGTGCAGGGAACTGGACTTGATGACCTCTCAAGGTTCCACCCAGTTCTATGATTCTATGATAAGGCACATAGAAAAAGACAGTTAAATGTCATTTTCATCATTACATGTATTCTGGTGTTCGGCATTTTCTGATTTCTACTGATATTGAAATGCCTCTGTATCAGAATATGAACATTGCTATCCTTTCTACTTTCCAACTTAATTACATGCTGGCAGTACAACATTCAAAGTGAAACATACTGATTTTTGTTTTTCTCACACTCAGTTCTACATGGAGAGATGTGCCAAGCCAAAAAGTACAAGAGCAACAGGCACACATATCACAAACTTCACTATAATGGGCATGCATTCACCCATTGGATCAACATCTTTCAATTTATTAGCATGACAAAGGACACAATTATTTTGGATATGCCTGAATGCAATTTTCATTAACTTTGCAATGATTTATTAACAAAAGTGTCAGGAATGTAATAAAAGCAGCGGGACTCCTCAAAATGCCAAAATAAAAAAAAATTAAAAAGGGGAAAAAAAGAAAAAGAAGAAGAATACAGCAGAATTTCCAAACATGCCTTGCAGCATCAGGTCAATAAGGTTGCTTGATTCTATCAAAATCATCACCATGGTGAGTGAACTCTGCAATTAACAAAGAGTAAGCACAAAAAATGCTAATATCTCATTTGAATGTAATTATGCACAGATTACTGTTCACTGGAACAAGAAAAGGGATTTTAATTGTTACCCAAAGTTACGGATAAACCTTGTATTCTAGTTAACTTTTTTGTTTCGAGGGAAGTTTATAAGATATTAGAAAATGAGTAGTTTACAAATTCTTGTGTTCAGTGACTTTGTAAACTGAATGCACTGACTTTCTATATAGCACTCAACTTCCTAAATTGTGGTGAGCTTTTTAATAACATCCCTTCATGTGTGTTGGCAAGGTTAGTTTGTAATAAGTTTCACCATCGTTTGCATTTTAATACTATTTGATCTCATTTACATGTTTAAATTTGTTCCCGTAATAAAATTCATTAGTATGTTTATCATAACCACATAATGAATATAGCCCTTATGTAAAATAAAAAATTGAAAGTACATTAGAGACATTACAAGCTGTTTGGAATTACTGTGCTTTGCATATTATACCTTATTAATTAAATTATAAATTATTTATTTATGTATTTCTTTAATCAGGGGCAAGTACTAGAACAATATTATATCAGTATAAGAAACACAATACAACTCAAAGCCAATTCACACATGGATCAGGTTTTGCATTCACAGGCATAGAGAGTCATTTTGCCATGAGGTGGCAAATACTACTACCCCGCAGTGCATCAAGGGTTTATGAAATAGCTATTTAAAGGGCAGTATTTTATGAGTATAATTAGATCAGATATGCAGTTGGAAACAAAGAATAAATCAGTATTCAAGCTAACGTCAAATCCACATCACATAGAGTCCACTAGTTGGTTTATTTAAGTTATTTTTAAAGAAATTGTGTTAGATTTTTCCTTTTAGTGTTTGCCAAAGGTTTTTAAAGTTCAGCAGACAAATACTAGCCTGTAATAGAAGTGGAAAATGAAGCCCTCTGTAAGGGAAACATTACAAGAGTAGCAAAACTGCAGCTTGAGTCCATATTTTTTAAGTAAACTGTTACAGATGTGCACATTATTACATTTAGAAAAACTGAGTTTATGAAAAAAGGATTAATAATTAGATGAAAGATGTTAGGTGTTAAAAACAAAATTTCTGAGACTGCAGAAAAATGGAATTGGTATCTTAAAAAGTCATTGGAACTTGCAGAAAATATCAGGGTCTGAAGAATGTTGCAATGATACACAAGAAGCTAAATGATTAGTGTGCCAAGGCAGAGGGTGCGGAGAAATGGAGTTGGTGAAATCTTTGGCACATGCCCTAGAGTTTAGGTTCCGTTTTGCATTTCAAGCCAGGACTCCCCTATTGCATCCCTCCTGCTTTCTTTCCTAGGTCAAACCACTGAAATAAGTCAATGTGCTTTCTAAGGGCACGTCTACACAGCAGGGCTAAAGCTGCAATAAGCTACACAGCTTGAGCTACGTCAATTGCGTAGCTTAAGTCAAAATAGCTTATTTTGGATTTGGTATGGTCTACAAAGCAGGAAGTTCAAGTTAGACCACTCTTCCTCTGACTTCCCTTACTCCTCATAAAATGAGTTTTACAGGAGTCAGAGTAAGAAGTCCTCCAGCTCGACATTATTTCAACATTATGTCAAAATAACTGCTTGATGTGTAGACGCACATCATGTTATTTTGGAAAAACATTAGTTATTCTGAAATAATGCTGCTGTGTAGACATAGGCTAAGGGACTTGTGCTTTCTAAGGAACAAGCATAAGATCCAAATTGGAGCAACGATTCTCCTTGATAGTTTATGTGTAGTGAGACAACTGGAATTGATATGCAGGGCAAAGTTCCCTTTTGGGGGTTGATTTATTTGGGCTCTTTAATATCTTGTAGATGGACAGAATGTCTAGAAGGCTTTTCCTCAAGCCCCATGCATAGGCAACACATCACTGCATACTGAAAGTATTAAATGGCAGCTTGAATTTAATATTTTGCAACCACGTTCAGTAAGAGGCTTGATCTTGCTACCACTGAAATCAATGGGACTAGCATTAAGTTTCAAAGGTCATATTCTGACTATACGGAAAGTAATAACCATGCTTCTATTGACTTCAGTGGTGCAGGACTGAGCCCCCAAAAAAGCAACATAATCCTCTAAAAAGGCAGTTCCACACATTTCCTTGACTCCTCCTCCTCCTTTCTACCCATCTCACATTTCTAAAATTAATGTTAAATTCCCTATCCCTAAACATGAGTACAATTGTTTACCCTAACTCACTATTTATCTATTTTAGAATGTGTCTGTGTTTCTATCTGTCAGTTTGTTTGTTCAAGAACTCCTAAACAATAAGAGCTAGAGCCATCAAATTTAATATGCAGTTTCCTCTTCTCCTAACTTTAAGCCAGATAAGTGTTTGGTTGTGCCAGGACAACTGGAAGCCCTGGGAAAAGGACACTTTTCCATAACATGGAAAGTGAAGAGCTGCTGTTTGGAGGGACATAATACTAAGGCTATGTCTAGACTACAGGGGTTTTTTTTTTTTTCGAAAAAAGTGGCCTTTTTTCAAAAAAACTTCACCTGCGTGTAGACTGCCACCGCTTTCTTTCAAAATTCAACAGCGGTAAACCTCATTTTACGAGGAAGAACGCCTTTTTTCGAAAGAGCTCTTTCAAAAAAGGCATTCTTGACCGCAAACAAGGCTTTTTCAAAAGAAAGCATCCAGATTGCCTGGGTGCTCTCTTTTGAAAAAGCGGATTGCTTTTTTGAAAAAGTTGTGGCTGTCTAGACAATCTCTTTCGAAAGAAGCGTGTAGTCTAGACATACCCTAAGAGTGGCCACTGGGGGCAGGGAGCCCAAAGGGGAAAGCCATCCTGCAGAATGTCTACTGGGAACAGGTATACCACCGAGGGAGTGGCCATCAGGGCTAGAGCTCTGCCCTCTTGCCTGCCAGCACACTGGTTAAGTAGTCCCCCTGCCCCAAATTGTTTCCCCTCTTCTCGGCCTTTGGCCACAGCATTGGAGGGGTAGGGTGGCTGGAGGGAGAAAAAAGGCCACTAGTGGTCAGGAAGGTTAGGGGAGGTGAATAAAGTCCCCTAGTGGCTGGGGAGGATGGGGGGGGGGAAGACACCCCTGATGGTTCAGGTGCATGGGAGGAGAAAAAAGGCCTGTGCAAGATGGGACCCCCCCTGCCCTGAACCCTTCCTCATCCCCCCAACCCTCACTCTCACCCCACCCCCAGACTCCCTTATTCCTCCCCACATCCCCAAAGCTCTGCCCTGAGTCTTGCACCCTCCACACCACCAGTCCTCTGCTCTGAAGAACCAAGGGTGTCCTGGGTAACTCTGCTAGTTTATTAATACATTAAGCATGGTCACCACTAAAAGGTAGGCAAAATGTTAATTAAATTACTCTCAGATTAAGATGGAGGTGAAACCCTCTTCTACTCAGAAAATCTATTTGTTGTTTATTGTAGTTGATGGAACCTGGAGGATAGTTTAGGGAATTTTTTTTTAAATATATTGGTATAAACAATGGCCAACTATAATGTAGACCCTGGTTAAAATTAACAAGGGGGAAAATACACAAAATAGAAGAGCAAAATCTGTCTTTGCATTAGAAAGAGGAAAGGAAAAAGAATAGAGAAAGTTGAAAAAAACTTGATCTCCTTCTCCACAATCAGATCACTTCACTAATAATAGTAAGAGTTTACAGCTATTTGAAAAGTCCAGTTCAAAATATCCTCATCTAGACTTGCTATCAGGAAAAAGGTGTAGGTTTTCCAAAGCTATTTAAAAATGTTCTTGCATCCTCCATGCCAAAATTGCATCAACTATTTCCTTCAAGGGCTATATGTAATTTAGCAAAGTTCAGAATTAATGATGTTGCTCTGCTTTCTCAAAATGCAACGAACTTAAATTCATAAATTGTTTCCTGCTATCTTGTGCCTCACGAAAAAAAGCATGGAAAAATAGATGTGGGATGATCATAATACAAATAACTTGTTTTTACTTCTCTGGAAATGTAACTTTTTTTTTAACCTAGTAGTGAGGTGGGGAAATAGTTGCTTCTCTCTGAAATGTAGGAATAATTGTCACATTTCACCTTCTGGCATCTGAAACACTTGACAATTTTTTAAGTATATTTATACTTTGAGAAAGCCCTGATAAATTATGCTGGGTTTCCTGGCTTTTGGGAAGCCTTCTTAATAAAAGATAAAAGGCGTTAATTCCAAGTATGTCCTGCTGAAATTCTTCTAATGCATGAGGGACACCTATTATACTAATTTAGGGACAGCTTATGCCCTGTGTGCAATGGCAGGGAGTAGAGAGGAAGTAACACTACAGAGCTAGCACTATATGACTTCCCATGTGCAGAAGAGCCAAAGAGGGTGGAGAATAGCTCCACCCTGTACCTTGACTCCCCCAAGCATGGTCCAGAATGCATGAGAAAGCAGATGTTGGAAAAGAACCTGTTACCATATCCTCCCACACAATAAGGCTACGTCTAGACTACAAGCCTCTTTCTAAAGAAGCTTTTTTGAAAGAGTCTTTCGAAAAAGCCTCTTTCGAAAGAGAGTGTCTAGACTATAGCTAGTACTTTCGAAAAAGTGAGCCTCTTTTTCGAAAGAGAGCACCCAGGCAGTCTGGATGCTCTCTTTCAAAAAAGCACAGTTTGCATTACATAGCACCTTTTTTCGAAAGAGCACTTTCGAAAAAAGGTGTTATTCCTCGTAAAATGAGGTTTTCCACGGTCGAAAAAACTGCTGCGTTCTTTCAATTTACTTTCGAAGGAACGCGGCAGCAGTCTGGATGCAGGGGAAGTTTTTCTGAAAAAAGGCCACTTTTTTCTAAAAAACCCCCCTGTAGTCTAGACATACCCTAACAATGGAGCGACAGGGCAGAATACTGGATTTCCCATTTCCCATCCAGACTGTGATGAAGGCCGTGCACCATTACACTGTCCCTAGCAATGGACTAGATCACGATCAAGCCCCACGGACAATTGATAACATTTACAAATTCTCATTCTCCTACATAAAATGGACTTGAGTTCAGTGGAGTTGTGTCAATTTGACTCTGTTTACTGAAGTACAAATGTTAATACTGTACAAATTAAGCAAAACAGTATTTATGGCAAGTCAGGTTTTGCTTGTGCATGTGCTCAGACTTTCAAGGAAAGCACTTCTATGCAACTAAAAATGGAATTTACTAGTATACAAAAGAATTTAGTCCAATGTAAATATTGTGGGAATCCTAACAGTTGCCTAAGTGAAGTATGTTTAAATTCACAATCATAACACTATATTAACAAACTCCTTTACGTTGAATTGTTATTGTAGTCTACCTCTCAAGAGCAGGCAACACTAAATTAAGAGATATTGAGGCTTTTCCAAAAACAGTGACTATTTAGGAAAGTTATACGCATGGGTAGCACACAGGGAGTTATAATGGAGACTGTTTCTCCTACTTTAACTATCACAGCAGCTGGTTACATCTGCTATAATAAATCCTGTATTCTCCTGTACAAAGCAGTAAAAATCTATTCAACTGTCCTTAAAGTATTAATTTGAGTGCCATGATTACAAGACTGACTATTATTACCTTAATAAAAATCATTCAGTTTACAAGCTAAAAGGTCTATGGTTTGAATGTCGGAATAGTCCAATTTAATTAGGACAACAATGAGAAAAACGCTCAAATAACAATTGTGAACAATTTTCTAATGGACTTAAATTATGTGCTTGTAAAGGACAGTGACAGATGATATGTTTACTTTTTCTAGTAGAATACTGAGGATCTTTGAAGGAGGAATGACTAAATCAAAGCAGACTTATAACTAGAAAACACTTTAAAATAACCCTAAAATTGTGACCCAAACCAAAGCTTTTTTTTCCAAATCACCCACAACATGATGGTTTATATTTAACAGGAACAAACAGACCCTTACTTTGGCTTTGTTTACTAAAACAGTGTCAAAGAACAGTGACATCCTAAACAACTGTAATAGTTAATACCTATAAAGAACTTTGCATATTTACAATAGGGTATATTTAATTAAACACAATGAAGAATTCATTAATTAAACAACACAGGATGAAACACTGCTGGCATAATGTTTCTTATCTGCTTCTTTTAACTATCCAGTCTTTAGGTGCTTATAGACTATCAGTTTTGCCGGTTACATACTGCTTGGCTTTCCTTTTGATATTTATATACCCACTGCCTCTTCCCCCCCCCCACACCATTTCTTTCCTCCTCCCCACCCCCCTTCCTTATTTTTGGTTCTGGACATCCAGCACTCCGGTCATCTGAAGAAGTAGGCTATGCCCACAAAAGCTCATGATAACATCTACTAACATGTTTTGTTAGTCTTTAAAGTGCATCAGACTATTTGTTGTTTTTTAAGTTTATCCTGTACACACTAACTTGGCTACTCCTCTGAAGCTTAAAAGTGTAGTCAGTCAAATAATAATTGAGACTAATAAGCTGAATGTTTCACTTGTAGAGAAAGCTTAACTAAAAATACATTTGAGTCTTAAGCAGGGCTGGCTGAAGTGTGGGCCACAAACCACACAAGGCTTAAGAGGTTCTGCAAACCTGTGACCACAGAACACAAAAAGAACAGGTTTTAAGATGTCATTAAAGTCTAATGTTTGAAATCAAAATTCACATGGTTCACAGATTACCAGGAAAGGCTCTGTACCTCTGAAGTCATGCTTGGATTATTAAATATTAAGAGTCTTGCTTAGAAAGTCACAAGATACATATGGTTCATAAACAGTATTGACCCAGATTTAGGTGTGCAAGTTTTTAGGCAGTAGGGAATAAGTGTTTGGGCATATCACCCATGGGAAGTTTTACAGAGTTAGTCATGATAAGCAGATATATACATGGATGGGAATTGTTCCTCAGTCCATCAGGAACTGGAGTAGGTTCTCTGTAGGAAGGTGCTTCTGCCAAGGAAGACTCTGACACAATAAATACATAAATAAAAATAATTGCTGCCATCTTTGTGAGCCATTTCTCTGTACCATAGAGAAGTTACTGAAGTATATTCCATCTTTAAGAAATTTAAGTTAAATCCTTTGGCTCTTAGTAAGTTGTCAGTTATACACACATACGGGCAAAAATGTGGACACCTTCGGACTTAAGGTGTTACTACACATAGCTTGCAAGACTATGGTTACCTAATGAAGTTCTTCTTTTAAACATCTGAGAGCCATATCTGTACTTGGTATAACTCTACTGACTTCAAAGAAATTGAATCAGAGGGATGAATTTGGAGGGGAAAATCTAACACGAGTGCCATACCCATCATAGAGCAATTTAGAACATACTGCAAGAACATGATTACTTGATAACATCACAATGAACTAAAGGCTAATTACTGTGCAACTGAATACTTACAGACTTATTAATGAAATCAACATGAACAGGAAATGAACTTGATCCAAGCTATAATATTAAAGTGAAAAATCAAGCAAATGCCTACCAATAAAAAGATATTATTACAAACCAATATATTAATCTACAATTACACTTCATTAAGGAGTAAGCCAAATTCTACAAGTACATGCCCGCAGCTGAATTTCTTTTCAGAAGAAGTTTAAAAATCCATTGTATAATTACAGCAATTATTCAGTCACATATTAAATGCCTCAGTTTTTAAGGTATTAAATATTAAACTGGCATGACAAACAAAGCTAGATTAGCTCAAGAATTTGGATGAGTTTGAATTTTGATAAAAACAATTGTTTAGTTCATCATTAGATACTTTTGAACCTATCACTGGAAAAGCACAATACTTAAGATTTTCTAGAACGACAACAAAATTAAATGCTCAAGAGATTTAGACAGATATATTTGTATACTGATGCATATACACACACACATTTTAAAATTATATATACATAACATATATATATATACACACATACACACACACGTGTATACTCTAGGGATGTGAAAGTGTAATCATGTGCATGGTTAACAAATGCTCATCAATTAACCATCATGGTTAAACACAGGCTTAAGGTACATGCAGGGAGTTGGCTTAAAAGCTGGTTCCTTGTGCACATCAGCTGCCCTCCCACCCCTGTATCAGAGGCAGCAGCTTGGGGTGAGGGATAAGCTGGGAGACGATACATACAGGGAACCGGCTATTAAGCCACCTGCCCACCCCTTACTCCGTGCTGATAACCGCGTAACCACTGAATTTTCCATCTGTTACACGGTTAATTAAACGCATTGTAACATCTCTGGTATACACATATAATATAAACACATCTGAGTGTGTTTATATGTACATCCTTCTATATACACAAGTACAAATATACACACAAACTATGTGTACTTTTTCCATAGTAAGCAAAGGGTTAATTATGGTTTGTGTCAGTTCTTACAAAAGGGAGCCTTAAATTGAACAAAGAAGAAGTTATTGGCTTTTATTGCATTTGGTTTATTTTCATCTTCATCACACAATGGTTTTGTGAAGCCAACAGAAACAACTGCAATATTTTTTCTTGCAAAGCCTACTTGCTAATCAGTAATGGATCTAATCAAGGACCTAATAAGTCCATAATGGTGCATTTGCTTCCCAGGAGAAACCACTGTTTCTCATCATACCAGAAAATACCCCCTTGTAAGGTGCACCCAGGATCCAAAGACTCACTGCAACAGTCTAATAATTTGATTGCAAGCCCTTAGGCAGGGATAACTTAAATTACTATTAGAGAGCCCTAGAATGACTGCTAACATCTGTGTGATGAACCACTGTACTGATTAAAGGCTTTAAAAAGAGAAGGCAATTCTTCTCACTTGAGAAACAAGCCACTAGACTAACTTTAAAGGCTGCTATCTTGCTAGTTAGTACATATAAACATATTGACCAGTCTTCTCTGTGCGGACTTAATGGGATCCACATTCCATATGATATCTATCCCTCCAGAGGTCAAATTTACTGAAAGGGTAAATAGATGATTACTACCAGTGGGTAAATAGGTGATTACTACATATACAATATCTTGCTCTGAAACACTGGGAGAAACACATCCGATGTAAATAAATTATTCCACTTTTCTCCCAATCAACTTTGGAAGATGCAGTGAACAGAATTAAACCCTGAAGTAACACAAATGTAAGACATTACTTACGTTCACTGTATACCAACACAGGGCCAAGTCCTGCACTGGCATTCTCTAGCAAGGACCCACACAGAGTACACAGTAATTGTGTAGTACCAATTACTCCTAGTCTATGAGTAAGGCTCAGATTTTGTCAGAGATATTTTTAGTAAAAATTATGGGCAGGTCATGGCCAATAAACAAAGAGTCACACAAGCCTGTGACTTGTCCATGATTTTTACTAAAAATATCCCTGAAAAAATGGGGAGGGAGGAGGGTCAAGCACCTATAGTGGTTGAGCTGGGCTCCTAGGTAGGGACTGATGCTTCCCTCTGCAGCTGGGGGACTGCCCTTCTTCCTGCAAACCAATGTGTCTGGGCAGCTGTGGGGGAGCCCAGCCACCTGTGGCAAGTGGAGGATCTGGGGGACTTGCAGGAAATTTTGGGACCCCCCCCCCTTACCCAGTGGCTAGGAGCTCCTGGGGCCTCTGCCAGCAGTGTCTGAGAGCTGCAGGGCTGCCTAATGACAATAATTCAGCCCCATGACAGAAAATGTCATGGCGACTCCAGTCATGCTGTGGCTCTGCATCAAGGGAGCCTTATAACACAAGCTTGTAACTTTTCTATTGCGAAATGCAGCATATGCTACAACAAATCAGACACCAGCAATATTGTTTACAGAACTCTAATGGGGCAGCACTCACCTCTCATAAGTGCCCCCACTCTCCAGCCCAGTGCACGTGACTGCACTCACTCTATTCAGAGCCTCTTCAGCAGCTCAGCCTCCATCCAAGTCACACATACCCTGTGTGCAATCAAACACAAACCCATTCCAGGGTATACGTTTACCAGAGGCCCTCTGCATTGGTGCCCTCTGCATTGTGTCGCCAAGTCCATTTCTTCAGTCTGTTCCTCACTCTGGTAGTGGTGCCCCCAGGGCTTTCCCTCCTGGAAACAGCTTCCTCACCCTTATCTCAGGGCTTTATCTCAGAATCCCATCATAGTCCATCAGTCTCATCAAATGGAGCTGTCTGCAGTGCTGCCACTCCCTCAGCTAGCCAGTCACCCGGTCTTCACAGCTTGAAGTCTCTAGAGGCACTGACTGCTGTCTTGTCCTGTATCTCCTGATTGGATGCTTCTTCTGCAGCCACTCTAGCCTTCTTGGAGGACTTCTCTATGGCTTCTCTAGGGCAGGATGCGCAGAGGGGGCCTCGGGGCCTTGTTCACCCCATCACAAGGACATAATTGAACTTCTCATATGGAATTGTTAAGGTCTAATGTATGGAAGGGTGTCTTCCAACTACATGACTGAGCAGCTAAAAGTATTCACACATTTGACTGAGAAGTTGTAACATGGAGCTAAAAAGAGCCTTCATAGAACACTACTAAGACAAAACTTGGAAACCTGTAGTAATTTCATCATAAATTAGAGTTCAACAGATGGCCTACACAATACATTTCTTCAAAACACAGAGCCTAAAATAAGTGACTAATGATGGCATTGATGAGCTTCACATCTCTGTTCCTGCTACAAGTGAGGATACATTTAGGGAGCAGGACAATGTTGCTGACACAGTTACTTCAACTAGTGCAGGTACTGTTCCAAACACTGCTGTAATGCCTACTAGATGTTACCCAGGGAGAAGTCATATTCCACCTTTCAGATTTAATTTGCAACATGTACATGTTTAAAGGGTGAGTTTTATATACCCTTTTATATTAAAGGAATGGGAATGTGTAGTGCACAGAAATTCTTCAGTATCCTTTTAAATAGCTTGCAAAACCCCTTCTCCTGATATTCTGTGTTTAGAACTCTGCCAGAGCAGTAATGCAGATTCATAGCTAAGCCTTGAATGTTGTGCACAGTGACTAAACATGGCCATTAGTACCACACTACGCTTTTATGGTTTCTTCAGAAGATGCTTGTTGTGTAAAGAGCAAATGATACAACACCACATAAGGTCAGTGGAATTGCATATGGGTGCAAAATGCCATGCTAGGCTATCCTGATGGATTGAAGACATAAACATCAGTAGCACCAACTGATAACAAAATCCTTCACTTTAAAATGGATTGCCTGAATGAGCAAAATAACTAAGTTGAGATCTAAAAGTCTCCAAGGCAGATATTCCCCTCCATCTGTGCTGTTCCCTAATTCCTTCAAGCCATGAGGAGATTTTCCATTCATGCAGATGCAAATATGATCTCAAGGATGTTGTTTCCCCTTAGTTCTGGATAACCATCCCTGGACTACTGCACTGTTGAAACTATTTTCCAACAGCATGTCAGCAACAATTTAATCTGAAAACTCTCTCTGATGGCATAATTGTTATTGTTGTACAATATTTTCCAGGGTTTGTGTTGTTCTTTTTTCCTCAATCCAATTGGAATGAAATCAATGAATAAGACAAAGTGCTATCTCCTCGGGGGACCAGTATTAGAGGAAGACAGGTCCTAGGAGAAGAGAGGAGGAAGAGGGGAAGGAAGAAAGAAGCATTCTCTCTATACAATTCTGTAATAAAACTTAATAGATATGTAACAATTATTTATTTCTACAAGGTGACATGTCCAAAGACATCTGGCTACATGACAAACTATAACAAGCAAACAAAAATAAGTTTCACAATTTAAAAAAATCTATATATGATTAACTAAGTACCAAAAATAAGATGCAGTTAAAAAATAGGACAGGATTGTCCCCACTCTCCACTCCAATAATCATATATATAGTAGCCCAATGTCTGAGAGTCTGTAACATTGTAGCATTACAGACTCACCTCTGGGGGGCGCTTTTGCCTCCCGCCGTGGCGCTCGGCTGAGTTCTGCCCCGCTCAGCTGGGCCGTGGCGGGGGAGCAAGCAGCGGCAAGCGGCCGTTTGGGGTCCGCGCTCCCCATGCAGCACTTCTGGGCCATGTACGTCACCGCCCCGCCCCCTTCCCCTCCCTCCGTGGTGCTCGGCTGAGTGCTGCGCCACTGAGCTGGGCCGCCGCGGAGGGAGCAAGCGGTGCAAGCGGCCGTTTGGGCTCCCCCGCAGCAGCCTGGCTGAGTGCACAACACTCAGCCAAGCACCATGGCAGGAGGGGAAGGGGGCGGGGCGGTGACGTACACGGCCCCGCCCCCTGGCCATGTACGTCACCACCCCGTCCCCCTCCCCCGCAGCAGCCCGGCTGAGCGCACAGCACTGAGCCGAGCGCCACGGCAGGAAGGGAAGGGAAGGGAAGGTGAGGTACACGACCCTGCCCCTTGGCCGTGTATGTCACCACTCCGTCCCTTTCCCCCATGGCGGCCTAGCTGAGCGCGCAGCACTCAGCCGAGTGTCACGGCGGGAGGGGAAGGGGGTGGGGTGGTGACGTACACGGCCCCGCCCCCGGCTGTGTACATCACTGCCCCGCCCCCTTCCCCTCCCACCATGGCGCTTGGCTGAGGGCTGCGCGCTCAGCTGGGCCGCCACGGGGGAGCCCAAACGGCCGCTTGCGCCGCTTGCTCCCCTGCGGTGGCCCGGCTGAGCGGCGCAGCACTCAGCCGAGCCCCATGGCAGGAGGGGAAGGGGGGCGGGGAGAGACGGAGCGGAGAGGGGGCAGGAGGAGGAGGAGAAGAGAAAGGGAGAGTGAGATGCAGGAGGGGGAGAAGAGAAAGAAAGAGACGGAGAGAGAGGCAGAAGGCGAGAGAGGCAGGAGGCGGAGGAGAGCTGAGAGAGAGAGGGGGAGGCAGTAGGAGGAGGAGAGAGAGAGAGAGAGAGACCGGAGGCTCAGGAGAGAAGACCAACGTGGAGGAGAGACCTGAAAATCCCGTCTTATGATGGGCTAATTGGCCAATAATTATAATAAAAGGGAAGGAACAAATACAGAAAAAAAATCTTCTAAAGCCCTAGATAGGTACATCTCACCGACCAACCTCAGTATCTTCTGTGGAACAGGATCTTCTATACATTGGTACTTTATTGTTTCAGGCTCAAGCCAGGCAGCAGAGGATTTTTCAAGCAACAGACATGATTTTTCTCTACCTCTAGTATATTTGGCCGGCACGAACTTGAAACATTGTGGACATCACAGCTGAGGTTCTTCTAAGTCATCCAGACATTTTAGACATATATCTTTCCTTAATTTCCCTCTATCCTCATGTAAATGGGAAATGTGTTTCTAACTTCCCTTGACTGCTTGAAATTTTCACCCAAAACTTGATAGGTCCTATTTCTCCTTTGTCTTTCTGTAGTGAAAGTAAGCATGAAACACTATCATGCAGCTCTGGAAGCATTTTCACAAAACTCTGCATTGATGACAAAAGATGGAGGTTTCAGAGGGGTAACCGAGTTAGTCTGTAACAGGAAAAACTTAAACAACAAATAGGAGGCTCTGTCCTCTTTGCAAATGTGAACGTGCATTTTCTGCTGTTAAGTGTCTGGCTGTCATTATTGCAGGAGACTGACTTCCCACTTTCCTGGATACCTCATGAGCTCAGCAACACTAGCTCCTAACAACAGGGAAGGAAGATAGAGAGTTGTTTTGTCACAAAGGTGTGTTAAAGCAGGAGATCTTGCTTGTAGAGCCCAGGTGCTACATTCTGTAATTCCAACCAACTTATTCCCCTTCTGAAAGAGGCCCTTTGTGGGCTGTGGAAAGTCCCAACTGGCAGATGGAGCCTTACGCTATGGCCATTTTAAAAACAACAAAAAGTTTCTTTTGAAGAATATATAGTAGCATGCACCTTTACAACTTGTGAGTGCTGTGATAGATTTATCTGTGACTGGATGGTTAATATTGTCTGAAATTGAAAGAGATTGCTCAGTGGTTCTGAAAAAAAATCAGCAAGTGTTCCAGCAGCAACAAATCTGGGGATGACAATGAAGTTTGCAAGTGGCCACAAACAAGCCCAGATACACACATCTTTGAAGAACACTTATGAAGTTGAATAGTGTGGGTCTCCCTTTCCCACACAAACCTGTCCTGCTGTCTGGGTCCTTGAACACAGTGCTTTTCTCCATTGTGGAGCTCAAAGGTGTCCCGCTTACTGATGGTATAAGTGTCTCTCCTTATTATTACATGGAAAGCGTTGTTGTCAGGGCCTGTTATTTTAATGGAGGAGGCTGAATTCTGCCCCCTCTGTTTATGTGAAGCTGAAAGCATCCCATGACAAAAGTGAAGTTCCAAGAGGGCCAGGAATTTCCTATATGAAGAGATTTCAGCTCCTAGCATACAATACTGCATCTCAACTACTGGTGGAACATTGTCCCCTGAGAACTTACTAAATACACAAGATTCCTCCAGCCTGCAGTGCCGAACTCACAAACTCCTGTTTGGCCCACAGCATGACCACAGTTTGGGAAGAATTCCCAAGATGCAGTCCTAGAGGAATATAGATATTGCGTGAAAGAAGCAAGAGCTACAACCTTGCTTCTTTCAAGCAACATGATATCAACCTTGTTTTTGTCAAACATTACACAAACCTCGGAGACACACATGGTAACATCGATGAGAGCCTGAAGTATATGAGGAGAACAGTTCCCCTTTTCTGGCAGGAAATTCCACTGTTTTAAACAACAAATCAGAGAAAGAAGCAGCCTTAAGACACAGCCCACACAAAATAAACTTAATAAAAAAAAGGAATCTTGGCATATGGTAACAAAAACTATATAATTCTCTTGATCTTTAATCTCTGTGCCAATGTCTGTTTTACAGATTATGGCCTCAGCTACTGACAAATCTGCTTAGTGAGTTTTTGGCTGACAAATCTGGCAACACAAATGCTGTCTGAAATACATTCAAAAGGCTAAACATTTTCATAATAGCTACTTTACACAGCTTAGTAGGTTTCCCTTTAGGACACCAATTTGATTTTTTTAAAGTGACAGTGTTAATTTTTATGATTACACACAGAACAGAGATTTTTATTTAATACAGTGGGGTCTTCTAAAGCTTTTCAAGGGGATCAACCACTTTGCCAACAGACGGGTGTTACAGCAGGGGTGATTATAGTAATTTTTCATGTAATTGGGAGTCACTATTTGGTTGCTATCTTTCACATGCTTGTTGCCTCATCATATAATCCTTCATAATGGGGGTTTGTTGTATGTCACAAGAATGTGCCAAGCAGACAGGAAATAATAAACAGAGGAACCCCCTGGCTTGTGGATAGCATGAGTGTTCTAACATCTGCCCAGATTCTTTTGACTGCAATAAATTTCAGTTGATGGCAGTGTCCCAACACGGAGGCATGTTTTGCTGGACAAAAAAAAAAAAAAAACAAACTTGGACATCACACTCCATTCTCTTAGCTACTGTGGCGTGATGAGGAAGAATAAAACTTCCTGACATTACATTGACATGCAAGATCATGAGTCATCTGAAATTATTTGTGATATCAAATTCTTGCCCCCCAAACTTCTGTGCTCCCCATGAATGGCAAGAGTTGTCCTTTGCAATTACTGGCTGCCGTTAGATTGCACTGAAGTATAAATAAATTTATAGTAATAATCTACAACCACGTAACTTCAGGCTGTGAATTTCCTAGCTCTCCACCCACAAAGCAGGAGTCAATCTGGTTAGTGCTCAGGGAGGCGGAGGGAGCTCTGATAGAGTTAGCAGTTGGTCTGATTCATTATGTGCCGGTATGAAAACAATGGCCCAGAAACCAGTGGCCACTGTACTGTATTCTGAATGACATATTCAGAGTAACCAGGGTCCTGGCCACTTGTAGTCATTAACGCTTCTATAGATTTTACACTAGAGTAGGAATATTAGCCCCTGAGCCCTGGCCAAATTCCAGCTCAAGCAGTTTCATTCTGCAAATCTAAAGTTAAATATCAACTACAAAGCTGGCTACATTCAGCAATGTGTGAAGTCCCAACTGTGGGAAATATTTAGAGTGCTCAATCTCCATTGTCTTCTGCATGGCAACTCTCATCAATTTCAGTGGAGACACCTCTCAAGACAAGGCCCACAGCTTGCACCGCCTTTTAAGACTATAAGTATTCTCAGTTGTTCTCCATGTCCACTGAAGGTAGGAAAAGAAGTAACGGGCTTAGATATGCAGCAAAGGAGACTTAGATTACATATTAGGAAAATCTTTCCAACTCTAAAGATAGCTAAGCTCTGGAACAGGCTTTCAAGGGATCCTGTGCAATGCTGATGGCTTTTAAGAAACACCTGTCTGAGATGGTCTAGGTTTACTTGGTCCTGCCTCAGCCCAAGGGCTGAACTTTATCTCTTCTTGAGTTCCCTCCTTTCAAGCCCTACACTGTTGTGATTCTATGGCTTTTAGATTGATACATTAATAATTGGCCTATTTAAATTTACACGTGGGAAGAGGAGGGCAACAGATACTCCAGCTCTTCTAAACATGTAACAAACTAAAAGTGAATACCTCACTCAGCAATTTTTCACTGGGCCTCCAATTGCAGGGTGAAATTCCCACATGGTTATACCAGAATAGGAATTTTTCCTTCAGTGAAAGCACCTCATATCACATCCACCTCATGCTGACTATGGTGGAATAAGAAGATTTATATGGGTTCCCTTCTGAGTCTCAAAAAGCTTTCTGGATTATGCATAAGCCAATGGTTCTCAGAGCTGTCAAACAAAGGACAGTGTTTATGAACACAGGTGAATTCACTGCTAGCACTTATGGTTTTACCATTTGGATCAATAGCACAACAGCATGTTTTGGCAAATCTAATAAAGTCAATTGTTTAATTACTTTGTAATTAAGGTTTATAGAAAAATGCACTCCATGTCTGCACCATGGGGCAGCTTCATCCCTGGTGTAGTTCCACTGAGGTCAACAGTGCTACAGCACAGCTTATTTTGTCCCCTCATCACATTAATTAGAAAAGCAGACAAGACTTAGAAGTTTGAAAATTAATATTTACTATTATTAATGAAAAATCAGGAGCTTGGCAAATGAAACTGACAAAGGCTCACAGAACCTGTATAAAGTACTGGGGCACAAAGAAAGGAAGAAAACAGGCACATGCACAAAGCAACCGAAAGCAAAATAGGGGTCCAAACTGAGGTTGGGACAATCATGGCTTTTCCACAGATGCTTTCCACTTGGAAGACTGGAAGAGAGGATACAAACTACTACCTAAGGCTGAAGATAATTCAATTTTGCACTGACAGTGGACTGAAGAGTTTATGGTCAAAATTTTCAAAAGTGATTAAGTGACTTCAGACTAAGTAACATTCACTTTCAGCAGGGTCAGCCCTACAATACATGGAGGCTCAGGAAAGGAGTGTCTTCAGCACACACTCCTTCCACTTATTAAACTTTGATTACCTTATTTTTACTGAATTTGTATACAGTTTTACAACTTTGATGAATGATTCATCACTGTCATATAAGAAAATAAATTGTCATGCTAAGATCTGTAAATCTGTATTTATTCATGCCATATATAAGTACATTAAAATGGTGTCATGAGCTTTTGTGAGCACAACCCACTTCTTCAGATGACGACATTCTATAGATGTCATCTGAAGAAGTGGGTTATGCCCACGAAAGCTCATGATACCATCTACATGTTTTGTTAGTCTTTAAGGTACTACTAGACTATTCATTGTTTTTTAAGTTTTTCCAGTTACAGACTAACTCAGCTACCCCTCTGAAGCTTTTGTACATAAAAATTGTTTCCTCCAAACTTATTGAAACTTTTCATTTTAATTTTAAAAGAATCTGAAAAGTACTAACATCAAGAAATTGAACAGTGCACCACCACTAGGTGGACCAGAACTAAATAGCGTTACAGTAGGTTACAGTTTAGGCCTTGTCTACACTAAAAGGAAGATTGCCACTGCAGTAATCGATATTCCAGAGTTCCGTTTAGCGAGTCTAGTTAAGACTTTCTAAATTGAATGTAGAGGGTGCCTCGACTAGCATCTTTAACTCCTCCTTTTGTGAGGAGTAAGGGAAGCCGATGGGAGCATTTGCTCCCATTGGCCTCCTGCTGTGTGGATACCGCCAAGCTCTAAGGTAAAATGACTCTAGCTATGTATTTAGCTGAACTGCTAGATCTAGTGTAGGAATGTTAGATACTGTGTAATTGAATGATCGTGCAATCGCATCACATTTTAGCAGTTACATGACTATTCAATATTACCAGGGCGCAGGGACAGCAGTCGGTGCATTCCCAGCCGTGCTCCTAGGGTGCCCTGCCACCCCACGCTACTGCCTCTGCATCAGAGGTAGCAGCATGGCGTGGCAGCTGATCTGTCCACATGGATCCCAAACTCCCCGCAGACAGAGGCTGCACCAGCATCCCACAGAGCAGCCTCTGTCTGAGGTGAGCTTGGGCCTGCTGTGGACAGAGGTTGCTTTGTGGAAGCAGACTCTGTCTGCAGGGGGCCTGAGCTCCCTGCGGACAAAGGCTGCTCCGCGGCAGACTCTTCTGCCTCCCCCCTACTCCGTGCTGCTGCCGCCGATAAAAGGCAGGCAGAGGCAGCAAAGAGAGGCCAGAAGCAGAGGGGAGGCGGGTGGCTCCATGGAGCCAGCACATTTTCTCCTTTATTCGGTTTCAATGTTCAGTGTGCCAGAGAGTTTTTGCATTAATAGTGCATAGCTGCACAGTGCAAGCTGTCATGCAAAAACGTAGTTCTTACTGTTAGTATTTGGCTTTAGGTACCTGGAAAAGTTTGGGAAGATAGTTTGGGATTACAGGACAAATATATTAACTTGATATTGGTGTAAATATGATAAGCAGTACCATAGCTAATACATCCCAATTAGCTTCCACAATCAACATCGTTTTCATAAGTAACAGCCTATTATGATTAGTGAAGGCAATTCAGTGCCTCGTTAAGCTATCGTTTCAAACTATCTACACATTTCAGAAGACATTGCAGCTTTGGTTACACTCAATTCATACTTAGAAGGTTTAATTCCCAAATTAAAACACTAGATGCATCTTCTTTTTCTAAAAACAAAAACTCACATTTTGAAGCACAAATCTGCAGCTAAGAATGGGTGGATTTCCCAGCAAATTCGGTTGTCTCAGAATCACTGAGAGCATGGGTCCTTGCTTATAATGCACACAACTTCCAAAACTCTTTTTGCCACTGTGTCTTTCATGCCCTTTCATTTTTCTCTTTCGCCCACAGCACTTGACTGTTGGTTCCTCTGGAAGCTTCTTCTGCAGTTGCCTTGAAGGTTAAAATCTTAAGCAGGAAGAGTCCTAGACTACCAAAGCCTTCATTAATTGGCACGGGTAAAGAACACAGTAAGTTGCTTTCTTCTTACCGTGACCAAGGAACTATAATAAACAGAACAGTATTGTATCCCCAAACTCTTTTGAGTGTCTCGCTCACACTCTGTTCAGCTGTAGAACTTCTTCCTAGAACAGAGGTGGAAAAAATCAGGCCCGAGAGTCAGAGCCGTCCCGTCAAGCATTTCTCTCTGGCCCACCCAGCTGATTATCACCCAATCTGTGCCACACACACAAGTCACTATTATTGCACACACCACCACACACACCCTCCCAACTCTGTACCACACACTCAATCAGTGTCATAAAGTCTCTCTCTCACACACAGAATGTTGCTCTGACATTCACACACTCTTTTTCTCTCTCTCTGTAGCATCCAGTCTCACATCTTCTGCCTGAGGCCCCGCCCTTTCTGGGGGGGTGATCGGGGGAGGCTGGAGCCAGCCCATGATCACATACTCAAATTCATGAAGTGGCCCTCTGGGAAAATTATTGCCCACCCTGGCCTAGAACCATTGATGATGTGGAGGAGGGACCACAGGACCTCCTCAAGACATCATACAAGGGAGGGACAAGAGGCCAGAGCCTCTATCTCCTGGACAGCATGGGGAGGCCATGGGCACGCTGGTGACTGGCAAAGATTCATCACTGTGGGAAATGTGGACCCTGCACAAATGTCAACAAAATGGGAATAATTAATTGAACTCACATACTTTTGGTTTGTCTCCACATCTAATTTCTGAGAGTAACAAACTCTGCTTGTTTGTTTACAAATTACTGCTATTAGGCCTGTTTTTATAAATCATATAATCTTGTTCTGCAATTTCAGCCCTGTTTATACTGTTTTTAATGTCCCATCCAGAAACTCCTAGACCTTTACACACATTCTATTACTCACATCTTCTGGAAGACATTCCCACTAGATATTGTTCCAATCCTCTAGAATCTTCTGTGCTTCCCAATCACACCATAGTCCAAGGTCCTTCTGACCAACCACCACATCTTCTCTGCTCATGCTCTTTTGACCTGCCCCTTTCCACCAATATCTAGTTCCACTTAAGTCTCTGCTGGACTGCATAACAAGCCTGCCTCTCTCAACAAACATGACTGGCAATAGACTGTAAAGGATCTGCTCTCACAACCCTGTCTTCTTTTTTCTCTACTTTTACTCATTTTTATCTTATGGCATAGTTGGGAGGCTATACGTGTTTCTATTTTATAATTACACAAACAGCGCATAACTACACATCGAAAAGGGCCCTGATAAAAATTAAGGCAAGTGAAATGAATAAAAGTACTTTGGGATGCTTGGTGGAAAAAATAAAAGAAGGGCATGTCACATCCTCTCTCACCTTCACAGCCCTCTTTACTTTAACGCAAACAAAAGGGTGGCCAAAAGAATATTTATTAGCAACCTTCTGCTGCTTCACATCCAAGAGCACAGTGTGCTACCTGTACTTTACCCCATGCCTCTGACAGATTTGTGGATCCTGTAAGGACAACATCCTCCCCTTTGTCAAAAGAAATGCATACTAGTAAAGAACAAATTCCTCTTGTTCATAGTCTAGGGACTAAACCAAAAGTTCAGTGTCTTTTGCACATTTGAGTCTTTGGCCCTTCTGTCGTCAGCAGTGGTACATATTGCGATGCAGACATCTGTCCACTGGAACTGGAAAGGCCCTATCAGACTTCTTTCACTTAAACCGCAGAACACTTATCAGATGGTTACAAATTTCGTGAACTTAAGACCTGGACTGGATTTGATCCTGCAACCTTGCTGATAAAAGATGTAATTGCAGATCCTCAGCTGATATATGACATCAAAGAAGCTATGAAATTGACACCAGCTGAGGATCTGCCCTTAAATCCTATCATCAGCCTGATTAATCAAGTCTCCATTATTGCACATTTTTAAATGATACTTAAAAAAAACAAAAAGCCTCAACTGTACCCCACAATCATCTTAAAAATATTTTGATGATAAAATATATTACCACCTGAAAACAAACTCCTGGCTATACACAAGACTGAAACTTTTACCAAATTAAATTCAGTGAGAGAGGCTAAGAATGATTTCCATGTAATATGGTTGGTATATTTATTGCAGAAACAGGCCATTATTTTTCTCAGAATTACTTGTTGCTTTCAATATTCTACCTGTGAGATTTCTAACAAAACACGAGTTTAGGCATAAAGTCAATAAAAGGTGGCTGGGTAAATTCAAATCCCACAACACTTCAGTGACCTTATAAAGAAACAGCAGGACGCATCCTGTATCCAATCCAGGAAAAGTCAATGTAGATGTAACTTTAGCTCTGCACCCCCTACCTACATTCCCCATGTATAAAAGATCAACCAGCATCCTGATCTGGATTTGATATTTTACTCATTCTTCCTTTGGTCCAGAAAATGATGCCTATGGACCTGTGATTTACACCCATGTAGAAATCCAGATGATGAATTTGGTGGGTACATGTCATTCATGTGAAACTTCCTGCCCTATAAAACAGAGGAGAATATAATATAATCTAACCACATCTTTAGGAAGTGCTGGAAAATCTTCCCGTTTGATAAACTCTTTCCATTGTAAGAAGAATGACTGAACACAAACATAACTACCTATCTTTTCTTTCCCTTGCAAAGAAACAAAATAAAAGTTTCCACCAAACTCCATGCAAACCACAACAAGCAAAAACACCTCAAATCAATCGACTATCCAGCTGACCAAACAAAAATAACCCTACTCTGAGCAGAGTTGTAATGTCAAAAACAGTTAAATGAACCAAAGCTGCAATGAAGACCACTAAGGGCTTTACCATTGCTACTTGATTTCACATGGTATGTGCTCAGATACTTAGGAGCCCTGAGTGGATACAAAATTTTATATCCACATCCTCATTTGTATCCACAAAAATGAGCCGTGGATATGCGCATTCACACCCACAGATATAAAGCGGATTTACGGTTCTAGACATAAAATTTATATCTACATCAGACTCCACAAAAATGAGCTGTGGCTATTGTGGATTTGTAGGGCTCTACAGATATGATAGTGCTAGTAGGCAGTATACAATCTTTTCGTGGACAGAGCACTGGGCTGGGACTCAGGAAACCTGGGTTCTAGTCCCAGCTCTGCCACTGGTTTATGGGGGTAACCTTGTCCAAGTCACTTCCTCTCTCCGTGCTTCAGTTTCTCATTTGTAAAATGGGAATAAAGATACCAACACCTTTATGAAGCACTTTGATATTTGCTGATGAAAGTGCTTTGGAAGAGCTAGGCATTATGATGATAGATACTCAAGATTATACTGTTCAAACAAATTTCTGTACTCCACATTCACAGGGTTACTCTGGTGTCTGATGATCTACTGACTTCTCATTTAATGAGTCTGATCTAATTGCAGATGATAGAATAAAAAGAATTAGGTTCTTTTTACTGGATCCAAGGGTATGTCTACCCGTCCAACTGGAAATGGGATTACCAGCTGTTGGGGACATACCCATGCTAGCTATGATCAAGTGGCAGCACAAAGAGCGGGAGACAATAGTCACCCCAAGTATACACTCATGCAAGATGCTAGGTTCAGACAAGACAGACAGCCTCACATCCTTTGCATTGCTGCAGCTATGTTATGCTACGCTACATTATGCTATTTGTGTGCTACTTTCTTCATCAAAGCTAGTGCGGATATGCCCAGGTCAATGTGCAGACAAGTAGCAAGTAAGTTGTGGCAACAGTTACCAGCATGTTTGTTGCTGGACTGTTGTCACTAAAAGAAAAGAGGAATAGCTTTCAGGTGTAATGCTTCATGCCCCATCAGGACTACACAATAATACTTTGAGACACTTTGTGAAGAGGGCCTGAGACACAAGCTTTTGGAAGATTTCTCTGGCCCTCTGGACTACTTACAAAATATTAGGGCCTTTGGCATGATGTCACAAATACCAGGGCCACAGATGCTACAATTAGAAAGTGGCATTAGCTTAGGATAGTAGAGAGATGGGTCCTGCCAAGGTGAGTTATAAAGAAAACTGATTGTGATGCTTCAAGCGCTACTGTTGTCAGAATTCAGTAGGAGTGGAAGAGACATTATTTTCATTCTTTAAAATAAAAAATGTCCTGATGTGGGTTTTTTTGTATTTCCCAAATGAGACAGAAAAATTGAGGGGGGAAGGAGAGAAGTGAGAAGAACAGGAGGCAGCCACAGGAAAAATGTCAAGCTTTGCACTTTCCCACTGTGAGACAGTGATGTTGGGCAGCAAATGCTAAAGGGGAAAGGAGGCCAGCACAGGAAGAGAGGGGAGTGAAGACTGGGGCAGCAAAAGGGGAGGGTGAGATTGGGAGGAAAGCACCAGATGAAGGAAAAGTGATGCTGTAAGGGGGATAAAGGAAGGATCCATTAAACTGCAGGGAAAGGAAGAGCTGGATATGGAAATCTCTAGAGGAAGAAATTAGGAAGAACAAAAAGGTTTATAGGAGAATACAAAGAAAAGTTTGGGAAAGAGAAGAGAACAAAAACAGAGCGACCAGGATAAATGTGAGTTTTTAATTTCATAAGTACAGCGCATGAAAAAGAGATAGTTTAGTTGTCTCAAAAAAGAGCCTCCGCATATATTCTGGGCACTTCATGCTGTCACCCATCTACTGGCCAGAATGATATCCTACCTGCCAAATTAAAGCAGGTTTAATGCACAGCCTCTGAGAAAGCAGGAGTTCAGTCCAGTAGTCGGGCCCCAATCAGTAATGACCACACACTGGTTTAAGTCTTTTTTCCACTTGTGAAATTCAGCATTCTCTGCAGGTTGTCATTTGTCTGTATTACAGATGAATGCTCCAGATACTTGATATGGAGACAAAAATCAAAAAGATGATGATTTTCATTAGAAATCGTTTTGTAAGTGTGCTCATTTTAAACTAAGACTTCAGACGGGTTCTAAGAATAGAGAGGGCAGAGAAGATCTCTGAGATAACTACTGTGGGCTACCTGATCAGTTATCTCATTGGGGACAAGATGAGAAGGATTTTACATAGCAGGCCATGGCAGCATGTCTGGAACTGCTACAGTCTAGTGGGTCAAAAAAACCTACTCTTTAGGAAGTGCCTGGAACAGCTCTACAAAGTGCACAAGAGCATTTCTAAAGGAGTCACTGCCTTCTATATGGGAAATATGACATGTCCTCACACTAGCCCCACTTACTGGGCCAAACAAGGAGAAGATCTCCTCCTCTGAGTGGGAATATATTGACTTTTACTGCACACACAAACACAATCTTTCATATCAAAACTATCCCCAACCTTACGGATTTAGGACCTGCTGACCACCAGCAGATCCTCTGGAAGTCAATGGCAGCTGCAGACATTTAGAATCTCTGAAAAATCAAGCCCAGTGTGTCCAAAAATGGATGCCTAAAAGCAAAGGTGAGTATTAACCCACTACCCAGCTCAATTGATCTGTGTGTTGAACAGATGCAAGAGAGTAAAATTGATGATAGGAATAATTTTCTCTGAGTTGCAGAGCAGCTGCAGAACCCCTCCCAAGAGGTTTCTGCAGCCTAGAGGCTAGAGTAGTATCTATTATGCCTTTCATAGCCCCTCCCCCTGGAAGGGAGGACTGGAAGAGTGATTAGAAATTCATCAGAACAAGGACTGTCTTTTTGTTATGTGTCTGTACAACATCAAGCACAATGGGCCCTGAGCTGTGACTCGGCAACACCACAATACAAATAATGGTAATAATAATCTGGATAACTCCAAATACAGTAGCCCAATTCTGGTCAGTCTGTAACCTACTGCTATCTACCTCCCATTTAGGGACCCGTGATGGAACAGCGCTCCTTGCTTTTTCCCCTCTGTACTTCCCACCAGTCCTGCCTCTCCTCACTGACGGAGATTGAGTGTGCTTCTAGGGCATCAGCCATAACCATGATGGGCTGCTATGTCTGGGAAAGATCCTGCTATGTCTGGGCTTGTCTACACAAGAAATTTGCACTAGTATAACCAAAGGTGAGAATTTACATCTATATAGTCACCCTTTGTAAACACTCCTATTTCAGTACAATAGTGGCTTTCTTGGATTTAGTTTAAGGAAGTTGGGGGCAGATTTCTCCAGATAATCTGAAGGCATTCTAAAACCGAAGTCAGAATATCCACAAAGGGGTTTACACCAATTTAACTATATTGATCTAAAAACTAAGATAGGAAACACCAGTGCAACTCTCCCATGTAAACAGGACCCGTGATTCAGTAAAGGGAAGGTAATTCCTCCCTGGACTATTCCTAGCAGTCTTCACTAGTATGCAAAGTCTCAGACACTCCTCAGCTGTACCTATGGGACATGACAGCTCTCCGCTTTTGCTCTCAGTCTCTGCACAGCAGTTAGTCATTTTTGGAATCAGGTAGCACTGCATTCCTGGCTGTTAATGATGTCGACTGGCCTTAATTTTTATTTTAAATGTAGACATACCCAGCAAAGCAGAGTGTGATGCACGACACAGCACAGCACACAGTAAAAGCAATACATATCATTGCTATGTTATGGTCAAGGCTCTGAACATATCCGCCAAGCAAACACTAGTAGTGATGCAAGAGAGAGACTATTATATTTGCTAACTGTGCTAATGGAAGATAGGATCATGGCCTGAGTTCTGGGCTTCAAATGTGAAATAGGTATAGTTATATACAGGGCTTGACAAGCGGCGGCGAACCCCGCTTGCCAGCCGCGCAGTTTGGCGTGCTGCGCATGCGCTAATCGTGCTGCGGCGCCATGCTGGGCTAAAATCTACTCGCCACGGGCGAGTAGATTGCCCTAATTGTTGAGCCCTGGTTATATATACTGCTGTACAGGACCCCATAGAACCAAGAATGTGTAGAACAAATATTCATCAGGAAAATGGTTGCACTAGAGTCTTATTCTGTTGCTCCACAATGAAGGATGAACTCATCTCTTCATTGATGGATGAGTCTTTCTTGTATCAGCTATGTTGCCTTTACTGTATCCCAGTTTCCTGCTGTGGATGCCAGTACTTCGAAGCCCACTGTTTTCATAGACACTTTGGCTATCAGTTTGTTTAGAGTAGGGATGTCATAGTGTAGTCGAATACCTGATTAACTGATATGCCTGAGCTTATTGGTTAATCTTATCAACTACACGCATTTTCCCCCTTTGCTGCCTCTGTATCAGCAAGGAGGGGAGGTGGGAGCCAGTACACATGAGAAGCCAGCACAGAGGCAGTGAGGGGGGCAGGAAGGAGATGGTGCGAGGGGGGAGCCACCTGCCCCCCGCTGCACTACTTCCTCTATCAGAGGAAGCAGCATGGAGGTGGGGGGCAGAGGAGACTGCCGAGCAGCGTCTGTCTGCTGCGGGCCCAGGCTTGCCGTGGACAGAGGCTGCTTCATGGGATGCCGGTGCAGCCTCTGTCTGCGGAGAGCTTGGGGGGCCCCCACAGATAGGGGCTGCTGCCGCCCCATAGTGCTGCCTCTGTATCAGAGGCAGCAGCACAGGGTGGCAGGAGGGAGCCAGTCTGAACGAGGACCTGGTCTGCACGGGGTGCTGACACAGAGTCAGCAGTGCAAGGTGGCAGGGGGCTCCCTGAGATTGGGGTTGGGAGTGCACTGGCTGCCATCCCTGTGCCCTGGGACTATCAAATAGTCATGTATCCGATAATATTTGATGCAGTTATAGAACTATTCAATTAATCGCTATCTAACATCCCTAGTTTGCAGCCTGTCTTGGCAGGACCCACATCTGGATTCCTCTTCAAATCTAACTGATGTTACTGCGATGGCAGTGGTTGCTGCATCTATGGCAGCTCAGACCTAGGGCCTGGGCCCAACTCCCATTCAAGTCATTAAATGGAAGTCATGCCATTGACTCTAATGTGCATTGGACTGAGTCCCAGAACTCTTGAGAAAGCAGTAGCAGTCCTGAGAAAATGCCCAGTGACAGGGAACTACAGCTCCCCCACCCCCATCCTCATGACACCACCTACTGTACAGGCATCCACAGCCCCCTGAGCGAGCTTCCCCAGCACATGGCTCCAGCCTCTCCAGCCCCCGAGCACAGAGAAGGCAGGCATCTCCAGTCTCCTGCCCTCCAGGCAGGGCGCACTGCCCCCGTGTCCCCAGCCTCAGCGTGGCTGAAGCCCAGGGGCAGCACTGAAGTAGGGGGCATTCTGGGGGCAGCATGTGGGCAGGGCTGGGCTGGCAGTTTGGGAAGACAATGCTTCCCACTGCCTCTTATACTCGTTGCCCATACTTTGTGTTACGGCTGATGCCTTCTCTCACTTGAATCAAGTATATCAAGCATTTGTCTCAAGGCAAGTGAGGGAAGAACTAGGAGAGACACTGATCATGTACATGGTATTTTGCTCAAACTAGCACTCACACAGACATTTGTTAGCTTGAATCAGAAAAAGAAAATGAGAATTATACCATGTTACTATGCTACTGTGCCCTTGTCTGCCTCTGTGTCAAAACAAGGAAAGATGGAATCTAGGTAACTCATGTTAGCTAAGTCAGACCTGAACTCAACCTTTTCCCAAGTCAATACAAGGCATATGCTGTTGTGTGTGGCACTGAGTGCTCATGCCACAGTGAATCTGACCTCGCCTGGTCTACACATTCTGAGCCTGGTTCTCAGCTACTGACACCTTACTTAGGCATTCACACGAGTGCAACTTCAGTGTAAAAGAGTACCATTGTGTTTGGGGAGTGGCTTTATACCCACTGAGCACTCGTTGTGCACAGGTCTAAATGATTATACAAGGGGTAAAGTACTGCAGAATCATTCTATACTCTGGTTGATGTGCGGCTTTGCTCCACACTCCAATGTTTGGGCGTTTGGTCACCACCTCCGCGCTGTCTGCATGTTGTATTTGTACTAAAGACCTGCTAACAAAGCCACGGTGCCCCCTTTCACCCAATGCTCTGACGCTTCTGCTGCCACCATTGCTACTTGTTGCTGTGTTGTGCCAACATCTACTCTGTTGCTAATAATGCATGATACATATTCCTTCAGCAGCAGAAGGAGCATTTAAGTATTTTAGTTGGTGGACAATGGGCATTGCTGAACAGTGACTCCTAAGACTCACTACATGTTTTGTCTCTTTCCCCAGCCACTATATATTATTCTAGACACCAGTTAACCTTTTCAGAGGGTTATTTAGGTTCCAATCCTGCAAAGTACTATATGGAGAGAGAGAAGTCAGGATTGAGCACTCGATATCTATATATTGCTGCTATTCTGGTGTAAAATCACAAACACCACCTGCTATTTCTTTCCATTGAATGGTTTCCAAAATCTGAACCTTCTATTTCTCCCCCAAACAGGACTTCTGAATACAGTATAATACTTCTGTCTTCTGATTCAAAGTAGCAGCCAGGCTGCACATTCCTAATTAATATGCAGTTCATAACCTTCTATGAAAGCTCTTTTCTTTTTAATATAACAAAAGAAGATTCACACAAAAAAAATCGTGTTTAACTAATATTAATGTTTTGACACCACAAAACAGAGCTGAATTCATGAAATGAAAATAAGATGAGCATGATTTGGTCGTGATTATGAATTATCTAGCCTTTGTTGACAAGGTTGTGTCACATTCACAACATTATTTGTACTTTGGGATGTCTTTCGGCGAGTGTATCATACAAAGACTGGCAAACAGCAAATACGAGTCATGGCACTCACTGAGATCCCGTGAGCCTGCAGGAGGCAAGCTGCTTCACTCTGAGAATCAGGAGTCTTTCATGACAGCAGCTTGCTTTTCTCTCGTGAAAGCACCCAGTCCTGCTCCCACGGAAGCCCATGGCAGAAGAGTCAACGATGCTAAAAGAATCTGGCCACATTGGTGACTATAGATGATGCCCATTTATTCAGAAATTATTTCCCTCCTCCCCTCATATTCCAAACCACTAAACACCAGCCAACAATTATGCCATCTGATCACTAAAAATAAAATACCTTTTCTTCTTTGTCTCTGCATGTATTCCTTCAGGGCCTTTTTTTTTTTTTCTGCTGTTCAATGAACCTAGGATGTTATGAGTTCTGGGTATTTAACGGATATCATGACACCCTCAAAGAATATGGCAGCAAGTCTGCAGCTTCCACATCAGTTGCTCCAATATTTTCATTCAAATAAAGAATAAGATTTGTATTTGTTCATTTGATCGTTATGTAAGAATTTACTCATAATACTCATAAATCTTCTGCTCAGAGGATGAGTAGAGTTATATTTTAATGGCCATTTTTTAAATATATAAACTACATTCAAATCCCTTATAAAAGACTATTATAAATGTCTATACTAATCAGACTGCATTTGTAACAATCAGCATCCTGATTCCTGCTTATGTCACTTGGACGACATAAGGATTACATGCGGGTGTAAGAGTTGCAGGATCAGACTATAGTATAGAGTTCAGTTTCCTGATAGTGACACACAGTAACACATCTTTCCACACTTCTGCATAGATCAAAATTGTTGGAAATAAGTAAACTGATCATGTGAAACCAAAAACAGGTAGAACAAAAGGACTGTGGTGCCTCTGAACACAGAAAGGGAAGATCTCTAAAATGTCCTGCATAGTGCGATTAATCAGGGCTAATTTAACGTCTGATTCAACAATATTTCCCATACTAAGTGCTTGCCTAGTATATGGGCATGCTTGCAGTAGTGTACTTGTGTGCAAAAAAAATCAAACATAAAACCTGATCACATGCTCACAGCAGGAAACTATGTTAGGCTTTATTCAGTAAGGTATAAGGCACTATCATTTAGCTCTTCCCCAGCAGGAGGAAAAATGGTGGCACAGAGGAGAACTATCACATCAGACACACTCCAGGGGTCTCTTTTACCTACATTGTTCCTCTCCCAAATGTAGCTCTTTAAATTTTAAATAGAAAAAGAACACAGAAACATTGTGCAGTAGAAAAAAGTCACAGTGGAAAAAATGAGGAAAACATTTCCCATTAAACAAGGTAAATACTCTAAAGTTCACATACTACTTTGATGTGTGCAGCATGTACCTTTAAAACTTAAAGAAACACCTCATCAAAGTGTTGTCTTGAGAAGATGTTTTTAGTATAGATATGGCCAAGTTACATAATGGGTTTTATGGTGAATATTTACACTTTCATATTGCCAAATACTTTGTTAAATAAAGATTATTACTGGTTATGACAAAAATATAAACGATAGAACACATTTTCAGTATGTCTGAATTTAAAAATATATTTGAGAAAATAATAGTGTATTTTCTTGTTTTTATAGTGAATTAAGCACAAATTGTAAGCAAAACCTACTTTTTAAAAAAATGTAACACTCATCTTATTTTGTACTACTTGAAGTGGACAGTGAGACAAATACAGTTAGCAACGCACAAGAATCCAGAAATTAAAATTAAGATGTTTGGAGAATAAAAAGGGTAAAGACCAGTTTTCTGAAACTCCCTTTATTAATTGCACTGAAAAAGAGACATCTTCTGGAAGAGCTATAGCTGAGGAATGAGTACATTTAACTCTGATATATACTGTGTATGTATAGCCAACTGCAATCACATTGTTACTCCACTTTTTAATTCCTTCTACTTCACATCAATGACAAAAAGTCTGCAAATGATTTTGCAAGAATTTTGCCACTGACTTCAATGGAAGAAGGAATGGTCCATAAATTACCCAGCATTGTTCATGCTGGATCAGATTATTTCTACTCCCTGCTCAGGTGTACAAGTGAGGTAGGACAGTAGAAAGGAAACAAACTGTGTTAGCTTGTGTCCCCACCATATTTTTCCATTCTTGGGTTTCTTGCACCTTTCTCTGCAGCATTTGGTAGTAGCCATTGTCAGAGACAGGATATGACCACATGGACCATGCAGCTGATCCAGTAGGACAGTTGCTGTAGTCTTTGATTGCCATCTCGGCACTAAAGGAGAGGGACCACTCCCTCCCACATAGCACCTTAGGTCACAAGCTGCATACAAAGAGACTCCCTTCCTCCCCAAATTACATGCCTACAGAGCTAACCAGGCACAACATCAGAAGGGCTGGTGCAGAGGGGTGTTTCCCTTCATGCCAGAAGGTTCTGAAGAGACTGTACCTTTTAGGATTCTTTGCACAAGGAGTTTCAAGGGGCTGGGCCTCCCATTTTTGTCCACTGGCTGATGTCAATGGGAGTGAAGTATCTAATACCTTTGAAAATCTAGGCTTAGCTTTACATGCCATTTTTTAAAAATCTGTATACATTATAAATTGGTATATGCATGAAGAAAGCTAAATCATATATTATTTGCACAGTCTAAAATATTGTTGATAAGTATCAGCACTAATCTTTTTCAAATATAATCCCTATAATTAAAGATAGAGATGAAAAATTACAAATTTACTATTTATGTAACTGTTAAAATAATGATCCTAAGAGAAATTTGGTTGGACTGCAAACAGGAACTGTCAAGCCTACCTCCTAGAGTATCCAATTCTAAATAAAAAATATATCCATTAAACAATGGTTTAAAGATAAATTATTTAAAAATGCATTAATAAAACATTATGCAGTGCTGGTTGCAAAAGAAATATCCTACAAATCCAGGCAATCATACTGTTAGATACCTTCTCTGGCCATGCTGAAATCATAGAGGAAGAAAAAATACATAAACCACTTTATGTAGCTAGGTGATGTATTATTTGATAGGGAACACTTTACTGTGAGTATCCATTAACTGATGCTTATACTGTAACTCATAGTCTATGACATCCACATGAATCTCAAATGAATTTGCAACTATCAATGTTATTTGAATAAATTTTGTTTGGATTGGGCTCTTTTTTGAACAGATGTAGTCTGCTCATGTATGAGGGGCTACTTCTGAACTGAAGAGGTGTCACAAACTGGTTAATGTTTGTTTAATCTGGTGGAATAGGGTAATCAGAAAACATACAGGCAAAGAACAGTATATAAAGAAAACAGTAAAACAGGAAAGGAAGAAGCAGCTAAAAAGAAAATCAACAATGGCCTGACTTCAGAAATAATTTTTTTAAAAAGAGAACAGCAGGAGTGTGTGCACACAAAGAGTATTTTGTTATTTACTGGAACAGAATTTTTTTAAAAAACTGAATCAAATGCTGAGATATACGCACTGTTTAGAAGAAATTAAATGGAACAGAAGGAGAAGGAATAGCCTTATGTTGTGTGTAAAGGTTAGATAGTGATTGAAGACACCTTAGAGAAACAACCTTTAAGGTAGACTTATTGTGGCCCAAACATAAAAATAATAAAAGATCTAAGGAAGGTAATGGAAGAATTTGATATAATCTATCACACAAGAGAAAACCATTTTGGGCCTAGTTCCATATCCTTGCATAGGAATATCTCATGGTGACTACAGCCCAGAATCAGGGCATGGAAACAGAAATGTAGATGAGAGAAAGTAACTAGACTGAAGAAACAAATAAAACAATGTCTGCTTCCTTAGGATTAAAAAAGGAGCACAGTCCTATAGGTAGGGTCCAATCCTGCCAGCTCTTTTACCGGAAGTCAATAGGGATACTTGCTTGAGTAAAGGCTACCTACCGCAGGTTTCCAAAAGGGGTTCACAATCTCCCAATTACAGGCATAAATGTAAGTTCAGACAACTCTTCAGAGTGCCACGAACCTTCACCACTTTCTATCACAACCAAGTACAAACAACTCTTCCCATTTCACCAACCTTACCTCTCAGTCTGGCCCTGATTACATTGTAGCCTGCCAACCTCCAAGTCTAATGTCATGTGGACACTACATTATTTGTTCTGCCACCCTGGCTAGGTTAGATATGAGGATACAGAACTCTGTGTAATGAACACAATGAATGCGTCACAACCCCTATCACCTCATTAGTTCTCCTAGTGGCCTTCTTTGCATGATGAACAGTTAGGGTGACAAAAAAGAGTCTAGTGTTACCATACAGGGGAGAGTGCCTAGGGAAGTGGAACAATGGCTCATAAATGCCCTCAGAAAGCTAAGACCCATGCCATTAAAGAGTAACTCCATCCACCTTTGCTCAGGCACACAAGCAAGTCAACAGAACCACCTGATTACTGGTTTTAAAAAACCTAATGAATGGCTCGCAGATCTACAAGAATCAACATGATCACTTTTCTTTGTCCAGAGTGTCATGGTATGGCTCAGAATTCAAGCCACAAAATGATCTAATTTAGTTAGTCTCAGACGGGTAAACTGTGTTAGTCTGTAACTTTATAAACAGTAGCCCTGTGGCACCTTAGTCCTGGCCTACACAGGTTGGTTATTTCAGAATAATAACTCCTGCTTGTCATGAGGAATAACACTTATTTCAGAATTGTTATTTCAAAATAGTGTTAGTGTGGAAGCTCAGCTGCTACTATTTCGAAATAATTGGCCTCCAGAGGCCTCTCACAGCTACACTTATGGCTGCTCTAGTCACACCCCTGACAATGCAATGCTCCCCTTCTCCTGCAGAGTTTAAAGCTGCAGGCAAAAGGGAAAGGCAGAAGGGAAAACCCTGCTAGCCCCAAACCACACAGCACTAATTTTGGGAGCCAAAGCATACCCTAGCGCTCCCTCTGCACCCCTTGTGGCTGCCAACACTCCCACAGCACCCTCTGATGTCCCTGGGCAGGGACGAAAGAGGGCACCGGCCTGCACTGGTGCAGGGATCCTGGATCTCATCAAGGTCTGGGGGGAAGAGACTGACATCCAGGATATCTGAATCAGGAGGCGGAATGCCAATGTGTACAGCCAGATGGCCACCACCCTGGCATAGAAAAGATATACCAGGACCCAGGACCAGGTCCACATGAAAATCAAAGAACTCTGGGAGGCCTGCACTAAGGTCAGGGAACAAAATTCTCGCTCTTGGCCAGCACCACACACCTACTGCTTCTATGAGCATCTGGATGCCATCCTGGGAGGGGTACTGGTCACCTCCCCGCCCCGTCGATGTTGACTCCAGCCAGGCCATGCCCAGCATTAGCCTCCACAAGGGCAGGGTTGTGGAGGAGCAGGACAAGGAGGAAGAGATGGAGGAGGAGGAGCAGGCCAGCCAGGACACAATGCCCACCAGCCAGGAGCTGATCCTCAGCCTGGAACTGGTCCCCCTTCCCAGGATGGCTCCCAGGGCTTGGACAATCCCGGGGAAGGCACTTCAGGTGAGTTCCATCACTTTCCCTCTATACACATATGGGGGCAGGTGATGGGCTGTGAGGGGCTGTGTGCTCCTTGCTCAGCCTTCTCAGCCTGGGAGTCACATAAGAGCCTATGCATGTGGGTGAACATGAAACGCCAGTCTGGAACAGTCTGGTTCATGATGCTCTCACAAATAAACCCCTCGCTCCTTCTCATAAGGTTCCTGGAGAGGCCTGCCTTGCTCTGGACTCTGTGGTGGGATACCTTCTCATAAGAAGCCACCACTTAGGAGGCTAGGGTCATGGTGCACTCGGGCACCATCAACTCCCAGTCAAGTGCGGCGATGCGGAGAAGACCGATCCTCTGCATGGGTACCTGCTGGGGGCAGGAAGAAGAGGGGATCCCAGTACCACTCTCCCCAGAAAGCAGCCTCTGCCACTCATACACACCCCTTCCCCGCTCAAGCGAACAGGGATAAAAGTTCTCTCTCTGTGTGATGCCAGCAGTTCCGGACTTGGCTTGTGTGGGACACAGAAGGAAGGAAAGACGCCCCATCCCTCCCTCCTGCCCACAAGCTCCTGCCCTGACCAGCACCTTCCCATGCCTGCTTGTCCCTGGGACATGGGAGAAACAAAGTTTCTCTGAGATGCCCATGCAGGAAAGTGCCCACTGTCTAGGCAACGGATGGCCTTGCTCGAATCACATCGCTATTATCTGAACCAAGACCTTCAGTATCAGCTCAGAGATTAGGGCGAGGCTTCATGCACAGTGTCTTCTGGGTTGACTGCCCTTGCCACTGTTCTTCACAACTGGGTCAGCTGCAAGTCCACCACCACCAATACCATCTTCCTGACTCCACGAGATCCTGCTGCGGAACCAGATGACCTGCCTCCAGTCCCTCATCTGGGGCTTCAATGAGGAGTACCAGGAGCGGACCACTGACTGTGAAGAGCACCAGGCTGACCGGGAGCAGCAGAAGGCCATGCGGGAGCAGCTGTCGCATTAACACAAGGCTATGTGCTCCTCCAGGTCTGTCACAAAGCACATGGTCCCATGTATGAATTAGGCCACCAACCACCTCCCCACCCTGCTCCCCCAATTTCCTGCCCCCAATTTCCTGCCCAATTCCCAGCCCTCCCCCCCCAACTTCCTGCTCCCCCCAACTCCCTGTACCTACAACCACCCTGCTGGCTTCTCCTCCTAGCACCCCCCCAGGGTTTCCGAACACACGACAGTGGGACCTCCAAGGTAGCTGAACCACCCTGAGGAACCTGAGGTAGGTGCCACTCCCAGACTCATCCATGAGCCCCTACACCCTCTTCTTTCCCCTCCACCCACCTCCATTCCAGGTTTTTCCCCCAATCCCTCCCTTGTTTTATATTCCCCAATAAAAAATCAGAGTTCTTTCTTCAAACAAAAAGGCTTTTTTATTTGGTCTGCAGGAGAGGGGAAAAGTGGGAAGGGAAAGCAGCGGAAGAGAGGAGTGGGGGAGGAAAGGCACATAGGGGCAATGCAGGGGTTCCTTGTGGAGAGGGATGGGGGAAAAGTCTCACAGGTGGCCTTGGCTGAAACTCTCCTTCTAGGCCTCCCGGATGAGCACAGCCCACTGATATGCTCTCCTGATTGCACTGTTGACTGGCCGCTCATATGCCCTGGCCAACCAATCAGCCTCTGCCCCCTACCCTTGCAGGAAAGTCTCCCATTTGTGCCCACATATATTGTGGAGCACACAGCAGGCTGCCACCATGTAGGGGATGTTGTGGTCGCTGGGGTCCAGGTGGGTGAGGAGACTTCTAATCCTCCACTTTAGGCAGCCAAAGGCACACGCCACCACCACGCAGCACCTGCTGAGCCAGACATTGAAATTCTCCTTGGTGGGGTTCTGCCCATGTAGAGCTTCATCAGCCAGGGAAGCAAGGGATACACGTGGGTACGTCCACATCCCTGACCCTGATGGTGTAGTCTGGGACAATAGTACCAGCCTGCATCCTCTGGAACAGGCTTGAGTTCTGGATATATGGGCATCATGCACTTTCCCTGACCACCCAATGTAAATGTTTATGAACCATCCCTTGTGGTCCACCAGGACCTGCAACCCATCAAAAAGTACCCCTTTCTGTTTACGTAGTCTGAAGTGGTCAGAGGCCAGGATAGGGATGTGGGTGTGGTCTATGGCCTCCCTCCTTGCCGCAGATGGGGAAGCCCATGGCAGCAAAACCAGCGATGATGAGGTCGATGTTCCCCAGGATGACGATCCTCCACAGCAATATGGTATTGATGGTCTTGACTACCTGCATGAGCATGGCTCCGACCATAGATTTTTTCCACACCGAACTGGTTCCCAGTCGAGTGGCAGTTGTCTGACATGGCGAGCTTCCACAGCGGGATGGTGGATCTCAGCCAGGTGTCCTATTGCCTGAGGGAGGAGGCAAGCCATTTGCAGAGCTCCCGGAAGGTGTTCTTTCATATGCGGAAGTTCTGGAGCCACTGCTGGTTGTCCCATTGGTGCAGGATGATGCGGTTCCACCAGTCAGAACTGGTCGCCCTCCACCAGAAGTGGTGTTCCATGGTGTGCAGGGGATTGAGGATCATTTGCTTCATCAGGAGCACCAGGGCCTGGCTGAAGAGATCCTCTGATTTGGACTGGTCATTGTCATCCTAAAGCAGCACGTGGGCAGTGTGGATAAATTGTGCCATGAGGCGCAGCACAAGGCCCGTGAGCCCGGCACTGCTTTGCAGCAGCTCCAGCTCCATGTTGTTAGTGCTGTGGCATCTGCAAGGGCAACCAGAGCACACGACATGAGTTTGGTGTCCCACAAGGGGATATGCAGTGGAGAAGGGGCGTGTGAGATGCGACTGTAGAGAGGCACGTGTCTCAACAAGCAGGTACTGGAAGTGACCGGCCTCCTAGTGCCCTCCCTAGAGTGCTTCCAGGGGCTTTCCATGTGACATAAGCGCCAATCAGCGTGGATGTGCTATTTTGAAATACTTCTGAGCTATGTCGATGCTGCCTTTTGGTGCGGATATGGTTTCAAAATAGTTATTTTAGGAGTTATTATTTCAAAATAAGTTATATCGAAATAATTTCCTAGTGCAGACATGCCCTTAGAGATTAGCAAATATACAGAATCATGAGCTTTTGTGGGTAAAACCCACTTCATCAGACGAGTAGGTTTGTACATAGAATGAAACAGAGACCCAAAAGAAGAAAAGTACAAAATGTTTCTCTCAAACACACCAAGAATGTGGAAAACCTAAAAATCTGAAGATGGGCTCTGTGGTGCCCTAACACTTGTCTCTCTCTTATGACTGAAGGTTATTGTGGCCACGTAAGAATAAATATGCTCCTCCAAATCCTCAGCTAGTGCAAATTCAAGTAGCCCCACTGATCTCAATCAAGCAGCAGCTATTTACACCAGCTAAAGATCTGGCCCACAACATTTTAAAAAAATGTGTGTGAACATGGGAAATTGAAAAGTATTGAATGGAAAAAAGAGGCTCGTAGGGAAGTAACTAAAGCATCAGTTATATCAAAGGACTGGAGAAACTACAGAACGAAGTGAAGGGAAAAGTAAAGATGGAATAAGGAAGCCTATGCAAGAGGCAGAGATAACTACTGACAGATGCTTCAAATACATAAGACCAAGAAAGCAATGCCCCACTCCCATGCAGAGTGCACTTGCTATTCCAGCATATGGTCTGAAGTAGTAGCTGCTGCCACTCCATGTTGTCTTTAAACAAGTTAAATGTTACTAAACCCACCCTCAGCAGCACTCTTGCACTAGTTTGGGGTCAACAGCAATGAACTCTGATCTGCACTGAGCACAGGATGTAATGCCCCTCCCCCCTTGCGTAGCTCTTTCACACATGTTCTCATACCAATACCATCCAACAGAAGGATGCCAAGAGCTTAAGTGTTGCAGAGGGAACATGCTCTGGAACTGCCATACATACATGAATTTAACCCTGAAACAGCAGGTACAAGAGAGGAAGACAATTAAAAATAAGAATGAAAAGTTAATGAGCTCTTAATGCTGTCCCTATTTAGAGTGCAATTTGGGGTGAGGTAATTGTGGGTGTACTGTCTGTGGTAGCTATCATTTTTACACAGACAGCAAATACCAAAGACTTGGGTTTGGATGTCTATAAATATAGGAAGGGCTCTTGATAGCCAACATTTTAAAATTTGTTCAGATTTGCTGCAACCAAAGCTGAGTACATAGTTGCTGAACCAGAAACTCCCATTTTTCTCATGGCTGTGATTTCATAGTTTTACCTCTTTAGATTTCTTTAAAGAGTCTTTAGTTTATCTTCGTCTCATATTCAATCTCCCTCTCCCTCACTCGCTGACACATACACACAGACAACAAAGCCCACCTCCTAATCAGTTTCTGGGACATACTGTATTCTGATGATTCACAAGCTGGCTCTTAAGTATCACTGGAGTGCTGCTGCTGCCACTTGTATGTAACTCATGCTGCCAGTTCTTTAGTTCAAGTTATCTCTAAAACAGATCTCCTTGGTCTTTGAAGAGTTTGCTCAATGGGAGAAGAGGAAAGACACAGAAGGAAAAGATGTTAAGTTCCACTACTGATACGGCTCTGAAGCAGGACTGATTTTCAGAGGTTGACTGCTAGGCACTCACACAGAACTGAAGAGCATGTGAAGATTGGACCTAGATGACAACACCATGCCTGGTTCAGACAATGGTTCTGATTCTCTACTGTGTTACTCCAGTTTTAGACCCATGTGAATCCATCGGTCAACAGATTTCCACCAAGGTAAAACCAGAGGGATGGAGTGGTGAATAGACCCAATACATGCAGTATAGAGATACATCAGTAGTATCCACCAATTCTTTTTTCTGCCACAAAGGTACATTGATAAATTATATGAGTTAGAGATACCCGAAAACATTTTACCCTGTCTTCTCTCTCCAGAAAAGTATATTTGTGCTTTTTACAATTATTTTCCATATTTCAATTATTAGACTAGTGCTTTTTACAAATATTTTCCATATTCCTTTTTTTCCCCCAAACCTCGGCATCCTTCTCAGTCAGTAAGCTAGCCATAGTATTGGGGAGAGTCTTCCTCAAAAATCACCTTGCAAGAAAAATAAGCTGAAATTTAGAAACTGTAATAAAAATAAAATTGAATGTAAAAAAAATATTTCAAAGCTTTTCACAGAGAGTTCAACAAGTTCCATTAAGACATTGAGCAGTTTGCTATTGACAACACCAAAGTCAGTATTACCTGTTTCAAAATGGGAACTAAATTCTGACATATTTTCCCCTTCTGGTAACATGAGAAGATTGTCTCCTGTGTTTACATATGTCTGATCATGGACCAATGGACTATGCCTGAAAACCCTGATCAGGCAAAATTCCCATTTTGCATAAATAACGTCTGCAAAATAAGAATCCAGTATAATCTAGTTAGAATTGTTTCATACTGTATTTTTAAAAACACAGTAAATGATTGAAAAATGAAATCTGGGGGAAAAAAATCTGACTATTTCACAGTTAATGTTACATTCAAAGGTAATTACTTAACACATGCAAAGCTCAATTACATAACCTACAATTCTCCCACTTTGTATAAGCTCCTTTGCTTCTACTTTAAATAAAAGAAATTCTTTTCATTTTGTCAAGAAAACTTTTCTCTACCTCACTACTGCATGACAAGGGAACAGATGGCAATTTAAGGGGAGAATTTATGAGAGCCACAATCTTAATGTTGCATAAAGAAAAGAAAAAGACTCGCATCAAAACCACTGACAAATGTACTTGCTAATATTAATGCACTCCCCATTCATCCAATATGCTTCCTAATTGCTTTTCTGTACATAATAATGTGGCACCTGCTGCTCAACATTGCAAACGCATCAGGATTTCTCCAAAGTCAAACAGCTCTGCAACTGGCCCTCTCCCAGTGATAAATGTAGAGCACTGTATCACACACAGTTCCTGTCAGTGGCATAATTAAAATTTTATACTTACAGAAAAAGATAGTAAACAATCAGTTCTTAAATGGATTCACAAGAGGAATTCTTGTTACAGCCAACTTTATAATTAGTATGCATCATGTAATGCTAATATATCCATGACAAGAAAATAGGGGGGAAATGTAGAAAATCGGTTTATTCTTTCTAATGCAGTGTGAAAGAAAGAGAGAAAGAAAGAGAGAAATCACCCCATTGTTATTTCACTTTTCTAGTTCTGCTTTTCATTCCCTGTTGAAAATACCTATGCACATTTTTCACTGAAATGATGGTCATTCCCTTGTGCCGCACTTCTGGAATTTTCAAACAGCCACTAGAATGAGTCTGAGCTTTACCATGTTTATTCATTCTAATTTTACATTAAACCAAAAAATGCAATTTATTTTTAACAGATTTAGGGATAAATTATACAGTCCTTGTTCTCAGGCAAAACTGACACTGATATAAAAAACATTAAAATATACTTTTGTGCTGACCTAATACACCATTATACAAAACATGGTTCCCAACAAGCAAAACACAAGGCACACATCAAGTGTCCTAAACGAGTTCCTGTACCCTGATAACTTTAAGCAGAGTTGAGCTCCATATGTTATAAAAATTATCTATTTAAAATCATCTCTAATTATGAACATCCAGAGCCAGAGCGGAATATATATCTCTATTTATAACACATATTATATTTCACTATATACATTACTCCATAATCTGAACATTATAAGAAAATTTCAGTACACATATTCTACGTATTACATATACACATTGTACTTACATTGCATGTATACTTACAGTTTGTTTACATATATAGACATACTTTTCCTAATTTTCTATTTTTCTGAATGGTGTTACACTATTATACAATAAACTATTTGGATTATATAAATATGTAAAATCTGCCCTGGATAAGTACAAATTTGATATTACATAGAGTCATATGTGCTATTCTGAATGAATGTTCAAAACAGCACTGAAATTTTAACACATTTTAACTAATTCAAACCATGTTATATTATTAAATAAACTAGTTACTGTATTTAAGAAAAGTAAAATTATTGTGCTTCAACATCTCTACTACTTTATTGAATATATTCTTTTAATACTATCCAGAAAAAAACAGAAAAATCTAGAAAAATTATGGGTTAAATGTCAGGAAAAATGATATTACCCTATAACCTGTTTTTTAAAAAGTATTTTAAAAACAATCTTTAAGCATAACAATTAAAAGCATAACATAACATTTGCTTATACAAACGGCAGCGGAACATAGAATAAGTATGTACTGGCAGGGTGAGAAATCAATATATACCCAATTTACAAACACTTGCTAGTAACCTGCTTAGATTATAATAGTTAAGATCTAAATATTTATCATCACTTGGTCAGATGGTGTGCATGCCAAAAATTAAAATACTGTTCTAATTCACTGACACTGTATGACACAGAGGTACAGGTTCCTGAGAGCTGAGGCAGACCAAAAAGTCTCAAGGATGCCTGTATGTTAACAGTGTTTTCTCTGTGCTTTTCTGGCAAGAATTGTGGGAACTATCCCCACGTTTACCTTCCACATTTTTACTCAGAGAGATACTATTTCTTCGAAGGAATACAACATTTTATGAAAGGTCCTCGAATTGCTCAAGAATTGGCAAATATGAATAGCAAAGAATCCATTTATACATAAATGTATTCACTATCCCAGCAAACTAGAACTATCAAAATTCTTACAAGCAAATGAAAACTCTGAAGTCAGGATTCTGCCACTTACTCACAGAAATGCTATTTGAGAGTCAAAATCTTAGAGGTCTTTATTTTCTACACTTATTATATATAAATTCCAGGGAGTAAGATGGGTATTGGGAATAGGGTAATTAGATGAGTGACCACCAATTAATTTGAATTTTGGCAAATCCAGTTTCTGGATTAAGCATTTACAAAAACTGTCCAATTTAATTTAGTGATGTGAGAGAGTAGGAATGTATGAACAAAGGACATCTGGCAACTGAAATAGGGTACAGTGATTCCATTCGTGGACCAGGGTTAGCATCAGAGGGAGAAACTGAGTCATAGTGCAGTGGGCCAGTGAAAGGTCCTCGGAACTACCTATGCCTCCATACGAGCTATAATGGGGAGACTGCAGGGAGAATAGATGTCTGCACAACCCCAGGTGATGTGGAAAGCCACAAAGCGGGAGACTAGAAGAGGGCCATCAATCTCAAATGCGAATGCAGATCCCATCGTCCCAACACCCCATGCAAGTAGCCCAGAGGAGCTCTGGCTACTTTTTTCTAGTTTATAGGCAAACTTGTGGCTTTAGTCAGGAGACTGGATTTCACTCCACACTCACCAACATTTCTACACTCTGCCAGTAGAGAACCTGAATGCTATAACAAACTTTATGTGGGTGGAATAAACATCAACCCTGGAGCACTCGCCCATAGAAAAGGATCCCATGGACCAAGTTCCTACCTCGACCCGAAATAATTTAGCCCAGTCATTAAAAGGAGAGACAACCCTTTTTCACTGATTCTGTTCCCATGAAAGCTAGCAGCAAAACTCCCATTGACTTCAATGGTGCAGGATCCACCCTTATGTGAAGATCTTCTGTGATCTTCAAGCAATAAAAATAAAAGAACTGCATTCATTAAAAGACATAAAAATACATGTCATTCTCCATTACTGACAGGCACTTTTCCAAGTGAACTAGAACATGAAAGGAATAGCATTCCTATGTAAACAACAGGGAATGACACTAAAATGTCCAGGGCTTCCCCCCCCCACACACATTTGCACAATCCCTCACAGCAGGAAACATTTTATTGTAATGCAGATTTCTAGCAAAATCCCTTTTCAGTGCCCTGACCACTGTATGAAAATGTTATCAGACAGCTCTAGCAATTCTATTAAGTACCATTTTATATTAACCCAACTTCTATAACCTACATAATATAAAACATAAATATTAATATATTATAGTTATTTCACTGTTTCTAATTAGCTCTTCATTGTTTTAACCTAAGTGCAATATCATACCATGTTCTTCAGGCCTCCAGTACTAGATGTACTCAGCACAATATGATAAATGAAAACATGCTTTAAGCTAATTAAAACAGATAAAATCTGTCTTACCAGAAGCCAGACTGAACCCCTCAATGTCTGTTGAGGAAAATATTTTTAATCTGGTAATATGATTTTATGCACTGTAAACTTCTTCATGTAAGAATTATGTCCAGAAAAGCTCCAGCTTGTATCAAGCATGGCAGCCTGCCTGCAAAGCAGGACAAGCTGATGCAAACACATCATCCAGGTACTTCAGGAACCACACTAGCTGCCCACTGTATACTGAACCAAATTCAAAGTCCAAGTCTTGATCATCAAAGCCCACAATGAGGTAGGCTCAGCCCACGCTAGGAACCATCTTGTCGTCCGTGACCAGGATTTACTATGATAAATGCAGTCCCACAATATTTGTGTGTTTTCTTTAATGCCCAGCTCCTGGAGTCAGGTCGTTACCAGAGAGCCCCAGCCGCACACTTTTTTAAATTAACGTTTCTAGCCTTAAAAAAGATGGAAAATGTGACTCTGGTGTAGCCTGAAAAGTTCAGAAACCAATAGACAAATAAAAAGAACCATCATTTTTAAGCCAATCTCATGACTGATGGAGCCTGACTCGAGATTTTTGAAAGTCAGGTGTTGATGATACTGCAAACCTTTAGATTCTATCCCAAGCACACAACATCTGATGTTCTTCTTCCAGTTTCAGGACTGAAGGAACTGCATTAGAATCTTAACTTTTAAATAAGAGTATAAAGTAAGTTTCTAAACCTCATGATGCAACTTAATAGGTTGAAAATGTGAATGCTTGGAGTTGGCAATACTGCAAATGCAATCAAGAGTAACAGTGGAACTTTTCAGAAAAAGTGACATTTGTGAAGAAAAGAAAGGCATATAGAGCTTTGTTCACTCCTGGACCAATATAAAGTATTCAAAAAGATACAAGTCCTGCCGCATTAAGGACAATGTATAAGATCTTCTCTTCACTATACCTCAAATACCTCCGAGGTTTGGGGCGGGAAAGATAAGGTGGGTACAGAAATGGAAAAAATATCCCAGTCAAGAGATCTTGATGAAAGCAAGCAAGATGAAGAACATTTTACCACTTGTTGAGAGAAAGAAGAAATAATACTAAAACATGAAATATTGCTTTCTGAAAGGTAGCTAGATCCTGCTTCAGGACAGCATGTCAGGCATGTTGTTGAGTTCCTCTGGAATCGCTAATGGAACCTAAATTCATAAATACTCTCTTGAATAAGGATGAATCAGGGCCTCAGAAATCATGATACACTACAAATACATGTGAAGATTAGACAGGGAGGATGGATCAGTAATAAGGAGGAAATCTACTGGTTGCACAACTGCTTCCTATAGGGCAAATTTTCAAAAACCATCTGAGTTTACCTATTTCAAAATATAGATATTCATACTTATGTTAATACTTGCTAAAAATAAGAATACCTTCTCTGCCCTTTTTAAAAAAATCTTGTTCGTCTCAGGGAAAAATATTAATTTTGGGAGAACTACTTGGGATTTAAGCCTTATGAAAAACAAAACATGCATTCTATGAACACTAGAAAAAATAGACACATTTCATGCACCCTAAGAGTAATGTGTTCATGTCAGAAGTGTATGTTCAGAGGGGAATTCATGTGCTGTAGAAACCGGATTTTTAATCTCTAATCCTCATATTGAAATGCTATGTTACCATGGCAACTACTCTTTAAAAACAGTGTAAACATGAAGACAGAGCTGCACAATTTGTATCACAATAACTTGTCTGTATTTGGGGTTTCATCCTGAAAAGTCTATGTCTCATCCACCTCAGTGAGGCTCCCTCTATGGGGAAGGGACCAGTTCTTTACTTCTGATTTTCCTCACTGAACATTTGTGAAAGCTAATAGAAGTTTCTTTTTTTATCTGACTTTTCCCCTACCAGAGTTGTACCCTCTTTAGGTGTATTAAAAGGGTTTGTCTACTTATTTGCGTTTTTAAAAAAATGTACAGTAATAATGATTCACAGATCATCCTTTAATACACCAAGAAGCACATTCAACAATTTTTCCCACAGTACTCTCAAGTCCTAGATAATAATTAAAAGAACTGCAACTTTCCTCTTGTGATAGGAGTATATCTGGCACATATGGATAGATATAGTGAGAACTATGATCTATTATAAGATAATTATTCTAACATGTTACAGAATAATTATCCCACACGGTATTTGAGAGTATTTTGGATGTAAGATTTCACATTATGTCAAATAATGTGGTTTGTAAGGTAACTCAGCTATCCTTTAAAATATCGCACAGATAAGTAAATGTACAATAATTTAATAATTTACATATATGTAGATTCAAAGAAGGTGTATTTTTAATGTTATGATCACATCCATGTTAAATACATTATGTGCTATATATCATTTTCTACTGGCTCTCCCATTAACTCCATAACAGCTGGTGCTAAATGCACTAAATCGTAATATAATGAGCTTGTATATTGCTAGCAATTACAGAGTTAAGTTGAATAAATCCTCCGAGTACAAAATAAGTGTGCTTTCCACCTAACAATAAATTAAAGGTGACACTTACCTTAATTTAAAATTTCCATGGATCATATATAAAAATCAGCAACAAAAACATAAAGTATTGTTGTTGAAACCACATCTCAAAATTTGCTTTTTATATATATTTATGACATCTGTCACCTCAATATATTATTTAAACTCCGATTACACTTACTGAATTATGAAGTGTATGATAAATACACTGTTAAAGTTGAAAATCTTAAGATGTGAAGTGAATGCTATGTATTGCTTGTTATATCGTTTTGCTAGATTATTAGCTCTTACTGTCTTTTTAGGGAGTGACTCCACTGCTGACTCTGATTCAGGAAATAACTTAATTTTAAGCATGTGCTTAAGAACCATTGATTCTAATGGGCTGTAAGTTCATGCTTAGCATTAAGCATTTCCTTTTCCTGTTTTACTGAATAAGGAAGCTTTCCTAAATGGAGCCCTATATAGTAATTTCTACAGTTTCAATCTGATATGGACAATTGCAATATCATTCAAATTGAGTTTCTGTGATACATCCCTGTCCTTAGATAACTTCATATTAAAGAATTCTTCTAATGTTAATTTTTAAAATTAATATTTAGGCAATTACACTAATAGGACGGGGTATATAAATTTACCATAGTTAGCTGTACTTTGTTGCAATTCACTGAGCCACAATTAGAGCACAATTCAATTTCAGTGAACATTTGTTCAGCCTCTTTGCATGAATTTGTTTTGCTATTTTGCACCGTTCTGGAGTCACTCTCCACAAACATTTGACTGCCTTTAAATGATGCGGGCTACTTGTCACACCCATAAACATTTGCAGAATCATAAATTCACTTGTGCATTTTTTCATGCCAGGAGTGCATACAATCAAGGAACAGAAACTATACATAATCTTAGCCTTTAAAAGGCCGAGAGACTTATCCAACCAATTACAACTCAGTAACCAACCTTGCTTTTAAAATATTCACCGTCAAACCATTGTGGGGGAGGGGGAGAGAGATTATAATAGCATTAGTCAAATAAATGCAAACAAGAAACACAGTTGAGGAAATCACAATCTGAATGGGGATATCCTATATACAGAAAAACAGGATACATTCACTGAATAAATTATTAATTGAATGTTATTCCCTCAGCTTGACACAACTCAATAATGAGCTTTGCAGAAGGCAATAACAGGGTCAAGGATTGGATCTCTGAAGGAAACAGTAGTAGGTCAATAATGGCATCCGGCCAAGGATAAGTTCCTTGACTGACGAGAAGAGAATGCTACTGTGCTGACATAACAACAACCAAAACCTTGGCTTAGACAAGTGAAACTTACTTTCCCGATAGGACCGAATCCAGTGGCTGAAGGCTGTAGTTGCAAAATATTTAGATTTAACAGGATACTGCAGTGCTTCATGATCCCTCTTTGCCACAACACTTGTAAGAAATCACCTAACTAAATTACGATTATGTTGAGGGGCTGGCCAGGGATATTACTTCATCTATTTATATTATTATATTTGTAAATGGAATGTAGATTTAAGTGGGCTCCTACAGCATAAATGAGCCCCTCATACTTGACAAGTTGTCCCCACATTTTAGACACTCTGGTTATTTTCCCAGATCTGAAAAAGAGGTTTGTGAAGCTTGAAAATTTGTCCTTTTCACCAACAGAAGTTAGTTAAAAAATAAAAAAGATACTTCACCCATCTGGTGACTCTCATATCCTGGGTTCCACTTGATAGCAACCACCCTGCAAACATATAAAAAAAATGCCTTCTAACTGAATCCCTCTTCTCACATCATTTGTTTGTCACTTGTCTTCTTGCATTGCAAATACATCAGAGCACAAACAGATTCCTCATGTGTGTTTATACCGTACCTAACACAATGGAGCGCTAATCCTGAGTCAGACCTCTGGGCATTACTGCAGTAATAAATGAAAAAGTAATAAGTGTAATAAAGTGCATAGCTAGCATACAAAATATATAAAGATACATATGTATAGATGTGTGTGTATATACAAAATTCTTATATACACATGATCTATACATAATATGCTCATACTGTATTTATTATAGATAAGATTACATGAGAGAATATTCCTGTTATTATATACGAGAAAAAGTATATAATATGGCTTTGGTAGGTGGTTGTGTGCATATTTTGTTTTATTTTTTGTGTTACAGTGACTCATGACTAGCTATGACACTTGTCCATATAGCAATCTCTCCAATAAGCAAAAAACAAAGTACACACTGCCCCTTAAAGGCATGTTTTTCATTCATTCCATCGAACTGGAATGTGTTCAAATGCTTCTGAAGGGTTTTAATAAATATGAGTGTGTATGAAATGCTGCTGCTGATTCAATTACTAAATCACTAGTAATAGCTGTGGGGCTGTGATCTGTTTTGAAATGAATTATGTCATGGTGATTTCCTAAAAGGATAGGTTCATTCTTGTATGATATTGTATGATGCATTATATATTAAATAAGGTAGCTACTGTATATTTTATTCTACAGTATGGATTTGGTAGAAATGAATGGCATATATACTAAAGACATATACAGATTTCTTCCGTGATACTGCTTGCATAAACACACACATATATATATACAAAAGAAACATGCACTCCTCTTTGAATCCAAAACTAAATATGCTCATTTAATCCATCAGCTTTTCCTAGGATAAAGCACAACTTTAAGTAAAATCAGAATTTTACTCTGTTTTAGCCAATGCATTATCATCATAACATTAATCTTTCCAGAATGAATTTCATGTTTATCTCATTGCATTTGGTGGCAGCATAAAAATATAAAAATGCACTGTGAGTTTCTGAAGCAATATTAGCACCTCAAATTAATAAAGGAATAAGTAAAGCTCTTGTTCCAAGTAAACTTAGTAAATCTATAATATTAGATTCAGAGAAAGGGTTGCTACACAAAGATACATTTATTTTTCTGTAACTTAAATGTTTTTACCAAGCGTGTACTTTATGCTAACAGGATTAAAGATTCTTCCATGCAGGTAGGAACAATAGAGAATTTCCTTCCTAAGTAATCCATTATTATTTATGTGCATTTAAAAAAGGAGATATTTCAAAGGTTTGAGAAAATGAAAAGTCACCGACATTAGCTACTTGAGTGCTCTGCAAAAGTACCAAGCAAAAGTGACAAAAGCATCTTTTCTAAAAGAACTAGAACAATATTAAAGGAAGAATTAAGGGAGAGAAATTATTTCACATAAGTGCTCCTCTAGGGGTCTCTTTAACAGTTAAGGGGCAAATGTTAAAGAGTCTGAACAATAAAAAATGACCTTTTCAATAATTACAAACACACTTTTCAAACTAGCGGTTAAACTTTCCATGCACTGACAAAAAACTTTTATCAAGTTTATGTCTTAAAAATGAGGCTTTTGTGGCAGGCCTCTGCAGATCAGTATAAATTCAATCCAATTTAAAGCACAGTAACGATGTGGGCAGTCTCAGACTATTACTTTCAATGGGATTGAGTCCCTAAGGATGACATAGACTTAGTCCCATTGAAAGTAATGGGGTAAGCAATCACATGCCATTACTTTCAAGGAGACTCAGTCTATACTATCCATAATAACATGGTAATATAAATCTGCACTGACTCATCAGCATGAAGAATGAAAATGTAAAAGAATGGCAAAGCGGCAAACGTGCACCCTGAGACAAAAAACAGCCCCCTGGTTTCTTCACATCCATAACTCATCAACGTTGGAAGTTTATTACAGACGAGCTAAAAAGGCATGCACACAAGGTGAGACGTTAAAACCAAAATGAAGTTTCTGTGTTTTACAGCAGTGTTGGTCCCCTCTCCTTGTTTTCTTACAGGGCAACACAAATGCCATAATCTTTGGTTCTTAGAACCATTAGTATCTGCTTCTGTGTCCCAAATTCTAAAATAAGATATAATACAATAATTAATGGGAAATTTCTTTGTCTCATAAAAACATCTGCATTTTGGCTTCTTCTCAAGGACTGAAATAGACAGCTATTCCTGGAACCTTTCCCATTGCAATCAAACACATTTATTAATACATAAAAGGGGTGGATAACTCAGAATAGGTGTACAGACATTATGACTGATCCATTATTGTGGAGATACTTGATAACGGTGTATGAAGAGTGATACTCCCACAACAAAGAGGTAACAAAGACCTATTCCTTTTTCTATTTGTGATTTGTAGCGGCCTACGGAGGTGTGAAGAAAGCTAAACTCTAGCCTTCTTGATCCTAGCCAGAGTTTCCAAGTCTCAAAAGAGTACAGCAAAAGATAACAGGAAAAGAAAAGGTAAAGTAGAGGATCCTGTTTTAACTGTGTTATTGGGGTTCAGAGTGTGATTTATTTTGGTATAGGATTGATGCACCATTATGAGATCTCACAAAAGCTTGACTGTTATACACACACTGCATTGTATGTCCCTCTGCTGACCTGTTAACACCTTTATAAAAATGCATCCTAACAATTGTGACTAGTTCAGATATAAACCAAATTTTTTTCAACCTTTCAGAAAAGAAAATTGGAATATTTCTTCTTCAACAATCAAGAGATTGTTTATTTATTTATTTATAATCAATAAAAAGGAATATTGAGAGAACTCCTGACATAAATAGAAGATTGGAATCTTTGTCTTATGTAGCCAGGCTAAAGGCCATAGCAAATCACAAGCAATCTCAAACTTAAAAGGACAGCTTCACCACTGTTACTCATTTTACACCAGTGTAATGCCATTGATTTTGGCAGAATTACACCACTGTAAAACTAGAGTCATGCAGTGGTGAATTAGGCTCCAGTAGTAGTAGTAGTATTCTCATTAGTTACAATTATCAAGGCAAGACAGATCAATGCATATGATCCTAATATTACAACACAAAAACCAACAACAACAAAAGGAAAACCTTCAGATTGTACAGCTGCTTTCCCTTTGATTATGTTGAATCTCTGAAAATGTTCTGTAAAAACCCAAATCCTTGTTCTTGATTTGGCTCTCGTATCAGTGTAATTGTATTTGTTTCCATTAAATTACATGCCACACATTTTCACTTGTTTATATAAGCATGGAATCAGGCCTATTACATCTCAGGAAGGCATCATTTAATGAACCTAATTGTAGAAGTATCTCAAATTTGTTTTTCCAATGTTCATATTGTATGCAAATCAGCTTTTCTGCTCTGAAGCATGGTAGAGAAAAGACCTTGTTCTATGATTTCTTTATTATTTGTTTAACCCTAAAAATGTAACCAGTTGTTCTTTTTATATGAAACTTTCTCAGGACAACAGCCAATTTTCAGCCTCCTAAGTAAGCAACAGAATATCAAATAAGAACATATGGATTTAAACAGTCTTGATGAGGTGAGGACTGATGGATTCAAACACACTCTCTCTCCCTTTCCAACTAGAGGTAATTTTCCTTTCTTTAAAATGTATAAAAGGGAAGACTTTTCTCAGAGAGAAATACAAGAAAGAAGGGAACCATCATTCTTACAAGTACTTTACCTCTGCTACCATTAGGAAAATGCTATCATGACATGTAAAGTATTTAAAATAGAATATGTAAAAATTTCTCAAATAACTGGACCTTTATCAAGCAGGAAATGGGTAAATAATCATTTGTCAGTTAGATCCCTCCCTCAATCAGACTTTTTTAGTGTGTGTACACACACATATACTAACAAGGATATTCTAATAATATATATTTAAAATATATGCATAATTAAACTACTGATATACTCATTCATTTTTCTGTGTAACAATGTGTCTTTCTAAAAATATGTCTTTGTCTATAGGGGTACCTTTAAGTTCCTTTTAAATGAGAAAAAACACCTTAACATGTAGCTTCTCATTTACAGAACAATCTGTATGGGAGAAAAGCATGGGTAATAAATATATTGAAGAAGACAAAACTATGTGCAATCCTTGAAAGAGATCCCACTTAGCAGAAATTTAGAGAATTTGAAATATGTGTTTTGAACAGGCAAGAATTAAAAATAGAGGAGAAGGAAATACAGATGCCAAATGCATCCTTCTGATCAGTAGAAAGTTCAGTCGTTGGTTCTCACCTATTACAGTCTATTGGATGCTAAGTTAGTACAGCATTGTCCACTGTTCCGTTTTACATTCTGCATCGCGCAGTGGCTGTACATTAAAGTATTAGAATGCTCTCAAGGCCTTCTCGCAACTTTTTTTGTAAAGATCCAAGTATTTCCATACAAAGACATAGGGAGGGGAAATACCGCATTTTAAAAAAATTTTTAGGACATGTGAACATAAAGTGCAAAGATAACGTGTGTGGTATTGTTTTGATAATTTACATTCTCAAATGAATATATGTATTCAAAGAGTGGTTATAGTGCTTATGTTTTTATAGCTGAGCATTTGCTTGATTTTCATCTAATGCAGGGCTTGATCCAGCATGGAGAAACATGGATATATATACCAGTAAGCACTGATGTTTCTTGTCATATTATCTCTTGCACTCATCTAGAGTAGCTGATTTTATGACACACAAAAGGCAGCATGCCCAGCTATATGATGATAAGACTGAGTCTTTAGACCTGTTTTGCACCTGCTAATGACACAGTCTGCACTCATCCCCTCACTGCACATTTATAGTGGTTTATATAGTGATGATACCAGTCCCTGCCATGTATCTTTTCTACAGAAACCTAAATTCCTTTCATTTTTTGGTAGATCTGAAATATAGTAATAATAAGAGAGTTTTTATGGTTTGCATGCTTTAAAATTGCAAATAAAATATAGTCAGTAAATAAATCATTCATACATTAAGAATGATTACCACTGTGTAAAGTGGAATGCTGAATTACCTTAGATATATTACCCACAATGCTTTTCAAGACAGCAGCTAATTAGCAGCAGAAAGGTCATGCAAAAAATAATGTGATTAGAAGAGGTTGAAAGAAAAAAAAATAGCCACATATTTGGACATAGACCAAATTTCCTTTTTGCCACTGTAACTGAAAACCATTGCTTCAATATTTAATGAAATGCTTATGTTGCAGCACCTGGTCACATTGTCAGCACTGCCTAACCACTGCCTCCCCTGTGGGTCATTACTGCAGCCATCTGAAAGGGGGCAAACTGTTCATCGACTACAATAATGCCAGTCTTTAAGAATCTACAGCTACAAAACAGCAGGAGACAGAGTTACTTTGGCTCTGATCTTGGGAAAAATGGCTGGGGGCAAAATGCTGTTTCCTACCATCAGAGACTATACAGTTAGCAATAATTCTGTAAGTCAAAGCCCATGCATACGACCCAGCTTGGCTGCCCTGCTTTGCTTCTCTCCCTTTGCAGAAAGCTAGCAGCTCCTGGTGAGAGATCCTTGTCAACAGGAAAACAGTAGTTTACGCTACCCTGCTAATGATCCAATGCATCAATAGCTCCAACAATCACAACAAGCAGATGTCCTAAGTTAATATAGACTTTCCTGGGATTTTACTTGTGAAACATGGCTTTAAAAGGCATTAGTCTTTTGTCCTCACTGGAGATCTGCTAAATCCTGGCACCAATTCCTTGGGTACGTGAACCCCAGCCTAATGGAATTTAATTACTTTAGTGGTATTAATCATCTGTACAGTAGAGCAAAGAGTATTTTATTACCACTTTTAAGGGTTATCGGCACATTTATTTCAAATGAACTGTCAAACTACATTACGTGTAAAGCATGCCAGGTTTGAATTCTGCAGCACAGGTGAAAAGAAATTTGCAGTTTAAAATTCTTTTGACATACTAAAGATGCCTATGTGTAATGTAAGCAGGCTGGGTGTAGTATATTTAAAATTAAAAAACCCCAAATGTTCGCATTAATTTTAATGAGCTATTCTTAGTACATTTCTTATCTCTCCCATTTTTACTTCTAGCCAGTGAAAGAACTGTTCTATGAGGAGAAGACCAGAAACAGCAACTGGTTCCAAATGACTTGTGACACTATTACAGGATTAGGTACACAAGAGCCATGTTAGTGTTGTCCATTCTCTAACACCAATGGTAGCTCAACAACACAAGATTTCTCCAATTTGCTTAAATCTTTTGTGTTTGCCTAAGTGGTGGAAAAGGGGTAGAGTAGGAAAAGCTATTTTAACTCCAATAGGTTGTTGTTGTTTTTAAGAACAACTCGGATAGACATCTTTTAGAGATGTTATCAAACCATCGGTATCACATGCATAACTAGCTGTATCATTCCTGGATTTAAATCTCAAAAGAACCTGAAAGAGCAAGGTTAATCAGGTACCTGTAATATTTACTTCAGCTTTCTGTGCATGTTGAAATGCTCTTTACACCTACATCTAGAATCTGTCAATAATTAATACATACATTGAAAGTGTCTTTATCTTTTGCATGTCTAAGAATTTGATTTCTAAACTATCTTTGCTTTGTTTGCTGCAAGGACCTCTTGTAGATTTTAGACCTGTTCTATACCTGGTTAAAGCATATCATTTTGCACTCATCGTCTCTCACACATTTTGCACTGAGAAGCAAATGAGAGCAATTTGTGACATGAGATACTACGACATGTGGAAAAGACACATAATTAGTGTCAAAATGGATGCATTTGCTTTTTAAAGCCTATTTGTCCTAGAATTTCAAATGAATCTAGCTGCTATGTCTCCCTCAACAGCTCCATAATACCGTATAATGAATTAAAAGGTAATGTTGTGAAATTGTGTAAGCTCAAGAAATAAAATGACAATTGTACATGTCTCAAAAGTAAAGATGAGAGAACTTTAAAAAGACTAAACTCCAAGGCAGCATACTTTAAAGCTCTCCAGAAACAATCCCATTTTCTTAAACAGAAATTTCTAAATGAAACCACAGTTTTTCTTGACAGATTACAAAGTTACTTTGACTCTGTTGCATTAAAAGGGAAAAAAAATCTCACTTAGCCCTTCTTGATTTGGATGCATTCCCCAGGTTTGAACCCTTTAATGCTCTACATGCAGCTCTCACAATGACATCTCTCAATGATCCATATATGATCTGAGAGCAATATAAATCTCTGCCCTCTCTCTTTCAGCCTCTCTTTCCCTTCTTCCTTCTGTGCAAATAACTTTCTCAATTTCCCATTGCCTCCCTCCCTCCCTTCCCTCTCAAAACTGAATATGCAGAGAAATTCTAGCCACAGAAAATATACTGCATGGTCGCTGGCAGGACATGCTTCTACCTCCTGTCCTGTCAATGTGCCCCCATAGACTGGAGGGCCTGCACATCCCTGTGGAAAAGAGCGCACTTCAGTTTCTATACCTATTTACTTCTTTGCCTCTCAGCTGAGACTGTTAACAAGACACAGATACTGTGAATGGTGACACAGATACTGGCACCCTAGTGGGTCTAGACCAGTGTTTCTCAAACTGTGCTCCGCGGAACCCTGACATCTCCAGGGGCTCCGCGAGGTTGACAAACTGGAAACATCGATAGGTACAACACATACAATCAGAGGACCGCTGGGACTCCGCATAAATTTTTACGCACGTAAAGGGCTCCAGAGCCCAAAAAGTTTGAGAACCGCTGATCTAGACCATCAATTTCCTGTGTCTTCAAAAGGGCAATGAGCTATCAGGTATAACCTCCTGGGATAGAATTGAACCAGTGACCTAAAGCAGCTCTCTTGACAGTTACTTGTCCTTTGTCTGTTTTTAGGGCTTGGTCTTGCTCTTCTCATGAAAATGTGTATGTATTATTGTGTAACTGTATGCAAAATCTCCAAGGAGGAAACCTGACATACAAACACTGGGAAGCGTTATGTACTTCAAAGGACAGTTTGAAACACTGTGCTACACAACCAAAGGTAAGAGGCATTCCTAGAAAATACTTGGGAAGAGGGGAAGGCAACTCCTCACCCATGGACACACCCTTTTGAAGCTGTGTCTTGAGGAGAAAGCCTTTTTCTTAGGAATGGGCAATAAAATGCTGGTGGTTCACTAGGGTTAACCCCTGGAAGGCCGCTGCCACTATATTTACCTGCACCCCTAGAGATATGTGTGATTGCCATTCACAGCCAATGGGAGCTGCTATCTGCAGCCACTGGAAACTGTGATCCCCCATGCCTGTGGAGGGGCAGGTAAATATGACAGTGTGGGGACTAACCCATGGGCCACAATTGCCCACCCCTACCCCAGGGACCCACCGACACTATCTCATCACTCACGCTCTACTTTAAGGAGCTTCGGGGGTAGCCGAGTTAGTCTGTTACAGAAAAAAACAGCAAGCAAATGGTCTGGTAGCACTTTATAGACTAACAAAACGTAGATGGTATCATGAGCTTTCATGGGCACAGCCCACTTCTTCAGATGACCGGAGTTATGACTAGGGGATAAGAAAACTTGAAATAAATAGGAGAAGGGAAGGGGGGGGGGGAGAGAAAGATGCTCTGTCACCCACCCCCCCTACCTCTATACATAAAGTATCAGGAGAAAGGGTGCTAAACCTGAGTAGATAAAGATCAAAGTCAGTGGATAGATTGATACGGCAGGAAGGATACCATTCGGAAAGCCGTTAGCACCTTCAGTGATAAAGGGTCCACCACCCCATATCTTGATTAAGCCCATTAGTAACTGAATTGAATTTGCATATGTATTATAATTCCAGGCTTCCAACATGGAATACTCTAGTCAGGAGGTAGAGAAGTGTATGTCTCCACCTGAGAGAGATGATGGCTGAGAGCTGAGGGCCGGAGCATGGGTGGCCCAGCTGGACCATGGAGAGGGACGACATGGAGAGTATAGTTGCTCTGAATTGGGATACACTGTCTCTTCATTCCACTTGTAAAGTTTCTTTGATTTTCTCTGCATTTCCCTCCTACTGTCCCATCTCTTCCTTTTTTGTATTTTAAGGAGCCTCTCTCTCACTCTGTGATTTCAAAGTCCATCTCTTGCTCTCCCCAGGTTTAATAATAGGAATGATAGGGTTCATGGTGGTCAGAGGATTATGGTTTTCCTGTTGGAGGATGACTACGGATAAGGAGCTCTAATTCACACACAAGCATCTTACTGCACACAAGCCTTGACAGTGCAAAGGAAAGCATACCCTTTTTCCCTCCACTGAAATCAAAAGCCTCCCCATCACCCCAAAGTCTTTAGTAGCATTGGGGCTTAAACACATAAATTTAGAACATACTGGCAAAATATTTATTAAGCATTCGCTCTTCCCTAAATTTATTCCAGCAGAATCCTTTTGTTAGTTGCTTGTATTCTGATTCTTTGCCCAGTCCTGCATTCCCTACGTTGGTAACACTCCTACAGAACAGGAGCATTCTGTGCAGATCTTTGTAAAATTAGTAGCTATGAGCAATGACACCAGTGATAAAGTTCTAGGTGTTGATGTGGGGTGAAAAATACCACCCTATACACCAAAGAGAGTCTTCATAATGGACTGTGGACAAGTGACACCACCATGGTGCAGGGGAACAGTCAAGCGACAGGGCACCTCTGTAGCTAGCCCATAGCTACAGGGGGCAAACACACACCCTGTTTGATCCCACTTGTTCCTGTGGAAAAGCACTTTGGAGCTAGGTAGCATATGTTGCACAGCATTTCCAGCATTTCCTCTGCATTTTGGCCCTTCCACAGCTGCAGAGGTGGGCTGAGTGGATTTCACACACACAGCTATGTGTGTGGCCAGATGACCTTATGAGCTAATAAAAAAGCACAATTTTAAATGCCATTTTATGATTAGATAAAAAAACACAAACAAACATATGTTAGTGTGAGATAAATGTCTCAAGTGCATTGTGAGATACAACGCGCTGCCAGATGCCTTCAATGACCCTAAAAGAGTGTTATCTTAATGTAATGTACACCTTTGAGTGTCTTAGTGTGGTTACTGCATAAAATGGCCTGAAACACAGTTTTGATGTATTCCTCGTGGTAGGTACAATGCAAGACTTGTAAGCGCTTCATTTAAATACGTATAAAGACACTGCTGGCATATACACTAAATTACAGACCATATTTTACTACCCTAGTTGAAGCTTTCTTTTTTTAATCACAGCTCAGGCACTAGGGCTGGGCCCTGTTGCAGTCCTTGCACCAGTAATCTCCAAGTGATGTCAATGGGAATTTTGCTTGACTAAGAGGCGCAGTATCAGAGCCACAGTAACTATAGTAATGAATGTACCAAAGGCAATGTTATTTCATTTTATAATTATGATTCATTTAAAAAAAAGAGCATGAACCATCCCATATCAGTGAGATATGAAGAACCTGTGGGCTTTTAAATCACATCCTTTGCCTAATTCTGCTCCCACGGAAGCCATTAGGAGTTCTATACAAACAGAGCAGAACTAGGCCCTACATCTCATTATGATTTATATATATTTTTTTAAAAGGCCCATTTTTCAGAAGAAAGAGCACGTGTGTTGCCTAATTCTTGGCAGTTGTCTCCTTTCCAGTATGTCTGTGGCCACCCTTCTGTAGCACTTGGAGGGCTGCACAATGTAGAAACAGAGCAGTCCAACAATGAAGTTGATGCATGGCTCTGCTAGCTTTCAAAGGAAGTGTTAAAGAATGTATGTAATGCCCTGATCCTGCCAAGACTATATACAGGCTTAACTTTACAAAAATGGAGGAGACCACGGGGACTACTTACAGTGCATAAAGTTAAGCACGTGCATAACTCTTTGCAGGATAGGGATCTGAGACAGAAATATCCCTTATCAGTTGGTATTGCTCTGAGCGCTCACAGCGGTTCTACTCATTACGCTGGCAGAGGCATCCATTAAATAAAATTCCAGAGTGCCAACCAAAGCCTCGGGTTGCATGTTTTAGCTCTGATCTACTAACACTTTCATAATGAAACCCTCTACTATAGCAAGCAACACTGAAAGCATATTTTCTCTAATGTGTAAGCACATCCGCTGTAGTTTTCAATGTTTGCCTTTCCAAAACAGTTTCTCTCCACAGTTTTTGTTTCTACTTGTTTGAATGACTATTTATTGTTCCAGGCACTCTATTCAGCAGTAAGTTTAAGCATAGTATTTCTCTGGCTTGCAAAGCTCAACTGAATAGCATCATTATTGCCATCATCTTATTGCGATTATTTGAACAGAACAATAGATGTGCCGGTTATGGCTGCTGTTAGATTATTTTCTGTACAGTGATCAGAGTTCTCTGGAATAAGCGACTTAAATTAAAAGCATGACAATTATTCATTACAGCTATGGCATACTAGTATTACATTTGTTAAGACACTTTGTTAGGTTAATTTGTCATTTTGTTCCTACATTTCCTCAATGCAGCCACAGATGTGGAATTAACAAATTAAAATTCCTGGGCTTGCCTGACAGGGGATGTGAACAGTATCACACACAGTGGGGCATGGATCCCCATTCCTGGAATCCTGCAGAAGCTCTTCTGCTGGAAATGTCACAGGTCTGGGCTCTATAGGGCTTCAAGGGAAAGCTAATGCTTTAGCATTGACATTAATAATCTATGAAGTCCACTAGTATCTGTTTCAAGACTGCAACGCACATCAGGGAGGGAAGTATTATGCAGACACAGATCGGTGGCCAACAAGAGTGTAACTCTGCAGGAGCAATTGTTCCTTTGGCCAGAAGGCACATCAAGGATCTATATGGAGATACTGGGCCTCTGAGGATATGCTGAGGTACGTACGCACATTGGAAATCTACTGTAGACCTAAAATCTTTGCCCATTCCCAGAGCTGCCCCCCACACAGGACTTTCTCTCCCTCCTAGAGTAACATCTGGTCCAACATTAATATTAATTAATTGGACTAGAAAGGTACACTTCAAGATGAAAAGAAAAAGGTTACCTACCTTTTGTAACTGTTGTTCTTTGAGATGTTGCTTGAGTCCATTCTAATTAGGTATGTGCGAGCCACACGCCATGATGGGTAGGAATGGTGTCCCTAGCCTCTGTCTGGAAATGGGTGACAGGGGAGGGATCATGTGAGGATTACCTGTTGTGTTCCCTCCCTCTGGGGCATCTGGTATTGGCCCTGTCATCTCCAGTCTGCTAAGTGATTGCACAATGTGAGGTGAAGGTATGGACGGAAGACCACACAGCTGCCCTGAAATTAATAGGCAGCAGGTTTAAAACAAACAAAAGGAAGGGTTTTTTTCACTCAGCGCACAGTCAACCTGTGGAACTCCTTGCCAGAGGATGCGGTGAAGGCTAATACTTTAACAGGGTTCAAAAAAGAGCTAGATAGATTCATGGAGGTTAGGTCCATCAATGGCTATTAGCCAGGATGGGTAGGAATGGTGTCGCTAGCCTCTGTTTCTCTGGAGGAGAGTGACAGGAGAGGGATCACGTGAGGATTACCTGTCATGATCCCTCCCTCTGGGGCACCTGGTATTGGCCACTGTCGGCAGACAGGATACTGGCCTAGATGGACCTTTGGTCTGACCCAGTATGACCTTTCTTATGTTCTTATATGTTCTGAATGGGCACTTGTGCTAGGAATGCAGCAGAAGACACTTGAGCTCCTGTAGATTACACCATCAATGCCGGGGCTGAAGTCTTGACCAAATTGTAGCACATCCTAATGGACGACATGACCAGGATGAGATGCACTGGGAAGAGATGGGAAGCCTCTTCATCCTGTCTGCTATAATGATGAAGAGCTGTGGAGACTTCCTGAATGACTTTGTGTACTTGATACAGAAGTCCAGGGCACACAGAATGTCTAGGAAATGGAGCATGCATTCTCTGTTATTGGATGCAGCTTAGGAAAGAACACCAATAGGAAAATGTCCTGATTCATATGAAACTGGGAGACTATCTTTGGGAGACATGCAAGGTGCAGGCTCAGTTACATCTTGTTTTTGTGGAAGACAATGTAAGGAAGCTCATTCTAAGCTCCCCGCTGATATGATACCTGTAGGTGGATTGAATGGGGGAGGCAGAAGTCCCATAGCTTAAGGGCTTCTTGGCACAGGGAAGAGGAGCGAGCACCACCCTGTTTATATAGAAAATCATTGTGGTGGTGTCCGTCAGTACTGACACAAATCTGTCGTCAAGGTGAGTTTGGACTATCTGGCACCCAAGACGGACTGCCCTCAACTCCCTGATGCTGATATGCAGTGATAGCTCTGCCTGGGACCACTTGCCTTGTTTTCTGATAGTGCCCAGTTCTGAGGTGTCTGTGACTAACTGTAGCAAAGGTTGTGGTTCTGGGGAACTGGTGGAGGCTCATGATGAGGGCTTGGAAATGGGACTTGGGCAGTGATGCCCTGGCTTAAGTAGAATACAAGAGAGCCCTTATGAATTCTGATCTCTGTGTAAGGGCCAGTGTGGACTTGGGCACATTCAGGATAAGGCCTAACATGAAAAAGGTGGTGTGAGCAAGGACCAAGTGTTCCTCCCCTTGTGCTTACGAGTTGGTCTTGATGAGCAAGTTGTCCAGGTATGGGAAAACTTGAACTTGATTATTGCAGAGGAAGGCTGCTACAACTGCCAGGCACTTTGTGAATATCCAACGGGCAACAGAGAACCTGAATGGGGGCACAATAAACTGGTAGTTTTGGTTGCTGACCACAAACCAAAGAAACCATCTGTGGGCGGGGATAATGGAGATATTGAAGTACATAGCCTTCAAGTCAAAGGTGGTGTACCAGTCTCCCAAGGGAAGGAATGATGGAGGCCAAGGAGACCATGCAGAACTTCACTTTCTTTATGAAAGCATTGAGGTCTCACAGACCTAGGATAGGCCTGAGCCCATCCTTGGCCTTGGTAATGAGGAAATATTGGGAGTAGAACCCCTTGCCCCGGAACTCCTGAGGAACCTCCTCTATTCCCCCTAAAGTGAGGAGCGATTGAACCTCCTGAAGTTGCCTGTGAAAAGGGTCCCTGAAGAGAAATGGGAAAAAAGGATGAGAGGGCAGGAAAGAACAGAACTGGATAGACTATTCCACCTCTACTGTGCTCAGGACCCAGCGATCAGAAGAAATTTGCACCCAGAATTGCAAAAGTGGGGCATAAAGGGGGGAAAGGGAGCTGGGAGTTGGGCTGGGCTCCATCCCCATGCATACCTTCAAAAGTTTGGTTTGGAGATCGGGGATGCTTAGATGAGTGCTGGCCCGGGGCTGAGGATTGTGATGGCTGCTTCCCGTTGTTTTTGCTCCACCATCTATTTGAAGTCCTGTGTCATGCTCCCAAAGTAGAAGCATGGAGTAGGCTGAGGCTTGAAGGGCTTTCTCTGTAGTGCTAGAGTGTGGATTTGTAGGGATTTAAGGGCTGCCCAGAATCCTTTAGACTGCATAGTCATGAGTATGTCTGCTTGGTGAAAAGGCCAGCCCAGTCAAAAGGTGGGTCCTGGGTGGTATTGTGGACCTCTGCCAGAAGCCCTGACATCCCAAAGCCATGAGCTTCTCTTCATAGCAATTGCAGTGGCCGTAGTACATTTTGCCAAGTCTGCAGAATCCAGGGCCACCTGGGAAGAGGTCTGGGCTACTGTCTCCCCCTCCTCCAGTCTCGCAGTGAACTTTTAGCAGAAGTCCGTAGGCAACAACTCCTGGAACTTGGACAGGGAAGCATACTGACAGGGAACTGGTTGGCAATGGAAAACTGGAGCCCCCGCAGCTGGACACACCTTTTGATTGAAGAGGTCTAGCTCCTTGGACTTTGGTGTGGGATCCGCTTGTCCTTGCTCTTCTTTATGACTGGTGGCATCCACCACCAATGTGCAGGGGAAGGGGGAAAGAGGTGCTTGTACCCCTTCTGTGGCACAAAATACTGGCATTCTACCCCTTTTGCCATTGGTGGAATAGAGGCCGGGATCTGCCAGAGCATCTTAGAGGTGTTTATAATGGTTTTAATAAGAGGCACGGCCACTCTAGAGGGCCCTTTGGGAGTGAATACGTCCATCTTCAGGTCCGAGTCCTCCCTGACCTCCTCAGTCTGTAAATTCAAGTGCTGATGCACCCTTCTAAGAAGGCCTCCATGGGCCCTGGTGTCCACTGAAGGCAGAGAGGCAGTTGCACCCATCACTGCCTCATTGCCAAGGATGAGGAAGATGACTGGGAAGGAATCAGATCCTCCTGCCCTTCCTACTTTCTGGTGGTCACTGGGGCAATTTCATGTGTGTCCACCGGCAGTGTCACTTCTTTTACCGAGGGTGGCACAATGACAGTCCCAGTCTGTGGGTTGGACTGCTGCAGGTCCTTATCCCTAGACTCAAGCTGTACCCCTAGATCTCAGGAGACTTATGTAGCAGACGGGGTCCCACAGGGTCCTGAAGCCTCCGAAGTCATCTTTCAGCCTTGGCCATGGGCCTGATGGTAAAGCCCCTGCCACTGGGGTGGCCATGATATAGGTGGCACTTGTTAGGCTGCGTCACCTCACAGGCAGTGCTGGGAATGGTGCCAGGATCTGGATCAGTACCAGCTCCGCCTGGAGGCATAGAATTCTGCCTCCAACTCCGAGGGGTAATTGGAGCTGGAGTTCATGGCTGAGATGCTTGTTGACAAACTTTCAGATGTCCTGGCAGTCTCACAGGTGAGCAGTCCCTTTCTGCCTTTTGTCTCTTATGTGACACTGGTGATTATGATCGGTGCCCCATATTGGATCTGGGCTTTGGTGATGATGCTCCCACCAATGCCAATGTGCTGTGAACGGAGGCTACTGGTTCCATTAGGAGGAGCTTCAGGTGAGAGTTCCTTTTCTTTGTTCTGGAATTAAATCCCCTGCAGGTCTTGCACTTCTCCACTTAACAACTCTCCCCAAGGTACTTAAGGCAGGAGGCATGTGGATCACCACGAGGCATAGGATTAACGCACTTCTTGCAGAGCTTAAATCCCTAAGACCAAGGCATGTTCTGGTCTGTGATAGAAAAGGGGGGATCCACCAATTCATTGGCTATATTGCTAAACACTAATAAGAAACTATTACACCTATTTACTGACCGTAAGGAAAGACTACTAGATGTGCACTTGCAGGAAGCAAGAGACTGAGCTGCTCCAACTACCACCACAGGTTGGCAGGGTCCTATATACGTCACCATAAAGGTGACACTCCAGGGGGCTCCACAGCTGACCTGATAGATACCACTAGGGAAAAACCTTCTGACAATGGTGCATGTGGTATGTGCACACCTAACTGGAATGGGCATGAGCAAGCACTTGAAGTGTAGTACAGGTAAGCCAAACATTTTCCCTGTCCTTCTTAGTCTGAAGTAATTGTAACAACAAAAATGTTTCCTAGGCAACGAAGGTCCATCTTGCCTCAGCACAGAGGAATGGACTACATGACTGCAACGTACCTTCCAGGCCTACATTTCTATGGTTCTATAAGCAACTCTTCCACAGAACAAAAATGTAAAATTATTGCAATAAAGCATTGGGTATGAATAATACTATACACATTATCATGGAATATATTGGAATAGTTCTTAGGAGGCACTGAGCATGTGAAACTCCTATAGGAAGTTGCAAACATTTAACAAGAATTCAGCTCCACTTAGATCTGGTCCAAAATTAACTGATGTCAACTACTGGTTTTATCAAATTATTTTAAATGGTTCTATATTTAAGATAGAGATAAGGTTTATTTTAAATACTGATAGCATGAAAGTATAATCACTTTGCAATAAAAATCACTGGTCAAATCCTGAGGGGTGCTCCTATCATAGAGCACATTTCTGGATTTAGCCCATTAGTTTTAATTAGAAAATTATTGATTCTATGAGTACACGACCTTGCAATAGCAATCCTGCTATACCTTTCATAGAATTCTGAATCATTCTAAATTTCTACAGCTCAAACAAATCTCTTAGAGTCTCAGAGACAGAGTGATGCCTTATAAAAAATTATTATTATTATTGTTTTTGTTTGATGATTTGTAAAGAATTATCACAACCATATAGTAAGAAAATCCCTAACTAGAGAAACATTTACTCTCGGGTTCTATTTGAATTGGATTTATAGCCCCTTTGTAAATTTGGTTTGCAAATAATTTAGAAGGGGAAAGTATAGACTACAGTTCTCCCATTTCATTCCTATGAAATTAATGTTTATACACCAGGATTAGTTTTTCATTGGGATGAATATTCAGTGTTGCTGGAAAATAAGACTGAAAAACAGGTACAGAGGAGCAAACATGCCAAAGAAATAAACTGGCTTTCATGATGGCATAAAGATTGTATGCCATCACCTTTCTCTCAGAAATGCAATTCTTGTAGCTGAGAGTGTGGCAACACTTTAAGTAACCATTGGAAATGACATCTTTAGAGTCCTGTGAATGACTTCATTCAGTCGAATGGAAATTTAGGATGCTACCCTACCCAAGAAAGGGGAATTTGCACCATGTTATTTCAATATTTAACCTTAACAATAGTAACCCTGCCGATGTACTACTAACAAACAAGAGAATGAGGACAAAGTACCACCACAAGAATGCTTTGGGGGTGGAAGACTACTTGCAACAGATAAGCCCAAGTATATTTTACAGGGAGAAAAGCTCAGAGCACAAGATAATATTCAGCACTGGGACCAGGGGAGCCTTGACCTCCCCGATCCAGTGAACTCCATGGTTTAGGACCACTCAGATCTCGAGGCTGCCTGACCACCTGTATTTAAGTTTTAGGTTATGAGACTAGTGAATTTCACAATAGCATATGAAAGATGTACAGCCTGCCAGTAACAGGTGAACCTAAATCCATTATCTTTAAGAAGCTGCAGAAGAAATGGATGGATATTAAACATACCCAGAATCTTGAGATGCTCCTAATTCCTGAGTAGAGGTTATATCACTTTTGAACAAATGAGGGTCAAAGAAAGAAAAAAATAAACAATTGGCACTGAGAAATAAAATCTCTATCACTACCAGAAGTAAGAAGTTGATTGTATCCATGCCTACAGAAATTTCAGCAAACATACACATTTAGGATTTCTATGACTTTTATATACATTTAACAAACTTTATTACATAGGTAATTATTTCATCAGACACACAGATGGTTATGTTCAGAGGAAAGAAAAAAAAAAGATTTTTCTCCTCTGAATCAGGACCTGATTGTATGGGTGAAAATGGAAGTATCTGTGAAAACTGCATTTCTGCGCAACAGATTCCTAAATTTTTTTTGCTGAGTTCAAATACTTTGGTGAAAAATAAAACATTACGTGTACACTCAAAAATAATAAAATTACTTATAACAAAACCAAACCACGACAGTAAAAGTCAGATAGCATGTATGCAGTGGAACCAAATTTTGGAATCACTTAACATATAATATATAGATCTTTGTCCTGTGACTGTGAGAGAATGAATGTCAATAGTTATAATCAAAGTAAAGTCTTAATATAAACATCTAGAAGAAGAGGAGTTCAAAATCCTGGCTGGAAATCTACAGATAAGAAAGTAACAGCATCCTCAAGGTAAGGAAAGAAGTTGCATTCTGTTTCCAGGTGTACAAGAGACTTTCCGTATAATCTGGATCAAAATTTTCATTAATGGCCACTGATTCTGGTTACCTCAAATTTTGGTAATCCAATATGGGATGACTTAAAGGAGACTGATTTATTGAAATTCTAATTACCCAAAAGTCCATATAAAGTCATTGGCTATGAGTGTTCTGCATCTCCAAAAATCAGACTCCTTTAGAGGTGTTTCAAGTTTGACAACAAGAAGAGAGGAACCCCAATTCACCAATCACTTTTGAAAATGCAGAGAAATGTCTGTTCCAAGATGAACCTAAGTGGAATGAAAGACTAGCCATTGGTCATTTTTCTCATCAAAGATCTTCATGATTTTGGACATGGGAATCAGAAGGCCCTCTGCTGATTGATAGTCAAGTGAGAGTTATCTTTCCAATATTGAATTACTTGTTTCAAGGAAGATTTTTAACAATTTTATGACTAGAATCCTGTGTGGATACAAAAAATATGGATCCGCATCCCATCTGCATCCACCAGGCTCAACTCATCATCTGATCTACAATCTGTGATCTGGATTTTACTTGCATCCGCACAGCAAACCATCTGGGGGCAGAGGTGGAAGCGAGGAGAAGGAAGGGTTGTGTAAGGAAGAGGCAGACAGCAGGGACTGGGGGTATGGACAGCAGGGACCTGGGGCTGGGGCTCCTCACGTCCGTGCTCAGCAGATGAGGGGGGCCAGCAGGGCTGGACAGGGCCAGCACTTGGCCTCTCCTGCGAGGAGATTTAGGACAGAGCTTGTTGTGTCCTTTCCCTGCAGATATGCAGGATTCTATTTATGACTGTGTCAAGAATCAACATACCACCCAAGTGAGGATTTCAAACACAGCCAATACCAGAGGACAGAGCATTGCCACACTGTTTAAGAGTACTGCATGCCCTCCCTCTGGGGCCAATGCCGCTAGCAAGTAGCCACAGGTCCATCCCTTCCTTTCCACTTCAGAGAATCAAGTGCTAGTGGACGTACTAAACTTGGACAGGCTTTGTGCTTTCTGAATGCTGAGCCCGAATGGAGAGGGGCTCAAGGGTGAAAAAAGGATGGTTTTGCTCTTTCTTCTCCCAATGCTTGTATATCATTACAAGGCTGGACAGAGTTTGGTCCAAAGTGACTCACCCACCCAACTGCTAACGACTATGGTTATGAAAGTTAATTTGAAAAGACAAAACATAAAAGTAAAGCAGCTCATCTATTTGATCTGTTATCAATGATCTAATTGAAATTGCTGGTACAGGTAGACTATTAAATTGTATTAGAAACCTCCACTATTAATGAAAATCAATAATAATTCAATAGGATTTAAGTTAAGTATGCATGCAAGTGGCAGTGTATCAGGAATTCTAGAGTAAAGCAAAATGTTCTTGTCAACTTTCAACCCTGGGTACTATGCAAAGTATAAACCTATATCAAAGAGGTTTTTTGTAGTTGTGCTGGGGACCCACAACATATAAAGAAGAAACATGGACAATTATTTATTCAATTAGAAATGTCTACAGATAATTAGCATCTTGAATATCTCTGTAACACACACATATTTTCCTCTATCTTACATGTACTATCTGGGTTTTGCTTGTTATTTAAATTAGATTAATGCTCAAATTATGTTAAGCAAAGTAGTCTCCTTTGTAAAATTAGCTCACATCTCAAAACCTGCAGCTTCTGCACAGGGGTGGGAAATATTCATAAAAAGGCATCAAGGACAGAAGGAAATGAGAAACATGGCCAAACACACAAGATACTGTTATTTCAACAGTAAACTTTTAAATACCCATATAAAACATGAGTAAAAGCTGACTTTATATTTAACATATGCTGTGGCATTGCTAACGTCACACATGTAACATATGCTAGCAATTTCCCTACCTCCTCCCATTGTTCCATGTTTCCATAATCCATTTCTCTCCCCCTTCACACGACACAAATAGACAATCTGTGTATAATTCTCAATACTGAAAAGTGTTGCTATGAAGAGTGAGATCCTGTAGAAAAATCAAAATAATTGGTTTACAGTCATGGATAAATGAATGGATTCTGACAAAATAAGTATTGGCCCTCTCCATTGCCTGTCCTTTGGATTTTACTCAAATATCTTCTGATGATTGAAAAAGTTTAGTTTAGTTTTTCATTTCAGCTGTGTGTGCGCTTCTGCACTTCCTGCCTGGACGTGAAGCAGAAGCAATAGAATACCACACTGCAGTTCTCTTGATATTGCAGCCTGATCAGGCAGGAAAAAACAGGAATCTTGAAAAAAAAAAATCCTATTCCTTCATTATTTATAGCCATGATTTAAAGATTAAAAGTCTATCCAAAATTTGTGAAAGTTTTTAAAAAATTACCAATCTTATATTTCAGTGGTTTCCAATCTTTTTGATCCTGGGGACCAGTAAACCCATTCACAAGCTTTTGGAGGACCGGTAACATTTATTTGCATATTTGCATATTCATTAAGCTAATGATGAATAGGCAAATAAATTGCGTCGCTGGCCCTACCTGTCCAGCGGGTTATTCTGCTCTCCCTCCTGGCCCCAGTCCCGGCCGCTTTATGGGCTGGCGCCAGCTCCCCCTGCTGCATCCAGCATTCTGTATCGGTGTGCCCAGCGGGTTGTTCTGCCCCCCCCGGCTTCAATCCCGGCCGCTTTATCAGTCAGTGCCGGCTCCCCTGGCTGCGTCCGGCGCCGGGTGTTCTGTGTTGGTGCGCACGGCGTCCGGCCTTCTCCCTGGGTCCTAGCACCAGCCAGATCTAGCCCCGCCGCCCGGGAGCATGCCTGGCAGAGATGCCGCAGTGGTGGGCTCTCTCCGAAGAGGGCCGCACTGCTGTGCTCGGCAGTGTGGGGTTCTGCTACCCCGTCACACAAATGAATCGGATCGTGTGTGATAATTTTTCTAAGGACCAGTATTTTTTTTCCAAGGACCAGTACTGGGCTGCGGACCACACTTTGGGAAACGCTGTTATATTTGGTTGAGACCTAGAGACCTCATTCTTCATTGCATTGTTGCCTGTTTCATTACTGACACACATGCACCTCCAGATCAGCTACTAGAAGTGGGCCTCATCCTCCCTGATTGGATCCACCTCGTCATCTCCAGCCTGATTCTGGCCTGCATATTTATACCTGCCTCTGGAAATTTCCACTACATGCATCTGATGAAATGGGTCTTTGCCCACGAAAGCTTATGCTCCAACACTTCAGTTAGTCTATAAGGTGCCACAGGACTCCTCGCCGCTTTTGCAGATTCAGACTAACACGGCTACCCCTCTGATGCAAAAAGGGTGTATTCTGAGTAGTAATATTTTACACCCACTTTACACAGAAGTAAAAAGCTACTTAAGGTGCAAGGAAGACAGGGAAACAAGCCCTTTGGTATGGAAGAACAAACCAGGTCTGAATTGTGTATGGTGAATATATGTTATGTGCTCTGTAAAGAGTATGATATTCATGCATCTCTTTATAAAACCTTTGTTTTATTCAAGTTAGCACCATTTTTCTGCTCCTTTTCCATCCCTAGCATCTGACGAATCCATGCTGAAGGAGGGAAGCTCAGTTTCATTTCATTATTGATCTATCAGACAAGAACTTAATCAATCTTCTTTATAAGCTATTAAAGTAGAGCAAGAGAAATGAACTCACCTGATACATTCAACATTGATTGCTTCTTTCTAAGAAGTGAATGTCAGTCTTATCTACTACTACAGCTGTGATTCAATTTTTCAGAAACAAGTTTTTTCCCTCATTAGTTTCCCAGAAATAGTGCAATTAAAAACGTATTTTAGATAAAATAAAGAATATAATCAAAATTAAATGCACAATACTTTCTCTTAAATTTCATTAGCTAAGTGACCTCTTGAGAGTACTGAGACCGCAAGCCCAAATCCAGTGAAGGAGAACCAATAGAAAGTATAACTTGTACTCAGTGCAGTGCACTAAATATCTCTGTCAGTAATATTGGTGAGAATTATGCAAGCAGAGCAGCTGTGAGTTAGAGCTGGTCAGGTATTATCCCATCAAAATTACTTTTTAAATGAAAATGTAGCTTGGGCAAAAATCAAATTTTTTCAATGAATATTTGATTCCTAGAAAAAATTAAATAAAATATTTCATTTTCGGTTGGTTTGACCTACAGTGAAATTATTTAAGGTCCTTGAACTGAACAAAATGTTTTGTTTTCAATCAGTGTAGCATTACATTGCATCCAGTTGCAGATGATGCTGTGGTGTCTCATGCCCCCATTCTTTCCTATGGGCTGGGCTACATCTCCCATAATGCAACACCATCATGATTGCAGGTGCATCATGGGAAATGCAGTCTGCCCAGAGAGCCTGACTCATAGGAGAGAAAGGGGGCAACTTAAACTACAACTCCCCATGCAACAACATATCAAGGTAAAGTTTAATGCTGAATTGGTTCAGAGTGATATACTATTTATTCAAGAAGGTGAAACTATTTTGTTTTGACCAAAAAGACTGGCTGGCACAGAAAGGGTGAGGTGTTATGGTTCCATCTCCTCCCAAAGACCTAAGAGAAAAGCCATGTTCCTAGCGGTATGCAAAATACAACAAGCCTATGCTTGGCTTCACACAGTGAAGGACTCACAGTGAGGAAAAAACCTCTGGTGCATGCTTCCCAACATCCCTACACAAGGATCCATCAGACTCTAGTCCTAAATGATTATGTGAAACCAAACAGTAGGCATATTGCTAAGCGATAATTATGGAGATGAAGTTAGCTGTGGTAGGTTGCACAGAGCTTCTTCTGGAGCTTCTCAGTGCTGCTCTGTAATTAAGCACAGGAGTGACTATTGAACAACATGAGATTCTCCTTAGTGTGAATTATCAACTAGGGAACTAGAATGAGATTCAGGAGTCCTATAGTCTATTCCTGACTCTGCTACAGGCCTACTGGCTAATCATGTGAAATCACTTCAGTGCTCCCTGCATCGGTTTCCCTATTTGGGAAATGAGGATAATAATACTGAGCTTCTCTTTAAGTGCTTAGCGATCTACTGATCAATAGCACTATTTAAGAGCAAGGTATCATTCCTAAGTGCTACCGCTACAGCCTACAAAGCAAGAGACCAAGGAAGGAGCATTAGAGTAAGCCCCATGAGTAGCAAATTCGGGCCACATGAGTTGCCAGGCAACAGGCACCTTCATGCAGCTATCCAGTGGCAGCTATAACCAGCTTGTCTCCATTACCCATTGTGACACTCTGTACCTCAACGCAGCACCCTGGAACCCCAATATTCATCACTATGATGTGATCATATGTTTTGTACAAAGTATGCCTTGTGAGGTATCACTTGAGAAGTCATGATCTGTTGAACAGCACTATTCTGTTCAGGTATGTGTGTTGCCACTGTATCTGACATGAAGTATTGCTATGGGCATGTTACTGAAATTTGTTGTGAGGTTGGCAGCAACTAACACTGGACAAATAGGCTCTGATGGCCCATTAAGGAGAATCCACTCTGGCCCTCCCAGAGTCTCCTCAGAGAGGGTACGTGTGTAATGGGGGCTGCCTAACCCACATGTCACAGCAAGGCTCTTTCTAACAACTGGAAAAAAGCATACAAGAGAGACAGTGACGTCATCACTTGGCCTCTCTCTTCTCCCCACCCATCTCCACACCTGGAAGATCACCTGTGAGCCAAAGACTTTGAACTGGGGAAATTGGTCCCAAGATGAAAGGGAATTCAGTCTGCGTATTAAGAACTGTAACATCTATTAAGGTGAGAAACAGCAAACTAATTAATGAGCTTGCACTGTCTAACAGAGTCTTGAGCAGTCTAAGATGGTATGTTTCCGGGAAGGGGGGAGGCAAGGTTGAGGTTTGGGGTGATTTGCTGGTGCCTCTCTTTATACAGGTGGGTCTCCACATGCTGATGGCTGAGTGATAACAGTGCCTGGAGGGGTTTGCTGTTTATCACTGACATAGCACTTGAGAGACAGTACAGGATAGAGAGCTAAGCAGTCTCATGGTTACAGGTTGTATCCCAGGGACCCTGTCACATCCAAGGCTTGATGTCGTTACAGATCACACTAAGTCCCACCTTACAGGGTCTAATAGGCAGCAGCCTCAGGGCTCTGGATTGGCTCACCACCCAATAAATACTGAAAGGTGCATTCCAAGAAGTGACAAGTGTTGATCTCCTATAGCTGTCATAACCATTCCTGCTCCTTGCACTTGAATTCCTGCCTTCAATCTTACCCCTATTTAGAACTCACCTTCTGACCCAGGCCTTGAAACCTGATTTAGAATCTCCCAGCCTCAGGTTTGACCCTGCTCTGACCCTTGGTCCTAACTGCCCTTGTCAGGATCTTACTAGTCAGGACTGATTCTCCAATGCCTTGTATTCAGTGCAGTTGTTTCCACTGTGACAAGTGAATGCTAAGTGGGTATTAAATGCTCGTGTTCTAATCAGACAGAATATTACACTCACTTTGCACATGTGTACAAAGCTAGATAAAATACAAATTAGTGGGGAATCTCACCCTTGCAGTGCAGTGTATAACAATTACATGGCACATTTAGTCTTCTTCAGAAACCACAATGGACCTCCTGGCTCATCTTTCTTTATTCAAGGACTAACTAACCTCGATTTTTTTTCTCCTTTTGTACTATTTGAAAAGACATTATGACTTTATCATAGGCTGCAAAATCTGTATGCCCATTAGTAATCCCAATGTGGCTGATTTAGAACAATCCCAAAACATAATCTGTAGTGTCCTATATAATGCCAGGTGTTATAGGTAGATGGGAGAAAAGAAAGACAAAGCCTAGGGCAACATTCCATATTGGCAAACCTTCAACGTTTTCTGGACATTCAACTGATACAGATCAGGAATGGATTTTGCTTAATCAAACCACGGAGCCAGCTAGAAAGGCTACAGCTGAACTCTGTTTTTTTTCCTTTTAATAGATGGACTCCCATAATATTAAACATGTACATTTTCATAGAAATTCCCTCCATCTGCAACATAAGCATATTAGGTTTAAATATCTCAAGAAGATTGCAAGAAGACACAATCATGTGTTAGGTCTTATGTTTATTTATTGCAAAACACAAGATAGCTGGAAGTCCATTATGGAAATGTTTCAGTAAATTAAATTAATTTGTAATTAATTTTCACTGGTATTTATGAGAGAAACCTTTAATCAGAATAATTTAGAGTCTGAAAATTACAATATTAACTAATAATTAAATAATAATTTATTAATTTCAATAGTTTTAATTATCTTTTGATTAAATTACCTGTTAGTCAATTCCACATAGCTTTTGATATTAATTAGCTAATTTAAGCATGATCTACAAAAGCTAATCTCCTGAGGATAAGGCATATTGTCTAAACAGGTCAACAAGAACTACTTCAAAATGTCATTTTGGCTGTAATGTTTTGAAAATTGATTTTTAAGATACTAGTTTATAAAACTTCCAGTGACAGCCCTTAGAGAAATGGCACGAGGATTAGCAGGCCTGAATTCCAGGGCTCATCACTCTTCTCATTCCCTTCCTGTTTCTGCTCAGTGCTACCCTCTTCTGATAGCAGAGTTAGGCCAAGTCTATACTTACACACCAGAGATCACTGTTCTGGCATTCGAGTTAGCTAAATCGAACACTGAGGGCACTTCTGGTCGGCACTGGTACTCCTTGCAGTCGCAATGAGTAAGGGAAGCTAACTGGAAGGTTTGCTCCTGTTGACCTCCCACTGTAAGATGGTGCCAAGCTTGGCTTAAGGTATGTAGACTCCAGCTACGTTATTTACACATCTGGAGTTGTGTGCCTTAAGCCAACCTTCCAGGTCTAGTATAGATCTGGCCTTAGTGTGAACCTATTAATCATTCAACTAGCAATGCCAGAGAAAAATGAAGTTACAATATACATTAGTCCTCTGCATCATGTCCATAATGTGTGTCAAATCCAAGCATTTAAAAATCACGAGTCAGATCTCCCAACACAAACATATAATTGGGCTCGCATCATGAGTTTTTAAAAAATAATAAACTCCAAGTCTCCTTGCCTTCAAATCTGTTATCCTTATTTTTTCCACAGTCATGAGAACAAGAAACTTACTTCTGATTGTAACTGAAAGTGGACATTCTGCTTCAGAAGTTGCAGTTTTAAGAAAAAATACCAAATATCATTAGATTCAATTAAATGAATAACTTGTCATGAAAGTTGTAAGCCTCCAGAATATCTCAAGTATCCAACATATCTGGATACTGAATAATAGGAAGGGGTCTGATTTTCAGAGGGCAGCTACTAAACACTTCCTGAAAATCGGGCCTCTTCAAGGGGTCTGGGGACTGAAAATAATGAGTCACTTTTGTAAATGCTGGGCATTATGTTTTGCTGGCAACACTTAACTTTATGTCCTTCGTTATCAGTTCATGAGTAAACAATCTAGAATTTTGACAGATGAGCCCATGGTAAGGCTTTTTTAAATCTAAAAGATGGGATACAGAAACACTTTCACATTAAAAATGAACATTTTTCCTAGAACCAGTATATGTCCAAAGGAGAGTGGTGAACCAAATATTGCAAACCTTACTACTTTTGTGACTCCAGTGGAGCTACTCAAGGATGATTCAAGTGAGCAAGGGTCAGATTCTCAAAGGTATTTAGGCATCTAAAGCTGGAGATAGGTACCTAATGGAATTTTCAAAAGCACTTCACCTTAAGTGTTGCAAGATATGCTCTAATTAGTGCAACAGGATATTAGTGTATGTCATAATGGAGATAAACTGTTATGTATGATGTTTTAGAAAGAATACATTAAAAACAAAAAAAAAACTGACATCTTAAACAGAAACCATTCTTGGTGCTGGGGTCATATTGGCATTTACAGGGTTAAACTGGCTAATTCTGCAACAAAGGAAACAATATTAGCACAGCTATCCATGTAAACGACATTAGTAGCAAGACAATTATCTTCTGAATTATTTTATTCCAATTATATTTTGATATAATTCAAGGTCTAGTGATTTTTTTTAATGTTTGCAGTCCTATAGTTTACTACCGTAAAAGCAATCAGTCACTTGCTTGTCGGACACCCAGTGGTTAGAACAGTTTATTCATCTATGTGAAAAATATACAATGTATATTTGCCCTTAAGACTATGTTTGATTATTATTGTAAGTGATATGTAATTGTTTTAAAATTGTTGAACATACTTTAATACAGTGCTTGATGCTATATAGTTATTTAAATGGCCATTTTATAAGCAAGTTTGATTGACACACATCATTCATCTCTTGATTTTCAGAAAAGGTGAAAGGTAAAAAGTGAGAAGTGAAACATGAAAAGTAATATGCACTTATTAGAGATGTATTGTTTACTTATTAAAATATCCCACAGAAACAGTAATTTAAATTTAAAAAGCCCCAAACATGAAAAGTTATAAAAAGTTCAGGAATCCAATCCTGTTTCTACTGAAGTCAAACACAAAATTATCATTGAATTCAGCAGATTCTGTTTTGGAACCTAGATTGTTCAAAACAGGATTTCCAGAAGAACGTGTCAAGAATAAAGACTAGTGAAGACTGCTAACCCCATCCTATTTCTAAATGTGACAGCTCCTCTGATGAACATAGGGCTTCTCTAAATATAGATTGCACTGGTTTAACTAAAGGCATGATTTTTAAACCAGTTTAGTTCAACCAGTGCATGAAGTGCTATTATTTTGATCTGATTATTAAAAAAAACCCTACTATTGTCATCATATAACAATCTATCTATATTTTTTAGAAAGATCTGTCTGTGAGTCCATTTGTTCAAGAATTCCTTCTAAACAGTACGAGCTAGGACTACCAAATTTGGTATGCAGCTGCCTCTTATCCTAACTTAAGGTAAGGTTGGGGTTTAGTTGTTCCAGGAAAATAGGAAGTGCCTGGAATGGGACTGTTTTCCATAACATGGAAAGGGATGGGGCTGTTCAGAGGGACTGTGATACAGAGAGTGATTACTGGGGGCAGTGAGCACAGGGAAAGCTATTCTACACAGTGACCACTGGAGCCAGCTGCACCAGCAAGAGAGTGATCATTAGGCTGGGACTCGCCATCTTGCCTGCCATCAGACTGGTAAGTAGCCCCTCTGCCTCAAACCCTTCCCACTCCAGCCCTTGGCCGCAGTGCTGGAAGGGGGAGGGATGGAGAAAAGAGTCCTACCAGCTGAGGGAGACTGGAGAGGGGGGAGAAAAGGCAGAGGGGTCTGAGGAGGGGAAGGTCCCTGCTGGCTGGGGGTTAGAGAGGCTAGAGGGGAAGGAAAGGCTGGGAGGAACTTGGGGGGAGAAAAGACCCCACTGGATGGAAGTGGGAGGCCCTGCCAGATGGGACCTCTTTCCGTGAGTCCTTCATCCTCTCCAACCCTCATTCTTGAACCCCCCCCACATCTACAATTTCCTGCCCTGAACCCTTCTTCAACCCTCCACCCTGACTCCTGCACCCACCATGTTCAAGCCTACTGCCCTGCCCCCCCCCCCAATCCAAGTCCCTACCCTGACTCCTGCACCCCACACACCACCAGCCCCCTGCCCTGCAGGAACCAAGAAACACTGAGTAAGTCTTCTAGTATTATATACTACAGTAATGCCTAGAGGCCCCAACTGAGTTGGGGACACCACAGTCCTAGGCACTGTACAAATATAAAAAAGAGATACACTCTGCCTTGTAGAGCTACAATCAAAACAGGAATGTAAATAAGAGCCAGTGAGAGCCTCCACCTGGTAAACCCAGCAGCATTCACAGCAGGGACTGCTGCAGTGGGAGAGTTTGGAGTAGAGATGTTAAATTTAGTTTAATCAACTAATTGACTAGTCGATGGATTTCCATAGACTAGTTGATAAGCATGGGAGCCGCAGTGGGGTTAGCTCCCAGCCCCAGGAGCTAACCGCACTACAGCTTTGCCTTTTAAATGTATTAAGAGCTGGTAGGCTCTTAATACATTTAAAAGGCTGAAGCTCAGCAGGGGAGGGACCCAACACGAGCCCGGACAGCTGATTCCTGGCTCGCACCGGATCCCCCCACTGTGCAACATCCTTGAATGTACAAAGGCTGGAGCACAACAGGAGGACCTGGCACAAGCCAGGAATCAGCTGTCCCAGCTTGTGCCGGATCCCTCCTGCTACTCTTCTGATTTTTAAATATTTTAAGAGCCAGTGAGCTCTTAATACATTTTAAAAGCATCAGCTGATTCCCGCTTTGTGCCTGGTCCTCGCTACCCCTGTGCCTTCCTTGCACCCTGCAGAGACAGTGCTGGGGGGAACCAGCTTTTCAGCCAGCTCCCTCCAGCACCAGTTCCTACTCCCCCCTTGCTGCCTAGCAGAGGCAGAGGGGGGTGGGGAGGAGTGACTAGTCAGCTTTTGCTTATCAGATAGTCTACTAGTCGCTAACATCCCTAGTTCAGAGCCCATCCTACATATGGGAGTGTGTGTGCACACGCATATGTACATACACACACACACAGGTGTATGTGTATAGTGGTCAAATGTGTAATGCCTTCACAACTGATAAACAATGCGCTAGTGTTAATCAAGAATAAATATTACATGTTTATGTATTTGCAAAGGCAACATGGTAAAACTATAGCGGGAAACTCTATACATACAAGCATTTGCATATATGCACAGTACTTACAGACAGACAGACAGACACTCATCTCTTTCAAGGCTGCTATATTGGCTTTATCTTTCTTTAGGCAAGTATATCTAAGAGGCCCAAGGAAATTGAGAGAGGTCATTCTTTAAGGAAGTTGTAATTGTCCCAATTCACATTGGTGCAGCTCCTAGTACTGGTTGTATTCATTGTCCCATTAATAAGTGTATTATTAATATCATAGCTCATGTGATAGTCCTCTTAGTATACATATTTTTGACAGAGTAAACCTAAAGGGGCAAAACACCACCCTTTGTATGATACACATTTACCTACACAAGCAGTTTTTGCAAACCATAGCTAATGTGTGCAAATGACAAAATTTACATAAACAAAACTCATTTGTCCATGGAAACTGAGCACAAATCAAGTGTGAATAGACTTTGGAAATGCAAATTTTATTTCACAGGTAAAAGCGGATTTCTACACTAAACTGTTGAGCCCTACACAAATAGAGGATGTTTTGAAAATTTAGCCCTGCCAGTGGTGTCAACAACTGTTTAGAAGCAAGTGTTCAAAGTGCGACAATGTTTTACTCACAAACTCCTACTCACATTTGCAAAAGGGCAAAAATCTTACCTTGTACTTCAGAAGTAGGGTAATGTGACACCAAGCTGAAAACAGACTCTGTTCTCCCCTACATAATTGAGCTAGCTAGGCCGGGACTTATTCCATTATCTAGGAAGTGCACATGCCCTGGTGTGATATGTACACTACTCCTGAGGGAATTCTGTGTCATTGCACATGCACAGAATTCATAGCCCCCGCAGATTTCTTTGCTTCCCCACAGGAAAATGACTTCTGATGGGGAAGTAAAGGGAAGTCGCAAAAGTGGTCACGAGTCCCTTCTAAGTAGTGCAGGCAGATTGGTTTGAGCACCCAGAGCAGCTATTAGAGACGTAAAATCATTGCTGGAGTGGGGGGGCCAGGGCAGTCATGCATGTCTGAGAGAGAGAGAGAGAGAGAGAGAGAGAGACTATGCTTGTGGAATGTTCAACATGGCAGGGCAGGGCTTTGGGGTATTTCTGAAGAGGTGGGTGTGGGGCAGGCTCTGTTCTCAGGCAGAGCAGAATGTAGTAGTCTGCCTGCTTAGTGAATTGTTCTCATTGCTCTTAGTGAATTCCCTCAGGAGTATAAAACAGGCGTGAAATTTTTAAGGATCTTTTACATTGCCAGAGTGGTGCAGAGGAGCCTATTGATAAAAAAAAATTGTATGGCTTTATAAATGCTTGTAGTACTTTAGTGATTAGAACTGGTCTACATTTTTGGACTGAAAAAATGTCCTATCAAAATGTAGTCCATGAACTGTTTGCTACCAACCTATCTGGAGATGGTCAGTAGTCAATATAAATTGTGAGTTTGAGTCCCCTCACTCACCCCTGATGTAACTCTGAGCATATGGCTGCATATGTTTGTTGACTAACAACTCGAAGTAAAGGGCCAATACTAACTACATTACCATCAGAGGGGATTTCCTTCAATGCTCCCCAATTCCATGTTCAATCCATTATACTTCAGTTTACATAAAATTACCAAAATATTTGAAACCAATGTGATTATATTGCTTTATTTTAAGAAATAAAATATGCAGAATTTTAAAATATTGTGCAAAGAATTTTTAATTTTTTGGTGCAGATTTCCCACAGGAGTAGAAAAACATGACTGTTTTGCTCCTATTCAGTTTATCTTGTCACTTTAATTTGTGTGTAAAACAAGAAGCATGTGTCTTCTTACGGAGAAGAGTGGCATCTTTGGATTTGTGAGATTAAAAAATTGGCAACCCCAAACACCCTAGCTCTGTCCCTTCCCTGAGGCCATGCTCCTTTTCTGAGTCCTCACTCCCTTCCCCCCACTCACTACATTCATTCCCCCTCTCTCAGTGGCTCACTATCTACCACCTTCACCCTCAGAGGGTTGGAGTGCAGGAGCTGGTGAGGGCTTCAACTGGGGTGCAGGCTCTGAAGTGGGGACAGAATTTAGGAAAGGGCTCCAGGCTGGGAGCTGGGGAGAGGGCTCCGTATCAGGGTGCAGGTTCTGGAGTAGGGCCAGCGATGAGGGGTTTAGAATGCACGAGCTGGCTCTAGGCTTGATGTAGGGCTGAGGGATTTAGAGTGTATGAGGAGGCTATGGATTGAGGCAGGGGATTCATGTATAAGAGAAGGGTGAGGGCTCCGGCTGTGGTGCAGCCAGGGTTCACTCTAAGCTGCTCAACTGAAATATGCCTAATAAGCAGCAACCTGCCACAGCAGCAACCTGCTCCTCTTTACACCTCTGCCCCACCCATAAATCCTGTGTTCCGGCAGGGATGGGAGGAAGGCAGCTCCATGAATTGCTGTTCTTCCCCCTCACTTCCCTCCTGGAGCCGCAAGGGACTGAGGAGGATGCATAAGAAGGGACTGAGGAGGATGGATATCTGTGGCAGAATTAGAAGCCCAGAAGAAAGTTGAAAAGATTGGTTTAATTGTATCACTATAAACCCCTCTACAGCAAATAGCTTCTATATACAGTCACATGAATTAGGTCTCTGTTGACATAACCTTCAATGTTGTATCTCTAGCTTTGTAGATGTATAAATTGGAAAGATTCTAGAAATAGGACATCAAACCCCATAAAAATGCATGTTAACAAATTAAATATTTTGTCCAAAGAGGTGTTGGCCTGACATTTATTGGGTTAAAAGTCTAGGCAATGCACGTCCTTTGTTTACATACAAATGCATTATCGATTTATAGTAGCTCATTCATTTGCTTGAAAAAGTCTGGATCTAAAATTGATCCTCAGTTTTAAGCCATGCATACTGTGAATCTGACAGCCTGGAATGTTCTTAAAGGGATGTGCCTTGCACAAATACAAAAAAGGAAAAGTGCAAAGCTCTGCATTGCAGAGTACTGAGGAGATATTTAACAATGTCAATTAAACATGAGAATCTGTGTCTCAATTAGACTTTTACCAGTTTTCAGAGTAGGGCTTCTGTAGCATGTGTCATGTTTCAGCAGCTCTGTAGACTTTTGCTCATGCCACCATCTTTTCCCATCTGTAGACATATTATGCACACTTATTTTGAGGCAAGTGAAACTAAATCTGGAGTCCTGTGTGTGTTAAAGCTTCCTGTGTTTACATTTCTACTAATATGAACTTTAAAAAATACCAAGAAAAGGTTCTTAAATTTAACAGATGAAGGCAAGCAGGCTAAAGAAACCTATTTATTTAAATATTCAAAACAATCATTTAGTGCCCAATCATCTTTCTGGGCTATGCAACTGAGTAACTCCAGAAGAGCCACAGCCACACCCCCAGGGCCTGAGTGGTCCTGAACCAGGGCATTTGCCAGATCAGGGGAGCTCAATGCCAGCCCTCTGCTGCCAGCCTCTAGGCTCCCCTCCTGGCCGCCAGCTCCCAAATGATGGGCTCTGCTCCCAGCTGCCAACCTGACTCCACTCCTAGCTGTCAGGCTCTGAGCTGCCACCCCAGCTTCACTCCTGACCACTGGCCCCACTGTCACCGGGCTGCTGGCTGGCCCCTGTACCATGCCAGGCACTGCTTCCAACCACCAGCCCCCCTGCTGCTGGGCTCCCAGCCACCAGCCCCCATGCCACTGGGCTCCCAGCCAACAGACTCTGGACTCCTGACTGTTAGGGCTGTCAGGTCCAGTGATCTGAGATCATGATTCTGCTGTCATGATTTTTCTCCCGAGTGCTCCAACCCCAAAGCTCCCATGGGGTCTTTGAGGATGCCGGACCAGAGATGTTGCTGGACCAGAGAAGTTCAACCAGTAGAAGAAAATAACTATTACCCCATGTCCCTTGGTCACTGTAAACCTCCAGACTTCACCTCCTGCAGACATAGCACCCGGAGACACAAGTACTGAAACAAGGGGTCCTGGGACTGCTGCCACATCCTGTGGTTTGACATTGTTTCCAACACATACCGGGTTTACAATCTGATACAGTGGCTCTCAGCACCCCAATTGTACAAATTGTTGCAACATCCCTGCAAGGAGCAATCGGGGTGGCTCTTTCAGAGGCAAGGCACAGGCTCCTTGTGTTTTAGTGCTTCCTTCATGACCCCTTGGCACCTTCCTCTATTTGGATTACCTATGCTTCTAAAAGGAGGAAAGTGCACAAGCCATTATGCAGGTGTTTTGCAGGCACTCACTGATCAGTGAATTCAGAGTGTATTTATAATACCTGATTTAAATTCACTGAGAATTGGTTTGGGCCCTTATGTCATGTCTATGACCTCGATACCATAAGCCAGAACAAGAAAGCATAGCACATAGCATAGTGCTGAATGTACAGTTTGACACATTAAGTTCTAAAGGGACAGCTAAATGGGGCTTTATGGACATCTATCTGATTGCAAAAAGGATAATGGAGTCATAATTTCACTGCAAATTTTAGCCTAGAAATAATATGGATGTCTGGTTTATAAAGTGATCAAAAGTGATTTTAAATGAGAAATTGACACCCGGGTAATCTCCACGTACAATCATTACCAGGCACCAGTGTTCCCTGTAAGCTGAGCACTTGGGTGACGCCCCCGAAGAGATTCAGGTGCCACCCAGATGATTAGCAGAGCACCCACAGCCACCAGCATGCTTATCTATTGATGGTGCACATATGCACATATCTCGGCGCACATAAAATTTATTCTGCATATGGATGGGAAAAGTTAGAGGGAACATGGGAAGGCACTATTTTATAACTTACTGCCAGTTTCACTTTATTTCCAATGTTCACATATCAACAATTTTTCTAAAGAAAGCCCCAGAAACAACCTCTTCAGATTGTATTGGTGGTTCCCTTCCTTAACGGGTTGAGAAATTGAGTGCTTGTAGAAAGGAGCCCAATATACTTAGGCCAAACCTTAAAACGGGTGATGTACTTAGAGTTTTCTTTGTTTTTGTTTTTTAATAAGAGGGAAAAGAGCCCGTATGGAAATAAAAGTGCTTCTTAATAAGTTTCTGAAAAGCATTGAACAAGACATTAATAACAAAGTGAAATGATAAGCAGGATGTAAGTCTGTGAAAAATTCTATATTTGTATTATACAAGCATTGTTTTCATTCTTGGCACCTTATTTTTCATGTACATAAAGAGAACGCAAGCTACAGCAGGGTGAGACAAAGATCAATGCTGAATGTATTACTTGGCACTGGTCAGATTCAGTTTAATAAGAAAAGAATTGATCCATTAAGCTAAACCTAATTCTTGGCCGAAAATGGTTGAAATCCCTACTTTATATTGCTAGCTTCATAAAGACCTACAATATCTGGAAGAAACAACTCAGAGCTGAGTTTAATAAGATTAAATGTATTGCAAATATACTTAACAAGAATCTATCTAGTTGTTAATGATTGCTATTAATATCAAACAACTTTTGTATAGAATTTTTTATTAGAGTAGTTGTAAAATATAGCCATGCGAAATGCAATATAAAAAGGGTTTTAGGTAATTTGTAACAGCTACAATTGCAGAACCAAAACTTTAACCTACAAGTTATAGTAATTTATTTTATCAATCCAGTTTTTCACACAAGTGCAATTCAATTTGTAAAGTATTTAAGTGCCAGTCATTAACATTGTATAGCAAAGTGCAGAAAAAGAATCTACTGTATATGATTGTGTTATTATATGTGAATATACTGAAATTATTTTTTTCATTCAGCAAGCTTTGAGATCTGTTGTTTAGAAAAAAATCGTTACATTTTAACTTTAATATTATTTCTATGAACTTCTCCTGAGTTTTGACATAGCTCTGGTAACTAAAAACAAGTACTGATACTTTACATCCCTTTGACTGTACAGAGTATCATTAGTCAGCATGAATTTGCTTCTGTAACTGCTTCTTGGCAGAGTAATTTCCTGTACCAAGTTAACAGATGACAACGTCACTAGAAAAACCAACATTACAACAATAATAAATATTATTGATGATTTCAGCAGAGTGATATAGGATTGCATGAGTATAGAAATTAAACTACCTTTTCCCCTTACGGGCAAGGCAGTTGCTGAAGGTCAGTGTGGTAGCACAACTGCCAGGTATAAAGTCATGTTGCTATTATTGCGTTTTTTCCTTTTCTGTGGATAAACAAACTTCCAGTCCTTGCAATCTGACACCTTTCACAAACATTAAGTTTGTTTCAATAGGATGGAATCAGTCAGTGATGTTTGTAAACTAGATACGGGATTTTCCTTATACAATTCATGGATTATAAAATTGGGAGAGACCACTGAGGTCATCTAGTCTGACCTCCTGCATAAACACAAGCCATAACATTCCTGTATGAACTACAGCCGATCTCTTAGAAATAAAATCCAATCTTCATTTTAAAATTTCCAGTAGAGGAAAAGTCACCACAACCTTTGCTAATTTGTTCCAGTGATTGCACACCCATACAATTAACAAAATTGTCAATTATTTCTAATCTCAATATATCTAGATTCAACTTCCAGCCACTGGATCTTATCTTTTTGTCTCCTATGCTGGAGTCCTCTATTATCAAACTTCCATTCCCCATTGTGACCAAACAGAACCATATGCACACACTACTGAAATAAGGCATATTTTGTGCAAAGATTATTAGTTTTCAAATGATACGTCACAGCTCACTGGTCAATAATATCATGATGAAATGTACATAGCAACATTAGATGTAAAGATATGAATATAAGCAGAAATCATAACTAAAATGTATTTACCAGACAAGTTTGGGGAGTGGGTAATCCTGTTTCTCAAAGCTAAGGCATAAGCTGATGCCTGTTGCTCTTATGTCATCAAAATGGATGGGCAATCACCTAGCATGTGGCCATTCCTTTGGCAGAAGAGGAGGGCAGGAACAAAGCATATTAGCACCTTAGCAAAGGGTGGCTGAACTATAAAAGTGAGGGCAAAAACATTCCAAGTTATCACTCCTTAACCATTTCTCTTTCTTTCATCTAAGGCAACAAAAGAAACAGTCATTTGACTTTTCTGACATCCTGACATGAAATTTGGCCAGCCCTATTGCTGGGAGCCAAGTGGTAAGGATCTTGAGCCAAACCTAGTATATTAAGCTTAAGCATTAGGTTTTTTTCTTTTTTCACCCTGGTGCCAGGGTCACCCACTGCATTCCATGCCTGCAGCTCTACCACACCTACTTCCTAACGAAAAAAAAAAAAAAAAAAAAAGAAAGAAAGATCCTGTAGAATCTTAGGGTATGTCTAGACTACATGCCTCTGGCAACAGAGGCATATAGATTAGGCTACCCGGCATAGGAAAATGAAGCGGCGATTTAAATAATGCCTCGTGGGATGAGGTTTACCAGGGAGGTCGACAAATGCCTTTGATGTCGACTGCGGAGCATCCAGACTATCCGCGCTTAGCCGACAAACAGCTGATCGGCTCAGCTCGGCAGCCATTTAAATTTAAATGAAGTGGTGAAGTAGTCTAGACATACCCTTAGAGACTAACAAAAAAATATAGTATTATGAGCTTTCATGGACACAATCCACTGACCGACAGTCAGATGAGTGGAGCAAAGGGCCAGATGTACAAAATATATAGCAGAAAACAAGGGGAGATGGAAAAAAAACCCTGTCAATTAAAGTGTCCGTGGTAAATGAGGCTATTAGAGAGGGCTGTAAGTGCCTGATATTTAGCTTTTGATGTTATTTGTGTGTTGAATACAATGGCCTATCCAAGAAATGTCTTTGCTCAGTCCCTGGGGAAATGTGTCAAATTTGCATATGAAGGCCAGTTCCACAGTCTCGCTCTCTAGTTTGTTCCTGAAATTACTTTGCAAGAGGACAGCCATTTTTAAGTCTATTAATGAGTGCTTGGGCAAGTTAAAATGTTCTCCCAACAGGTTTCTGTGTATTACCATTTCGAATATCTGATTTGTGTCCATTAATCCTTTGTTGTAGAGACCCTCCAGTTTGGCCAATATACGTGGCAGAAGGGCATTGCTGGCACTTGACTCTGCACAGGCATATACCACATTAATGGATGTGCAGTTGTATGAGCCTCCGATGTGGTGGCTTATGAGGTTAAGTCCTGTGATGATGTCGCTTGTATAGATGTGTAGACAGAGTTGGCACTGCAGTTTATTTACAGGGACAGGTTCCTGGGTGAGTATGATGAAGGTGTGCTGTGTTATTGCTGGAAATAATTTGTTTCGGGTTAGGGGGTTGTCTGTAGGCAAAGATTAGCCTGTCTCCCAAGGCCTGTGAGAGTGATGAATCGTTTTCTGGGATAGATTGTAGATTGTTAATTATGCGCTGGAGAGGTTTAAGGTGGGAGCTGTAGGTGATGACTAGTGGTGTTTTGTTATTTTGTTTGTTGGGCCTATCTTGAAGAATCTGATGCCTGGGTACTCATCTGGCCCTGTCAATCTGTTTTTTCACTTCCCCAGGTGGGTATTTAAGGTTTAAGAAAGCCTGATGGAGATCCTATAGGTGTTTGTCTCTGTCTGTGGGACTGGAGCAAATCCGGTTGTATCTGAGGGCCTGGCTGTATACAGTGGATTGGTAATGTGTCCTGGATGGAAGCTAAAGGCATGTATGTAAGTGTAACAGTCTGTAGGTTTCCAGTATATGGTGGTGGACATGTGGCCATCATGTAATTGTACAGTAGTGTCAAAGAAGTGGATCTCTTATGTGGACTGGTCCAGGCTAAGGTTGATGGTGGGGTGGAAGTTGTTCAAATCCCTCTGGAATTCTTGATTCTGCACAGGCATATACATTAATGGATGTGCAGTTGTATGAGCTTCCGATGTGGTGGCTTATGAGGTTAAGTCCTGTGATGATGTCGCTTGTGTAGATGTGTGGACAGAGTTGGCACTGCAGTTTATTTGCAGGGGCAGGTTCCTGGGTGAGTATGATGAAGGTGTGCCGTGTTATTGCTGGAACATACAATGAAGATGTCGTCATGGGTCCATACGATGAAGATGTCGTCAGTGTAGCGTAAGTAGAGTAAGAGTACTAGGGGGCAAGAGCTGAGGATACATTGTTCAAGTCAGCCATAAATATGTTGGCATATTGTGGGGCCATGCAGGTACCCATAGCTATGCTGCTGACTTGAAGACATAAATTGTCCCCAAATTGAAAATAGTTGTGGGTGAGGACAGTCACAAAGCTCAGTCACCAGGTGTGCAGTGGTGTTATCAGGGATAGTGTTCCTGCATTCTTGCCTACTCCATGGCAGCCCTAGGCTTTGCCTGTTTCCAAACTCCTGATTCCTAACCCCTGGTCCTGAACATTGGCTAGCATCTTGACCCTGATTCTGGTTCTAACTTTTGGTTCTGTTTTGGCTCCAACACTTGGCTGGTCTCCTTACCATGCCTCCAGTTTTGCACCAGGACTCTGCTCTTACCAGCAGGACAGAGTACTGTTTCAAGTACTAGACTGTACCACCTATAACTCAGAGTGACAATAGGAATCAATCCTTCACCCATGATTTTAGTGAAAGAGAACTCAGCAGGAGTCAGAGAGCTGGGAATCATCTAAAGGAAGCACTGTTCGTAGTCTAGTTAGGGTTCCAACCAAAATTACAATGAACCCAAAATGCAAATTTAAAAACTCTGCAAAAGGAATCTCAGGAAATGCTGGATAAAACTGAATGGGAAGCAGCACTGGATGAAAAGGAAAGAGAAAGAAAATTAACAAGTGATTAAATCAGCTATCGTATGCCCAAAGGTTATGTGTGCCATCCAGCAATGAGAACAGTTTGTAATATAGTAAGGAAAAGGCATATTTAAGGAATAAAAAAAGTCAGATAGAGAGGAAAACTGGAAAGACTGTAGCATGAAGTTATGAGAATGTAACAAAGTGATAAGGAAAGTAAGGTACAAATGAAAGGAAAAGCTCACATGAAGTTAGGATACTGTAAGGCAGGATTATTTCTTTTCAATTACATAAGGAACTTAAGGTCACAGAAGGAGAAAGAAGAGCACCGAAAAATGGTAATGATAGTTTTCTGACAAGAAGTAGACATGGCTTGTACAATGAACTGTCTATTGTCCAGAAACCAGGGTGGGAATAGATGACACAAATGTAAATTTCCTGAGAGAGGAAGAATACTGAAGAAAGACGGTATTACACTGGAATTGTCATTAAGAAATTAGAAAGTCTGAAGGCTGACATAACTCCAGAGACAGACAGAATTAACTCAGATGGGTATGTCAGAAGTGACAGGGGAAACAAATATATTTAAAACCTATTTGGAAATATGAGCTGGACTGAAAAGAGGACCATGATTCTTACAACATGTTAAGATTAAATCCATCTTGGAAGCTACTAACCACTAAGATTGACTTCACATCTGTGTAATATCCTTGAAACACTATTCTTCCAAAGGAGAATAAGGAAACAGCTGCTGTAACTGCGAAAGGAATTGCTAGCTTGGCCTCACAAGGGAAGATCATACCTAAGAATGTCCTCAGCCCTTTTTAAAAAGAATTAAAAATTATTGATCACAGTGGAAGTTATAGACATAATTTCTACCGTCTTTAGAAAAGCTTCTGATAGATTTCCACATAAAAGACTAACCTACAAGGTCAGTAAATGTGGGAACAATCAGTAAGGTGATAGAATACATTGAAGAGATAAAAACTGGTAGAGCAGTCAATGAAAAAGAAAATAATAAAATTCAGCACAACTTAACTAAGACAAAGTAAAAGCCTGGGCGTAGAAAAGACATTCACAGTAGACAAATTTATGCTAATGAACCAAGTGGCAAACAATAAGAAAAGAGAATCTGCCTTTGAAATGCATAATCACTAAATACACCAGCCCAGCTCCTACTCTCATTTACACTAGAGTAAAACTGTAGGACTCCATTGACTCTAAATGACTTATTCCTGGCTTTCACATGAGTCAGAGAGAGGAGAATTGGGAATAAGAAAAATTAAGAGGGAATGAACAATTCTTTATAAAGCACCCCAAATTGTGGGACACGTGAAAAGAAGCATCACACATAAGCCTATTACATTTCATCTTGTTCTGTCTTTGGGCAATATGAGACTATGTTGTTCTGTTGGCATAATGAAGGCACTCGAATCTTAGGGCCTATTGCAAAGCCCACTGAACTCAATGGCAGCTTTTCCATTAACTTTAATTGGCTTTGGATCAGGCCTGTTTTCACTGAAATAAGATAATTATGTTGGGAATAATGGAGACAAAAAATTGCTATCACGTAATCCAGAGATCGATACATTATTTGTACCACAGATGTTTTCTCTGCCACAGTTTAGGAAAACTGTGTTTTATATATGTAGAATAATAAATTATGAATGTATATGAGTTAATATTTATTTCCCGTAATTATCATATTTTAGTGAATTGCTCAGGTGCATTGGTTAAAAAGAATTTCCTTTATCAACATTAAATCTATGCACTGACAATTTTATCTGCTATCACCCGAATTCTTGTGCTATGAGTCCACCCAATTTATCTTCGCTATATAAATTGACATTTTGTATACTGCGATGACGTCCATTTTTCTTTGGCTCCTTTCTAAACTAGTAAGTCCCTTTCTTTTCAATGCCTCTTCATGTGAAAGTTTTTGTTTCTAAAGTTTTTGTTGCCCATCTCTAAACCACCCTTTTCTACTGTATTTTTAAGGTGACCTGAACTGAGCAAGAACCACTGATTTATACCTATAGCATTATAATATTTTCAGTATTAAAATATTCTCCATGTTATCCTCCTAAGAGATTGATCATTCCCCACCAAAATTGGAGGGAGTTTTAGCATTGATTTCAATGGAGGTCAAATCAAGCCCTCTTTTGACTGCCATTGCATATCACATAGAGGTTTTCACTGAGCTGATTCATATTGTTTTTTCTCCAAATGATAACAGTTAGTTTAGAACACAACAATGTGTAAGAGAAATTTAAAATACTCTCTTGTGTGTTTTGCCTGCATTTTTGTCTTCCATGATGCTGCTCATTCATCTAGCATTGTTAGGTTCCTCACAGACTTATAAAAATCTTAATGAATCTGAATAGTTGTACTTTATCTGTAAATGCTTTTCACGTTTCTCTCCATATTACTGAATATCAATACAGTAAACAACACCATTCCTAATACAGAACCTTCGGGAACCCTGATGTTAACTAGGCCAGCTTGTCAGCTGTTTTTTTTTATCCAGTTTTATTGATGCACTCAATTATTAGATCAGAGAGGTATGATTTTAAAGAATCCACGTTCCTTTGTTGCTAACATAGGATGTTCAGCTACATGTATAAGAATCAGGCTTACCGACAGGCAGCTCTAAAAGCTGGGGGGATGAAGTGGTGCCTCCAAGCAGCGCTGAAGACAGGCTTCCCCATCCCCACTTCTTCTGCCTATTTGATAGGCACTTCCGCATTCCTCCCCCTGCTGGGGCTCTTGTGCATTTCAAAGGAGGAATGTGGAACTCCGGGTGCAGCCTGGAGCCAGCAGGAGGTCCCGCTGACTCCAGGCTGCTCGCAGGTGCTAGCATTGAAATGCACAAGAGTCCCTGGTGGGGGCTCTTGTACATTTCAAAGCGGCAGCTTAACGTAGAGCCCGGGGTCAGCGGGGGACTCAGAGCCCCCCGCTGACCCTGGGCTCCATGCTGTGCTGCCGCTTTGAAATGCCACGCGGAGCTGGGATCAGCTGGGGAGTCCCCAGCTGACCCCAGGCTCCATACACACAGCACCGCACAGCTGATCTCAGGATCAGCTGTGCAGCTGCCCCTTTGAATCGACGCCTCAGCATTTCAAAGCGGCAGCACCACACAACTGAGCCTGGGATCAGCTGGGGATCAGCACTGGCCTTTAAAAACTGTACTCTTAAATATTCTTTTATAAAGCTAACACCTTGGATGAATAGAGGATGGGATTCATACCCATTGCAGCTGCTGCTGGCTAAAGATGTTTTACATAAATTGATATGAAAGAACAAGAGTTATATGTGGATAGAGAGAATAAACTAAAGGTGTTATTTTCAAAAGTGCTTAGTTAGCATAGCTGTTCCCACTGAAACTGATGGTAAAACTCTATTGGGTACAAGGTTAGGCCAATGTTGAGTGCTTTTGAAATAATTAAAAGCTAAACTTTTTTTTCCCTATGAAAGCTTTTTTTATCAATGCCTTCACAGTCTATGAATTGTGCAATGTTGACAGCTCTCTTCTTATCTAAGGGCAGATTCACCAGGAGCACTGGCAGTGTAAACTTCCCTACAAAATAATACTCCTTATCTCTGTCCCCAAGGGGCCACTTTAACAGGTGAGAGGGGAGTCAACTCTTTATATCCACCCAATCACTGATGTCTGTGCTGAAAGTGCTACCAAGGTTCCATGGATGATAATGATTTTTGTGATGTTGGCAGTCCAATGTTCCTTCTAATTTTTCCATCCGTGTGCACAATAAATTGTGTTATGTGCACAAAGGCCAATAGAAACACACGCTGCCAACTGTGGGTGCTCTGCTAATCAGCTGGGTGGCATTTGAATCTCTTCTGGGTGACCGCCCAACTGCAAACACTGTTTGCTACCTGTAATGGATACCACTGATTTTTATATCACACATGGCATCCAACATCTGCCAGATGATAACAACTTTTTACTCACTGCTTGCCTGGGATGGATTTAAACATGCTGAGGTGAGAGACTTCATACCAGTTACCAATTTCCTCAGTGATCTAGTTCCTCAAAAGATTACTTAGAAAAATAATAAGAATTACAGACCCTGCTCCCTAACATTTCAGCATCAGTGATTCTTGTCATGCCTATGACTTTTCACTGGATCCAGTTATATAATACTGGTTTAGTCTTGGTAAATGGAGGGCAGGAGGTGTGCTGAAAAAGCCAACATTTGCCACATGACCAGATTCACACAAGACCATCTGTGTTTCAAATAAAGCTATTTAACCACTCCACTAAAAGGTACATGCAAAATGCCATTGTGGTAGAGTGTGCATGTGCAATATGTGTGCTGTGTAGGAGATGCATGGTGTTGGAGGGGAATTACCAGCTAAAATGAACAAACAACTGGAAAAGGAAAAAGAAATTACAGTGTGGATAATAATGTATCTGTTACACAGTGAATGCTCTTGCATGTACTCTATTTGAAATCTGTTACATGTTATTGTCTATTTTGCTTTTTAATTTTCAGCATGGTCTCCTTTACTGGCATTGGTGTTGAACTTGAGAGTTCCTTTTTTCAAATTGTAGTGAAAACCTCATTTTGAATAATTTAGCTAAGCAATGAAGGAAGGCTAGAGGTAGTCAGGCAGCAGAAGTTTCTGCTATACTCTAGCTTGGTGTCCTGATTATAGCATTATTATAATTTTCCAAGGGTCTGTTCATAGGATTCAAGGAATTTATGAATCATTAAAAGGTGCCAATGATAGAGGAGTTATTATAATGGCATTCAGAAGAATTACAGGAGCTATCACAGAAGTGATAGAGGTAACTCCATTCACTGAATGCAAATGCAATCACAAAATGTAGTGATGTCAACAGACTGTAACTGTGCCAAATTTTCAGTCAGCCTTAAATCAGTTACCAACCCATTGCCTGCAGGTTTGGGATGTACAACTATTTCATGCAAAAACTCTTGTTTTTGAGTATGCAAATCTGCCAGACATCAATGTATGAGATAAAATTTATGTTTTAATGTGCAAATGGCTACATCTGTAAAAACTGTAGGCTCAAGTTCAGAAAAACGTGATCCTGTTCATAATGGATACTACTACACTAAACTGCCCATTTTTCCTATGCCTCTCCAATTAAGCTAGTGCTCTAAACATAAATTAAGGACCAAACTGGGAAGCCCTTCCTCATGTTGGTGACCAATTACTCACATTAGCTCACCATGGACAACGTTTTGACTAACGGTGCGTCTACACTGCACCCTTACCTCGAAACAAGCTACGCAATTTGAGCTACACAAATTGCGTAGTTTATTTTGAATTAATTTTGAAATAGCTTATAATTTTGAAATAGAGTGCTATTCCGAAATGTCCTTTAATCCCCATGGAACAAGGTTTACAGGGACATCGGAATAGCACACCCATTATTTCAAAAGCTATTTCGAAACAACAGGCGCACTGTCAAGACAATGAAAACGCTATTTCGGGATACCGGAAGTATCCCGAAATAGCACCGCTGTCTAGATGTACCCTGAATTATTGTAACCAGGTGTTTACAGAATTAAAACAGACACTCTGACTCTTTCACATGTAAACACCAATTACCAAAACTAGGGATGTAATAGTGTAGTTGATTAACCAATTAACCGATCAGCAAAAGCTTATAGGTTAATGCTATAGCCTACACACATTTCTACCCCTACTCCCCCCCGCTAGTAAATTTTTTAGCAGGCTGGCCAGCAGCCCAGCTCAGTCCTGGCTTGTGACAGGCCCAGGATCAACCCCTGCTGTGGCTCTACATTTAAAGTGTATTAGGAGCCAGGCAGGCAGACAGCTCAGCTCACGCTTGGTCCAGGAGCTCATTCTCCTCCCGCCAGACAAGGGCTGCTGGCAACAGCATAGGGTGACAGTTTTTAAACTGGCTCCCCTTGCAGACCAGCTCCTGCCTGGCACCCTGCACTGCTGCCTCTGATACACCGAGTGGCAGGGAACTCCTTAGAAGTGAGGTACACTGGCTACTAGCCCCACCCCCAGGGACTACAGAATAGTTGACTAACCAATAAGAATTCATGAGGTTACTCGACTATTCAGTTAACATCCCCAACCCAAACCCTGCCTACACAAAATAAAGATTCTTCAAAATTTTGCAATTGCTCAAAAATCAGAATTTCAGTTTTCTAAAGATGTGATCTTCCAAAATTCTCTACATGTCAAATCACCCCGAGCCATTTAGCAAAGTGTGATTTACCTACATTATGATTCCACAATAATTCCAAAAGAGAGAACAATTTCAGCATTATACTTTCATTGAATTTCATTTACATTTATTTGAATTATTATACAAGAAATCGGATAGCCCTGAAAGAAAGGAAAATGTCCATTATATACAATTACAACATTTTTTTTCTAAAAATCTTCAAGCTTTCTTTCCTATTCTCATTTTTCTTTCTTAAACATATATAACCTTTAGTTGACTGGATAACCTGTGTGACTTGACAGGTGTGAACTCCATTGGTATTCCGCTCTGCTGATATGGAAAATGCTTAGATGCAGTCATTTTCACTCATATGATATTCCATCTGTTCCTCATATTAGCTTTCAAATTACCCCCCCTCAGGACTTTTTCTCATACTTTTTAAAACTCCATGCAATAGAAAAGCAGTTGAACTTGTTAACCACAGCCCAATTCCCCTTTTTGTCCTTGAACTAGGGAGGTCCAAACTTTCATTGAAGAGGTTTTGCAGGTCAGGTTCGAAGTCCATTAGCATAGCTGTGACAGGCTGCTTTCAAACACCTCTCCATACTGCCTCTGACTCTAGTCAACACTACAGTAAAAGTTCCACTTTTTTCCTAAGCTCTGAAATCCATCAAATCAATCACTCAGTATACATTTAAGGAAAAAAGTAGCTAGCTTTTTCAAAGTGTGAACATGCTTGATTGATTTGAGCACTGGGCTGAGAGCTAAGATACTCCTAGATTCTGGACTGGCCATTTCGCCTGCCCACTGTACCACTTTCAGGAAGTCACTTAGTCTTGTCTACACTAGTCCCCACAGATAATCTAATCTATGTGACTTCAGCTACGCAAAGAACGTAGCTAAAGTCAACATACTGTACACAAGACACCATGGTAAGATCAGTGGGGTCTGCTCTCCCATCAATGCTGGCTATTTTTCTTATCCTGGAGTAGTACCAGCATCAGCGAGAGAGCACTCAGAGATTGATTTACTACATCTGAGCAGATGTGATAAATTGATGGCCAGTGGATTAAGAGCTGCAGCGTCCATCTCTGGCATAGTGGAAACAAGTCCTTAGGCTTTATCTACATTGGCAATTGAGCAACAAAGCTTTTGTCGTTCAGAGGTGCTTAAACCCTCCTCCCCCAATGATCTAGGCTAAACATTCCTGCCCACGAAGCAAATGCTGCTCCTAAGGGGTGTAAGCTTTTTGTCAGCAAAAGTTCTAACAAACCCCGTTTACACTGCCTGATTTTTAAGGACAGGGCTGTCTCAACATAGCCGTGTCACTAAAAACTGTGTAGTATAGACATACCCTTAGTTTCTTTGTACCTCACCATATGCATCTGTAAAACTGGTGAATGTTGACCCATTGTGATACCATGCTTGCACACTTACTAGGCCTACATAATTAAAGTTTGTAAGGCAGTCACAGGACTTTTAAATGAAATATACAAGGGAAAAGCATGGAGTGGAAAGATATTTACAGGGTGCTTAATTTTCTCTTGCCTAAACGAAAGTGTTACATCTCAGCTGTGTATGATCTTGTTGAAGACAGAATACCAGTTTACCCTATTTGTATGAGAAAGGTGTGTAAATAATAGAAGAATTATGTGGGGCAGGAGGGATATCCTTTATCAGTAAGGAGTCATTTAGTTGCTGATGTATCCCTACTAATAAGCTCTAGTTTCACCTCTTTATCCTAATAGCCAGGGTAGACGAGTTTATATATATATATAGGTTCCTCTGTGTATTATCCTGGAAATATTTATCATTATAAGAAGCAATAGATTACATTCCACAATGTTACCTCTTATTGCAGTTAACACTGCGGGGAGGAAATCTGTCTCAGTCTTCAAGTTCCATTATAATAAAAAAAGCAATAAAAGAAAACTAACAAGTGAATATAAAATAAATAATTACCTTTGACAAAAAGTACATTTGACACTACAGCTGCCAAGTGATGCCACCATTTGCTCTTCAATCACAAATCAGGACCAACACAAAACAGTAATAACAATAATAATATTTTACACACAGCACATTTCAATCCCAAAGTCCTTTACAAAATATGGGCCTGTCCCTCAGAGATACTGAGAGTACTTCAAACGCCTAGTGAAGATAACAGGCCTCGCAAGTGCTTGGCATCTATGAGAAACAGCCTTGCATACACTACCACTTAAATACAGCCATGCCTGGGATAGAAGACCGTGTACTTGTTCTGAGCTGTCATGAATTTGTGATCTCCCTAAATCTCCTGGGGGGGAAAGAGGAGTTGAACTACAGAGTCCACTTTAGGCTGATGTCTGGTAAATTTGCTAGCATGTGAGTAGGTTTATTGTTTCTAATAGATTTTCTCTGTAATGCTTTGTCACTAAGAATAAAGTAGGTTTGCACAGGAAGGACTACGTTGTACCTTATAACTATAGCAACTGCACTGGTTACCCAACTCTGAAAAGAAAGCTAGCAGGTTCTGCTTGGGCAGCCTCTCTGTGCTAGAGCAGCAGTTCCCAACCACCAGTCCATGGACCGGCAGTGGGCCGCGAACTCCTGCTTGCCGGGCTGTGGCACGCTGCCAGGCCACACCCCACTGCCTCAGCCCCGCCCACTGGAGAAGTGCGCGTTGAGGGGTGCAGCGGGCGGGTGCTTTGGGGATCTGTGCTGGGCCTGAATGTGTGTGCGGTCCAGAGTAGCATGCAGCACAGGGAATGCGGGGGCATGTCTCATGCCTCACAGCCCTGGGGAAGGCGCTCCAGGAGATCCAGAGCAGCAGTGGTAACCAGCCATAGAGCACATGGGTGGAACAGGAATCTGGCAGTCCTTGCTTCTTAGGGGCCCTTCTAGGCCCCTAAGCTGAGGCATCTCTATGGGATCTGAGAGGCAAGGGGAGCAGTGGTGGTGGTGGTGCCCCAACCTGCTCTGCGGGGGGCAGGGTGGATGGGTGAGAGCCTTGGCCCCATCAACAATCCTGCTGAGCTCAGGCAGCCATGACTGAGCTTCCCCTTCCAGTGGGACTCAGAGCACTCAGCCACCCAGGCCAGTAAGTGATGGCACGGGGCTGAGCGGCATAGTTCCCTCTAAGCTGCATGCTGGTGCACGCAAAGAAAATTTATATCCTACCCACCTCCTAAGTAGAGCTGCACAGCAGTGTGGCAGATGGGTGGCTGCTCTGGCCAACAGGGACTGCAACGATAACTGCATGGCAGGCGGGCCGGCGGGCAGTTTCTCGTTAATGTTCCTATATGCAATGCTCTCCTATTTGGAAATGTTTGAATTATAAGAGTGGAAAATGATCAAGTAACACAGAATAATAGTTATCAAGCTAACTTATTTCTGTGTGTGTATTTGCAAGTGATTGAATTTTTAAGCCTAAAACCTCTATGTGAATGATTTAAACCAGTGCTAACTTTTGGTTTTAATTCATTGCTATTGCCATGAATCAACATACTGTGCTACCAGGATAGTTTTTGTACAGGAAACATGAGGGTGTGTTTTCAGATCCTCAAGTTTTTCCCCTTTATTGTGTGTGTACAGATGCCATGCAAAATAACATATGACTCCTTAAAATTAATTATCACAATGAATATGCAAAAATATGCAAACAATTTAATTACAATAATGAATATGCAAATGTTTCTATACTGGTCCACCAAGTTTTTGAATGAGTTTGCCACTCTGCAATATAAAAAAGGTTGGGAACCACTGTGCTAGAGGGAACACTGTGTGGGCAGCAGACTGTGAAGCCTGGAAATATCCCAATCTAAAAGGGAGAGGGAGGTGTATCTCCATCCAGGAGAGGCCACAGCTGGGGAGCTGGGAGTCTGAGAGTGAGTGCCCTTACTGGACTATTGACAGGTGAAACAGTTGCAGCTGCCCTGAGCTATGATGGAAGGCTATAAACAACCCAAACACATCACACTGCATATCAGTCAGAGGAAAGGAAATTCTCTCAAAGGACTGCAGGACAAACCCCTTTTCTTGTGGAAAAAAAAAAGCGTCAAAGAACCTCTAATCTCAAAAGGTTATCTGTGTTAGTCTGTGTCTGAAAAAAACAACAAGGAGTCCTCTTTCACCTTAAAGACTAACAGATATATTTGGGCATAGGCTTTGTGGATAAAAATCACTTCATCAGATGTAACTGGCGAGGTGGTTTTTACCCACAAAAGCTTATGCCCAAATATATCTGTTAGTCTTTAAGGTGCCACAGAACTCCTCGTTGTTTTTAAAGAACCACTAATGTCCTTGGAAAGCAGAAAAAACTTAATTTTTTTAAGCTCTTCCAAAATTCCCACACACACAGTAAATTGGCTGATACTAAATTTATCTACCTCAGGAGGAAGGGCTGCCTCATCCCTGCTGGGATTTGAACTTCTGGAAAGTTCCTGATAGAATTATTCATTGATAGTTGACAAGTTAAACTTGGTACAGAAAATTCACAAAAATTAAATGTTTGAAAATATTGCTTATTGGACAATATAAAATACCAATTCTTGATTGCTTTGTTCATGCAATATTCCCTGCACTGCCTCCTACTGGAGATTTTTCAATATTTGGCTTTTGCCCAATATGTGAGCAACAGAAAAACTATCCATCAACAGTGCCAGATTTATGCACAAGCTAAGTAAACTACAGTTTCAGGCCTCAGATTATGAGGCACCTCTAAATTATAAAAAAATACTAGTTTTTAGTTGCATCTTTGCCTATATAACAGTATAAATGCAAATGTAAACTTTATTGTTTCTATTTTCATTGTCCTTTCTGTTAGAATAATACACTTTTTGGTAATAGTATGGGGCCTCTTAAACATGACATATTTTAGGGCCTCACATGTCTTAATCCGGCCCTGTCCTTCAAGATAACTTTCATTGAAGAAGGCTTCTACTTCTGGATGACATAAGCCTCAGGTCAGAATAAGAGTGGAAGTCACATTAGAACACTGCATCAAATACCTATTGCTAAATACAGATTTTGCATGCATGTGACAGTTTTTAGTAGGTAATATGCCTGCCTGAGGAAGCTGGGCATTCTATAAATTAAGAGGGATACAAAGGTAGAACAACCGTAAGTACCCAATCCTGTAATATGCTGAGGTCCATGGAAGTTGAGGGGTCACCTCATGGGCTCTGATCCTAAATGGAATAGGTGGCAAAGAAGTCAAGACTGCCAAATCAAGTGCAAAGCTAAGAACTATTTCAAAAACAACAGGTGTATGTTTATATTGAACCAGACCACAGGACAGTTTTAACTCAAACATTCATCACTTAAAGGATTGACAAAACACAGACACTGACTCTACACAGATTCATCTACACAGATGTAAAGCTTGGATAGTTACAGTGCTGCTCACAGTGTGCTGCAGGGTAACCGCTGTTGTGTGTTCACACTGTGTTCCTTGTGACGGGGGAGCACATCCACTTTAGCGGCTTTTGCACTGCAGTCCATTTTGGTAGCTATCTCACCGTGCAACTGGCTGCAGGGGACTTTGGGAAGGGTTTGCAATGCTGCATGGGGCAGTCAGCATCACATGATGCTAGTTTCCCAATCCCATTGCTCCATGATCATCCTACTACATTGATAAGTGCTTTTCAACAGAAGTCCAGGGGAAGGAGGAGAGTGTGACAGGGAATGTGTGTGTGTATGTGTGATGTAATGGGGGTGCTGTCTGTCTTGTAACCCAGTGCTCTCTCCTGGCTGTGTTGTTTGATTCACTCCACATGTGTATTGGCCCAGACACCGAGTCCCAGCCTGAGCAGATAAGAAGGCAGAGAGAGACAAAGGAAGAGAGGCAGGGATAGCCGCCTGGCTGGGGTGTAGGGCCTGGGAGCTGGGTCAGTCTCGGCTGGGCTAGGGGAAAGGAGGATGTTTTTAGACCAAGGAAGGGGGTGAAGGCGCTTCCCCCCCACGAGGACTAAGGCTGTCTGCCCTGGCTCGTATGTCAACATCGAGCCTATGCTGCACTGTATCTCTGAGAAACAATAAAACCTTCTATTCTACTGGCTGGCGGAGAGTCACATCTGGCAGCGGATGAGGGTGCAGGGTTGGGGGCTCCCCGACACGCGGTCACAATATGCAGGATGGGGGGATACAGTGTATTTTGGGGATGTCAGCATGCTGTCTTTTAAGTTCAGCCAGTGGCAGGAAGCAACCCTCTCCTTAAGCAGGAGAAGGGGGGAAACTCAACATTTCAGCTCCTCCCCCTCTCATACCTCCCCCCCCCCCGGCTCTTTGCACAGCCATCTCTCACTCATGCACACACACAGTTGCCTGCTTCTGTGTTCAACAGCAAGAACATTCCACTGAAATGGTTTGCTCTTTATCCCAGAGCTGTCCCAAAACAGAGCTTTGAAAGGAGACATGTGTATGTCTGTAGGACACCCAACAGAGTTCAAAACAAAGAGCAGGGGGGACTTGAGGAATTATGGAACATTTCTGGAGGCTAATCACAACACAGCAGACAAATAAAGTGTCCACACTGGCAACCCAGGGTTGTATCCACAGGACAGCAAGCTCTATACTCTCATCAAGGTGCTTTACCTAGAGCACAGCATTGCAGAGTTAGGGCTTGTCTCTGCTAAGCCAGGGATCAATGCTGCAGCAATCAATCCACCAGCCATCGATTTATTACATCTGCTTAGATAGGATAAATCATTCACCAAGCACTCTCCCCTCAATGCCAGTACTTCACCAGGATGAGAAGAGTAGCTGGTGTTGATGGGAGAGCAGCCCCAGCTGACCTTACTGCATATAAAACACTGCGGTAAGTATGTAGATTAGTTCAACGGCGGGGGTCAGTGTAGGCTAGGCCTTAATGCACACTAAGGGTATGTCTACACTGCATTCCTCTTTTGAGAGAGGAATGCAAATGCAGCTGAGCAAAACTGCAAATGAAGAGCGGATTTGAACTTCCCGCGCTTCATTTGCATAATTGCATCCGGGTGCTATTTTGAAAAAAAGAAACGCAGTCTAGATGTGGTTATTTCGAAAGAAAACCCTTCTTTCGAAATTACCCTTACTCCTTATAAAATGAGGTTTAAGGGTAATTTCAAAAGAAGGGTTTTCTTTCTAAAATAACCGTGTCTAGACTGCGTTTCTTTTTTCAAAATAGGGTATTTCGAAATAGCACCTGGACGCGATTATGCAAATGCAGCCTGGGAAATTCAAATCCATGCTTCATTTGCAATATCGCTCAGCTGCATTTGCATTCCTCTCTCGAAAGAGGAATGCAGTGTAGACATACCCTAAGTGCCTTACCAGAGAGGACACCTTTGGAGTTTCAGTTGGGAACTGGTTCAGTGCATTGTCATTCGCCAGTCTAGACTTAGCCTCTGTCAACTTTACAGGGGCAATATTGTATAAAGATTAAGTTGTTTAACATTTTTCCATGGTACATCAGTGGACTTCATGCTTCGCTTCCCTTTGTGCTTTTTCTATTTATGGGCTAAAAAATATTTACCATGGAGATTGCAAAAGACATCAAGCTCTGAATATACATGAATTTGCCTCTTATATTATCATATGCTGCTGGTTGTACACCTGGTTCTCCCCAGCCTTCCTCCCCATGTCATCATTTCCATCTGTGAAAAGCACACATAAAATGCTACCAAATCACAATAGAAGTGTTGTACACCCACTTTGCACAGCTGTGAATAGCTATACAAGGAGATAAGGTAGTGGAGATTTGGGGCCTAGAGTGTTTAGTCATCTATAACACTAGTATTTTGGCCTTTTAAAACAGATTCATGTTGATACTGTTTTTGAAATTCCTGGCTTTTTGCTCAAGAGTGTACAATGGTGTCAATAGGAAGGGTGGTGATGACACTTAGCAAGAGTAGCAGAGATGGATTTTGTTGACATCACCAAGTTCCATTTATCACCTGTTGATGGAAGCTCTTTATTTTTGATTAGTGTATGAAGAGATCTCTCTTTGTCAAAGCTTGTTTTGTTCCCTTTTAGGGTCAAGGAGAATGAACTCCTTCAGCCCTTATTTGATATTTTTAGTCAAGTACAAGACTAGACAACCAATGGTCCCTCTAATTATTCCATCCATGGGTGGAATAAATGTTATGTGCACCGAGGTATGTGTGGATGTGCATCACTATAAAAAACTAGGGATGTAAGCTCCCATTTAAAAAGTTAACCGGTTAAACGTTAGTTTAACCAGTTAACTGGGATCCCATGGGTGGTGAGCTACTCCAGCCCGGCTGGGCTACTGGTTAACTGGTTACCTGGTAAGCATCACCTGGTAAGGGGGATACTTACCACGTAACAGTTTAACCAATTAATCTTTTACATCCCTAGTAGAAACACATGCTGCCTGCTGTGGGCGCTCTGCTAATAATCTGGGCAGCATTTGAATCTCTCCTGGGCAGCCAACAAGCACTCTGCTTATGAGGAACACTGTACACAACCCTGCCATGAAAGTGCAAATGCATATTTCAGGTGATATCAATAAACACCTCTGAGATTGCACTTTCTTTGCAATGTATGGGGATATGTTATTAAAGTAAAAATATGTCTGAATATAAACTGCTTCACTTCTCTTAATTCAAATATCTTAATGAAACCATCTAACAAAGAAGATCAAAGGTTTCCCTCATACTCTGTTTTGTTACTCAATGTATAAAGTCCAGCACAGTTAAATGTCAGATTCACACTTACTTGATTTAGCCTTGCTATTTAGTAGTAATTATGGACAGAAGTCTCATTTAGGTGTATTGATCCAGTCTTTAACAGGAGGAATAAATTCAGCAGCTGAACTATGGAACACATTAGATGAATTCACAATCCATGAAACTCTTCAAAGAAGCAGTAATATTTGATATATACTTTATCATAAGCTTTTCTCCAGAGAGTGTCACAGAATGAAAAATAAAGAACACATGGTCCATGCATAAGCCATATATGACTAAAGTGCTAATCCTGCCCTCATTGAAGATAGCAACCCTGATTCAAGAAAGCATTTAATCACATTCTTGAGTTCATTTGTATTCAGGAAAGTACTTAAATATATGCTTATTTTTAAGAATATGCTCAAGTCACATTAGCTTCAACAGATCTTAATACTTAATTGTTATCCTTTATAGGAATGCTTTCCTGACTGGGATTGATGGACGTTTTCCATTGACTTTAATAGGAGTACAATTGGGCTGCAAGAATATTTAGGATACTAAATGCCTAACCAAGCTGACTGTCCATGTGATGCTCATAAAGCAAAAGGTATGTTAAAATAATGTTGCATGCTTGATTTCAGCGATCTGAATCAAGAACTTCTGAATTAGTGAATAATCCAGTCCAAACTTCCCTGCCTCCAGCACAAGCTGTACATAATTGAAAGGATAAGAATGTGAATAACCAAGTGTCACCCTAGTCTTTTACCTTTATTATTATTTATTTTATATGTTGCAGGTTTATGGTAAATATTTAAAACTTACAATATAATTTTCTATTTAAATTTACTTACTTTTCTTAAATTAAAAAATCCATAATATAGTTCTATGAGATTTACTATAATAGACTGTAACAGCTGTTATGGTCTATTGTGTAAATAAGTAATTACAGAATTTACAGACTATCATGTAAATATGTAATTATGGACTTTTTAAAATGTGCATTATTTCCTCGATAGTCTATCGTTTAAATATGTAATTATGGACTTTAAAACATGTATTATTTACTCAGTTTGCAACAGCTCCTTGGGACAGAGTTTTGCTGGCCTACTGGGTAAACATGTAATTACGGAAATTTTAAAAATATGTATAATTTATTTATTTGATAGTGCTACCGTCAGTACATAATCACAACCATTTTAAAATGGGTAGCATGTACTCAATACTCTATTGAGGTTCCATAGGTCAGGTTAAGAGGCTGTTTGCTCATGGGTCAATATATTCTGATGCAGTGTAGCGAAGCCTTTGGGTAGTTGGTTTTCTTACTATAATCTGTGTTGTCTACTGTAAAGATGTTGTCAGTATAGGAAATCAGAAGAATACTAATTTCCTTACTTAGAATCATAGAACACTAGAACTGGAAGGGACCTCAAAAGGTCATCGAGTCCAGCCCCCTGCCCTCACGGCAGGACCCAGTACCGTCTAGACCATCCCTGATAGATGTCTAACCAACCTGCTCTTAAATCTCTCCAGAGATGGGAATTCTACAACCTCCCTAGACAAAATTTATTCCAGTGTTTAACCACCCTGAGAGTTAGGAAGTTTTTCCTAATGTCCAGTCTAAACCTCCCTTGCTGCAGTTTAAGCTTATTGCTTCTTGTCCTACCATCAGAGGTCAAGGAGAACAATTTTTCCCCCTCCTCCTCGTGACACCCTTTTAGATACCTGAAAATTGCTATCATGTCCCCTGTTAGTCTTCTCCTTTTCAAACTAAATAAGCTCAATTCTTTCAGTCTTCCTTCATAGATCACGTTCTCTAGACCTTTAAATCATTCTTGTTGCTCTTCTCTGGACCTTCTCCAAGTTCTCCACATCTTTCTTGAAATGTAGTGCCCAGAACTGAACACAATACTCCAATTGCGGCCTGATCAGCGCAGAGTAGAAAGGAAGAATGACTTCTCATGTATTGCTCACAACACTCCTGTTAATGCATCCCAGAATCATGTTTGCTTTTTTGGCAACAGTGTCACACTGTTGATAGCTTCATAGTGACTCATAGCTTGTGGTCCACTATGACCCCTAGATCCCTTTCTGCAGTACTCCTTCCTAGAAAGTCGCTTCCCATTCTGTATGTGTGAAATGGATTGTTCCTTCCTAAGTGGAGTACTTTGCATTTGTCCTTATTAAACTTCATCCTATTTACCTCAGACCATTTCTCCAGTTTGTACAGATCATTTTGAATTATGACTCTATCCTCCAAAGCAGTTGCAACCCCTCCCAGATTGGTATCATCTGCAAACTTAATAAGCGTACTCTCTATGCCAATATCTAAATTGTTGATGAAGATATTGAACAGAACCGGTCCCAAAACAGACCCCTGTGGAACCCCACTTACTATGCCTTTCCAGCAAGATTGTGAACCATTAATAACTACTCTCTGAGAACGGTTATCCAGCCAGTTATGCACCCATTTTATAGTAGCCCCATCTAAACTGTATTTGACTAATTTATTGATAAGATCATGCTAGACCATATCAAATGCCTTACTCAAGTCTAGGTATACCATGTCCAGAGCTTCCCTCTTATACACAACACTCATTATCCTATCAAAGAAAGCTATCAGAGTGGTTTGACATGACCTGTTGTTGACAAATCCATGCTGACTGTTACCTATCACCCTATCATCTTCCAGGTGTTTGCAGATGAATTCCTTAATTACCTGCTCCATTATCTTTCCTGGCACAGAAGTTAAACTGACTGGTCTGCAGTTTCCTGGGTTGTTCTCATTTCCCTTTTTATAGATAGGCACAATATTTGCCCTTTTCCAGTGTTCTGGAATCTCTCCCGTCTTCCATGTTTTTTCAAAGATGGTAGCTAAAAGCTCGATACCTCCTCTAGCAGCTCCTTGAGTATTCTAGGATGCATTTCATCAGGCCCTGGTGACTTGCAGACATCTAACTTTTCCAAGTGATTTTTAACTTGTTTTTTTATTTTATCTTGTAAACCTATCCCATTCCCACTAGCATTCACTATGTTAGGCATTCCTTCATCGTCAGACTTCTTGGTGAAGACCGAAACAAAGACGTCATTAAGCACCTCTGCCATTGCCAAATTTCCCGTTACTGTTTCTCCCTCCTCACTGAGCAATAGGCCTACCCTCTCCTTGGTCTTCCTCTTGCTTCTAATATATTTATAGAAAGTCTTCTTGTTACCCTTTCTGTCTGTAGCTAGTTAGAGCTTGTTTTGTGCCTGTGCCTTTCTAACCTTGCCCCTACATACCTGTATTGTTCGCTTATATTCATCCTTTGTAATTTGCCCTAGTTTCCACTTTTTAAATGACTCCTTTTTGATTTTTAGATCGTGCAAGATCTCCTGGTTAAGCCAAGGTGGTCTTTTGCCATACTTTCTATCTTTCCTACTCAACGGAATAGCTTGTTTTTGGGCCCTTAATAGTGTCCCTTTGAAAAACTCTCAACTCTCTTCAGTTGTTGTCCCCCTTAGTCTTGCTTCCTATGGGACCTTACCTACCAGCTCTCTTAGCTTACCAAAATCTACCTTCCTGAAATCCATTGTCTCTATTTTGCTGTTTTCCCTTCTACCATTCCTTAGAATCAGGAATTCTATGATTTCATGATCACTTTCACCCAAGCTGCCTTCCACTTGCAAATTCTCAACCAGCTCCTTCCTATTTGTTAAGATCAAATCTAGAATAGCTTCCCCCAGTAGCTTTTTCAACCTTCTGAAATAGAAAATTGTCTCCAATGCAGTACAAGAACTTATTGGATAGTTTGTGCCCCGCTGTGTTAGTTTCCCAACAGATGCCTGGATAGTTGAAGTGCCCTATCACCACCAAATCCTGCACTTTGGATGATCTTGTTAACTGTTTAAAAAACGCCTCATCCACCTCATCTACCCGGGTAGGTGGTCTGTAGTAGACCCGTAGTATAACATCACTCTTGTTTTTTACCCCTTTTAACCTAACCCAGAGACTCTCAACACATCTGGTTCCTATGTCCATCTCCACCTCAGTCCAAATGTGTCCCTTTTTTCCCCATCTATCCTTCCTGAGTAAGCTGTACCCTTCTATCCCAATATTCCAATCATGTGTATTATCCCACTAAGTCTCTGTGATCCAACAATGTCATAGTTGTGTTTATTTATTAGCACTTCCTGCTTATTATCCATGCTTCTTGCATTTGTATATAGGCATCTAAGATACTGATTTGACCTTGCCTCCCAGTTCTTCCTTGCCCCTCCTTTTTCTCTGCTATTATAGCCCATGCTCTCTTCTATTTCCAACCCATCTCCTAGCTCTCTATGTTCTTCACTCACTTGTGTTTTTGGTCACCTGCCCCTGTCGAACCTAGTTTAAAGCTCTCCTCACTAGGTTAGCCAGTCTGCATCCAAATGTGGTCTTCCCCTTCCTCGAAAGGTGAACCCCATCCCTGCTTAGCAGTCCTTCTTGGAATAGCATCCCGTGGTCGAGGAAGCCAAAGCCCTCCTGGCAACACCATCTTCGCAGCCAGGCATTCACCTCCAGGATACACCTGTCTCTGCCTGGGCCCCTACCTTTGACAGGAAGGACTGAGGAGAATATTACCTGTGCTCCAAACTCCTTCACCCATACTCCCAGAGCCCTGTAGTCACTCTTGATCTGCTCAGCGTCACACCTTGCAGTATCATTAGTGCCCGTATGGATGAGTAGCATGAGGTAGTAGTCATAGGGCTGGATAAATCCTTGATAGTGCCTTCATAATGTCCCAGATATGGGCCCCTGGCAGGCAGCATACCTCCCGAGAGGCCATGTCAGGGTGACAGATGGGTGCCTCCGTCCCCCTGAAAAGAGAGTCTCCATCTCACAGGTTTTGGAACCAGCATCTACAATATACTGTCTAAGGAGTTGGTGTTTCATAGATAGAGCCCTACCTAATTCATGGCCAGGAAAAACACATCACAGGCCATGAAATATTCGGCCTTTTGTGTGCCTTTACCATATGCTATACAGCAAGGGGTGAAGAGCCTCCTCCCCACAGGCTGCACGTGGTTCGTCAGATGGTTTGTTTACCAAGCAACGACACACACAGAGCCCTGCAGCTCCCAGTGGCAGCAGTTCAACATTCCCAGCCAATGGCAGGTGTAGCAAGTGGTGGCCTGACCCGCGCCACTTCCCACAGCTCCCATCAGCCAGGAACGGCAAACAGCAGCCACTGTGAATGGCCATGCCAGCAGATGCTCAGCTAAACAAATAGCCACTGGCAGCCCACCTGACTCTCTCTGACAAACTGCGTGCAGCCAGCACACCGGAGGTTCCCCACTCCTGCTATACAGATTTCACAGGGGAGACCAGTGTTTCTCAGACTGGGGTCCTGAACCAAAAGGGAGAGGCAGGGGAGTCATGGTATTGTCACCCTTCCGTGCCAACTTCAGAATTGCTGGAGAGCAATGGCTGTTGGCTGAGCACCCAGCTCTAAAGGAAGCACCCTGCCAGCAGCAGAACAGAAGTAAGGGCAGAAAAAACATACTATGCCACCCTTACTCTATTATAGGACTATAACAGAGTTTAAAGAGAAGCTAGATAATTTCATGGAGGTTAGGTCCATAAAAGGCTATTAGCCAGGGGATAAAATGGTGTCCTTGGCCTCTGTTTGTCAGAGGCTGGAGAGGGATGGCAGGAGACAAATCGCTTGATCGTTGTCTTCGGTCCACCCTCTCTGGGGCACCCGGTGCTGGCCACTGTCAGCAGACAGGCTACTGGGCTAGATGGACCTTTGGTCTGACCCAGTACGGCCATTCTTATGTGCTGCTGCCTTCAGAACTGGGCAGCCAGTCAGTGGTGTCTATTCACTAAGATCCCAGCTCTGAAGGTATCAGAACAGAAGTAAGGGTGGCAGCACCATACTATGTCATCTTTACTTTTGCACTAGTACTCGTGGCAGCTCTCCCTTCAGAGCTGGGCTCCTGGACAGCACCTGCCACTTTCCAGCTGCTCACTGCCACAAGCAATAGCACAGAAGTAAGAGTAGCAGTAAGGGTAGTACTACAATAACCTTGCAACCCACCTACCCCCCAAAAAAGTCCTTTTTGAGTTCGGACCCCTACAATTTCAACATCATGAAATTTCAGATTTAAATACAGAAATCATGACATTTATCATTTTAAAAATCCTATGACCATAAGATTGACCAAAATGGACCATGAGTTTAGTAGAGCCCCATTAACAGACTAATCTTTGTAGATGATTTTCCTGTTTCTTTAAGGCACTGGTATTAATGGCTTGTAATCTGTGGTTTAGTTTCTCTGCATGTCTACACTGCAATTAGAAAATGTAGTTTGTCCATACAGCAGACTAAGGCTCACAGGACTTGGGCAAAGGGGCTGTTTCACTGCAATGTTGATGTTTGGGCTTAAGGTGGAGCGAGGCTCTGGGACCCAGCAAAAAAGGAGGGTCCCAGAGCTCAGGCTGTAGCCTGAGCCCAAATATCAACACTGCAGTGGAACAGCCCCTTAGCCTGAACCCCACGAGCCAGAGTCAGCGAGCATGGGTCACCTGTGGGTGTCTAATAGCAGTATGGACATACCCAAATAGGCCCCCCACCTTTGGTGTACAAGTGTCTACCTTCAGCTGTACCACATGGATCTCAAATTAGTGGCGGGACAGGCTGCAGTATCTGGCTCTGTAATTTAAACTTTCTGATATTTCTGCTATATACAAAGCTCTACATACTTCAGAAACACTTCCACTTACAGGTGGGTATGAACATCCTTCACAGTGGCAAGAAAAACCTACAATGGATGTCACTTATCCAAGAAGGAGCATCAAAGGTTATCCTGAAAAGCGTAATCAGCATCACCATTAAATCTAGTTAGATAAATTTTAGAGATTTGTGCATCTGTCTGTGTGTCTGTCTAAGAGTCCATTTGTTCAAGAACTCCTCCTAAATGGCAAGAGCTAGGACCACCAAATCTGGTATGCAGCTTCCTCTTACCTTAACTTAAAACAGGATCAGGGTTTAGTTGTGCCATGAAAACCAGAAGTCCTGGTAATGGAACTTTTCCCCATAACATGGAAAGGGAGGGGCTGCTTGGAGGGACGCAATACTGTTGCCACTGGGGCAGCAGCAGCACCAAGAGAGTGGCCAGCAGGGTTGGGCTTTTCCATCTTGCTTGCCACCAGACTGGCAAGTAGCCCCTCCTAACTCCATCCTTCCATGCCCAGGACCTCTGGCACCACCCAGGAGTCTTCCTCCCAAGAGAGGCTAGGGCCAGGAACCATGGCCAGGCCCCAGATAGGCTGTGAGCCTGCAGGAAGGTGCTGCAGGCAGAAAGCAACCCAGAGCCTGCTCCCTCTGCGGAAAGTCTACAGCAGAGACACAACCTGCATTTTATATCTTTCCCCTTTTGTATGCATTTGCCTCTCTCTCTCTCTCTCTCTCTCTCTCTCTCTCTCTCTCTCTTTTTTTTTTTTTTTTTTGGCTTCTAGACCAGTAGTCTCCATCCTTTTTACACACGAGATAACTTTTTGAATTTAAGTGCAATCCAAGATCTACCTCAAACCCAATCCTTGCCCCCACTTCCTTTGTGCTCCTTGCCCCACCACTCTCTGAGGCCCCACCCGTGCTCACTCCATCCTCCCTCCTTCCTCCATCCTCACTCACTTTCACCAGGCTCGGGCAGCAGGTTGGGGTGCAGGCTCTGGTCTGGTATTAAGGGATTTAGAGTGTGGGAAGGGCTTTGAACTGAGCTTGGGGCAGGCAGTTGGTGTGATGCAGGGGTTTCTAGGTGCAGGCTCTGTGAGGGTGTCTCAATGCATGGGGGCTCAGGGCTAGGGCAGGGGATTGGGGTGCAGGAAGGGGTTAATGACTGGAGCAGGGGTTCGGCGCTTGCTCCAGCTGGGCACTGCTTAGCTCGGATGGCTCCTTGGTAGTAGTACAGTGGGTCAAAGGCAGGCTCATCCCTGCTCTGGCCCTGCACCACTCCCAAAAGCAGCTAACAAATTTGCTCTATCCCTAGTCCTGTTGGGCCCCCTCTCTGCTCTGTGGAGATAGAATTCAGGGTGGGAGAAGGGGGCACGTTGACATCAGCACCCATCATCTCTCTTCCCAGCTCTGCCTGGCAAACAGGAGGCTCCTGGGGGAACAGCTCTAAGGAAAGGGCCAGAGATGTGCAGTAGCGGGGGGAGGAGGAGGAGCAGCTGACGTGCTGGCACTTGATAGCCATGTGGCCAAACCCATCAAGATCACCTATCAGAGTTTCCTAGACCTGCCAGTAGATCCCGATCTACTGGTTGGTGATCACTGTTCTAGACAAAGGGAGCAGACTTTAAGGCAACAGCTCCATACCTATTCAACTGTTTCTCTTTTGCCCAAAAAAGTCAGTTATTGCCTTATTTAAATACTGCCTAAGAGACTGTCAGGGAGTTTTTCCCATCTGAAACCTCAACAGATGAAGAAAAAAGGGAACAAGGAATATTGTTCAAATGAAAGTCTTACTTAATACTTTACATTCCAAATACTGTAATTGTTTTCTTTTGTTTTTCTGTTTCTTTGATAAAAAAAATAAAAGGATTTGCAATGGCATATTTGCCCTAGTACTAAACAGGAAAAGGTCTCTGTATTCCAAACCCCATACCTGGTTTAACAGTATTTAAAGTTGGACAGTGACCGGGTTATGGTAACATCTTTGACTGTCTGGGCCAATTATATTCCATCAATATATATAGTGCATTAATATAACAGACTTCTGGGATTGGCTCCTCCTTCAATATGCTCGGATGCCGTACTAGGCTTTGTCAAACTCCTTGAACTTGGCTCTTTCACTCATGATACCAAAATGATCCGACACCCACAGCAGATTATGCAAATCTTAATTATGTGACTTGCCCTTTCCTTTCTTACATACTCTGATGGGCATCGAAACAGCTAACAATGTTGACACCAAAATCTTATAATTGGGCAATTGAGTTGGCAGCTATTGAGATGAATGGCACAGACCATACTCTGAAAGCTAATGTTTTAGGTTCCCACAAATGCACTCAGATAGTTTACATTTGGTTCATGCTTTCAAGGTGCTCTCAGATAACCTAATAGCTAGATGTTGCTTTTTATTTTTCTGTTATGTTGAAAGATGAGATTCTGCAGAACAAGGCTGTGGTGCAAAATAATGCCAATACACATAGAGCAAAATGACTCAGTCTGAACCCTGGCCAAAATATCTACCAAGAACCACCAGTTGACATTGGCTAGGGCATGTGTTGATCTGAGGCTTCTGCTTAGCATACAATAACTTATTTCTCTCTACTCTTTTAACCCCATTTATTTGTCCTGTTCACCCTTAGCATTTTGTCATAACCTAGACTGTAAACCCTCTAGAGTAGGGACTGTCCTTTTACTGCCTGTCTCTACAGACCCAAGCAGAATGGGGAGTACATCAAATAGGGTCAATATTTTGAAAAGTCTTCCTCAAAAAAGATTGCATAAGGAATTGAGGGTATCAACTAGTCGGAAGATTTTTCAAAATACTGACCCCATTGTTACACTCTTGTGCATACAAAAACCAAACAATTTGCTTTATAGAAGTATTTTTATGACCTGCAAAGATAAATCACCTTTGTGGCAGATGGACTCAGTGTATCCAGAAAGGGCCTTTTCATTATCAGAGAGAAAGGAATCATCCCAAACTTTCCATCAGTCAGGATGGCAAAAATTTTAATAATGAGGTTCCCACAAACCGTCTTAAACACACCAAAAGTTCCCCTGCCCTTGTAACTTTTTCATAAACCTTTCTAGGTGACTCAATCTCCGAATAGCCATATCTCATGTGACTAAGAGATTCTGGAGCATCTCTGTCTTCATCCTGGTTTGCTCAAACCTGACCTAATTGTGCTTTGGGACTCACTATTTTAATTCCGCAATCACCAAAATTCAGCAGAAAGGATGCTAGGACTGTTGTGCCACATCAGAAGATATTTAAAGACAGAAGAAAGGATCCAGGCCTAAAGTTAGGGAAAAGTAGTGAAGGAAGAAGGGGACGGTGTAGATAAATGTCTGTATTATTCATAAATCTCTGTATTAAGCATTTTCATATGTGTGTGGATCAACTTCATATAATCTCTGTATTAAGTCTTTAAAATTTGTATCAAGTTCTTTTATACAGCATTGTATTAAGTCCTTTTATATAGAAACTTTGTATTATGTCTTTGGTATTAAGTCTTGGTAGAATAGCCTCTAAATATAAGTAAGGTAAAGAGAATGCCTTTGTACCAGAATAGATCTCTCCCCTTTTACTTAATTTATTGTCCGATTCAATGAATGGGGTGCGAATGGATAAGGCATCAAAGGCAAGGAGCTCCGGACAGTTGCAAAGGTTGGACAGAGAATGGAAGCCAGATCCAAGGATAATAAGACTTGTTAAGTGGGCTCATTGAAAGAAGATTGGACCTTGGGAGTCAGCAACAAGTGCCTGCTTTTGGAAGCACCCTCTTTGAAGATGAACGTGGCAGCATTAAAACAACACCCAGAAGGCGGCACCATGGATGACTAATTGCATATGATAACACAGATTTTGCATTTGCATATGCATAAGATGATAGATTTGCATGCGCGGGGAGCTACTATAAATCAAAGGTATCTTGCAGGAGGACACCAGGTTTCATCTTTTCAATAGCGGAGCACAGATATGGATCCACAGAAGCCGGGCTTCATCCTCGGCCCCCCCCCCCCCGCATCGAACTCATCTGGCCAGCGCAGTTGGGGGGAGCAACTATGTGGTAACAAGAAGACGGAGTGTGCTTGTGTGCGTGTAGGTGAGTGTGTGAATGTAATATATCATATGCAGATGATAAGCGTGCATTGCTATATGTATTACCAATAAATGTGATGTTTTGCCTTTTCCCCCGAAAAGATCCCATGGAGTACTTAAAGTACAACATGGGGAGGGGGGTGGAAATGTCCATGCTAACTTCCGTTTGGAGAACAAAAAGGGTCTATAAAAATCCTCTAACTATGCAGGGGATTTTCTGTTCTCCATGGTCCATTCATTAACATGGACTTTCTGTAAAAGGGACCCTCCCTTACTAAAAGACATGTGGAATTTTAAGTGCCCAGGCCTGTGAGATTTAGCCACCTGCAGGTACAGGTCAGTAAAGTAACCTTCAAGAACAATTCTGCCCAACTTCTTGTGGGACTGTATCAAAACTGTGGGATTCTTTTCAGGACTGGAGAGTCTGCTGTATTCCTTGCTCTTTTGAGCTGTTTATTCTGGAGCCCCGCCGGCATTTGCAAGGTCATGCCGGATACTGCTCGTCACACTATGTTGCCTATGCGTGAAATCCTCATTTTGTGCAAAGCTCACAAATATATATTCATGTCATAATATCTTAATGTCCAGGGATAGTTTGAACACATTGAAGTGAGAGCAGTTGCCATACATGCTCCACATTATTGTGACAAAATAAGCCAATGGGGAGAGTTGTCGGTTTGAGACTGGAAATCATACGGGACAGTTAAGATAGTTACATGGCTGGAACGAGGAGATCCTGCAGAAAGAAGAAGAATACTTTGCCTCCTACCAGTGCAATTAGTTATGTATGAAATATACATGCCAAAACTGGAAATTGTGTCCATTTTGTAATAATAATTACTGTGGAGCCATTCTCAAAGTGGGATTATGGGCAGTAAACCTCTGGGGAGTGGCTGTGCTGCCCATGCATTAAATCCTTATTTTCTGCAGAGTTAATGAAAAAGATAGTTTCTTGTAATGCGTTCTGTTCTGTCAGTTGTTTCTGCACAACATTAAGGGGATGCTTTGTTTGTGCTTAATAAATGCAGTGATAATTTTTCTGGATGCTATGGCTGCAAATGTTCCTACACAAAACATTTTGTTAGAATGGAATTAAGGTTGTAAACATGTATTAATAACTTAAAGCCAAATTCTGTGATAAATTTACAGCCCATGCTACCTCATTGACCTCAGTGGAGCAAAAGCTCTTAAAAGAACACTATGGGCTGGATTCTCATCTCATCTCCATTTACAATGGTAGTACTGAAATATTAATCTTGTCCTGTAGTTAAAAGAAAAAAAATGTCAGAAAGTCAGGAGATTCAAAGGTACACTCATACTTTAAAAGACACTCAAGGGAGTGGGATTTTCAAAAGCTCTTATCATTGGCCTGACTTTGCTCCCACTGAAGTCAGCTGAAGTTAATTAAGCTTTAACCTTATGGAGGGCAGAGCTAGGCAGAGACTCAGCCCTTTTTAAAATCTCATTCTTTGTGTTTCAAGGTAAGGGGAACAACCTTAAATCTGTTTTTGTCCCCTTGTCTAACCTTCACAGCTTTTACCTGCACAGAGTACACCATCAGCCTTGATAACATGACCCTGGGTTCACATGCTGATCCCTACTCAATACGATGAGGTATACACCAGCCACACACGATTCACCTACCCTGCCCCCAGACCATTTTCCTATTCATTTTCTCTATATGTATCAGCCACATAATCATCTCATCACCTATTTTCCATATAGTCCATAAGAATAGCCATCTAGCCCAGCAGCCCATTTTCTAACAGTGGCCAATGCCAGGTGCCCCAGAGGGAATGAAGAGAACAGGTAATCATCAAGTGATCCATTCCCAGTCACCAATTCCTTGTTTCCAGAAAACAGAATTTAGGGACAAAGACCTAACCCTTATGGCTGAGACTGAGCATTTATTTTCCTTAAGATAAGGTAACATCTTATTTTATAATCTTAAAAGCTGAAACAAGCAATGATTGAACGTGAGGGAGGAAATCAGATCATCATCACCATGATGAATCAACAATAATCAATAATTAATACATTTTCCAGCTGCTTTCTGAATGATAAAAAATTCACAGGTGTTACAAGTATGAGCAAACTGAGCTTTATATTTTATTCTGAGTTCTTAGCATAAAGGCATTAGGGAATTGAAAAGTATTATTATTAACATAAAAATGAGATAGGGCCTGTTTACTGTGTGCATTAATTTAGCAGAATATATTATTACACAACTTTGCACTGGAAATACAAGGTCACAGTGGATACAACTTGTCACACTACGTTGCTGATGCATGAAATCCTCATTTTGTGCAGAGCTCAAAAATATATATTCATGTCACAACATCTTACTGTCCAGTGCTAGTCTGAGAGTTCCAATCTATTGTATATGCAGCATATGTGGAGACAGATTCAACATCATTTGAGAGATCTAGTCTTCCCTCAATACACGTTAACTCCCATCAACTTGAAAATTATAAATATGCACAACAAAAGAAAATACATCCATTAATTCTCTATCGAGCTATGTCAAACAATAAGTTTACATGGAAGAAAGCTGTAGTTATATTAACATTTTGTTTGTATTTTGGGGTGAATATTTTGGTCAAGTAGCCAAAGCCTGTTAAAAATTTTTTTTTTAAATAGTCAGTTACCGTAAAAAAAAAAAGAACAATATATGGTTTTCATGACATATCAAGAGGAAAGAGTAGTTATTAGGGTTGGATGCCTTTTCTTTCGGGGTACAGGTATTGCACTAATTAAATAGAGCTTCTTGACAACCTTAGCGATAACATAATATTTCCCAAAAATGCCAGCACCATATCAACCTCACAGCATACCTGCCTCCTGGCTGTCTTGCTAGCCAGTATACTGATCCTGTAGCCTGAAACTATGGTGATTGTTTTGTTACCCTCTTAGAATTATCCCCATCTATGCAAAGCTAGATTGGGGAATCATGAATATCAATGTGACTGTGTGATTGTGAATATTAAGTATTAGAACTCAAAGTTTGTTTTAGCTGAAAGCAAACATGAGTCACTTGGACGAACAACTTCATAGCAGGACAGCTGCTTGAAACAAATCTGAATTTTCGATCTTGATTTGAATGAAGAAAAAAGTTACTGCTGCTTGATCTTAAATAAGAGGGCAGGATAGTAGCAGTTCAGACCAGATCAGACAGCCACCACTCCAGGCTATAGGACATAGTCGTAGCATTGTAATTACAGGACACTCTAGTAAGCAGCCACAACAGTATAGCAGTTAACGCAAAATAGCAGTTAAGAATCAACAATGTGTTTCCGTTAAAAAGTCCTTCTTAAAAAGTCCTTCCATTAAAAAGCCTAGACAACTAAGGAAGTTTAGGACCAATAGGTCAAGTACAAAGTAAAGGGACAAAAGATGGGCCCATCAAAGAGTACAAGCACTCCCTTGAACAGTGTTTTTCACAAAAAAACAGCCAAAAAGTAAGTGCAGCAGAACTTTATTTTGGGAGGCAAAGGGTTATTTGTTTTGTTGGGGTTTTAAGCAGTGGCCTCCAAAACTCATGAAAACACAATTTTCTCCAGTGATCTCACTGTTCAACATTCATTTTTACATGATTTAGTTTTCACTTTAATCTTCATGTCTACACTTACGTGAGGCACTGAAATAACTTGGCAACTGAGAACCAAGATTGCTATGTAGACTGCACATACTGTCATGTGACCAGATTCTGCAGTTCTCACTAAGGGTCCAGTTCAGCAAGGATGCTGCACACACAACTCCAACTGAAGTCAATGGGAGTGCTCCTCAGGCCTTCAGTTCTCATGCAAGATATCTTAGAACTCACATTAAAATTTGCCCTGTTATTTCCATTTTTCACATAGTCTCCAATTCTTCTGTTGTATCATTGCCATTTTGATCCAAATACAAGGATTTCGATTATAATAATAATAAAGAATTGTATAACTGGGAGTCTTTGCATCATAGAAATAGCCATCAAAATACATGATGAAATCAGTTCAGCTTTATGACTTCCTTGCAGGTTCAAATGGGAGAACATGAACTGCGAGTAAGATACTGAACACAAACATCTTTGTTATCTGCAAACACAACTGAAAATATGGAGGGCAAGAGGCGTATAAAAAGCAAATGCATTGTAGTTTTAAGTCTCAAAGGCTCTGTCTACACTGCATGCTTATTCCGAAATATCTTACGTTATTTCAAAATAACAGAGTGAGCATCTACACAACAAGCCCGTTATTTTGAAATAATTTTGAAATAACGGGCTTCTTACTCCGACTTCTGTAACCCTGATTTCATGAGGAGTGAGGGAAGTCAAAGGAAGAGTGTTCCTCCTTCAACTTCCTGCTGTGTAGACGGCCTCAAAAGCTGAGTTAAGGTACTTCGATTTCAGCTACACAATTAACGTAGCTGAAGTTGCATATCTTAACTCGACTTTAGCCCACAGTGTACACGTACACATAGGTTTGAAAAGTTCCAGAGTCCCCAAGAACCTTGATAATGATGCAGGAATGGTATCTCCAGACACACAGACTATTTTGAAATCACTCAGCTTTTTGACCTTCAAAATTTCTACAAAAGTAGTGGCATCAAAGGAGGATAAAGCAAGTTACACTTGGTCTTCTCCCAAAAAGAGCAGAACCAGGGCCCAATCTTACATGGTGGGGCTTGGAGGAGCAAACCCACAGATATTATAGAAGTTGGTACTTTGCTTCCATTTACAAGTTCATTGTAGCACCACAAAACCAGGATCCAGCCAATTTTTCATTCCAGTCCTCCAAATTCCACTATCTAAACAGGTATTTTTAGCAGCTCTTCAAAAAAAATCTGGACCCCCAACACATACAGATGCAACACTGCCTGAAAATCCTGGTTCCAACACCTGGATCCTGCCAAATCCACCATATGTTGACATCAGGATGATTGTTGTGGACTAAGATAAGCAGCATATGTGTTAAATTAGAAGATGATAAAACTGGGGAGTAGGTATCCATTAGTCAGCCAGAACCAGGAGCATACAGGTGCCAAATTAAGAGTCTTTGCACTCGGATTTTTGGGAGAGTGGGGAGAGGGTAGTTAGTAGCACTTGTTCTGTCTTTGAAAAATATCATTCTGATGTTGTAGCCAAAAATGTATCAGAGTGGAGCTGCCAGATTTGAGTTTTTCTGCCTCATTTGCACTGGGTCACATAAGTATTTAGATTGTTACCGGGTAGTGGGAGTGGGCAATCATGTTCTCTACTTAGGTGGCATCATTTGAGTGCTTGGGAGGGGACCAAGAACTGGCTGGGTCCAGTAGCTGGTTCCAAGCGTTTGCAAAACTGCTGCACCCAGATGCATCAAGAGCTGCAGCATTCCGAATAGTGCCCTCGCTTACTCTCGAGGCATTGAAATTTAAGGGAGGCAGGAGGCAAAGCAGACAAGATGTTGCTCTGACCCAGACCCTCGAATTAACATTTCCCGGCGGGACTGGCCCTTGGACAGACTCCTCTTTCCCCGCCAACTGGCTCAGGCACAGCTCGCCCCGACCCACACGGCTGGGATCTCGCTCGCCAAACAGGTCACCAGGCAGCGCTCCAGAGCCCCTTTGCAGCGGGCGGGGAGCGGGGCTCAGCTGGGAGGAGGAGCCGCCAGTCAGAGCCGGGCATGTGTGACCCCGGCTGGGGGGGCGGGAAGGGGGCTCCGAGGGGAAGCAGCCGCGGCGGCTGCTGTTGCCGCCTTTATCTCCGCGAGCCGGGGAGAAGGGGGCGGCCCGCCCGCCTCTCCGCTGGCTACAGGCGGTGCGCTGGGGGCACCCCCCCCGCCCCGCACCGCACCGCACCGCGTCCAGCCGCATCAGAGCAACCCGGGCACGGCAGCCCGCGGGGCCAGCAGGCGGGGCGGCGGGAGCGAGGGGTGGGGCCGGGGCCCAGTCCCGTTCCCGGAGGGTGGCCCTGGCTCGCCCCTTGCGCCTTGCACACTTACCCGGGGAACGGCGAGGTGGCTGCAAACTCCTTTGCGCCGCTGCTCTTTGGTTGAAAAGGAAAATCCCGTAATCCAGAGTCTTTGGGGCTGCCCAGTGTAAACACTCCGCCATGATTTCTTTGTTTAGATCATTGAACCTGCCTCTCTCTCGCACACACACACTCAGGCAGGAAGTTATTTATTTATTTCCAGTCAACACCATCCTGGGTCCTGTGTGGGGCTTTTTTAAAAAGCGGTGTGTTGAGAGCTGTTTTTGGCAAGTATTGCGGGGGGGGGGCGGGTTGGAGGGGGCAAATTCTTGGGTTTGTTTTAATGCCAGGTCCAACCTCTCTTCTCTCCCCCCCCCCCCCAACACAAAATGTCCAAAGCCTGGAGGCTCAGGGAATGAAGGAGTTTTGCTGTTGCAATCATAATGTCCTCCAGGGTGGGCAGCAGCAGTGAAAGTAATTTAGAATTTCTTGCAGGTATTGTCCTATTGCAACCCAGGGCCCAGCCAGCTCTTTAAATAGCTCCCTGCTGGCTTTTGCCACAGCTGGTGCCAAAGCTGCCACAGAGCACAACGGCTTACTTTCACCTCTGGTGAGCACCAAAAGCTTTCCTAATTCCAGGTGTTTCCCCAGGGCCCTCACTCTGCCTCCCAGTTCCCTCCTTTTCCAGGAGCAGCTTACAGGGCTGCTCTGTAGTCCAGTTTGCCATTGGGCTACTCTCTGATCGCAGCACTCCGCAAAGTTTTTGTCAATTGCTGCTGAAACTCTCCAGGCCAGCATCCCCTGTCCTTAGCAAGCGCACAGGAGGAGAGAGGAAGGCATTTATTAAAGCGGCACCTGTCTCCCACTCTTTTAAACATTTTGCAAACGCCCCACCCTCTCCCGCTACCAGATAGCTGCATGCTGGGGGTTTGGGGTGTGTGTGTGTAGAGGGGGTAAACTTGCACAGGAAAAGTTTCTTATTGCTTTGCCCAGCATCCAGGAGAAATTGAGGCTGTTCAATTTGCTTTTCATTAGGAGGGAATTGGAAATAGCCCAGTATTGACATTTTCAATGATCGTGACAATATTAGCACTTCGTGAAAAGATGGTTTTCTTCACCGCGGCTGCATCCATCGTTCTTATAAATATGAATACTTTGCCTTTAAACACTGACCAAAGAGTTTAAACTACTTTACAAATAATAGTACTTGTATCCTACTCACTGCACTTGTAAGTCTCGCGGCACCTTAGGGTGTGTCTACACAGCACCCTTAGCTCGAAATAAGCTACGCAATTTGTGCTACGCACAAATGAATAGCTTATTTCATAATTTGGCGCTGTCTTCAAGGCACCAAATTTTGAAATAACTCACTGTTCTAAAATTCCCTTTAATCCTTGTGGAAAGAAATAACGGGCTGCTTGAATAGACACATAGTAGCTATTTCAGAATACTTCCAGTATCCCGAAATAGCTCCACATTATAGACGTATACCTAGAGACTAACAAATACGTATAGTATCATGAGATTTCATGGACATAACCATCTCATTAAAAAGTACGGTTGTCAGATGGTTTCAACAAAAATACCAGACACACTTGACATTACATCACAATCTACATTACATCTTATTTAGAAAATACCGGACATTTATATTTTCTCATGTATATTTTTTCAATTTGTTTCCCGAACAGAAAGCTCAAATACTGGACTGTCAGGTTCAAAACCGGACACCTGGCTACCCTATTAAAAAGTGGATTTTGACCATGAAAGCTCATGATACTCTCTATAATTTTGTTAGTCTCTAAGGTGCCACAGGACTACTCGTTTTTAAAGTTACAGACTAACACAGGCTACCCCTCTAAGACTTCACTGCACTTGTATTATTCCCATGTTTTAGACAGGTGCCTGATCCTGCCAGATTTGAACTCCAGTGGATATTGGGGTGAGGAGGGGTCTTTCACAAAGAGCATGCAAGGAGCTGAGACAGAGAAGATTAGGGCTGCTAAATGCTTCCTTCAGGCCAGGGTGCTTGTTGGGCACTTACTGCTCCCACTGACCGCACTAGGACCTGAAAATACTCAGCAGCCCAAAAAGGTGCTCATATTTTTGCAGGATCAAGACATAAGTTCACTAGTTTCACGCCCAAAGCAATGTGGAATAGCTAGGAGCAGGCTCAAAATTCTGTTTAGCCACACATCTACTTTTCTTCCTTGCAGATTTAGAATGGGAAATAATGACCTGCCTCGCTTAAAGAAGTGTTGTGAGACTTAATTATTGTTTGTTAAACTGGATGTTTTCAGAGGGAAGGCTTTGTAGCAGTATAAAATATTACTAGAATTGCATTTACTGCTGATATGGAGAGAGCTTATACATAACAATACTCCAATTGCAAGCCAATCAAAAGACGTTATAGAAGAACATACTGTGATTTAGTTTCACTGAACAATAAAAATACACTATACAATTTTCAGCTATCAAACAAACAATCTCTCAGTTAGAGCCTCATGAATAACATTTTTTTTTTTGGTTCACTGGCAATTTGGAAAAAAGAAAAATCATTTTAAAATGGTCATAAGAATATAAGAACTTAGGCCATACTGGGTCAGACTAAAGGTCCATCTAGCCTAGTATCCAGTCTTCCAACAGTGGCCAATGCCATATGCCCCAGAGGGAGTGAACAGAAACAGGTAATCATCAAGTGATCCCTCTCCTGTCATTCATTTCCAGCCACTGACAAACAGAGGCTAGGGACATCATTCCTACCCATTCTAGTTAATAAGTATTGATAGACCTAACCTCCATGAAGGTATCTAGTTCTTTTTTGAACCCTGTTAAAGTCCTGGTCTTCACAACATCCTCTAGCAAGGAGTTCCAGAGGTTGACTGTGTGCTGCATGAAGAAAAACGTCATTTTGTTTCTTTTAAACCTGCTACCAATTAATTTCATTTGGTAATCCCTAGTTCTCATGCTATAAAACAAGTATATAACTTTTCCTTATTCGCTTTTTCCATACCTGTCATGATTTTATAGATATCTATCATCCCCCATTAATCTCCTCTTTATTAAATGAAGAGTCTTTTTAATCTCTCATCATATGGCACCCATTCCAAACCCCTAATAATTTTTGTTGCCCTTTTCTGAACCTTTTCCAATGCCGATATATCTTTTTGGAGATGAGGCAACATCATCTGTATGCAAAATGTGGGCCTATCATGGATTTATATAGAGGCAATAAGATGTTCTCTGTCTTATTCTCTATCCCTTTTTTAAATGATTCCAAATATTGTGTTTTCTTTTTTGATTGCTGCTGCATACTGAATGGATGTTTTCAGAGAACTATCCACAATGACTCCAAGATCTGTCTCTTGAGGGATGTCTCAGGGCTCACTCACCACCATGGCACCTGCAGCTGATAGCCCTAGGAATTAGCTTGTCAACTCACTGGACACCTCCCTCTAGCTCATGGGTTCCCAAACGGGGGCGTTTCTCAAAAATCAAAAAGGGGGCATGATGTCAAAAAGTTTGGGAACCACTGCCCTAGCTAGTGTCTCCCTGTGTTCTTGCTTCCCTCTCTAGTCCAGACCCCTGTCATTCTTGGACCACAGCATCCTCTGCAGGACACTGCCCTCCAGCAGTGCCCACTCCAGTGTCTCTGCACCCCCTTCTGGGGGGGTAGAGGTGGGGAGGAGAATGTTTATCCAGCTTTGCAAGCCAAGGTCCTCCCCTCCCAAGAGGCACCCAGTTCCCCTATACCCACCTTGCCTCAGTGACCCATTGCCAGTCTTCATCTAACCCCTACCTCAGGGCAAACTAAAGTCTATAATGGCCACTCATCACTGGCAAAGGGGTGTGGACCTGCTGCCTTTGCCTACCATGGCTGCCTCTCTGCAGCCCTAGCAGCTTCAGGCCCTGCAGCCTGGAAACTAGCTTGGTCAGAGCTTCCCCAGCCCTGCCTGCCTGCCTGCCTGCCTGCCCTCCCCAATATTGCTCTGCTTCCCTAGCAGTCAGGTCCCTCCTGTTCTCTATTCAGAGCAGCAGTACATTCTCCCTTCCTGCCAAGACCCCTTCTTTTTGTAGCCCCCAGCTGGGCCCTCATTAGCAACAACTGCCTCATCTGGGGCTTCACTCCCAACCCTCACTCAGGGCTGGGTTTTTGCCTTTAAAGGGCCAGTGCAGGGCAAGTGCTCTGTCACAAGGGATTGTAGCTAAATTAGTCCCCATCATTTTGTATGGGTAGTTGGGATTATTTTGTCTAATGTGTATTACTTTGCATTTATCAGCATTAAAATTCATTTGGCATTTTGTTGCCCAGTCACCGAGTTTTATGAGATCCTTCTGAAGCTCTTCACAATCTGCTTTGTTCTTAACTATCTTTTGCAATTTAGTATCATCTGCACATTTTGCCACCTCACTGTTTACCCCTTTCTTCAAATCATTTATAAATAGGTTAAAAAACCTCTCTCCATTCTGAAAACTGACCATTTCTTCCTACCCTTTATTTCTTGTCTTTTAACTTGTTATCAGTCTATGAGAAGACCTTCCCTCTTATCCCATGACAACTAATTTTACCGAAGAGCCTTTGATGAGGGACCTTGGCAAAGGCCTTCTGGAAAGCTAAGTACACTATATCCACTGGATCCCCCTTGTCCACATGCTTGTTGATCCCCTCAAAGAACTCTAGTAAATTAGTAAGGCATGATTTCCCTTTACAGAATCTATGTTGACTTTTCCCCAACAAATTATGTTCATCCATGTGTCTTACAATTTTATTCTTAACTATACTTTTAACTAATTTGCCTGATACTGACCTTAGACTTCCGGGCCTGTAATTGCCAGGATCACCTCCAGAGCCCTTTCTAAATACTGGCATCACATTAGCTATCTTCCAGTCATTAGGTACAATTTCACATTTGAGTTCTTTCGGAACTCATGGGTGAATGCCATCTGGTCCCAGAATCAAAATGAAAATGAAGTTTTTAAAAATGATTAACTAATTCACAAGTTGAAAAAAATAATTTGGGATCATATTAAATAATTTTGTTTGACCCAAAATGAAAAGTATTTAATTTAGATTGAGAGTTGTACTTTTTTATTTTTTAGAAATGTTCTCAATTTGATTTAAACAGAAAGTTCAAACTGAAATGTAAAAATATTGTATTTTGAAAATGTCAGAATAAGGTGTTTTGACTTTTTCAACAACAAAACACTTTGTTGCCTCTGATTTTTTTTCCTGGTAAAACAGTTCAGCTGAAAACTTTCATCCAGCTCTATTGTCAATTCATTATGTTTTGGAATTGCTAATCTTGTAATAGTTACCTCTCCAAAAGCAACTGCACTGTTTTGACCTCAAAATTTATTTCATATTACCTTAGTTGCAAACAACCAAAAAAAAAATCAGATGATACAAATCCTCATTTTGTAGAGGTCCACTCACATGACTTTTCAATCAAACCTACACAGAATCCTACTGATTCCTTTGTAAAATCAAGGCCATAGATTATACCATAGATCAATGGTGGGAACCCCAGCAGGGTTCTTTGGCCCGCAAGACATTTTGTTTTCCTACTAGTATTACCAAAGTTGTACACGTGAACTGTGGGGTATGCTGATTGCACACAACCTTGACTGTGAGAGCCATGTGTTCCCTCTGCATCCAATCAAAGCACTGCTACTGTTCAGTCTGCACACCCTGCAAATTCTAGGTATGCAAACAGTTAGCAAAAATACCCTATCCTGAGGAAACCATCTTGATTATGACAATCTTGCTTTCCACTGAGATGAAGGAGGGCCACTCAAGCAGGCCCACTCACTAGCCTGGCTTGTCCATCACTACCATAGATTATAGCAAATTGTACCTACCAAATTCACAGCCATAAAAAATGCATCACAGACTGTGAAATCTAGTCTCCCACTCCCTATGAAATCTGGTTTTTAGTGTGCTTTTATCCTATAAGGATTTCACAGGGGAGATCAGCATTTCTCAAACTGGAGGTCTGGGCCCAAAAGGGAGTTGCAGAGGGGTCACGGGATTGCCACCCTTTTGCACTGCCTTCAGAGGTGGGTTTCTGGAAAGTGGCAACTGTTGGTCGCACACTTAACTCTGAAGGCAGCACCTCACCACCAGCAGCACAGAAGCAAGGGTAGCAGTACTACAACCCCTTCTATAATCACCTTCTGACCTCCTGACAGTTCATTTTTGGGTCAGGATCCCTACAATTACAACACCATGAAAATTCAGATTTAAATAGTTGAAATAATGAAATTTATAATATTTAAAATCCTATGACCCTGAAATTGACCAAAATGGACTGTGATTTTATAATAATCCTCTTTTGTGAGGTTTATAAATGTGGCCATTTAAATTCATTTTGGCCGGCTAGTACTTAGCATAAAAGGCCACAGTATATGAGCCCTATTTATAAGGTTCTGAACACAGGGGCATGGCAAGAACTGTTCACAATAAACAAACAAGGAATATGAATATTTATTATATGAATCTGGAATGTTGTCAGCCAGTGAGAACACAGGGCTGTTTTACAAGTTATTAATCTGCAATGGTACGGTTTATGGCTCAATAACTTTAAAGTGGGGCTCTGATTAGCCATACAGAGCAGGGAGATTGTCGTGAAGATGGTATAGTTATTTCTAAATAACACTATAGTTGTTATGCCAACCCATCTATTCTGATTGACACTGCCCTCAGAACACTTCACCCACAACAAATACTACCCCTCATGTTTTCACAGAGAGTCCATTTTGTCTTCTACTCATTCATAGTCCTCCCAAGTTTCTCCTGAACTTTGAAACCGTAAGAGTACATCTACACTGCAACACTATTCCGAAATAATTTAGTCCGCATCTACACAGCAGGCAGTTACTTCCAAATTGTGTCAAAATACTGCTAAGCTGGAGGACTTCTTACTCCGACTCCTGTAACCCTCATTGTACGAGGAACAAGGGAAGTCGGAGGAAGAGTGCTCTATTTTGAAATAAGTGTTGTGTAGACACTCCCTATTTCAAAATGAACTATTATGAAATAAGATACACAATTGATGTAGCTCAATTTGCGTAACTTATTTAGAGTTAAGCCCTGCAGTGTAGATGCACTCTAAGATGCCCATACCCACTTCCCACATGTCATGCATTTACAAATTAAATTGCATTTGTATTACTGCTGTTATCCCTTTGTGTCTGAGCAGCTAGCCAAAAATGTGGGATATCGTAAGTTTTTCTAGATGGGAGTAGGAATTGGTGATAATGAAATATTTCTTTCACACAGTTTGTTTATTTACAAAAAACGTACAAAGTGCTGGGTCTCTGAACACAGAAGGAATCACATAGCAGGAAACAGCTTCTTTTGTTCACAGAACCAACAGTGTTCTTAACATTTTTAACCTGACCAAAAAACTTCTAAGGTCAACCAACAGACTCTCTCCACCTCACAGGCTATGTCTAGACTATGGAGTATTTGCGTACCTTTTTCTGATTGTTTTTTCATAAGAGGCTTTTCCGAAATTTGGCCTATCTACACTGGGCCAAATTTCGGAAAAGCCTCCTCTTTTGGAAGAGCGCTTCTTCCTCGTGAAATGAGGAAGACAGGGCTTCCAAAAGAGTGCATCTGCTCTTCCATAAAAAAATGTTGGAAGAGCAGATGCATTCCCTGGACACAGTGGAGTTTTTCCGGGATACCTCCGGTTTAAAATAATCTAAGTCTCCTTTTTCTATGTACCAAATTTAAAAACAAAATATACTATTTTCCCAACATAAACTTCTACAGTTATAGTTTATGGGCCCAGTTCATAATCATTGTACAACAAAAATATCTGCTAAAAGACAACAGGGCACTTTTTTTATTGTAAAAACTTTCTTAGCATCTTATTATAGCACCTAAAACATTGGGTACTCTTTTGGTGTCTCTCTAGGCACTACAGTAAATAATAACAACACATATGTTCTAAAGTAGATCTTATAGTCAGAAGGAATTTTATACTCATGGGCTACGTCTACACTGTCCTCTCTTGCGCAAAAAATATGCAAATGAGGTGAAGCGTGAAATATCACTGTGCCTCATTTGCATAATTAATGAGGCTCCATTTTTGCGCAAAAACCCCCTCTTGCGCAAAAGCCTCTTGCTCAAAAACGGAGCCTCATTAATTATGCAAATGATGTGCAGCAATGTTGCACACTTCGCCTCATTTGCATTTTTTTTGCGCAAGAGAGGGCAGTGTAGTCGTAGCCTATATAGGGTGATACTAGGTTAAACAATCAGTGTGAGTTTTTGCACACTGGGCCAGATTCTACAGCATCTTGCTCCTTCTGTAGTCATTTACACCTGTGCTCAGTAGTAAAAAATTCTCTCAGTTCACCAGGGTACTATGTCCTATAAATGATTGCACAATATTATCTAACATATATTATGGTAGCACCTAAGCCTACAGGTTGTGCTTGGCAGCATTCAAATAATAAATAAAAAAACAACAACAAAATAAAATAATAATTAATAATTATTATTATCATTATTAATAACAACAACAAAATAATAAATGGCAGTTCCTCGCTCCAGGAAGCTTAACATTCAACTAACAAGATTTAACAGATGTCTTAGTCAGATAGGCAGGCCAGCATGAGGGGGAGGATGGGGTAATAAATATATATTAGGTTGTGCACAATTCTTAGCCTGTCAATAGTAATGATCATAGTTCTCCACCTATCTAACCGTTATCAAGTTGTACTTTACTGTATGTTTTACAAAAGAGGTGAGTTTTAGGGAGGGACTTGTGGCTTTACAGAGTTGATTAGGAGTTTTGTCTCCTCGTGTAAGGAAAAAGCATGTAAGCGCTTGTCGAACAAGATCACATTTTGAACATCTTCAAATCTACTGTGTGTGGCATCTCATTTTGGCAATATACTTTAGTGCACTTTATTTTGTGGGCAGAGTTTGGAAAAATTTCACAACCTTTTTTATCCTCAGCATGAACCCTACATGAAAAGAATTCCAGCACTTCCCTTCTTCCCCAAATCTGAGCACTGTATATCTGTGCAATTTCAAATGGCCAGTACATTTGAACACTGTTTTCTATATTATTTTAGCTTCTTTGACACTGCTTGTATTTGGAAAGTGCACACAAAAAGTACATCCATATGTAACTTAACACTGCCTTAATGAATGCAGTATGACAATGTACTCTCTCATGATAGCATAGTTGCCAGTGTGGTAGTGTATTTATACAGTATGATCTAGCATTGCACAGGCCAGTATAAAGTGATACTCCAAAATAGTAATAAAAAAACCTGTTGCTCAAAAAGATAATATCCAGTTCCTATCATGCAGTCAAGATTAGATTATTAGCATGAAAGCAAGAATGTCTAGAGGACTGATCAGAGAAAACTCAGTTGTTCAGCTTCTTGTCCTCAAACTGGTCTAGTCTTTGTAAACACAGGATAAAAACATACAAGAAAATTATTTTTAAAAAAGTTTTTCTTTGAATGTTTTGTACTGAATTAACAAATTACTATGTACAAGAACAACACTGCATTAATTATGTCAATTTTTCCCCTTGGTGATAGATTATTGTTAGTAATTCATCACTATAATATATTAATAGTGTGTATTACTTTTTTAATAGAACAATTATATTAATAACATAGTGTCATATTAGCAAAAATTAACAAAATTATGAAAAATTGCTATAAAGGCTTTGGGGTTCTGGCAATACACAAAAATCACTTGATCCCATTCCAGCTTAGTTTCAATAATCACATATTCTTGTAAAGATTAGAGACTTATATAAATCTATCTAAAGGCAAGAAGACTTTTAAAAATATGTATTTTCTTAATGCTAGATAGGTGTATTCTTATATAGTTTAATACTGTACATTCTGACTGTTCAGTGTTTGAGTGCTGCCATTCACAAGGCAGGAGGCCATTTAAGGCACATTTCCTCTTTTGTCAGAGATTGGGAAGATCTACAGTGCAGCATACTTTGCTAGGACCATACAAGGGCCTGTCCAGGGATTAAGCTGTGTTTCTGGCAGAGGCTGTCATCTCTGAATTAGGGATGTAATAGTGTACACAGGTAAACAGTTAACCAATGAGCCTGTGCTCACCCATTAACCTTCACAGTTACATGCAAGCCACTCTCCCCCCACGTCTCCTGCCCCTGGGCTGCTGGCTCTGTATTAGTCTTTTAAACCAGCTCCCTCAGAGCTACCTGCCCCCTTTCCCCGCACCCTATGCTGCTGCCTTTGTATCAGCTGCCTTCTTCCACATGTAATCTTGTACCCGCTGAAAATTTCAGCAGGTACACATTTACCAAAATAAACACATTTTACCATCCCTACTCTGAACCGGTCTGAAATCGCCTCAGTGTTGTCATGTGCATAAGTTTGTTTATAGGGTCGCCAGATGTTTTCAACAAAAATACCAGACACACTTGATATTACATCACAATCTACATTAAATCTTATTTAGAAAATACCAGACATTTATATTTCCTCAATTTGTTTCCCAAACAGAAAGCTCAAATGCTGGACTGCCCAGTTCAAAACCGGACACCTGGCAACCCTATTTGTTTAAGTTGTTTTGTTTTGGAGACAGGTAGCTTCAGGCCATCAGGAGCAGGTTGCTGCCCATCCCTTTATCCCAGTTTATCTTTTTGCCCTTTTTTCCTCCCTCAACATATCTGTCTCTGACTCACTGCCAACTTAAAACTTTTACTATAGCTAGCATGGAGAAATGATATATGGTTTTCTCCAAGTCCAGTATCACTCTGAACTCAACATCAGGAGGAAGGGGGCAGCCAGGGGGCATTTCACACTCTTTGAGAAGTACCTCAAACTCCAAAATTAATGCAGTATCCCTTGCACCCTAAAGGGATCTGCCTCTGAATGTGAATCTCTCTCTTAGGATCCTGAGGTGATAAAGGGAAAGAGGGTAGATCTCCAATCTTTCTCCTGCTTAAAAATTAAATACACCATTTCCCCCCATTTGTTCAAATATGTGTGTGTGGTTGTTTTTTCTTTTTTACAAAGTGGTTTCCATGGCTTCCATACCTCTGCATTAGTGAAACAAAAAAAATTAGTAGTTTGAGTTTGATTAATTATGAAATTACACATGTTCTGTGAACCAATATGTTGAAAACCTTAAGTAACAGGCCACAAATAAAGACAGACAGTAGGGAGTCAAATTGGCCACAGCTTTTATTAAAATAATCAATTGAACCAAATCAGCCAAATCTAAATGAGGTAGAAAGTCTATTAAGTTTCCAAATTTTATAAAAAAGCAGCCTTTCATTTTGCATATAGGCCCATCTGTGTATAAAGTGATTGCCTTAGCACATGCAAGCTGAGAGTAAAAGTGTTTTACTGGGCCTAGGATTGGAACAGAAGACTGGCTCTCTTGAGATCTTGCTAATCCCAGATCTGTTACTTACTGGGAATGTTGCTTATCTGAACCAAAAATCAATGTTGACATACCCTAGTACCACTCCACTGGTGTCAATGGAGTTGAAACATACTATAGCAGTTGTCAGTTTCAGCCACAGTTTAAAGCCATTTTGGCACATTAAAAGGCCAAAATGTGAATAGGTACCTAGTGAGATTTTCATAAGTATCTAGGGCTAAGTCTAGACTGCAGACTTCTTTTGGCAGAAGTTTTTCTGGAATAAATCTTCCAAAAATACTTCTTCTGAAAGAGAGCGTCCACACTGCCAAAGCGCATCAAAAAAGTGATATGTTTTTTCGAAAGATAGCGTCCACACTGAATGGGCGCTATCTCGCATTTAAATTGTGATTACTATGGATGGAGTGGCCACCAAGGCTCCTGTGCTTTTTCCTCTTCTTCTGAAAGAACTCCCTTGTCCCCATCCACGCATGCCTTTTTCTGAAAGAGCTTTTTTGGAAAATGGCTTCTTCCTCATAGAAAGAGGATTATCAATGCCAGAAAAATCCCTCTGTTCTTTTGATTTTCTTTTGAAAGAACACGATTGTAGTGTGGAATGTAAGTGAAGTTTTTTCAGAAAAACAGCCGTTTTTCCAAAAAAACTCTGTAGTGTAGACATACCCTACGTGTTTAATTCACATTGAAATAAGTGGAAATTGGGTGTCTAGATAGTTTTTAAAACCCCCGTTAGGTATCATTGTGCACTTTCAGGTGCCTAAATGCCTTTAAAATCTTGCCCTTGGTCCATATGTAATAACAATGACCTCTCGTCTAAATATTTTGAAGATTAGCATATATTTGCAAAGTGCTTTCCAGATGTGAAAGTGTCATGTAGTGCTAAAGCATTACTTAGTGTGTAATAGCCACACAAGTAAACTACAGTGTATGCAAAGCAAGAGTCTATGCTGTGGCTGAGTGCCCCTTATTATTTAAGAAGGAAACTAAACTAAGGGTTTACTTTCCCTTTTGCTAAATGTAGTTTCTCAAATGAAAAATAATGTCATTAAAGCTTTGAGCATGGTACTGTTGAAAGTAATAGTTACAGCCTCACATTTAAAAACACTTCTGATAAAATGTGGCACATATGGTAGCACTGTTTTTAAACCAAACCTAAGACTGACAATGGAGCTATGCATAACATACATTGACTGTCCTGGACAATGTATATGGCTAGGACGCATGACTAAGTATGACAGTTTTGATTGACAACCCAGCAATAAGAGAACTGTGTCATCTGTATTTGGCACAGTCTGTGCCTAACCGTCTTTAGGAATATGTAAGAACTATATTACTGACATAAAGGGACACATTTTAAGAGGGACTTGAGTCTGCAGGAATGGGGCAAATGGTCTACATAAGAACATAAGAATGGCCATACTGGGTCAGACCAAAGGTCCATCGAGCCCAGCATCCCATCTGCCGACGGTGGCCAATGCCAGGTGCCCCAGAGAAGGAGAACAGAAGACAACGATCAAGTGATTTATCTCCTGCCATCCATCTCCTGCCCTTGTTATGAAGGCTAGGGCACCATACTTTATCCCTGGCTAATAGCCATTTATGGACCTAACCTGCAAAAATTTATCAAGCTCTTTTTTAAACCCTAATAGAGTCCTGGCCTTCACAGCCTCCTCGGGCAAGGAGTTCCACAGGTTGACTGTGCGTTGTGTGAAGAAAAATTTCCTTTTATTTGTTTTGAACCTACTACCCATCAATTTCATTTGGTGTCCCCTAGTTCTTGTATTATGGGAAAAGGTAAATAATTTTTCTATAATCACTTTCTCCACACCATTCATGATTTTCTATACCTCTATCATATCGCCCCTCAATCGCCTTTTTTCCAAACTGAAAAGTCCCAGTCTCTCTAGCCTCTCCCCATATGGGACCCTTTCCAAGCCCCTAATCATCTTAGTCGCCCTTTTCTGAACCTTTTCTAATGCCAATATATCTTTTTTGAGGTGAGGAGACCACATCTGCACGCAATACTCGAGATGTGGGCGTACCATAGTTTTATATAGGGGAAGTATGATATCTTTTGTCTTATTATCTATCCCTTTTTTAATAATTCCTAACATCCTATTTGCCTTACTAACTGCCGCTGCACACTGCGTGGATGTCTTCATAGAACTATCCACTATAACACCAAGATCCCTTTCCTGATCTGTCGTAGCTAAATTTGACCCCATCATGTAGTACGTGTAATTTGGGTTATTTTTTTTCCAACATGCATTACCTTACACTTACCCACATTAAATTTCATTTGCCATTTTGCTGCCCAATCACTCAGTTTGCTGAGATCTTTTTGTAGTTCTTCACAATCCCTTTTGCTTTTGACTGTCCTGAACAACTTTGTGTCATCTGCAAACTTGGCCACCTCACTGCTTACCTCATTTTCTAGATCATTGATGAACAAGTTGAACAGGATTGGTCCCAGTACTGACCCCTGGGGAACACCACTAGTTACCCTCCTCCATTGTGAAAATTTACCATTTATTCCCAGTCTATGTATACACTGGGCATTTTGAAAGTAGGGCTGAACTGGGGCTCTGGTGAACTGGAGGTGCCAAAAGAAAGGGAGGCATTGAGACAGCTACCAGGAAACAGTTCCAGGCATGAATTTCCAAAAATGTTCACCTGAATACAAGTAGGCACTACAGCCCAAATAAGTGTTCTCCAGAAGTTTCACCACATAATGCCTGCACCATGGCACCAGACAGTATCAAGATCCTTGCATTGATTCCTTAGCCACATTACACTCAATAGCCAGAGACAAACAAGCAGTCGCTTGCCAGCAGTTTGATAGTGGGTGTCAGTATATTCACCCTTAGAACAGGGCCAGGTTCAGGCTCCAAAGGATGGGAAAAGGGAAGGGAATCAGGAGGAGGAGGAGGAAAAGAATCACAGGAATCCGTAGCCTTGGTGTGTCACTGAATGGGGCAGCAGAGCTGTCTGGGCATAGAGCATACTGGGTGTGTGAGCATACTACTTGGTTTGGAGGGGGACTGGTTACCAGGGCTGGCTTCAAACACTTTCGACAGGGCCCTGGCAGCCAGGATTTTTTGTTAAGCAAAAAAAAAAAAAAAAAACCACCGCACACAGAAAAAGAGTCACAGCCCCTTTAAATCCCCAGCTACAGGGCAGAGTCATTTCCCACCCCCCACCCAGCCTGCCCTGGGGCCAAACCCCCTTCCTGCGGTGCAGCCAAACCCCAGGGCCAACCCTCCCCCCCCCCGTGGCACAGGGAAATGACTGCGCTCGACTCACCCCTCCTACAGTGCAGGGAAGCCACTGCACTCCTCCTCCAGGGCCGATGCTCCCTCCCGCAGCGCGCCCAGCACGCCACAGAGCTGTGGGAGGGGAGCAGCCAGTGCACTTCTGGAACCCCCAGAAGTGGCGCGAAGCTGCACGCAGGACTTCCGTCCACCCTGTGGGAAGCCAGCACTACGCTGGAGGTAGGTAGTGGGGCTTCTCGGGGGAAAATGGGGGTGGGGGGGCCCAAATGCCTCGCGATCGACTGGTCGATCGCGATCTACCAGTTGGTGACCACGGCTTTCGGGCACGGGGCCCTGCTGGTTACGGCCACCTGCATGCAAGAGGGTTTCAAGTAATTACGTTTAGTAAGAGCTTTTCTCCCAGAGACAAAGATAACCGGTGTACTAAACTCAGGACAGCATATTTCGAACTTTCGGGTAAAATGGGAAAGTACGATACTCCTTGATGGAAAGGTCAAGCCATTCATAAAGTCAACTTTACCTTTATTTAAGAACAGGAAGATTTACCTGGCATTGCTCAGTGCCTTAACTCAATTTCTAGTTTTTTGGAGGGGAAATGGTGGGTCTGGGTCTGAGGAGTTCAGTATGCAGGCTGCCCTGGAGAGAGAAGACTACCTCAGCCCTCTCTTAATGCTGCAGTTTAGGGCCAGGTGAGAAATGCCCCTCCATGGCCACTGCAGCTCCAGTGGGGGTGGGGTGCATGTCCCCTGGCTGAAGCAGGTCCAGGTTCATCTGCCCCCTGTGCTCCCCAGCCAGAACAAGGAATGTAACAAACTGTGCTCTTTTTCCTTGCTCCCTGACCCAGAGGAACAGCCAGCAATGCCCCTGTTTGAATTGGGGTGAAGAGGAAGAGGGAGCTTCAACCTTCCCCCCCCCCCCACCAACCCTAAAGGGTGCCTGGAGGATGGAAGGGTCAGGGATGGGTGCATCCCCAGGCACCCCCTTTCACCTGCTTGGTGGTTCTGTCTCTTGTCTGTATGGTTTTATAAGAAGCAATCCCAATTGCAGGCATATCCATTCTCCTGGCACAATCAAACTCTTACCTTGGTTTAAGTTGATACAAAGGAGCTGCATACCAAATTTGATGATCCTAGCTCTTATTATTTAGGGGGAGTTCTTGAACAAACAAAAACAAACATAGACAGATGCACAAACTCAACTATATAGATAGATTACTACAGTGCTCATGAACAGCGCCAGTTTTATACATGTGCTAGCGTATTCTACAAATAATCTATGACTTTTTTCTTTTGAACGGTGGTGTACTTTGTTGTTGATGTTGACGGTTGTTGATGTTGACAGTGGTCATGTCATATGACGATTGGGAGAAAGAGGAAGAAAACCTGTCACTGCTAATGGGCCGTAGACCTTCTTAAATATAACATTCCTGTTTCTTAGAGGTGTTTTGTAGAATCTTGTGTGTGTGAAATAGCTGCTGCAGTTTATTCATACCTTGTATCATCACGTATAGGAACAAGCAATCAATAACAAAGTGCAACGAAATTATTCATTTCTGTAATCAGAATGTGATCTCAGTGAAGTCTGAACCCAACAATATGCCATTAGAGAAATGAAGACCAATCTTTTAAAATGTAGCAAATATATTATTTTGAAATCCCAATTATTCCACAAAACAATTCACTGATTTCTTGTGGTAGGAAAATCTGACCTGGTATAAAAGGTTGTAAACACCATGACTTCAAAGTGATGACCCCCCAAAATAATTTCTGGTTTTAACCTTTATTGTTCTACATCTACCTTTATGGTGGAAGATAAGATACTGCTTATTAAGATTGTCACTTCAGATGATCGTACATGGAGGTTTGCTATTGATTTCAACAGGAATAGGCTCAAGCCTTTAGTTTTTGTTGACTTCAGAGTGACAATGTTTAAGTACCCCTACTTTTAGCTCCAGATACTTTGCAATTATTTTGCATATTCTGTTACTTGTCACAGTCTTACAATCATTGATTTCAAAGGTAGCTATTTCCTTGAAGACAGTTATACACATGAATAAGAGTTCCAGGATTAGCCCTTCATCCGGAAGATTCCCACTGTTGCACTGAAAATGTACTTAGAGTAAAATCCTGAACCTGAAGACAGAATTTGTCCCTGTGAATTTACTTTTGCAATACAATGCACAGAAATCTAGTTATGTATTATTAATTATAATCATTATATAGCCAAGTCCTCTGCCATCATATTGAATATTTACCCATAAGAAACTTGCCTAGACATGGATGAAATCAAGGGTCTCATACTGATTTAAGGGAAACAGTTTTTGTTGAATATTTGTCACCAAACAAAGACTATACTGTAATTATGAGAAATATCTAAAGCTCAATTTAAAAAAATCTGCATTTGCTAGCAAAATATTTGGGAATAAATTACTCACTGAAGCCTTTGTAGTTTATTGCTGGCTTGCTAATTGTCAGTAATAATCCCTTTCAATTACTATCGAGAAGTAGGTCAGCCAGTTTTCAGTGCTTATGAAACTTGCAATTTAGAGCTAGAAGGCATATCAGCAGGTTATATTTTAATATGGGGGAGCAAATGGGCTTCCTTGCAGGCCTCTTAACTCTAAACAATAGTATTACATAGCTAATTCAATATGGGATTGGTTGTATTCTGCTGTGTAATGTTGAATTATATTTACTGTGATTTTACTTACAAATATCTGTATAATTACAATTATTCAGATTAATTACCGCAGCTTTTTTAGTCAGACTTTTCTCTGGTTTGTGTGGAGATTTACCTTCCATTTCTGTTTGAGCAAGTTATGCTGCCACCCACCAATGGTGTCTTATTTTTGATTATTTTTGTCTAGTCCATTAGCTTGACAACAGAACAGAAGGCCAATATCTAAGAGCTGTTCTGCCCCATGTTAGAGGAGTTCAGGTATTGCTGCAGAGGTGACATGCTCTAATGAGATGGAGAGGGATGCTTTGTTAGGCCTGATCCAAAGGCCATTAAAATCAGTGGAAAGCTTTCCATTGACTTCAGTAAGCTTTGACTCAGGTTTTTACTGCACATCTTTCTGCTAGCTGATACATACAGCTGCACAGGCATCCTCCTCAAAACGTCTGTTCATCTGCTCTCCACCTGAAACATTTTTAGCTAACTAGACGGGTCAGAGAATTGAAATGTGGTTGCTGGAGGAAGCAAAAAAAAAAAAGGTGTAGTTTCTAGAACAGGGGAGTAGGAGAGCTTCAAAATTCAAGTGGGAAATATATACTTGAGTACATGTAAAAAATGAGACCAGCTAAAAGAGAATAAAGCAATGTGCCTCCCTTGTGCTGAATTAGCTTCTCTGCCCCAAACCCAAACTCAGCACAGCCAAACATATGCAGTGACATTTTAAAATTTGGGGGTGAATTTAGTACTTGTGAAAGTGAGAAACAAAACACTTGAATGTAAACTAGTCTAGACAGCTTTACACAAAGTTCTAGCTACATACTCCAGTCTTTCAGAAGTCCACATGGTTTTCCACTGTGTGCATGTTGTTGGGCCAAGACTGCTAATTGTGCTGAACTTCATGATGCTTATAAAATGTGCACAAATAAAGATAATTAAACTTAGTTTTATTTGTAACTTCAGGTGGGATTTGAGTTCAAATCTTCTATTTCAAGAGATTTATATTTTAACCTGATATACCACTCAGGCCCACTGTTCAGCTGTGGACCTGATTAGTACAGAAGGTTAAAATATGCCTCTATTTAGCCACATGCAGCATGGGCAGACACACTGTGCTGGGATTGGAATTGTTTAATATATTTGTCAAGGATCTGAAAGAGTGAATGACAAAAAATTATTTCGCTTTGTCAGAACTGGGAAAGACTAAGAAAGTTCTAAAGGACCTAATAAGCTAGCACAATAGCAAATTAAATTCAGTGTTGACTAATATGATGATGTACATTGGAAGGAACAGATTGATTGAACTATTCATACACATAGGTGGGTTCTCAATAAACAATAATGATTCTTGAAAAAGCTCTGGGCATCTTTGTGGGCAAGTCAATGAAATATCTGATCAAAGAGCAAGAGAGATTTTAAAAAGCAAATAAAATGAAAGTGTATATTATAATTGGATGAAAAGCATTGAAAATACCATAATAATGCAGTTGTACAATACTAGTGTTCAGATCTGGTCACACAATCTTGCAGTGTAGAGTAGAAATAGGAGAGGTCCAGAGATAGACAACAAAGGCTATGTCTAGACTACGCTGAAGTTTCGAAACTTCAGCGTAGTCTAGACGAGCCCATAGAAATAGAGACATAGTTAGACTTCCACATGAAGGAGGATGAAAAGGTTAGGACCGTTTATTTCAAATATTAATAAGGGACTTTGTATATAGAAGGCCATGCATGCTCTTATCTGTCTTCATCATAATACAAGAATAAATGAACATCCAAAGAAGGATGAGGAGGAGATTGTTTCCTAATTGCCCGTTATGGTTTTTCTTGAACTTTCGACTGAAGCATGTGACACTGGCCACTTCTTTGTAGAGACAAGACCCCTGGAATGATCCAGAATGGCAGTTCCTATATACACTTCCCAAAGTTGTCATATGAATTTTCCCTAAATACAGAGGAGCCACCTCTACAAAAGAAAAAGTAGCAGTCTCTCCACTGACTTGGTCTGCTGTGAAACTATTATTGATGCAGATTTTCTGAGATTGTCTTGATATGTCTTGTAGGGACTGGGCTGAAACTTCATATACACTTTGCATAGGGCATTTTTTCCTTTAAAATATGGGTGTAGGTTGCCTCTGATCTAATAACCAGTGGGGGTTTTTTATCTTGAAGTCCTTGTAGCTTTTTTTTTTAGCATTACCGCTATTAAGAAAAACTAGCTTAACGGAATTATTAGCCTATTATTTTACAGCAGGAAATATTCTGATGTGTGGACTTTTTAAAATAGTATCCCTGTCTTTTAGGGTGCATCTAGACAGCACCCTTCTGTCGGAATAAGCTATGCAATTTGTGCTACACAAATTGCATAGTTTATTCCAAGACTAAATCGAAAGAGCTTATTTTGAAATTTGGTACTGTCTACACAGCACCAAATTTCAAAATAAGGCACTATTCCAACAAATCCCTTAACCCTCGTGGAACAAGGGTTACAGGGATGCCAGAATAGCACGCCTGCTATTTCGAGAAATAGTGGATACTTTTAAAAACACGGCGTTTTTTAGGATATTTCCAGTATTCCAAAAGAGCAACTCAGTCTAGACATACCCAGGAGTGGCCCTAAAGACTGTGGACGAGATCCTCAGGTGAGGTAAAACAGTATAGCTCCATCAGAGTCAATACAGTTACAATGGCTTATCTCAGCTGAATATCTGGCCCTATGCTTTATATTACCAGTTCTTTTGTGTGCTGTGCAAGTACTGTAGTATATTCTCTACACATATGCTTTTATATATGAGTAGTGCCACTGACTCCCTGTGAGTAATCTGACCAGGAGTTGGACTGCAGTATCTTAATATGGTGCATGTTAGCTATAATCACTCATCATGTGTACCCACTATAATGAGGAACACCAGAGACTCACCAGTAGCACATTAAACATCCCTTATCATAATCAAGAGAAAAATTATTGTTAAATTACTGAAAATTGAACAATTCCTGCAAGTGAACAAAGGTAAAATGATGAGATAGTGCAAAAGGTAATGCTGCTAAAGTGAACCATAGTAGAAGTAATTCTGTTTCCACAAAGATTTTGTTATCTTGTGCTTTTCTTTACAGGAGCTATTTTTCATGCACAGTACTAGTGTAAATTATGTACAGCAGACTTATTCATTTAATAGGTTCAGGTCAGAGTTATTGTATTTCAGCAGTTGGTGTTCAGGGATTTTGTAATTTACAAAGTTTATTAATTTAACAGGCATTTGTTTAAAATGCCACTTTTCCCTTCACCAGGCATTTGCAATAGAATAGAAGAGTCTTGTCAGAATAGTGGAATTTCACTTGAATGCTCCTATTATGATGCAATTGTGAAAGTCTGTGAAACTAAACCAAAATTATAAATACATACAAGAAAATTAATGCACAAGGGATAGGGCTGTCAATTAATCAGTTAACTCATGAGATTAACTCAAAAAAATTAATCACAATTAAAGGCACTCAAACAATAGAATACCAACTGAAATGTATTGCATTTGTGGAAGTTTTTCTATGTTTTCAATATTGATTCTGTTACACACAATACAGTGTGTGCAGTGTTCATTTTATATTATTTTGTATTACACATACTGTAAAAATGCGAAACAAAAGAAATCGTATTTTTCAATTCATCCCACACAACTGCAGTGCAATCTCTTTACAATGAAAGTGTAACTTACAAATGTAGATTTTTTTTATATAACCATGTTCCAACAAAACAATGTAAAATTTTAGCACCTGCAAGTCCATTCAGTCCTACTTCTTGTTCTGCCAATTGCTAAGACAAACTACTTTGGTTATTTGCAGGAGATAATGCTGCCTGCTTCTTGTTTACAATACCACCTGAAAGTGAGAACATGATACTGTTGTAGCTGGCATTGCTAGATGTTTACATGCTAGAGGCACTAAAAAATTAATGTGTCCCTTCATCCTTCAAAAGCCATTCAGAGAATATACATCCATACTGATGATGGGTTCTGCTCGATAGTGATCTAAAGCAGTGCAAACAGATGCATGCTCATTTTCATCAGAAATCCCCCATTCTGCTTCTTGTGTATCCCGAGTGCTCTGTCTGTTCCACTTCTTCTCAGAGTCACACTCACACCTGCTTCTCCGGCTTTCTGCCTCTAGCACACATAGCCTGTGACTAAGCTCCTTTGTCTAATCTATTTGGGTTGGCTCTGGCCTGCCATGTGACCCATTGCCTTGGATAGTAGCTTTTTTTCCTAAAACACTTGATTGCTCCTTCTGGGGTGCCTAAAAAAACATGCTTGTGTACACACACACACACACGGTTTTAATAACATCCATGATTGTCTTTGGATCCAGGATTTACTTGTTGGGTTTAAACAATAAAACCTGACTTTAAGGATATTTTCTCACTTTTTGAAGAAAGTTACACCAGCTCTGCCCTCTGTTGAAGATGAGGAGGGGCCAAGGGGTCTCTGTCAGACTACTCGGTACTAGGGGATAGGTAAGGTCTCAGCACAAGCTTTGTGCAGACTGCTATGGAGAGGGGAACTTGGGGAGGGAAAGGTAGTTCCTGCCCAGTCTGTTCCCAATTCAGATAATGGAGTCCTACCTCTGACCCTTCAGGTAAGGCTGCCTGCCTGACTCCTGTCCTTTATATAGTGAACGAAGCCCCCTGTTGCCCCAGTACAATTAAGAAGACTCACAGTAACATGCCCCAGATAGGGATGTAAGCAACTAGTTGACTAGAGATGTGATTAGTCACTCCCTCCTCCCCCGCCCCTTGCTGCCTCTATCAGAGAGAGGCAGCAAAGTGTGTGTGTGGGGGGAGGGGGGGGGTAAGCAGGAGCTAGTGCTGGGGACAGCCAACTTAAAAGCCGGTTCCCCTCAGCACTGTTTCCGCGGGGCCAGAGAAAGTAGAGACACAGCGGGAAATGGTGCGAGCAGGGACTGAAGCAGTCTTCACTCATGCTGGTTCTGCTGCGATTCTGCTTTTGAAATGTAAGAGCCCTAGCAAGGCTCTTGAACATTTCAAAGGCTGAGGCACTGCAGGGAGCACGGGGCCAGTCCCCCCACTGGCCCCACGTTCCCTGCTAGGCTTCCACTTTTGAACTGTAGCAAGAGCCCAACAGGGCTCTTACTACAGTTCAAAGGCGGAGGTACCCTTATCGACTAATTGAATAGTTGATGGAAATCCCATCGACTATTCAATTAGTAAATCTAAATTTAACATCTCTAGACCCAGAGCAAGTGAAGACTCTCCCACCAAATCAATTTAATGCTCCTCATACTTACAGTGCCATTAGTGCACGTTTTCTATTCATGTTGCTGCCACTATACCCTGGTCCCAGAAGGATCATCTGTTCCGTCTTAACTGGCATCTCTGGGCCTATCCAAGTGATGGAGCCAGCTGCAAGTACTGCCAGTGTATGGATAGGTCAGGAGGAAACAAGTAGCCCTTGCTAAGAGTGGACATTGAGAAGAGGGAGCAGAAAATCCTAGGCAGCTGAGAGCCAGCTCTACTCCTTCCTCTCCCGAACCCAGCCTGTGTCACCCTTACATAAAAATTCCCAGGAGACTTCTGATAAACTCTCCCTTCCCTCATAGACCTCTCTACTCCTTGGAGGGAACAAAGAGAGAGTGTAGGGAGCCAACAGTTGCCTGAATCAAGTCTTCTCCTTCCTTCACCACTGTCCCAGATAGGCGCTCAGAATGGGCTGCAGAAAGACATGGAAGTCGAAGGCGCTCTAATGCTCCACTGAATACTGTCAAACACTTACTTGAGAGCTCTAGTCACCAATATACTTTAGAACAGCTTAAAAGTTGCAAATCAAAAGGGTATAGGGAACATAGAACACTGAAACTGGAAGGAACCTCAAGAGGTCATGAAGTTCAGTCTCTTGCACTCATGGCAGGACCAAACACCACCTTCTAGATCAGGGGTTGGCAACCTATGGCTCGCGAGCCAAATATGGCTCACTAGGGAGCCAGATATGGTTCTATTGGTGCTCTTGCTCAGCCCCCCTCACCAACTCCACCTGCAGCAGGGAGCCAGCACTGGTGCTACAGCCTTAAGGCTCCCTGCAAGATTGGGGTGCCAGCGCCAGTTTCTTGTGGGGGGCAGGGGAGAGAAAGCCCCCACTGGATCCGGCATGCGGGGAACAAGCAGAGCCAAAAATGGCTCTGTGCACTGCCGTTGTCCTTCCCATGGCTGAGGGGACAGACTCACAGGGACATACTTCCTGGACGCTTCCCTTTTACTCCCATTGGCGAGAATCCAGCAAATGGGAGCAGCGGGAGGTGGTGTTACAGGGTGCCCACAATGCAGTGTACCAGCAAATAAGTGCTCCCTACCCTTTCATGCCCAGACCCTGCATCTCCACCCCCTCACTCAACCCCCACTGAGACTCCACACCCACAGTCCATTCCTGACTCCTCCCTCTTGGCCAGACATCCTGCCCCTATCCCATTCCTGCCCTCTCCCCCCAGCCAAACACCCTGCCCCCAGCCTGTTCCTGCACCCTCCCTTGCTCCTGACTCCTCCCTCCTGGACAGATACCCTCCCCCTAGCCTACTCCTGCACCCTCCCTTGCTCCTGACTCCTCTCTCCTGGACAGATACCCTCCCCCCAGCCTGCTCCTGCACCCTACCTCCCATCCAGGCCTTGCGCCCTCACCACCTCCTACATTCCACCTCCTTCTAAGATCATGCACCGCACTCCCTGGCCCGAAAAAGTTTCCCCACTCCTGCTATAAATAAAGACAACGTTGAAACCTTTTGTGTTGGGCAGAATATTTTACTTTATTTAAAAATGAAGCCTGGCCCACAAGCCCCCAGTTGGAGCCCAGCCCCCATCTGGGCACAGCATCATAACACTCCTGCACCCCCTCACACACACCAAACTTGAGCCCATCATATACCTGAACCCCCTACCCTGAGCCCTTCATACTCCCACATCCCCAAACTAGTGCAGCCCCACATCCCTAGCCCCCTGCCACAACACTGCTGCACCCCCACACACCACAGTCTTGTGCCCTGAGTCCATCATACACCCAACCCCCTGCCCTGAACCCCTCTTATTCCACAACCCAGACTCCTGCACCCTCATCCCCAGCTCCCTGCCATACAATTGACAGAAAACAAGCCTGAATGCATGCATGAAGCTGAATTTGACCAGGTATGATGTAAACTTTAAAGCTACTCTCTGGGAACAGTCATGCTTCTTTTTCCACACTGCCCACTCTGCTATGGTGGCTATATGCCAGCTACGACTCCTGTACTTGGGGAAATCCTTCAAAAGCTGGCTAAATCTGATTACTAGGCATCTTTGTGCCATCAGAGCTGTGGAAAAATCCCCTACTGTAGGGCAGGTTCTTGGCTAAAGTGTCTGTCTGGTGATTAATCCCATCAAGCATTTGCATACCTCTGTAACACCTTTTTAAAATTTTACTCAAGTTATAAACTATTCTTTCCATACCCAACCTAGCTTGTGGCTATTTATCTGTTCGGATCTGTCACTTAGAACTGGTATTCCTCAATGTATTTGAGGACTGTAACATATGCTGTACTGAAATAACTTTGTTTTACCAGATAGCTGGAACAAATCAGTTATCCTCTATTTTTTTAATTTGGTCCAAAGGAGGTTGCCACTTCAGCAATTGTTGCCAACAAACTCTTTGCTTTGTCTACACCCCCAAAAGCAGATTGTTGTTCCACATGTCAGATTATCAGATTTGTTGGGTATCGTGATCTAGACTCCATATAAACCTTTTTCCCCCTACTAGAACCTGTAAAGCCTGTTTGAACTTTGTGGGTTTGTGGGTTTTGTTTTTGGTATAACATTTAGTTTTGTATCATATATTTCTGTTTTCTTCTGCCACAAAACTCTTTTATTTGTCTCTGGGATCAGCAACGTAACATATTAATGCAATTGTCTGAGTGCAGGCACAGTTTTATCTATCCTCTGGCAACCAATATGCTTTCTGTCTGTTGTGTTTCAGAATATGGGACAAATGATTTTGTTATATTGCAAATACTGAAATCTACAGTTCTATTTCAAATTAATTTTCTCTTTTGTCTGTAGTTGCATCTTGGAACATTTTCCTTATGCACTATAAAATGTTAATAGCAAAATTTAGTGTGACTTTATGACTGTCGTGTCATTTTTTTCTCAGCTTGATAAGCTCTTTCAAATGGCATCATTATGATCAAAGTTGTTTACAGTAATAAAGCAGAAATAGTTTCAATAAAATAGTAGGTGCTTTTACACTTAAAGAGTATCTGGCATTTTAGAATGCGGTAGCTTCTCATTTTGTGGGTGCAGAATTGTAAGTAAGTCCACAACATAAAGGAGTTAATGCATGTAATCACAAGATTGCCCCCCACAGGATCTGAAGGCATGGAAAAAGACAACAAAAATACATTATTAAAATGAAGAAAAAAAGAGAGAGAGATTGTACATATTGGTGATATACAGGAAAATAACCATGCACTGAAGCTCTGAATTTTAGAGAAACTGAATTATGCAACATCATTCTTCACTGATAAACTTCTACAGATTATCAATTTCTAAAAAGAATGTAGTGACATTTTAAGGTACATTTATAAACATTTTACTAATGTTACATGATTAATAGCAATTACTAAGATATGAATTATTGCAGAGGTGCTCTAATGTGGTGGGAACACATGGATGATTTTTCAAAAAAACATTTAAAATTATATTCTGGCCACCAATTACAAAGCATTAATAAACTGGAACATATACTATTATTTAGAAACCATCATGCTCCACTAAATTTTAGAGGAGATAGTTTATCAATAGGAAAAAAAGTAATGTTGGGGCTTTATACGAACTTTACTCAGGTGAAAGGACAATGGAAGGTACATAACATGAAGCAAGCCCTATCAATTTAATGGGAATGCCCAGACCTTGCAGGATCAGGATCTTAACATGAAAAGAGTGTTTACTGGAAAAGTGTTGGGTGAAATTCATGTTACACTGTAGTAAATAAGATTACCAAGAAAATAACCAGAATCCATTTATCATAGGTGAGGAAAAAAAGGTTGCTGACCTTTGATTAAGACACTGAGCTGAGACTCTGAGATCTGGAATCAATTGTTGGCTCTGTCACACACTTCCCTGTGATCTTGGGCAAGTCTCTGAGGCCATGATTCAGGAAACTGCTTGAATCATCCCTATTTAGGATGCATTGACTTTATTGAGAGTCAAGCACATGATAACAGAGTGGTTTTCAAAGCTGGGTCTGAGGTCCACCCGGGTAAGCCGCTGGTGGGCCTGCAACACTTTGTTTATCTAAGTGTCAGCTCAGTGTGGCTATGAGCAGTTCCCACGGTTCCCTTTGGCTGCTAACAGCAAACCGCAGCCAATGGGAGCTGTGAGGCTCTGTGGCTACAGACACTTAGATAAACAAACTGTTGCAGGCCCACCAATGGGCCCAAGGTGGGCCCAAGATCCAGGTGGGCCCAAGATCCAGCTTTGAAAACCACTGTGGTAATGTGCTGTCCTGGACAGAGGTTTTCCTAAATCAGGGCCTTATTTTCCCCCTATCAGTTAAAAGGGGATAATAATAGGGTTGCCAGATGGTTTCAACAAAAATACCAGACACACTTGACATTACATCACAATCTACATTACATCTTATTTAGAAAATACCGGACATTTATATTTTCTCATTTATATTTTTTCAATTTGTTTCCCAAACAGAAAGCTCAAATACTGGACTGTCTGGTTCAAAGCCGGACACCTGGCAACCCTAGATAATAACACTTCTATTCTTTGTTTATCTTCTCAGATTGTAAACTCTTCAAAGCAGGGAGTACTTCTTACTACCAATATGTGTAGTTCCAAGCATTGTGGAACTGTGCTGTCTGTTGGGGCATTCCAATATGAAAAGTAAATAGTAAGAATAATAGGCCATGTCTACACTTTCCAGGGACTGGTGCTCCTGCAATTAATGAGTGGGAAGCTGAGTTAGCAGGTTTAGTGAAGAACCGCTAAATCAATGGCAGAGTGCTTTTGGTCAACTTCAGTACTCCACCAGAACATGAGAAGCAAGATAAGTCAATGGGACAGCATCTACCATTGATGAAGCATGATGAAGTTACACTGTCTCCAGCTACATTATTCAGTGACCAAATTAGCATAACTTAGGTCAACTTACCCCAGTAGTATAGGCAACCCCTAAGTAAGAAAAGTCACATCATAGGCGAAAAATGCCACCCAGCTACATTTGAACAAGAGTCAGTCAAGTGAAAACTCACTTACTTTTCTAATTATCTTGGTAATAATTTATTAGCAAACACTTCAACTAGCACAGGTACAGGTAAATCTTGAGTTTTGCTTACCTATAATGTGTACAATAAAATCTACCAACTCCTCCATAACAGTTTGAAAGCTGTAGTTTAAGACTGCAAGTGTCTGATAGAAAACTGAAAACTTGATTGATTTATATGACACTGTTTTAACAGAAAGTTCCATAAAATAAGTCAAAAATAGTTTGACATCTTAGAAGACAACCTTAGATTAAGAAATGTCAGGTTTCTGGAGCACAGAAAAAAGAGACCATGATATATTTTTTCAATGGATAGCAAAGGTGGGGGAGATGGATGCCTATAAACTTCCCTTACAAATGTGTTGTAGCACAGTGTATCCTTGGAAAGGCCAATCAAGTAACTCATTATAGGATACTTGTGCAATGTTGCAACTCTTGGAATGAGGAGAAAAAATCTGAAACTGGCACATAAATCTGAGTCAAACTGTTAGGGCTGAAGAATTTTCTTTTATCTGGATTACCCTGCTGTTCTTATTTGATGTTGAAATGTGTTTATAACCATTAAACTGGGAATTAGAAATATAAGCCAATATTATGTGGTGCCACATTCACCTAGGATGAAAACTCATTGTGGAAATCAAACTGTTGTCTTTCTCTTCCACATGCTGGATAAAAGGCAAACTGTTCCTAGAAGGTGAAAAACATGTCTTTGGAGGACATTGAAATATACAGTATGAGACTCCTATCTTTTTTATTCAACACATAGCTTTCTTAAAAGTTAGTTGCATGTTTCTTTTTGTAAATTAATTTTTATTAGGGCTGTCAAGCAATTACAAAAATTTAATCGTGATTAATCGCGCGATTAATCACGTGCACTGCCCCTTTGAAACGCAATGGTGGCGTTTCAAAGGGACAGCGTTGCGGGATCCTGGGATCAGCTGGAGTCCCCAGCTGACCCTGGCTCGGTGCAGCGCTGCCCCTTGGAAAGGCCACTCTGGCATTTCCAAGGGGCAATGCTGTGGAAGCCCGGGATCAGCTGGAGTCCTTCAGCTGATCCCAGGTTCCTAATACGCTGCCCCTTTGAAGCGCCGGAGCGGTGCTTCAAAGGGGCAGTTCAGCATTAACACCTGTGATTAACTTGTTAAAAAAATTAACGCGTTAATTTTTCCCTGCGTTAATCGCAGGTCTTAACGCACATCAATTGACAGACCTAATTTTTATTACATTTTGTTATGTTATATTAAACAAATGTTCAGCCTGATTCTTCCCTCACACCAGTCTTATTTAAGTGTAACTTAATTGTATTCATTCTAATTTTAAAGCAGTGTTAAGTTTTGTAGCTCAGGCCGGACCTGATGGGAGTAAACACATGGAAGTAGGCCTTGTTTTTTGAGGGGTAGAATTTCAGAGGCAAACAGATCATTAGATTGAAATAAATACCTCAGCAGCCTAAAAAGACAATGTCTGAGCCAGCTAAGATAAGAGGCCTGGGGGTCAACTCAGGATAGCTTTGCTGTAAACTTAATAAAGGATATCTGGATGATGAAATCTGGAGACAAACTGAGGGTTTTTTTGGTATCCTAGAGAACCAGAAGCAGCGTTCTCCCAGAACTAGGCAACATGTTTTGGATAAGCAAAGTGAAAAAGCCTTTGGAGGAGAGTCAGCACCTCAGGCTACATACTAGGTAATAAATATATAGCACCTTACACATAAACAAGGACAGTAGTATGCCTTGTGTTAATAACAGATTACTAAAGCTGTCAACTATCTCCTCCCCCCTCCAACCATTAATATTATTTGTTTATTTTTTTACTACTTACTGTCAGGGCCTAGCATGTAGCAGAGGCAGTCTGCTTGCAACTCAGTGACTGCAGGTGACCTTAATAGAGACTATCTGCTTGTGGCACCTGACTGGCTGAAGAAGGCAGCAGGCTGATATTTGAGCACAGTAGCAGTCTAGTGGCCACTTAACATATTACTGGTCTGCAGCTGTGCTGGGTTCTGTACCTGCCTCCTCTGTCCCCAGCCTACTCCTGATTATGGATGCCAGATGGTTTCAACAAAAATACCGGACACACTTGACATTACATCACAATCTACATTGCATCTTATTTAGAAAATACCGGACATTTATATTTTCTCATTTATATTTTCTCAATTTGTTTCCTGAACAGAAGGCTCAAATACTGGACTGTCCGGTTCAAAACCGGACACCTGGCAACCCTACTTCTGATCCCAGCTCCTTCCTGACTTCGGACTCCCAGTTCAGACCCTCAGTTCTACCTTCTGACTATGACTCTTTGGTTAGGTTTTGTCTCTGATTCCCAGCTACAGTCGGTAGCTTTGCTCCTAAACACTCTCTGACTGGACTCATCTCTAGCTGGTAGGCCACATTCTTGCTCCAACAATTAGGCCAGATCAGCCATGACTTGGATACTGACATTTACTCCAGCCTGGAGCATGAACCTAGAATAGTCTGTGCATTGCCAGTCCTCCTACAGTAGTGCTTTGTTGCAGCGTTTAGGCTGCAAAGACAGCAGGGAATGTTTCAAAATATATATTTGTTAAAGTTCTGGTTTCACTGAAAGTATTCAAAGATATTTTTTCCCTATAAATATTGGTTCAGTGATTTACTACCATTTACTACCCAATGCCCCAATCCTGCAGAGGGAATTAAGTGGGTGGAAGGACCATGCATTCAAGATAAGTCCTGCAGAAGCCAGTGAGGCTGTGCATCAGGGCAGAGACGTGCCCACACAGTTTTCTCTGCACAATGTCCTCCAGGTGTCTTCTGCTGGAAATATCACCCACCTGCCATGCTGCCATTGTCTGGCAGCCAGCACCTCCATTCCTTGTTCTCTTGCAACAGGGATTGCACGGTGGCAGCATGAGCTGAAATGTATGGATTGGGAATTTTTTTCACAATTTTTTTGCTAGAAAATGCCAGTCTGATTTAACTGAGGGTTTCTTTCCCACTGGGAAGTTTTCTTGGTCCCAGGCTGGTCATACAGAAGGAGGAGCTGACTTTTAAAACAATTTTATTAAAATTAGTATAGAATTACAGTAAAAACAAAAGCATATATTACACATTTAAAAAAAACACCCTTCCTATCCTGAAAAATACTAAGTGCATTTCCAGTAGCAAACCACTGAGCAAACTATAATATTTAAACTCTAAATGAAGGCATAAAAACACTAAAAACTCAATGAACAACCTCAGTGCAAAATAATTTACAGCATCTACTTTTCAAAATGTCCATCTTTGTCCCACAAAAAACTTTGCAAGATCTGTTTGTAAACATATATTTAATTGTAAAAACAAATATGAAGGAGAAAATCAAGGGACAATTATTGAAAAATACCCTGAAGGAAAATAAATATTGGCTGTAATCTGGAAGAAAAAAGAAACATGAAAAACAAACTTCTTCATGTCATAAAAAGGACATGACCCAGACACCTTCTGAGTCAAATGATAAACAAACAAGTTCATGGCAATAGCTAAATGAAGAATTGTCCTTTGGAGATCACCCATCCTCTTCACAACTGTTTGTATACAGTTTGACAAGCTAGATGGCTAAAATCCATCACCAGAGGCTGTCTTCAACTTACTGTACTGAAATAATCAAGTGTTTGAAAATCACAATCTTTACCACAACAATATACAATAACTTATGGCCCTATCCATTTAAAGTAAATTCAGAAGACCCACTGAAGATGATCAGGCTGCCAGAGTTGTCAACTTCCCACTACTCAGGAGGAGCAACGGGCAAGAAAATAAAACCGTATTAAGAGAATCAAGAATGGCTCACTCAAGAGGCAACTGATAGTCTGGCAATAGTGTCCCTAGGAAGGGCTGATTCCACTTCTGATAAATTCAGAGAAAGCCAACCAATGGAATAAAAATCAGTCTCAACATCCAAGATACCAACTGACACCCATGTCTAAAATCAATACATGAACAAGTTTTGTTACACTTTCTATGACAATAAGAAACGAGACAAGTTTCCAAGAAACAAGACGAAGGATCCCCATGGCAGGTTTATAAACAAGGGGTTCAACAAACAGCTCTGGGAACTCTAGCTGCCTATCCCACAGTCCCAGCTTTAAAAGTCTTCAAGCATTAAAAAGGCTTTGACAAAACTGGCACTCAAAATAAGGCACCCACTATCTAACGAAAAAAGTTCCCATTCAAACACTCTGCCCAGTGAAGAAAAGCAAAGGCCAGTTGCTTTCAAGGAACAAGCTCATCCAGCAACAGCTGCTGCAGAGACTATAACTGAAAAGTGGCAGATCTCCTCAAAAGATCAATGAGACCTTGATTCCCTTCCACAATGGGCAGATACAAAATACGTTGCCTCAGCCAGTGATGGCTTCCTTAGAAAAAATCTAAAAGAACCAAGAACCTTCTGAATGTTGTATTAAAGGAGGGGAGGGCAAGGGAATCCAAAACAATACATTTGTGCCACAACAAAGGGAAAATTAAATTATTAATGCATTAGAAGATGTACGTGGCATTGCTCAGGTCCTTAACTCAATGATTATTTTTTCAATAAAATGAAAATAAACATCCTTCATTTAAATTATTGCTCTGGGGTGGGGGTGGGAATGAGGGGTTTAGTATGCAGGCCGCCGCAGGGAGAGATGGCCACTCCAGCCCTTTGTTACAACAGCTTGGGACCACTTGAGAAGCACCTCTCCATGGTCACTGCAGTTCCAGCGGGCACAACAAGGGAAGGGTGCAGGTCTCCCAGCTGGGACAGATCCAGGTTCATCTGCCCCCTGCTCTCCCCAGGCAGAGTGAGGAATGCAGCAAAATGTGCACTTTCCCCTCGCTCCCTGACAAAGGGGAACAGCCAGCCATGTCCTTGTACGAATTGGTGGGGAGGAGCTTCAGCTCTCCCTGCCCATCCTAAAGGATGCCTGGGAGGCTCCAAGCAGTCCCAGATGGTGATTCTGTCTCTTTTCTGTGTGGCTTTGAGGGTATGTCTACACTTGCACCCTAGTTCGAACTAGGGATGCAAATGTAGGCATTCGAAATAGTCAATGAAGCGGGGATTTAAATATCCCGCGCTTCATTAGCATGATCTTGCCAGCGCGTTACTCCGATCAACAGCTGTTCTGAAAGTGAAAGTGCGTAGTGGGACGTGTTAGTTCGAACCAAACCCCTTGGTTCGAACTAACATTACCCCTTGGTTCGAACTAACGTTACTCCTCACGTTAGTTCGAACCAAGGGGTTTGGTTCGAACTAACACGTCCTGGCACGCACTTTCACTTTCGGAACAGCTGTTGATCGGAGTAACGCGCCGGCAAGATCATGCTAATGAAGCGCGGGATATTTAAATCCCCGCTTCACTGACTATTTTGAATGCCTACATTTGCATCCCTAGTTCGAACTAGGGTGCAAGTGTAGACATACCCTGAGAAGCAACCTCATTCCAGGCACATCCCATCTTCCTGGCACAACCAAACCCTTACCTTGTTTTAAGTTACAAGAGGAAGCTGTATGCCAAATTTGGTGGTCCTACCTCTTACTGTTTAGGAGGAGTTCTTGAACAAACAGACAGATAGACAAACTCTTTAAAATATATAGTAGATAACATTCAGCCTTCAGAAGAAGAGTCCAGGCAAACACTTCTACTTTTACCTTTGTGATCTCCCCTCCAATTCTTCCATAATTTCCTCCCAGTTCTGACCCAAAATATCATCTGGTCCCAACATAATTCCCAGTTCCTTAAATCCAACTCAACTCCACAGTAGTGCTCTCTTTGACCTTTCCTAGCCAAGTGGGAGGAATAGAGGGAGGATAGGAGATCACTCAAGCCCCCAGCTTGGGGGAAGTCATTCTTCCCCCAATTTATGTGAGCTGAGTAGCATGCAAAAGAGTGTTGAAATTCAGTCAAAATCTAAACATCACAATCTCAAGTAATAAACATAGTCACATCATCAGCCTCCATCACTAGAGTATAAACTGGAACAAAGGGGGAAAGGTCAGAAATATGCTTTTATAAGATGCATAATAGAAACTTGATACAAAGAGCATACAAAACCCAGTCTGGGTTTGTTTGATTCTCCTATAGACTGAAAAGTGGGTGCTCAAAATACACACACACACACACACACACACACGTGCCACAGCCTTCTCACGTTGTGCTTTACTCTCAAAAACTCTCACATTCCTAGGCACAGGGTCACCATCCCCAGGGGCAACCTGCCTCTTCTTTGAGCACTGATGGACCAAATGTGTCAGACTCCTGGATGTAATGAAAACAGACCACATCCTCCATGTGGTCACACTCCCCAATGTAGTCACACTCCCCAATCCTGTACTTCACTAAAAACTTTTAACATGTTGGAAGCATTGTTTAAAATTATATAATCCTGTCTATGAAAGAACAAGACCTTCCAAACCTTCTGGTTCTTTACAGCCCAAAGAAATCCTCCCAATGAAGCTACAGGTAGTGATCTCACCATAACCTGTCAATTTTCTAGCCAGCTGCTCAAAATCACTTAAAGATAGTGATTTTAATAGCAAATGCAGAGAGAGCACTATAGAGACAAAAGCACTCCTGCACAGCACTTCCCTTCACAGCTACCTGCTCAACAAGGCTAAGTGTGGCAACAACACAACAGCTTTGCTCATATGGGATACAAACCTCACATTTTTAAACTAGTCACCTTCCCCCTAGCTGGAAAACACTCCTCCACAGAGGCAAAATGTGGAGACAAAATCCACAACTGTTGGCCATGGCTTAAACCTTCCAAATCCACAAAACTGTGGTCTCTCTGTCTCCCTCGGCTGACCAGACATCAGACAAAAGTCTTCACTTTCAAAGTGTGTGTGTGTGTGTGAGTGAGAGAGAGATTGAGATTGAGAGAGATTGATTGATTCAAGTACCTGTTCTGAATTTCTCCTGTTGGAACTTTTCCACCAGGTTGTTAGCTATTCTCAGATTGGCCTCTTTTTTAAAAAAAATTTAAGAGGTCTTTGGTTTGATTATTTTGGGGGGCAGTGAAATTTTGTGAAATCTCAAAAAATGTTGTGGGACAGGAATCCATTTCCTCCCCAACTCTAGAAGAGACATTTTTAGCTAGGGTAGGTCTATACTACAAGGGTATTTCGAAAATTTCAGAATAATAACTCCTGATATAACTATTTTGAAATAGCATGACCATAATACAGGGAAGCCTCAAAATTAGTCTGAGGCAGGCTCCCCTAATGTGGATGTGCTACCTTGATTTGGAGCCCCAGGAAGCACTGGGGAGTAATTAATCTGAATGGCCCTTTGGAGGAGCTATTTGAAAACAGCAGTAGTGGAGCGTCCACACTACCGCTATTTCAAAATAGCAATGAAATAAAGTTTTATTATTTTGTAATAAGAAGCCCATTATTTAGAAATCATTTCGAAATAATGAGCTTGCTGTGTGGAAGCTCCCTTATTATTTCAAAAAAACATGAGTTATTTTGAAATAACACTGTAGTGTAGACAGGTCCCTACTGTGGTATTTGTAATCAGACTTAGGAGTTGTACAAAGGGGAACATATTGCTTAGAGCAACTCTTCCCTTGCTCATCCTGTCACATTCCCTGTTCACATTCTCCATTCCCAGTGTGGACTTGAAGCAGTTTGTGGTTCTATGAAACATTTTACATAGTTGCTTTTTCCAAGATATTTTCTCTCCTCTCCACTGTACAGAGGGTGGAGCGAAAGAGCATATCTGATTCATCCTTTTCACACTTGAAAGCTGTGCAAGTTTATTACAGGATGACGCTATAATGAATAGCTCATGTTAAAATACTCTTTGATATGAAGAAATGTATTTAAAAGTTAGCCTGCAATACAGGGTAAGAGGAGAGCTAGAATATTTGAATAAGTCCTTTGAAGCCTGCAGTTGCCTGAGTTCATTGTCATCCAGCGCTCTACTCCAAGATGACTAGAGCTGCTCCAGGCTTTGCAAACTTATTTCAATCATAGGTGAGTTGCTATCATATTGAAGTGTCCATTAAAACTTCAAAGGATAAGCTTGATCTGAGTTTTACTTGTTACAATGTAGAACACTTACTACAGGGAGATTTATTAAACTTTTCTCATTTTATGGGCTGAGTGTAAGGTCATGTACCATATTAAGGTCTTTGACCAGCAGTAAAGAGCTCAGATTTTCATATTTTACTGTTAATGAACTTGGAACTACATAAAATGGCAACCACTTTCAATTCAATCCAGTTGTGCCTAAGCACAGCAGCACTTGTACTCCACTGATGTTTCCATAGATAATAGGTACTATGGGCTAAATCTGAGGCTAGTTTAGAAGGCATTTTAAGAAGGTTGGCAATGTAACATGGGTGCCCCTAAGAGGAACTGAGCAAGATACATAAGCTAAGATGGTAAGGCATCTTATGGTACAATAAATGGCATGGAAATAGCCTCAATGTGCATGAGAAGTAGGAAGCATGGGACTGATTCTCCTCTAATTCACACAGGAATAAACCAGTGTAAGTGAGAGGAGAACAGACCTCTTAAGACCAAAAAGGGGTACGCCAATACAGACAAGGACAATTCACCAAGCAAAATAGTTTCACATGCTTCCTGCATGGAAGGACTGGAGGAAAGTGCTCCTAAATCAGAGATGTACATGTGAGTACCTCTGTCCCTTCCTAAAATAAGCTTGCTTCACATGCACACAGCCTAGCAACTCAGCTTAATAACAAAATCCCTGTTTAAACTGTGAGGACTATGATACCTCAGTTACTGTGCTCCTAACTATGGTCAGTGAGGTCACCAACTAGCACAGGGCCTCTGTGATGATGAGGCTAATAATAATAACAACAACAGATACTTTCCAATTAAAGAGCACCTTCCTGCTGAAGTATTCAAAGCACTTCACAAGCCTTACTAAATAATTAAGCCTTATAACGTAATTGTGAAATATAATTAAAATCCCCAATACACAAATGGAGAAACTGGAGCGGAAAGAGGTTAAGTGACTTGCCCAAATTCATACAGTTAATCAGATGCAAAAGTGAGAATGTACCTCAGATCGCCTGGCTCCCAGGCAAGTTCTATAACCAGAAAACGGTTCTGGTTTTGCATTAAACACGTGCCTGATACAGTATGGAGCTAACATGGTAAAATAGAACATTGCAGAGTCAGCTAGTCACCCTAGCCCAGCAGTTCACAAGAGAAGTAGGTCAAAACTGAAGACTGGTGATCAGAACAAAGCCACAATACAGTAGGCATCTGCCTCTGCAGGGATCAGGTGGCAATGGAAGGATGGAAAGGCAAAAGCTGGTAAGAAAACCATACTTGGCCCTATGAAATCAAACAAGTGCTACACCACTGCTCCACCGTCAGATTCAAAGCATGACGTTAGACTTCAGTGCTCTACTCCTGACAGTTGCCGTTTCAGCCTCCTGGTTACATTCTGCTGCGTGTCACACCAATGTAAATCTGCAGTAGCTCTGTTGAGACACTGGAGACCAATCAGAGACGGGAAAGCCAGCATTTTTAAATATTGCTTTCATGGGTTCAGATGCACAATTTGAAATTGCAAGGGCCTGGTTCTTATGGTGCTGCACACACGCAGCTCCCATTGACTTTAGATGGAATTGTTATTGTTTAGCATATCTGAAAACTATATCTCTAATCTAATGGATACTTTTTAAAATTTGGGTCTAATACATAATCAAGTGGACAGAGTGACTCTTGATTTATACTCATCCAAAGGTGATTGAAATGGGCATCAGGGAGAAAGGCTTCTGCTCTTTTTGGTTTCTTTATGTTGTATAGAAAACATGTTAGGGGATATATATCTTCAGATAGATAGATAGATGAAATGTTTAAAAATGTTGGCTCTCCAGTTTTTGATAATGTTGCTCTTCAATGTCTCAATGGAGCTACTGCACATTTACATCAGTACAACACACAAATATACAACAATTTGTTTGACCATATTACAAGTATGCTGTTATTCTTGTTAGTTAGCCCCTTTATATAATTTGAGCCACCTCTATACTCAGGGCGGCTTATTTTTACTTGATTGTAGGAAACATCTACCAATTTATATAATTTAGGGAGCCAAGTTTGCAGAATTTAGTCAATGTGTAATCTAAAATTCTGATTTACAAGAGTGTAGCTAAGAATAGAATTATAGCAGTTCCTTTACATACACTATTTTTTCACTGCTCGAACTACTGTACTTTCTTCTTCTTCTTCTTCTGTAAAGAACAATGTTTTGTCTATGTGTCTGAAAATTTTTTTTGTTCTGGTTCACTTCAGCCTTCAAGTTCTTGTAACAGTTTTGTGTATTTAATATACAATATCACAGACATTTTTATAACAACATTATAACATACACTGTTCTCTCCAGCTTTTTATGATCATCTAGGCTTCTGCATTAAATTACTATAGCTTGTAAAGTTTACAGCAGAATTTGAAAGTGAAGCTTCATGAAATGCCTTTTAAACTGTGTTGTATACATCCACTGCTATATATTTCTTTCAAAATAGACTTAAACGTAGGAAACTCTCGTGATAATTTCTAGCATCCTATCTAAACAAGAGCGTAGCATTATCAATAAAGGAGAAAAAATAGTAGTGCAATGGAAAAACTAAATTCATGTTTTTTATTTGAAAGTCAAACAATTACTTGTTTTTAAGAAAAAAGGTGAAAGATCTACATTGTTAGTTTAATAGAGGTGGCATTTCAGATTCTTCTATAGACTAATACAGACAAGCTAGAAAAATAAAAGCTGAAGAAAGCCAGGGCACATCCTTTATGTAATGCAGACCTATGCCAGAAAATAGAGCCAAATAGTAGATAATTTTCCACTAAAACAGCCTAATTAATTACTGTAGACTGAAGATATATTATTTCTCAATCTGAGACTCTCCGCATCATATTTTTAATATCAGTTTAATACAAGAGGCAGCATTTTTTCTAACTCTATAACCAAACATATAAAAGCAACAAAGTCTGGATTTGTCTTTTACCCTTAAAAATACAGAATTTACACTGAAAAATGATTTATAGAGATGATACAAGCTGTACTCCACATTATCAGAAAATAATACCATTGTATCACACAGACCCAACTCGAGTTGTCATTTCTGGTTACTATTATTTCTTAGGTAATAAACGACCATCAGTTATTGTGAGCTGATGTGACATGGCAGTGTAAAATCATATTCCAGGTTGTTGTGACCAAGATGATAACGTGTGTCACCACTCTACTAAACCTGTGAAAATCCCTTGGAATTCTTATTTGTTAAACCCTACATTCACCACAATAGCCAATGAAGAAGCCCCAACAAGATGCAATGCAGTATAAATTGCTATCGTGGCTTCACGCAACAGTAGTCTTAGTCAGCCTTAAACAAGCTAAGAAAAACTTCACTTGAAGAAACACTAATGAGGATTTTCCAAAAATTCCAGTATATAAAACCAAGCTTACCAGGAGTAGCTCTTCAGCTGTGTTCCTTATGTATTTTTATCTTGTTAAAAAATTCATGAAGGGCCTACTAGCGTACATCCAGTTGTGGCTTAATTCACATGTAGAACCCAAATCTAAACTTATTTTCATCTTGTTACCAATTAAACTGAACTCCAACACAATGTAAACATTAGTTTCTTAAACAATTGCTATCCCATACTAAAAGCACATACATACTGGTACTGCTGCATGACATTTGTATTAATATTTTCCATTTTCAATTTCTTTTCCATACTCCTAATCCTTCTTGTCATTTATTGCTGAACTTCCTCTTATTTTGCAATGTTCTTTTGAGACAGAGTGACCAGTAATGCACCAGATGAGGTAGAACCATTGTTGGTTTTTTCAGTAAAGACATAATGTTTTCTGTATTATTCTTCATCCCATTCCCCTTGCATCCTAAAAAAATTTGACCTCAGCTGCACATTGAGCAGAGGTCTTCATTGAGCTGTCAACAGTGGTGCCTATGTCCTTTTCCTGAGTTGATATAATTAATTTGGAACCCAGTGAGGTCTATAAATAGATTAAAAATTATCTTCAAAGTGCATTAATTTGCATATATCAACACTGAATTTCATCTGCCATGAAGCTGCTCATTCACCTAGCTTGTTTATTTCCTTCTGATGTTGCATATAACCCCCTCTGGACTTGATTAACCTGAATAATTTTGTGTCAACTGCAAATTTTACTACATCAGTGTTCATCCCATTTTCCAGATCATTAATAAATAAATAATATCAATCTTACTACAGAACATGTGGCACTTCAGAGTTGAACTTTTGCCTGGGTGAAAATAGATTGTTTATTCTTAATATTTCTTTTCTGTTTTTTAGCTAAAGTCATCTGTAACAATACTTGGATGAAATTATGCTCCATTTGGGAATTTTGCCAGGGGCCTACATCTCTTACTTCTTGGCTTAGTTTCTTTAGTATCTTCTTGTGGGAAACCTTGTCAAAGACAATATGTATATCTCAACTTCTGTCAAGTGATTCTTCTTTATCCCATACTTTATTTTGGTATTTGCTGAATTCTAGTAGATTACAGAAGCATGATTTTTTTTCAGAAGCTACATTGATGTGTGCCTACCGTATATACCATATATACTGTGATTTTATTTTAAATTGTTTTAAACTGCTTATCCAGTATATAGGTAAGTCTTAGAATCTTTTCAAATATATAGGTACAACTTTTGCCATCTTCTAATCATATGACATGGTAGTTGTTTTCAGCATAACAATTTGTTTCAGAATTTTTTTTTTTGACACCTCAGTCTCTGAAAGCTCTTTGTCTTTGTTCCAGAAAAGAGCAAGTCAGGGGTAGAAATCTCCAAACATCTTTTGGCTACGTTTACACTGCATGCACGTTCTTGCGCAAATAAATTTACAGTAAAGCATCTGAAAAGAGGGCTTCTTGTGCAAGAGTTATTCCTCTCCCCACGAGGAATAAGCCCTCTTGTGCAAGAGCTCTTGCGCAAGAAGGCAGTGTGGATGGGCAACAGGGGTTTCTTGCGCAAGAAACTCTATGGCTCAAATGGTCATCAGAGCTTTCTTGCGCAAGAGAGCGTCCACACTGCCATGGACGCTCTTGCACAAAAAGCACATCTCTTGTGCAAAAGCACATGGTAGTGTGGATGCACTCTTGCATAAGACCTTTTGCAAAAGAAGCCTGCACTGTAGATGTAGCCCTTCTGTATCAAAACTGATGCAAAAAGCAATTTAGCTTTTCAGCCATGTCCTTATCTTTCTTAATTGCTCCCTTTAGCCCCTGTTAATCCATCAGACTTGCCAATTCTTTTGCAGGCTTCTTGTTTCTGATCTAAAGCATTTCTTGTTTGTTTCCATACCTGTAGCTATTTGCTCTCTAAAATCCACCTTAGCCCTTCTAATTTTCTTCTTACACAGCGCATGCACAGTTTATGCTTCTTTTATTGTCTCTACTAATTTAGATCCTGACAGTTATTTATTTTAATTATAAGCATCCAAATCTTGACCTTTTTAAAATTTCCCTGCTTGTAGATCTGAATGTAGTTTGGCTGATTTGCTAGAGTGCATTTACATGTAGTTTGGCTATTTCAATATAGGAGGGGCTATGTGTTTTTAAATGTTGCTCCTCCATTGGTCACAATATAGAGGTCAGGAGAATCAGTTCTGCCTTAAGTACATTTTAGCATTTTTATGGGAAAAAGAGTTGTTGATCTGCTACACAGATTAGCCTTTGATTAATCATGGCAACAATGAAAACAACTATGCTTCCAATCTTTTCTTTTGCTCTGGATGCCCTATATTTGAAGTCATATGGTTTTCTTCTTATTCAATTAAGATCCCTGAGTAAGTTAAATGAATTTATTCATGTAAATGTTGGAGCAGAATTTTGAGAAGTCTGCCCAACTGATTGCTAGCTTCAAGCATGCAGCAGCTGATCTTCTAGTGATCTGCAGCACACCAGCTAGCCATCTTCTTACTGGTCATCCCCTGCTACAACGACCTCCTGTCATTCCTTCCACGACAACTTTCTCAAGTTATATGTGTCTCTACATCTAATGTGACCAAGGTATGGAAGCTTGAGTCTAAGTACCTTAGGCACTGCTAAACTGATCTTAATGAGGATCAGGTCAATATGACTCCAACTAGCCTACACAAAACATAGTAAACAACCACAGTAGTTCTGCATATATCCCTCCAAACCTCTATCTCTACCTGACCTGGTGTGTTTTTATGTGTATGCAACTGTATATATTATAAACGGGTAGGAATTTCTGTATAGTCATCCATCTCTGCTTAGCTTCTCTTTACAAGCCAAAATGCCAAATTTATCTATCAGGGAATTTTCTCTTTAAATGGAAATTGGAAACATAAACTTCTGGTCTAGATGTGCATTTTTAGGCTGATATGCAAAGCTTTTGAGGGAATTTTTGCACACTTGACACTTTGTAAAAAGGAAATGAGGATGTATTGAAAATTATGCAAAATTTACTGGCAAATTGAAATTTGAACTGTTGGAAATCATACTCAATTCTTGACCTATGCCAAATATATTTATTGTTTGTTTAGCATCAGGGGTCGGTATACTCAACTGAATAGTTAATATTCAATAGTTCTCCCCCAAAAGCAGTGATGCAAGAACCTCAAATGGTTCAGAATTCATATTCACTTTGAATGCTAATCTGATGCTTAACTGAACCACTGAGGATTCCACTAGAACTGATGACACTACAGGCCATGACTTCCCCTACCTACCATTTGGGTTTGAGAGGAAGCTCTTTCAAGCATTACTTCATTTTCATGATTAATCAAGCAACCTGTTTCCCTCTGTGACATCTGTGTGTGCTCCACTGAGTGGCATGGCAAATCTACTCACCACAATAACTGGGAGGCAAACTACCTTGTTCTTATGCAGAGGAATCTACATCCATTATTTCAAAATTTAAGTCTTTTACATTTTAAATTGGCAGTTCATGAAATTCAAGAGATAGATTACTTGGCCCAGTAGTATACTAAATGAGCTAGTCTGAATAAACTGGAAAAAATGGATCCATTATACTACCCCCACATTCCAGGGGAATGTGTCTGAATTATCTGACTGTCCCCTGAAGATGAGGCTCTGTTTTTGGACAGAACTCCAAATACTATCTCCTCCACTTCCTGGTAAGAAGGTGATGAAGGAAACATGGTGGAAAAGCCTATTGACAATGTTGGAACCCCTCACATCTCCCTCTTTTTATGACCAAATGAGTCAAGAGGCTTAATTTTATATCCCCAAAGCTCAAAGATAGTTTGGTTTGAGGAATGAGAGAAGGTTGGCAGGGAACAACGATGGTTCACTCATCCCTATTGATAACCAGCTAGCCAACAACAGCACAAGAATTTACATGAGAAATATATCCACTCTTTTCGTGTCACTAACAATTTTCTCCAAAAACTGGTAGATAGAGCTCCATGGGTACAATCTGTTTGTGCAAAATACTACATATTACATTTTTTCACTCTAGTATTAGTAACCTTATATACAATACTTCCTTATTCAGATCTCCTCCAGCAGATCTTAGGATAGTTTGTTTAGCTCTTTTAACCAAATACTAGATGTTTGATGGAGGAATGAACTTGGAAGCTATGAACATCTCAAAGAAAAATACACTCATATTTTCCTAAATTCGCAATCAGACCTCTAAGATAAATTAATATTCAATGTCATTCTTTTAAAAGTTTCTTATTATTTTCCCAGCAATAAGGTCTTTTGTTTACTATATGCAAGATCCATGTCTCTGTCTAGTAATTATATATTATCCATATAACACAGTTTATAGGGGATTTTCCTCATGCCTCAGTGATTTCTGGATCCTCAGAAAAAGCTGTGAATTGCATCATGCTGAATCAAAATATATTTACAGTGTATCAGACGTATGATGACTAGCTCTTTGGTGGACTACCTGTTTTTTGCAAGTTCATTGGTGAAAAATGCTGATGAATTTATATCACAAATCAAGTTGAAAAATTAATACTTTGACTGTTCAAAACCCATTAGCTTAGAAGCTAGATGAATTCAGACTGGATATAAGATTACATTTTTTAACAGTGAGAGCAATTAACCAATGGTCATGGTGAATTTTTCATCACTGTCAGTTGTTGAATCAAGGGTGGATTTTTTAAAGATATGCTCTAGTTCAAAAGGAATTATTTTAGGGAAGTTCTATGGTCTGTGTATACAGGAGATCAGACTAGATTATCACAATCTAGTGAACAAGATAATTAAGTTGAAAAAATATTTTGGGCTAAATCCTACTCATTTTATTCATACAAGACTAGCTTTGATAAATTCCCATTGGACTTTTCATAGGCTAGATGGCTATCTACACAAATGTGACCTTGAGTATCTTCACTGAATTCAGCTGAATTACTCTGGAATTACTTTAGTATTACTGAGAGCAGGATTATCATGCATGTAAGTAAAGTGAACAAGTTTTAGAACAAAGTGTTAATAATCTGTGATCATAGTTCTACTATCAGTAGGTACAACTACTGTAAACTAAAGTTTAGAGTAGCACTGTAACAATCTCAATTACATCTGCAGTCAATTACCTACTCCACAAATTCAACTAAACTAGTCAACTATATGATTACATTGAGGAAAATAATATTAACTCAATATTCTGTCTGCAACAGGGGAAAATTAAAATATCTCTTAGCATGCTTCTAACTTTGGAGGAAATTTCTTCCTGATGATTGGCTTAAGCACTGAAGCATGAGAATCACTAGCACTTGCGATTTTACTTTAGTTAGTTTTACTTTTAGAGAAAACATGTGTGTAAATATATGCACATCTCAACTATTCTTAGGCCTTATGATTTTATGTTAGTAAAAATAGACAGTGAGTGAATGTGTGAATATTAATGTGTTAAGGAGAACAAAAAACACAGATCTGAATAGTTAAGAGTTTGGTAAACTTTTGGAAGCTTGATAATCTTAACTTTGTGACTATCTCCTTACTCAGTAACAAAGTCATTGGTCCAAATGTAATTATATGTTTTGGAAAGTTTGGATTCAAAACCCGTATTTACAGCTTGGGCGTCTTCCTTCTGTATGTATTTAGACCCGGGATTCTGGCTCAGCCTATATCGGGGAAACAGGATAACTACAAAGTTTAGATGTGATGGGAATTTTGGTGATCTATGTATCTTATGAAGGAGAGAGAAAAGAAAATTTGGTCATTTTGCTGATAAAGTTGAAATAAGATTTCATTTTCTTGTCTCTATGTAGTTAAATTCCCAAGAATCCAATTTTGTTGCTGAGAACATGACAAATGGTTTAATAATGACTATTATTAAAGATAATTGGTAATGTCTGATTTATTTTTCTAGCAAATTCATTAAAATAAGTTATTAAAACCTTATGTTCTTTTGTAAAGACTGTCTTTGTCTGTAACACAAATATGTCATTTCCAAGAACAGCCAGATGAGTCTGTTGCTGTCGTGGTATTTGAAACTAATATTGGAAAGAATTCCCAGCTAATTATTTAACATTAAATATGCTTTTTTCTCATCTTTGGAAATATCAGTATTAAGAATAGGAAGACGAGACCTCTAGTTTCTATTTAAGTAAAATGAGGGACATCTTGAAAGTAGAACATCTTAGATAGGGGCAATGTTTATGAGTTAGAGAGACATGTGCTAGCAGAGCCAACATTATTAAGGTGTATCAGATGTTTTTGGTGATAAAAAATTGTCTGTAAAGTGAAATGGGCCATACCCCATTCATTTTATTTCAAAGATAAGATGAACTTTAACACCTACCTGCTCCTTGATGCAAGGACATGCCACACGAGATAATCTCCAGCATGTTACAGTTGGCAATCAGATCTTTCACCCTCTTTTTCTCCAGGCATTACAGAAAATATTAAATCACTTCGGTGTCCATTCAAACTTTTGATCCTAAAAACAGCGTAGGGCACTATCATTATCTTCAGGAGAACCATTTGTAGATCTTCAGTAGGTATTACTAATTGAATCTTTTTGCTAGAGAAAAAATGACTGATTTTCTAGATCAATATCTGATTGAATATGTTTGAAATGTTGGCAGATAAAGGGCCCTTTTTCTGGTCCAAAGACTTTTTTGAACCACAGAGGTATATTTTTCTAGCTCCCCTGGGATCTAAGTGGAAGGAGGTCTCAAAGATCTGTAAGAAACCTACCTGCTGTTCCTTGTGTTCTTCCAGCAAGACTTTCTAAAAGGTTCAGATGAGAAGAAAAGAAGATCAAGAACCAAAATGTCTTTATATCATTTTTTAATCTTTCTTTATGCTTCTCTGAAATAAAAATAATTGTTTATAACAGCAGTTTACAAAAGTCCTGTGCTAATATTACGTTAGAGGAGAAAAAGTGTGAAGACTAGTCCTTCAGATTTGTTTTAAGAAGATGCTCCAGCAACTTTTTCAAAGCATTTGAATGTGTTCTCCCTTTCTTTGCACTAAAGTGGTGTCAATGTATCATCATGTTGAAAGAGATCCATGAAAGCATGAGACCAAGGTTGGAAAAACTGATATAATGGACATATATATTAGAACTTTAGAAGTAAAGTTGTCCAGTTATGCTAGAAAATTGCAGAACTTTAAAATAATTATTTCACAAAAATAATGTAAGAATAGATTCTATGATTGGAAACAATGAAAAATATAGAGCTGTGAGATATCAACTCACCTATACCATATTAAGCCATAGTGCACATACACTACATTGCAGCAGTGGTATTCTTGCTGTTCAAATTAAGGTATCTTTAAATCTTCAGGAATTTTATTAACCATAAACAATTTTAGACTGAGACCCGAAATCCTGGACTGAAATATGACATAATACAGCACAAACTATATTAGATTAGACATTTTTATAATGCACAATTTAAAATATTTATTGATTTACTATACTTTATGTGGTCAACATGAATAAGGATTATTTTTTTAAAAAATTGAGAAATGCTTGATGCATTCTATCATACTCAGTTTTATTTTAAAAAAAAGTATTTACAGCTTGTTGGCTGATGTTTATGCACTGTTTTTCAACAAAAAATACTCAGAAAGTGTGTGGGATCATCTTAGCTTTATAGACTACAGCTACTACATGAAGCTACTACAGTTTTTATAGTCAATTATCTGTCATCCTTGTAAGATGTACGTTGTTACACTGGATTACTCTAAAAATCTGCTTTTTATAAGTACTTTGATTTAAATTAGCCAATACTTGAGTAATGTAAGTAACTTGCTTATTTTTTACTTGAAAAGTAGTTAAAATGTACTTCTATGAGCTATGTATACATAAGCCACTCAGAGTACATCTACACAGCAGGGCTAAAGTCGAATTAAGCTATGCAACTTCAGCTACATTAATTGCGTAGTTTAAGTCGAAATAGCTTAATTCGGCTTTTGGCACTGTCTACACAGCAGGAAGTCAAAGGAAGAACACTTTTCCTTCAACTTCCCTTACGCCTCATGAAATGAGGGTTACCATGAGTTAGAGTAAGAAGTCCTCCAGCTCAACATTATTTTGGAATAAAGGCTTGTAGCGTAAACACACATTTTGTTATTTCAGAATAATGTCAGTTATAAAACAGGTTGTTATTTTGGGTTTTTTTTACTTTTATATGTTGTTTTGTTTTTGTTTCAGTGAACCTGAAAGAGACTTTAAAAGAACAGTGGTAAGACAACTATATTTCTGCCTTGTTGATATAATGGGAAACAGAAAAAATCACTAACACTTCTATCGATCATTTTATTTCAAGTGTTGCTAGAATAATGCCAATGTCCATTCTTGCATGTAAATTGAGTGTTGAAAGCTTGTTACATGTTGGGAAAAAATTAGAAGTATGCCACCAAATACTTCTGCAAGATGCATAAATTGCTAGATTATTTCAGAAACAGCTCATCCAGTTACTGTCCCAGACACTGCTAACTGAAACCAGAAGCACCCAGCAGTGATGTTGGATAGGCAATAGACTCTGCAAGGATCAAAATAAGCCAAACAAAATCTATGTTTTGTACCTGCTTCCAATGTTTGGAAAGCACTGTTAATGAAAAATGAGGTTGATGTACCCATCACACATTTTTGGATTACTGTTCAGCACCATTAATCTGAAACCTAATGAAACAGAGACCACCTACAGTGGAGGGATATTGTGTCCATCTGACAAACTGCATCCAATTTACTAACTGCATCCAATTTAATAACAGAAGCTGCCACTGGTCATATGATTTTTCTGTTTCTGATTGGTCATACATTAAACATTAGTAACAGGATAGTGCCATTCCACTATAGTTCTCTGGCCAGAGTTATAGTACTATACAGTACTCTGTAATTATGTGACAGTGATATCAGGTAATAAACAGTTTTCTCTCCCCCCCCCCCCATGGACACACAATTGTAGGAATCATGGCTTCTCAAGACTTTAGTTATGGAATTAGAAAAAAATAATTTGCTGGTCATGGTGTATATTGAATCTTTCAAGTTCATTTAAGGGTAACTTTACAAACTTGACTTATGTATGTCACAACAAAACACTGCAGGACAAGATAAACTAATACATACATTGCACAATGCATAACTTAAACTCCAATCTGTATTGCCCAATGGGATTTTTTTAAAGAAAAATGCTGACTTTCCAAGCGGAAGAGGCTTTTGTTTCTGCGCATGTTTTATCTAGTAGCTAATGTCAGAGATTCCACTGCAGTGTTCACTTGTACTATGCGTCACGCTGATGGAGAAGTAAAATAGAAAGAAATCATGTTAGATATTAGTGATTCTTTTGTGATTGGTGGATATGATTATTGGATTTTCCTGCTCAGGCTCTCTCAGTGTACTCATCACGGACTGTAGCTTATTAAAAATCAGTGCTGTCAAAGTTTTACTGGCATAACAATCAGTGCTCACTTTACAACTGTTCACAAGTCAATTCGCTAGTCACCTGTCAGACTATGGAATAAATGTAAAGCTTTTTTTAAATGATAAGGTTCATGAGTTTGCTTCATCACTTGTCCGCTTATATGTTCATGCTCATCAATTATGCTTAGCAGGTGTTGGTCTGCTATGGGTTTTGAAATGTTTGGCTTCATACTGACAGGAGGACTGGGAAAGAGGGAATGGGTTTTACTGTATTCTGTATATTATTCCACAACTGTAAAATGGCTTTCCAGCTGACATTCAAGGTACTAGTATGTATTAAACCACAATTTCCCACCCCATTTTAATAATATACCAATTTATGAAAAGAAATTCAGTCAGGGATGATACTCCATTATTAACTCCCTGGAGTTGTGCCTGTGTATTGTGATACATATTAAACAATGTATACCAAGAATCCTATTGTTACAAATGTTCACTGAGAACATAAATATTGGCATTGAAATGCCTTCAGTGATCTCTCCTATAAATTCATACAATACGTGGAGAATTTGTGTTTTATTCACAGAACAAACTGCACAGGTCCATCATGAAAATAGGTACAGGTTGAACCTCTCTAGTCTAGAACTCTCTGATCCAAAAACATCCATCATCCAGAATGATTTTAGTTAGCTGGCTGTCCACTTATGGGTGTGGCCAAGTTTCCCATGCCCCATAAAGTTTGTTTACATCCACCAGTCCTATTTCTAAGTGTTATGTGCTGTTATTTAGCTCTAATTTACCCCAAAATGTCCTATAACAGCCCAATAAGCAGTGGAGTGTTGGTAATGCTGATAGATAGTACTGACCTTCCATGGTCCGGAAAATTCTCTTGTTCAGAATCAGTCAGGTCCCAGGGGTGCCGGACTAGAGAGGTTCAACCTGTACTGCAAATAGATTAGATTTGCTGTATTTTAAAATGCATATTGCTCACATGATAAACTGTATAAACTGCCAAAAGTATGGTCTGTGTTATAAATATGTATTTTCTCAATTTTTATACACATGAACATGATAAAAGAGAAGCATTGCTTTGAAGTGGATTGTTATGATTTAATCACTATATAGAGCCTATGGACAATACTATATCAACACAAAGTATAAAGGATATAATACTCAACATATTTTCCCCAGCCTTTTCTAGTTTCTGCTGCTTCTGCAATCTCCATGATCCAAACCTTTCTGAAGTCAATGGAAAGATTCCAATTAACTTGAATGGGCTTTGGATTAGGCTCTAGATAGCCAAAACAGTGATTTTGGATCATACTGTGCAGTACTGTCGAGGGAGACGGGAAAGGAAAACATAATGGCTCCCTAGCAGCCCCTAGATTCCCCTGTTAGTTCTATTTAGACACAGCATGGAAATGTGTGCAAGGAGCTGCCCTGCAGGAATCCAGGAGCTACTTAGGAAGCAGCTAAAATGTATGACTTCACAAAAAATTCATGCAGGTGTTCTGGATACCATTATATTCCGGTAACTGCATTTATAAGTAGCACAGGTTGTATTATAAAAACCCATTTTAAGATATTCTGTGATAACTCTCCTGCACTAAGCTTTGTTTCAGACTGATGCTTGAATATCAAGCCAAAGCCCAAAAGCAAATTTGTTTTCAGATTTTTCCAAAAAAGGTCAGATCAGCTGTTTCAAATACATACAAATTCGGAAATGTAAACTTACCATTTAAGATGCTCTTTATGTTTGTGTAACATAATAAAAAACCTAAGCTTTAATAAATAAAAAATACTAGAAGACTTACTTGGCATTGCTCAAGTCCTTCAGGGCAGAGGGCTGGTGGCATGGGGGGTGCAGGAGTCAGGGCAGGAGTTGGGGAACTCAGGATGGGAGGTTTGGGGAGGGATCAGGGCAGGGGGTTGGGTGTGGGGAGGCTCAGGGTAGGAGGAGGGGAGATGCAAGATTCAGGGCGGGGGGTGAGGGGCTCAGGTCAAGAGGCTCAAGGCGGGGGCTGGGAGGGGCTCATCGGGGCCATCCGCTGTGGTGAGAATGGTGCTGCATCTTCCAGCCCACACCCCCTCCTGGGGGAGGGCTGGGGCTCTGGTGCCTGGCCCAGGCCACCAGTGCTGGAGGGGGTACCAGGGAGCTGGGGCTGTCATGGTTGGTTCTGGCTACATGTCGTCAGCCTCCCATGATCCACTTATGTCCTCCCTTCTTGATAGCAATGGCAAACAATGTTTCATGCCCCTTTTCCCTGGTTATCCATACAGAAGCCATAGCATGGCAAGCGTGGATCCCGCTCAGCTGCAAACTGTTGTGGCAACCATTGCAAACACTTTGTGCATTGTGCTGCAGTTTGTCCAGAGCCTAGCCAGTGACCTCCTGTGTGAGGGAAAATGTGAGGAAGTCACACACACAGATGTGCAGGAACACACTGAATGGAGTAATTAGCATATGCTGGCAGCAGTCAGTCATGCTGACAGAGTGGAACACCGATTCTGGTCACAGGATACAAGCACAGACCAATGGAACTGCATAACTATGCAGTTACAGGATGAGGACCAGTGGCTGCAATGTAAGGCCATTTTCATGGAACTTTGTGAATTGTTGTTCCCTGCCCTGAAGTGCAACAATACCAAAATGAAACCAGCTCTGACAGTTGAGAACGAGTGGGGATAGTCCTGTGGAAGCTTGCAACAACCAGACTGCTTCCAGGCAGTCGGGAATCAGTTTGGAGTGGGTAAATCTACAGTTGGCGGGGGAGGGGTTTGCAATAATCTAAGTAGCCAAAGCAATCAGTACCCTTCTGCTAGGAAGGATAGTAACTGTGGGGCACTTGCAGGACATAATGGATGGCTCCCTAACTGGGGTGGGGCAATAGATGAAATGCACATCTCTATCTTCATACCAGAATACCTTCCCAAAGAATACATAAAATCCAAGGGATACTTCTAAATGTTGTTGCAGACACTGGTGGATCACAAGAGCTGTTTCACCGACATCTACATGGGATGGTTGGGAAAGGTGCATGACAGGTGCATCTTTAGGAACTCCACTCTCTTCAGAAACCTGCAAGACAGATTTTTCTTCCCAGAGCAGAAAATTACTATTGGAAACATTGAAATTACCAATCGTTATCCTTAAAGAACCAGCCTACCCTTTACTCCCCTGACTTGTGAAGCCATACATAGGTGGCCTGGACAGCAGTAAGGAGCTCAACTTCAGGCTGAGCAAGCGCAGAATGGTGTAGGATGTGCCTTTGAAAACCAGTATAATGAATGACCAGATTACATGTGTTGCTCTTACCAAGCTATTTCCTGTTGTACAGGTACTGCCTTGTAAACCAACCTGCCTCCCCCAAACACAGTTGGCCTAATGAATAAAGATCCTGTTGTTCTGAAATCATGAATTTTTATTTAGGAAGCACAGGGAACACAGATATAAAATAGAAAAGAAGTTGCGGATCTGACGGGGGGAGCACAAGGACACATGGCATTATTATAATCGTCCTGTATAGCAAATCAAATTGCTCCGGGGCCCAGCAATTCAAAGGAGGCCAGGTCTCATTGCCACCGCTGCTGCTACTCCGGCAGCGGCTGGAGACATAGGCCCTTTAAATTGCTGCCAGAGTTCCGTGCTGCATGCTCCAGGTGGCTCTGAGGGCTGTGGGGCCTGGCACAGCATAGTCTGGGTGGCACTGAGGGATGCCTTCCCACCCTGCCCCTTCCACCTGAGGCCCCACCCCTTCCAGGGACACAGAACCCCCCTCCCTCCCCACAAACACACACCTTGCCCAGGGGCCCGCAGAAGCTGTTGGCTCTCCTGCCATGGAGGATGGAATAAGGCAACTTCACCCAGAAACCTTCTGAGAAGGATTGAAGAGTACCCCAATGAGAGCTTTGTAGAGATGTGCAGGGAGGATTCTTGCTCCATGTCCAGACACATAACAGACATTTCTGGGGAACTTCTGCTGTGTAGATGGACTGGCCCCCACTGTATCCCAATTGCTCAGGGCCCATCAAAGATGAGACCCAATTACATTTAACCACGGTAGCAAGATTACAAATGTAAACTCTTTAGAGGGGCTCTCCATCAGGGTCTGGCAACAATAGGTCCTGGGCAGGGATTCATTCTAAAGTTAGTGAAAAGTCCTGCCTGCCAGTGAGATCCTTTGCTTGCCTGCTGAATGTTCTCCTCCTCTTCCTCTTTCCTCATCTACAATGTCTTCCTTGTTGTTGCCAGAGGCTGCCTGAAGAGTCACTTGGGAGATATCCATGGATAGTTTGGGGACAATGGTTGGGTCACTCCCAAAATCCCATGCAGCTGCTCATAGAAATGGCATGTTTAAGGCTCTGATCTGGACCAACTGTCTGCATTCTTTGTCTTCTCGTACACTTGCCTGAGCCCCTTTATTTGCACGTGGCACTGCTGGGTGTCCCTGATGTAGCCTTTTTCCACCATGCCTTTTTCCACCACAGCCAAAGTACATGCCACATTCATGCTGCACTTGTTCAGTGTTTTTGAACCATTCCTTACAGCTGTCAAAGCTCCCAGTGTGGCTTCATGAGCCACAGCATTAAGGGGTAGGATGGAGTCTCCCTGGATCACAATGGGAATTGCGATTTCCCCCACCGTGATCTTCTGGCCTGGGAAAAAAGACCCCGCTTGCCACTTCCTGAACAGGCTAGTGTTCTGAAAGAGGCGTGTGTCATGCACCTTTCTGTCCCATCCTGCATTAATATCAGTGAAATGCCCACAGTGACCCAAAGTGCCTGGAGATGGATGGCTTTGCACAGATGAGCTTCCTTAACTGTGGAGGGGCAATAGATGGAATGTATATTCCAATTCTGGCACCAGGCCACCTAGCCCCTGAGTACATTAACTGAAAGTGGTAACACGGGAGGAGGCTAAGTGCTCTGGGGCCAGAATTGGAATATGCAAGCCATCTATAGCCCCTCCACAATTAGGGAAGTCCATCTGTGCAAAGCCATTCACAATTTCACACACATTGTCTAGAGTCGCAGTCTTTTGAAGCAGGATGCAATTGATGGCCCTGCACATTTCCATCAACACTAGTCCAACGGTCGACGTTGCCATTTTAAACTGATTGGTGACTGACAGGCAGCTGTCTGGAATAGACAACTTCTACATTGCAATCACCGCATGCTTCTCCACCAGCGGGGCAGCTATCATTCTCGTGTCTTTGCGCCACAGAGTGGGGGGCGAGCTCATCATACAGTCCCATGAAAGTGGCTTTCCTCATCAGAAAGTTCTGCACCCACTGCTCATCATCCCAAACTTACATGACAATGTGATCCCACCACTCAGTGCTTGTTTCCTGAGCCCAAAAGCGGCGTTCCACTGTGGTCAGCACCTCCATGACTGCCATAAGAACTCTCATGTCATACATATGATGCGTGGCAAGCGCAGTGTGTGACTCCTCCTCATCACTTTGCAGCATAAGGAATAACTCGACTGCCATTCATGATGTGTGAGACCTATTAGCATTTTCTTCAACAGTTCAGGATCTGTTCCCACAGACCCAAGAAGGCAGAGTGCGCAGCACAAAAGTCATTGAAAGATGGTGGATGGCGAACGAAAGCACAGGGATTGCCGGGATTCAAAGTGATGTACCATAGAGCATTGGTACAGGACCCAGGATGCCCCATGACTGCCCCCCGCTCCACCTTCCTACAAGCCTTATCAGCAGAAGAGGAATAGGTACTCTGTGGAATAGCTGCCCACAGTGCACCACTCCAAATACTGCTGGAAGTGCCGCAAGTATGGTCACACTACTGCACTGGCAGGTCGCAGTGTGGCCACACAACAGTGGTTTCACGGCTGTGCTGTGAGCAGAGCTGTAACTGAATAGCACTGGTGTAAAACCAGTGATGGACTTTGAAATCAGAACCTGAAGTAATATGGGAACGTATGGTAGTAAGTATGTCCTTGATGGAATTTGCAGGACTGGCCCCAATATTTTAAACTTAAAACCAATTATTTTACCTTGAACATATTCTTATACCGCAAGACTCTGAGGAATATTGTTTACGGTTCAGCTATGCATACGGTGTTTGGGCTGCTACCTTCTAAGTGTGTGCATGTGTGTGTCATTTTATTTATCATGTTACTTTCTTTCTTATCATTGTGATATAGAAGAGCTGAGATTGGCTGTCCTTTGCAAACAAGAATTATTATATTTGTTGTCAATGGCCAACATGAGGTTTTGACATAAACTTACATGTGTTTATATAAAAATTGAGTTCTGATAATGTACTGTAATGGAAATTTACAAGTCTACAGTAATGATGCACAGATCATGAGGGAGGGGCTTTTTCCTACAGTATTTGAGACATTTCCCTTTTAAATGCTGCTAAGTGTGAAATTAGTGTTATCCCGCAAAGTGCATGAAATTAATTGTCACAGTTTGGGGGCTAATTATATAAAAATTGATATTAAAATAATATTACTGGATTGAGTTTTGCAGTTCATATTTAGTTTTCAAATTACTTGAGTTGAAAGGCAGTGGTATGAAATAATTAAAAAAAAAACATTAAAAGCTGCTAAAGCAAATTAAGGTTTACTAGTCCTTTGAAAGACAAATGATCTAAATGCTGTAAAAATGTTTCTAACATTTTAAAAATATCAAATGTTAGGATGCCATATGTTGAATATACTTTTTTTTTTGTATAGGTGAGAGCTTTTTTAAAAGAAAGGTCTTTTCAGCTATATTTAAGTTTTTGCAGTATGAGAATAGCTAGATTACCATAGAGGGGCTACTAGAGGCAGTGTGTACTAACCAAATAAAAAATCAGTCTTTTTATCATCATTCCAGCATGTCTAGTTTTTATTTCATAATATCAAAAGCCAACAGAAAACAAAGCAAACAAAGGCACCAGAATTCACTTGAGAAAGGCACATTATCTTTACAGGAACCAGCAAGGTAAGACAATTGACCAACGTGTTACATAGAAGTGTAATAAAACTAAAACCTTTGGACCTGAATAGTTAACAGACTAATTAGTAGAGATGGACAACATTTTCAAATCAAAAGGATTTTCATCACAAAATGGATTTTTTTTTAAATTGATTATTTTGGGGGAATAATGGTACCTTTTCCAAAATTATTTGTTTTTAAATTTATTTTATTTTTATTAGTGTACAGCAAATGTTATGGAAATGGTTAAATTTCTCTTTTAATTAACATAAACAAATAGTAAACAAAGATAGTAATTTCAATAACTTTCAATTAAAATTGGATAAAATTTGATTAAAAAGTAGAATGGGTGTTTTGAACCCTCCAGCTTAAAAACAAATGAGAAATTTCAAATAGTTTGATTGAAATTTATTTTGCATTTCTTAACCTGCTGCATTAATTAGAGACTAAATCATATGTTGTGTTAATAAAAATCAGCTCATCATAATGATGCTGAAATGTATTTAATGCAGCAAAGAATAGTGAATATTTGTAAAACTAATGAAAAATGATGCGCAAATTGAAGGGTTAACAAGCAGTAAAAGAACTAAATTGCAACTAAGTAAAAATGTATATTATAGGTTGAACCTCTCTAGTTCAGAACTCTCTCATCTGGAAACATCTATTATCCAGAATGACTTTAGTTAGCTGGCTGTCCACTTTTCATGCGTGTGGCCAAATTTCCCATGGTCCCATAAAGTTTGTTTACAGCAACCAGTCCTAGCTCTCAGTGTTCTGTGCTGTTATTTAGCTCTAATTTACCCCTAAATGTCCTCTAACATCCAAGTAAGCAGTGAAGTGATGGTAATGTTGCTAGAAAATATTACCTCCTGTAGTCCGGAACATTCTCTCATTTGGAAGTGGTCAGGTCCCAAGTTTGCTGGACCAGAGAGGTTCAACCTGTACTTCATTGGGAAAATTAATGGTTAAAGAGACCAGTTTTGCTTGTAACCGATGTAGAGACAATCACAACCTCAAATATTCAAAAAACATGAATAAGACCTCAAATGTTATGAAATTTGGAGTTTTTTCTATTTATCTTCTAGTGTTAGAGATTTAGAATTAATGTTTTCAAGCTAAAAAGTCTCAGAGGGGTAGCCATGTTAGCCTGTAACTTGAAAAACAATGAGTACTCCTGCGGCACCTTAGAGACTAGCAAAAATATATATAGTAACATGAGCTTTTGTGGGCAAAAACCACTTCATCAGATGATCATGAAGTTTTGCCCACAAAACTTATATTTTGTTAAGTCTCTAAGGTGCCATCAGACTACTCATTGTTTTCAAACTATTATCCACAACCATGAAACTCCTATTTTTTTTTGTCTTTTTCATAATTTAGTTAGAAACATCTTTTTTTTTTAGGCTTATTTTACTATAGTAGTATCACATCTGCATTTTCTACAGTATGCCGTTTAATCACATTGGGTTATAAAGTGAAACTCTCGCTACTTATTATAATATCCAGTGAAACCCATACATTTGGTCTTTTAGTGTTCCTGATTCATCAACTTATATTTGTTCATCAACATTTTAACAGCCACTCTTAAAAATGTGATTTGGTCGGTAGTTTTCTAAATACCATTTAGTTTTGTTATTCCTTTAAAAAAGTTGTGTTTCTCCATATATCTTTCATTCTCTTATTACTGCACCTGAAAATAATTATCTGTATTCAGATATACAGAACCAAATCCTTAGGAGTACATCTAGACAGCAAGGCTAAAGCCAAAATAAGCTACGCAGCTTCAGCTACGTCAATTGTGTAGCTTAAGTTGAAATAGCTTAATTCGGCTTTTGGCACTGTCTACACAGCAAGAAGTTGAAGGAAGAATACTCTTCCTTTGACTTTCCTTACTCCTCAAAAAATGAGGGTTACAGGAGTTGGAATAAGATGTCCTCCAGCTTGACATTATTTTGACATTATGCTGAAATAACTGCTTGTAGTGTAGAAGCGGACTATGTTATTTCGGAATGTCAGTTTCTCCGAAATAACACTGCGCTGTAGATGTACCCTAAGTTGTGTTAACTCAACATCAGTGGAGCTGCCCCTATTTATATGACATAAAGCTCTGACTCACAATTTAAAAAAATACTTAATTCGTAGATTCATAAGGTTTTTAAGATCACAGGAACTACTAGATCACTTAGGCTAGGTCTACACTGCAAACATAAATCAGAAAAAGAAACACAATTTGCGGTATGCAAAATGTGTATCTGTTTCCATTTTACTGTCGAAAGAGGTTTTTCCAAAATTTGGCACATCTACACAGAGCCAAATTTTGGAAAAAAGTGCTCTTTTGACACATCCCTTCTTCCTTTCAAAACGAGGTTTACAGGGATGGCGAAAGAGCATGTCAGCTTTTTTGAAAATTTTTCCAAAAATGTGGACATGTTCCTTGGACGCAGCATTTGCAAGCACTGCAGTCTAGACGTAGCCTTAGTCTGTCTTCCAGCATATCAGAGGGCATAAAATTCACCCAGTTAAGCTGTACACTGAGCCCAGTAACTTTTGTATTGTAAAAGCATCTTCCAATCTTGATTTGAAGCCAAAAAGAGATGGAGGAACTAACACTCCCACTGGGAGTATGTTTTAGTTGTTAATTATGCCACTGATAAAAACTAGTGCCTTTTTTCTAAGTGGAAAAATGTTCTTAGATACCAGGACATTTTTTAAAACTTTGATACAGATTGTGGATTAAAATGTATATATTAAATACACTAATATGGAATCAGAATGCCCAAATAGACCAAAAAACTAGCAGTCAGGGCTCCTGGTTCCAATTCCTGGCCCTGCAATTGACTTTCTCTGCACACGTAGGCCGACTTAAATTAGGAACCTACAGCCATATTTAAATTACCAAATAAGTGGTTTGATTTTCAGAATTACTGAGCATCAATAGCTGTTGAGATTTGATTCATTTGATTTATTTATTCATTTAAGCACATTCTTAACTTTGAACATGTAAATCCATTCTTATTCAGTAAAGCGCTTATCAACATGCTTAAACATTGGTACCAGATCCAAAGATTGAGATCAATGGGAATTTCTCTGTTAACTTCAAGAGACTTCGAATTAGGGAAGTAAAATCCTGTTTAATCAGTTAGATGTTACTTTTAATTGGTTAACTAGGATCTTGCGGGTGGGAGAGCCGCTCCAGAGTGGTACAGGGGATCTTGCTGGGCTGCAGCAGCCCCCTATCCATGCTGTGGTGTGGGCTGGGGGCCTGTTCCAGCCTAGCCACGCCAGAGACTGTTCTGGCCAGGTCAGGCCAAGCCCACTGTTGGTAGGAGCTGCTTGGGCTGGGCTTGCCACACCGTGCCATGGGCAGGGAGCTTCTCCAGTATGTAGTACAGTGGGCCCAGTTGGCCTGGAGCAGTCTGCAGCATGATGGGCATGGCTGGGTTGCAGCCCCTCTCCTGCACCAAGGGCCACCAGTTACCAGTAAACATCACCCAGTAAGGGTGATGCTTATCCTGTTAACTGGTTAAATCTCTACTTTGAATCAAGACATGGGCCCAGAATGAGAAAAGCACATAATTAAATGCAGATGTAGTGGGGTGGTCATTTATTGATCATCCTTTTGTGGCCAGGATTTCCTTTTTCCTTCCTCTTTTAGCACCTCTTGTGGGTACCTTGAGAACTGCACACAGCTTTCATGGTGGACAATACCAACTCAGATTAGGGCTGGTTTCATAACACAAATAATTCTTAATAATTGTAGAGTCACAAAATAAAATCCATCACCATACAACAGCCTATACTTAGCTTTGATACAAAAGAACAGAAGTACATCTTGGAAGGGAACCCTCTCTAAAGCAAATTATTTAAAAAGACACAAACACTAAGTGTAGTTTGTTCTTTTATTTAAGAACTAATTTTGGCTGACTATTCCTTTCCTCTGAGATGCAAAAGCAAAAAACCTCAGCTATATTTAGCAAAAATGGCTTTAATGAACAGGAAAACGGCAGCATTTAATCTTGTGTGTGTGTGTGTGTGTGTGTGTGTGTGTGTGTGTGTGTGTAGGAAACTGTAAATGGAACATAATTATTTTTAAAATAGAAGCCTTTGTTATTAGTTGCATAACTGTCATGTGTACATAAAGCACCCTGCTGTATAGACAAAGGACTGGAAAAGTTACCTGGAGAGTTTCTGCTATTGAAAGAATAAAAATTGAAGCAGTGGGCTGAACTTTTGGTTCACAGACTTAAATACTGAATGTTAAACCTGGCTGAAAGAAAATCACTTTAGTCTGATAACCGGATTACTTAGAACAAAAATAGAGAAAATTAAGAACTGAAGAGCAGAAAATTAAGGTGGAATGCAATTTAAAGAGTAAGTAGATGATGCAGGCTTTCATTTTCATCCCCCCCAGTGTCCATCTAATTAAAATTATAATCAAAATGAAAGATTCGAAACTTAGTAAATATCTTTAGCTAATGATTTTGTCTTTTTAATCATCTTCACATTCAAGACTTTATTTTATTCATTTAGGGCTTTACAATATAAAATTGTTTTTCCTCTAGTAAAATCCTCCTCTTAATTTTTTATGTTTCCTTTTATATTGTATTATGTATTTGTATTTTGTCTAATTTCTGTACATTGTCTCGACTTTTACAGTCTAGGCTCCTATTCTTCCTTATTTACTTGAAACTATTATAAAGTTATAAATAAAAAAAGGACTTTAGTTTCAATCTTGTGTGTAATATACAGTTATTATTGGATTTAAAGGTAGTGGACACAAATGCTCTAGCTCATTTATAAACATGTATAAAACATATTATATTACTAACACTTTAATCATATTCAACTCTGAAGTTTATATGGAATATTTCTATTTAAAGTAGGGATTTTACCTCTTTGTTTAGCGTGAAAATACAGTGCATCTTCCCCAAATTTACAGAATAGAATCTGTGAGTAAAGGCTGAATTTTCTAAGTATTTTCAAGTAAATCTGTTAAATAGTTCATGAGTTTAACTAAAATGGCACTTTAAAATACCATCTTGCAGTGTCACACCTTTTTATTTTTTAACCAGAGGGATTTGAAGATTTCCTATCCAAAATCTGGGTCTCTTTCACATATCAGCCAATATTCACATTTTAAAAATATAGTTATTTTACTCTATCATGAAGTTCACAAATTAATATAGTCAGTGCCACATTGATGCTCCAGGATTTAACTGGTTAGTATATCAGTTAGTTACTGGTTTCTAGCTCTCATGGGCATAAAGAAAACCTTAAAAATGTGAACTGCTGCTCATTCCTATGACCCTATGTTCTTGCTACATGCTGGTTATTCCTTTTGCCCACATCAAACACTGTATTTTTATATAATAATTTGTATTACTTTGACAACATTGATTCACAATGATTTAGCACTATAATTTTAAGGTCATCATAACCTAGCTAATCACAGAATTATATTTTAGCACAGTATCAGTAAAATTTCTATATGGTGAAATAGCTTACTTCAATTTCATATTAATCTGTCTGACCATGAACCTGAATTATGTAATATGATTTGTGCTCTTGAGCTTTAAAGTGTAATACTATTAACTTTCTAAAAAAAAGTTCTCTGATTCATATACTTTCTGCCAATTCAAATGATGTCTCCAACTCTGATTCAGTTGCTTTGATTATACTCTGGACAAATGCTACTCATGATTTTTGAACTTTCACAGAATCAGTTACTTTTCCTCACCTGTAAAAATTCCTCTTATATTTTGCTCTTTTCTTCCAGTGATTAGAAAATGGTATTCAAAAGTTTGGTAGTCATTGTAGATAAACTAATAAGCAATACATTCCACACTGCAATTATTTTAAATTAAATGTTTAGATTTAAAAATGTGTATGCAAAAGTGCAAATGCAAAATGATCAGTCCTATATGCACATAGGAGATATGCAGATACCTTTGCATAAAGACAATTCCAACATGAGTGTTTGCACTGAATGTTTTGTGTACATACCTCGTGTTCAAAAGTCCATGTGCAATATAAAATTGTAGGTTTAAAGAATAAATGTTACAATGACCTATGTACCTTAGGGATTTATATTGCTACCTGTCACCACATCATCTGATTTTACTTTTCCACATAAAATCAATTGGCAATAGAGAAGTCTCTAGTCAACTTCACGTATTATCTTATTCTTTTCTTTTCTGAATTAAAAGAATTCTGCAGAGGATTTTGGTTTGTTTGCTTGAATTATTAGCTTGGGTTTGGTGTTTTAGAGGTCAAGGGTACAGAAGAAATAGGTCTTAATGTTGTGAGTTTACTCTTCTTATGGAGGAAAGGTTTTGTCGAAGAGGAAGGTTTTGTAGCATTTCCTTAATCTCATCATATGCCACATATGTCTAATCTTGTCTAGTAGCTGTAGCAATATTTCCAGGCAAGTACAAAAATGTGTAACTGTTTGGTGCAATGTGATTACATAAATTGGAAAGGATTCAAGTATCTGATACAGAATTATCATATTCATTTAGATACACATAGGGACAAAACCATAGTGAATTCAGTACAAGATCCAAAACACCCACTGATGATACAGTGTGTCAGAATTTGATACACTGCTGTAAACCCAAACATCTCCATTAAAATTAGTTGAAATAAGATTGCCTTACACTTGTGTGAGGTCAGATTTTGGCCTAATATCTTCTTTTGGAATCTCAGAACAACACACACCCACTGATTCAGAAAGGCAACTTTCAGCTGGCACTTTGGAAGATCTCCAAGACGTTGTGTTATACAAGGTTTGAAAGGGATTAACTGCATACTCTTGAGCCTTTCAAATCAGTACAACATATGGATGGGCCTGGTCTTCCTGAATTGCCAGTGTCTGTTAAGGGAAAATTTATATAATTCACAAAGCAGTAAATTGGGCTTTAGAGCTCCTGTCTTCTTTATGTCAAGAAGCTAATTTGTATGGATACATCAACGTTCATACAGCAGCCACTTCACAGTGGGTCATCTGACAAATAAAAGGGATTTTTAGGTGCCAACATCCTTTTGCATACATCTGCATAGATAAATGTAGGTTGGCAGAACCCCATAAACCAAAGTATTAGAAATTCTAAAATGCTAAAAATATAATAAGATTATTATATATAATAAAAATATAATAAGATTATTATATATAATTATTATAAGATTATGGTGAACTTTAGGACAGAAGAGATTGTCAGCTAATTCATCAATGTGCTTACTTTTGTTGCTGATAACTCTTACATCCTCTTTACTATATATTTTAGAAATGTGTGTCTGTCCGTCCATCTGCGAATGTGTTCGTTCAAGAACTCCTCCTAAGCTTCCTCTTATTATAACTTAAAACCAAGTAAAGATTTGGTTGTACCAGAACAATGGGATGTGTCTGGAATTTGATTGTTTCTCATAAAATAGAAAGGGATGTGTCTGGCAGGAGGGACAGTTATACTGCAGAATAACCACTGGGGGGCAGTAAGGGGACAGAGATCAGGAATGGGACAGCTATAACCACATTGGTCAGTTGGGGGGAGGAATAGAGAAAGGGACAGCTAGCTACTATGTATTTCAGAGAGTTTGTCTGTGTGTGTCCATCTGTCCCCCAGCCAAGGGACATATACAACCTCTACCAGCTGTAGTGTGAAAATACAGTGGAATTGAGCTCCACTATGCCTGATCTTTTCTGAATTAGACTCTGGGTGAAAGCTAGAACAGGCCCCTTAGTGCTCAAATTTCCACCAGGACAAGATGGTGAAGGATCATGGAGCTATATCTAGTTCCTTAAGGCCTATACTCTCTACAGTGCTTGAGTTGTGGACATCTGATCACATCATCTTGAGAATCAGGGCCCAAGAAAACAAAACTGCTTACTTAAAAAAAACAGGGCTTACCTTTTAAATTTTTTGTCTAAGTCTAGATAGTAGTTATAGTCTGTTCTGATGAAGCCTGAATAGTGTGGCTTTTGAGGGAGATGTTCCTAATTGACTCTGGGCTTCATTAAAAAAAAACCCCAACATTAAACTCACAGAATGTCAAAACATTCTTTTGCTATTATTTAATTACAGTCCATTTAAAAATGCTTTAGACTCTTCAGAATTAACTAGGGTAGGGTTTTATAAACTGGAGCTTTGGCCCTCGTCTAGACTAGGGAGTTATTTCAAAATAACTCCACTTAGGTCAAATTTATAAGCAGAGCGTCCACACTACCAAGCCCATTATTTTGAAATAACGGACTGGTTATTTTGAAATCCGTACTCCTGCTTTCTTTGGGGAACAATGCTACGCTAAATCTGAAATAGTTATTTTGAAATAGCATTAGTGTGAATGCTCCAGTGATGCTAATTTGAAATAACTGGCCTCCAGAGGCGCCTTTCAGCTGCAGCTCTGGCCTACCTGGCGTCTCCACTGCTCCCCTTCTCCTGTGGAGCTTAAAACTCCTGGCAGCAGCAGAAGGGCTTGTGCCACGTGGAGAGTTGTGAGAGCCCTATGCAACACAGCAGCAAGCAAGATAGCCATGAGTGACACCAATGCTCCCTCAGAGCTTCCCACAGCTGCCAGCATTCCTTCTGCTCCCTTGGCTGCACCTAGCCAGGGATGCAGGAGACCTCCAGCCTGGACTAATGCAGAGACCCTGGACCTCATCGAGGTCTGGGGGAAGGAGACCAACCTCCAGGAACTCCACACCAGAAAGAGAAATGCAGAGTTCTATGGCTGGATTGCTGCCAGCCTGGCCAAGAAAGGCCACACTCAGACACCTGACCAGTGCTGGATGAAAATAAAAGAGCTCCGGCAGGCCTATCACAAGGCCAGTGAGCAGAGCAGATGCTCCAGGGCAGCAATGCACAGCTGCCGTTATTATGACCAGCTAGATGCCATCCTGGGGGCGGGGGGCGGTCACGTCCCCCACCGTTGTTGTGGAGTCCAGCCAGGACATGCCTGGTGTCAGCCTCCAGGAGGGTGGAGTGGTAGGCAATGTCGAGGAAGAGGAGAAGAAGGAGGAGGCAAGCCAGGTAACTATGCCCACCAGCCAGAACCTGCTCCTCACCCTGGAGCTGGCCCCCCCCTCCCAGGATGTCTCTCAGGCTTCGGACAAACCTGGGGAGGGCACTTCAGGTGAGTTCTATAACTTTCCCTACATACAGATGAGGGCAGATGATGGGCTGCCAGGGGCTGCACGCTCCTCTCTTGGCCTACTCAGCCTGGGGGCTGCACAACAACCTGTGCACATGGAGCGCCGGTCCAGAGGACTCAGCAGATCCCGGGCTCCAGTGTGGCATTTCCGCGGAACCCAGGATCAGCAGAGGAGTACCCAGCTGACCCTGGGCTCCTGGGATCAGCTGTGCGGCGCTGCCCCTTTGAAATATCGAGGCAGTATTCAACGGGGCCTCGGCATTTCAAAGGGGCAGCGCTGTTCAGCTGATCCCGGGCTCAGCTGTGGGGCGCTGCACACCTGGAACCCAGGCTCAGCTGCTTACTCCCCAGCTGATCCCAGGTTCCAGAGCAGCATTTCCATGGAACCCAGGAGCAGCTGTGTAGTCCCCAGCTGATCCCGGGCACCGCGCGGCACTTCAGCCCAGAACCCGGGAGCAGCTGGGGACTCAGTGTTTCAAAGCAGCAGTGCTGCACAGCTGATCCTGGGCTCAGCTGTGTGGAGCTTTCAAGTACTCCCTCTTCCCCCCCTTTGCTGCCTCTATCTGATAGAGGCCGCCACCACGACAGGGATGATGCACTCGCTGAGGTCCAGAGGGTGAGGAGACTTCCCTTCGAGCGGCCAAATGCACATTCCACCATCATGCGGCACCTGCTCATCCTGGCGTTGAAATGCTCCTTGCTGGGGTCCAGACTGTATATGGCTTCATGAGCCAGAGGAGCCAGGGGTAGGCTGTGTCACTCAGGATGATGATGGGCATATCCACTTTGACGGTGTAGTTGGGGGAAAAAAGTGCTGGCATGCATCTTTCAGAATAGGCAGGAGTTCTGGAAGATGCGGGTGTCATGTGCCTTTCCCAACCACCTGATGTTGATGTTGGTGAAGCTTCCCTTGTGATCCATAAGGATCTGCAGCACCAAGGAGAGGTTCCCCTTTTTGTTGATGTAGTCCAAGGCCCAGTAGTTGGGGGCCAGCATGGGGTTGTGTGTGCCATCTATGTCCCCCGCCACACAGTTGGGGAACCTATGGTGGTAAAGCCATCCATGATGCTGTTCACGTTCTGCAGAGTGACGACACTCCATTGATGGCTTTCACTACCTGCAGGAGCACAGTTCTGGCTGTTTGCCCCACACTGACACAGCGGTAGCAGTCTGGCATGGTTAGCTTCCAGAAGGCGATGGCTATGCTACTCGGGAATGCTGGGTCACGTGCAGGAGTTCTGTCGCCTGAGGGCAGGGGCGAGCCACTTGCAGAGCTCGAGGAAGGTGGCTTTCCGCATGCAGAAGTTCTGCAGCCAGTGCTGGTTGTCACATCTCTGCATGATGATGTGGTCCCCCCAGTCAGAGGTGAAGTGGCATTCTGTGATGTCCAGGGGATTGAGGGTCATGCACAGCGGCAGGAGCATCAGGACCTGGGTGAGCAGGGCCTGCGGGCCACACTAGGGTCCATCCTGCAGGTCCCGGTCCTCATCCTGCTGAAGCAACATGTGGGCAGTCTACAAGTACTGTACCATGAGGCACAGCATGAGGCCTGTAAGCCTGGCACTGCTTTGAAGCAGCTCTGGCTCCATGCTGTGAGTGCTGTGGCATTCGCAACGGCAACCAGAGCATGAGAAGGCACATGCCCACTGCATCCTTTTTATTTCCTATGAGGTGGGAGGCAGTGGAGGAGTGGCGTGTGAGATGCAGCCATAGAAAGGAGCCCCTGAAAGCATGCGTCACAGCTTGCCTGACCAAGCAGCCACGAGAAGTACCTGCCCTCCTGGTGCCCTTAACAGGATGCTTCTGGGGGTTCTAAGTCTGAGCCAGGTTCTAGTCAGTGTGGACATGCTATTTCAGAATAATTCTTATTAATTTCCATGCTTCCCCGTAGTACAGACACGCTATTTCAATTATGTTAAACCAGGAGTTATGATGTCGATTTTACTTGTTTCAAAATAATTTACTAGCATAGACATTCCCTTATAGCAGGGCTGGCCAAAATATGGCTGGGGGGCCAGATCTGGCCCGCCAAGCCACCGGATCCAGCTCGCAGCCCACCCTGCTGGAGCCCTCAGGCACACGCAGCTGCCAGGGTTTAAAACACAGTCCCTGTGGCTCTCTGCTCTGCAGGGAGGGGGAGGCTTTGTGCGATCTCTCCGCCTCCAGCCCAATCCTCAGCTCCTATTGGCCAGAAACTGTTGGCCAATAAGAACTGACCTCAGCCAATCTCTCAGCTCCTATTGGCTGAAAACAGCCAGCCAATCGGAGCTAAGAGATTGGCCTGAGAGACTGGGGCAGTGCAAGCCTCCTTCCCCACCCAGAGTTGAGAGCCATGTGGAAGGAGCAGCCTATATTTTCAAGTGGGGTGGGGCTGCAGCAGGCAGGGAGCCCAGCCTGCATTGAGGGTGCTGCATCCTGCAGGCCATGAGACACTTAGGTAAACTCCTCCCAGCCAGTGCCTGCCTCTGGCACCCCAATTCCCTCCCCCAGATCACCATCCAAACCCTCTGCACCCCTTGCCCCAGGTGACAGCTCCCTCCCAGACCCTGTACTCCCTCTTATACCCCTCCCCCAGCCAAGCCAGAAACCTCTCCTGCACCTACACTCTTCCCTAACCCTACACTCCTATCTCCTGACCCAGGTCACAACCCCCTCCTCCCTCCAAATACCCTCCCAGATTCCACACTGTTTCCTGCACCGCAGTCCCTTACCCCATGCGCCCTTCTGCACCCAGCCTCCAACCTAGACCCTGCACCCCCTCCACAGAAAAATGCAGTCTTTGACCACTTTTCAAAATCTTAGAGTGGCCCCCCCCATCAAAAATTAATGCCCACCCCTGCTTTAAAGAGTGCTTTCTGGTCACATGCTGCTGTCTCTTGTCCTTGTTTTTAGTTCTTGCATTGCATTACAGCTAAAAAGAAAAGGGCACTTGTGAAAGATCAGCAAGATGATACTGGGTTCTGATTAAGTTCAGAAGTAACAATGTTTATAATTTTGCATGATTTTAATTATTCATTCTATTTTCTGTTTGTAACTTTATGTTGGAGCTACTAATACAGGGAGATTAATGTTAAATTTCTACTTTTCTGACTTCCATAAAATTATTTTATTACATTTTACTTCCATGTTGACCTTTTTTTTAGTTACTGAATGGTTTTCAAATTAATCCCAATTTTTTAAAACAAATTCAGTGAAGGTAAATGTTTACTGAAAAGTTTTGATGAGTATTTCCCAGTCTATTAGCTGTTTAAGAACTATTCCCTTTGAGTGTCGGGTATTTATATTGTGTACTTTGTGACCCAAGTCACAAATATTGTCTCTGCTCTTTAACTAAATGAATGCAAGATTTAACTGGGGAAATGATGAATTACAAACTTTCATCATTACTTTTCAGATAAATAATTTATTTGGGATAAAATCTGTGAATTTTTTATGGGAGCCAAACATCTGAATGAAAACAGAATAGTTATAAATAACATAACATCACAAGTCTAAGCAAACTGAACTCAATTCTGTGATTCTCAATCATATGTATGTAAATTTTTTTACTGTTATTTGACTGGCTCTACTTTAGACAAACAGTATTTTTGCACAATACTGCAACTTTTTATGATAATCACAAGACAAACAATACAGCAACACATACTATCACTGAAACAAATCTTTTCCCAGCAACAAACATTTAAAGAATCCTTGAAAGAATTAGATTCTTTGCAACCATCAGTCCTTTGGTTCCCAGTGCTGGGGCCCATATTTGCAAAAATGAAGTAACTTTGGCCTCTTCTTGGAAGATTTTCTGAATCATAATGATTAAATATGGAAAAGTTCATCTCGCTGACAATGAAGAATAAATTTACTTACAGTATATTGCTAGTGTTTTGTTCAGCCTTGTTTTAAAACTCCCAAGTAATATCAGTTCTTATGTTAAGTCAAATTCAATGGGTAATTTCCCCCCATATTTGTCACAACTACTTAACACTGTATAGTTTTTACAGGTCTTGATTTACCAAAGCATTTAAGCATGTGCTAAACTATAAGCACATCTTGAAATCCTATTAACTTCAATGAGGCTTAATCAAATGCTTAACTTTACTGCATTGTAGAGCATAAATTAAACCTTTTGGCTATCCATTTAGTGGAGGAAATTAGATCTCAAAAATTTCTGTACCAGAAATGAGAGATGTTGCTATGGGACAGTGAAACTGCGGCTTATTCATTGAATTTTTTCAGTGGCTGCACTAGCTTTCTTTTCAAGAGTAGAGCATCATGGATCGCAGTCTGAGCCAGTTAACATATTTGGGTGGTCACTTAGCCCTGGTCTACACAAGAGAGTTATTTTGAAATAACTCTCTTTGGAGCATCCACACTACCAAGCACATTATTTCAAAATAATGGGCTGGTTATTTTGAAATAACAACTCCTGCTTTCCACGAGGAATAATGCTTATTTCGAAATACTTATTTCAAAATAGCATCACTGTGGACGCTCCATGGCTGATATTTTGAAATAATTACTCCCCAGAGTCATTCAAAATAAACACTCCCCAGTGTTTACTGAGGCGCTAAGTCAAGGTAGCATGTCCACATTAAGGGAGCCTGCCTTGAACTAAGTTAGAGGCTTCCCTGTAGTGTGGACACACTATTTTGAAATAGTTATTTCAGGAGTTATTATTTTGAAATAAGTTATTTTGAAACAATTCCCTAGTGTAGACATACCCTTAGGCTTTTCGTTGCCTTAATACATGAGAATATTTAATTAGATCAAAGGGTGACCTGTGGTTGTCAGACTGGCTCCCAATGCTTATTTTGCTTTAAGAATCATTTTCTTTCGTATCACTTTCGGTTTATTTAATGGAAATTGTGATCTTTATGCCAAATCAACCAGTATGATATGCGTTATCCTAATTCAGCATGTTTCAAGCCAGTACTCAACAATAAATTGTATTTATCAAGAAACTTGAGGCTTTAAACTGTAAGGGTTAGAAAATTATGTTGATAATATTGGTCACCAGAGTATACATTTCTTAGAAATTTATTCATTTAAGTTTTTTTACTATTAGAGTATTGTATTTTGTGAGTTTTATACAATGACTATTCATGATTAGAGACATATTATTTGACATCTGCTATAGCCCTGGAGATTGAAAGAACCTGGCCAAAAGGAAGGATGGGGCTTCTTTAGTTTTGTATGAGATGCTATTGATGCTAATACCAACTTTCATAAGGTACACAGGTACCAAGTAATTAAATAAGGTAATTATTGGTGTAACATCCACATTGAAAGAAAACAGTTCAAGAGAAAAATGTTTTGATCCAAAGCACATTTTATTTATTAATTAAGGATGCAGTTTACTGTGAAGCATCAGATTAACTATTTGAGGTGAGACATTATGTAATGAGAGGCTCATAAACATATGCAGGGCTCGCCAAGCTGTGGCGAGCCCCACTTGTCAGCCGCATGGTTCAGCACGCTGTGCATGCGCTGATAGTGCTGCGGCACCGTGCTCGGCTATAATCTACTCGCCCAGGGCGAGTAGATTACCTAAATTGTCGAGCCCTGAATATATGCAAACAGAAAGCATCTGGCACAAAGATAAGTTAAAGACAATATTACATCAATTGATGGGGGTCAAAAAGCACATTGTTACTTGAAATGGTGAGTAAAATCTCACATTTTCAAGGATCCTCTGAGGCTAGGAAACTGAATAGTCTAAAGCTGTGACAGACCGGGCCAGGTCTGGTCACCACAGAGGGTGTCCGCTCAGGGAGAATTGCTCAAACTCGGAGCTCTCTATAGCCCCCAGACTGGAGACCTTCCCAAAGAGGCCACAAACCAGTCCCACAGAGTGCTTCAGCTGCCTGCTTGGCCAGCCAGAAGCCTCATGAGCAAAACCCCTCTGACACCCCAGCAATATCCGTGACCCAGATGACCCCGGGCCTCATACACAGGTGAGGGGTTTTAGGACCCGATCTCACCTTCCCCGAACAAGTTCTGTCTGGTTCTAAGACACCAGCCACAGATCCCAGGTCAATTTAACTCTGGACCTTACCCACAAGATCACGCTGAGCCAATCTTTTAGACTCTAAAATCTAAAGGTTTATTACTAAAAGAAAGAAAAGCATGAGAGTAAGGTTGTTAAAGTATCATATGTTACATGCATCAAATCTCCCAGTTCTTGATGCAGGCTCGCAGCAGAGATGTTATAACTGCTGGCTTAAAAGTCCTTGGTGTACATCCTATGTCAGGATGGGTCCACAGTTCTTTCTGGCTCGTTGATCCCTGCAATGCTGCATCTGGGATGAAAAGCTGAGCTGAGCACCCCATGGAGGATGCCACATGGCCCCTATATACCTCCTTCCTCGTCTCGTCTTGGCTGCAGCAGGTCACCTGGCCAGTGGCCTATCCCTGTGTTCCCTGCTGGTAGCCGTTAGGTATCAGTCACCATTCTTGAGGTGTGTCCCTGGCCTATAGAGGGCTATTGTTCCATAGAGACTTGCTCATTAGCATGTCTATGGGCTGAGCATTCTTTGTCTATTGCTCAGCCACAAACAGAGAAGTTTCCAGTACTGACACAGAATACATATTCATAATTCCACACCCAGATACTATACAAGTATATGGATAGCATATACAGAACCAGTAGAAGGAAAGCTTTCGTTTGACACCTTACATGGCCCCCTTTGTATCAATTTTTGGGGCCAACAACCCTCACCCAAGGGTGCAGCAGTGATCTGGCTGCTCCCCTCAAAATCCAGTAACGTGACAAAAGCAAATAAGCATCCTCTTGTAGAAAATGCAACTACTACTTCTGTTCATACTCAGCATGACCAATAAATCGAAGGACTGGTGATCTCTAATGACTTACCTATTTGCATGATATCAAACCACGTTAACCACCACCAAGAATATAGGAAATCATAGACTGTTGTGACCACCTATTGTAGAATTGACATAAAGTCTTATAGTAATTCTTAGGAACTAGGTTTTATCTCTCATTTAAAGTTAATCTAATATCCTTTTGGGGCACTGCTTCAATATTCCCTCAGTGAGTTAGGGGCAGAATGGGAGCAGAACACTAGAACCATGACATGGTTGTCCCCATCTCAAACCCAGAGTGCACGTGTCCCTGTATTTGTTGTACAGGGGGAAAAGTTGGTTTTGTTGTTAAGGCACAAGACTGTGAGTGAAGAGCTCTAGGTTCAATTCCTAGCTTTGCAAGAGCCCTCCTGAATGACCTAGAGCAAATCATTTTATCTCTGTCTTAATCGGAGAACTGCGCCTCAATTCTCCATCAATAAAATGGAAATAGTACTTCTTCTGCCTCTATTTTTGGACTATTTCATTTGTTTAGACTGTAATTTTTTGGAAGTGGTGACTTCCTTATAGTTTGGATAGTGGCTAGCAGAGTAACACTGTACTGCAGTATACTGTAATATAACATCAGAAAACTGTAAGGAGCTCTCCTACTCTATGGTCACTCCTCCCCCTTTTAGGTACCACTCTCCCAAGTGTACTGAATTCACCCTTCCCTTGCTACCTTTGTCTGCTACTGGTATTGGGGCAGTGAGAACCAGGAATGAAAGAAACTTAAATTTCTTACAGGTACTGTCCGATCACAGCCTGGGTCCCTGCCCGCTTTTAAAGCAGCGCCCTGCTGGCTTTTGTCCCAGCTCAGCCAGTTCTTGTCACAGCTGCTCACCCAGCACCCACTTACTTTCACTGCTGGTGAGGACTCTGCAAGCCCTTCCGGGCCAGGCAGCAGAGCTCAATAGCCCGGGAGTGGGGAGACATTGCCAGGCTCCGAGAAGCGGACAGCCCTGGCTGGGCGCTGCACTCAGCGCGCGCTCCCAAGTGCTGGCTAAAGTGGGGCAGTGGCTCAAAGTTGCGCTGCCTGGCCCAGGGCTCTCACCTTTCCCAGGCCCCCCCCCCCGGCAGCTGGGGACATGGGCTCCGCAGGGGCAGAAGCGCTGAACGAAAGCCCAGCGCCACAGGGGCCACGTTCCCGCAGCCTGGCAGCTCTGAGACCTTGCGCGCCACCCAGGCAGCGGCGCGCGTCACGCCGGCACAGCCACGCCCCCTCCGCGCCTGGCGCCTTCCGCGGCGCGTCGGAGCGGCGGGGGGGGGGGGGAGGGGAGCGCATGCGCGTAACCCCTCGAGGGGCGGGCGGTGGCGCGTGGGATTCGATTCGAACCGGAGAGAGGGAGGCTGCGCGCGGCGGCGGATGGCTGGCTCCGGGGCGCTACTGCGCCAGTGCCCGTTGCTCCTGCCTCAGAACCGCGAGGGGAGCGTCTACGAGGGGTTCGTCACCGCGCAGGTACCGGCAGCGCCGCCCCAACGGAGTCAGCCTCCCTCCCCCCACTAAGCGCGGGGGGGGGGGAGCAAGTATGAGGGAGTCTTCCCCCCCCTCCCCCCCCCAAGTCAGCGGAGGTGTCAGGGCCCCACAACAGACTCTCGGGCCACTTCTTCCTTCTTGTCACTGCGGGTCTCGTACTTGACCGCAGTGAAGGTTGACGCGCGAAGCTGCCGGCATTCAAAATAAACTAAGAAAGGGGAGACCCTGTCCCGTCCCTTCCTCCCACTTCCCCAGCCCTTCCCTCTCCCCCAGTAGCTTTTCCTAGCTGAAGTAGGTGTTCCTGTTTCTGCGACATGCAAAGTCATTAGCCGGAGAAACGTGACTTCCAAATTGCCCCTGCCCCCTTTTAAAGTTAGTTACTTCTTGCTACTTTTCTGGTACCCGAATGAAAGAGTGACTCGTAGTTATGCGACCTTTGGAAAGTTCAGGGTTACATCTGCTTTCTTGGGGCAGGGAGGATATTTTAAATGCAATGAAATTCTGAGTTGTAATATATGATGAAAGTTAAGGTTATGGGGGTATATTTTATTGTCGTTCTGTTTTTGAACCCACTGTAACACAGTGTCTTTGTAACGTCCATTTCTTGGAGCAATGTAAACACATGACTTAAAAAACAACGTTAGGACATATTTTTTCCCCCAAACATTATTTTTGTCTTTGCTGATGTTATGGTTGACTAGTGACTTTGATAAGCAATTAGAGAACCTTGTTTACCACAGAAACTGCAGGAGTTTAACTTAGGTATGATGCACCTCTTTATTCAAACCAGTGCAACATTGTAGGCTTGTCTTATGTCTTGATGACAAACCAAGATTTTAAGGTGGCCTGTAATTATCCTTTTATTAAAAATGAGCCATTCAGCATGGAAGTGTGTGTGTGTTTTTGTTTTGATTTAATCATGGTTATGTTCCTCATCTCCAAAGCTTTCATAACTATAATTTCAAGTTGTAGAGAGAGTTTCTTTCTTTCAAATGTGTATAAAGTGGATTTTTTTTGTATAAGGTAGTGTAAAGCCTGATATTTCAAACACAGTACTGTGTTTAACTTTAATCACAGTGAAATCACTAGGGCTGCTTACAGGCATAAATCTAAACCTGTGTATGTCTTTATAAGATGGACTTCTATAGTTTGCAGAACAGTGTGTTCTCGTACACACAGGCACACACACACACCTGAGTGATTACTTACGAACTGGTTCCATTTTTTCTTGAAGCTGTGTGTTAGCTGGGATACTTCAGAGGCACAGCAGCTATTTCTTCCTAACTGCACATTTCTTCATAAAACAAATTGAAAAGCTAAAATTTTAAAACAACTTGCATGCTAGATGACTTTCAGTTTTACTCTTTGGAGTCTCTGGTGTGTAATTCTACAGTTAGTTAACTTAAGAGTTGTAGGTTGGTTTTAAGATAAAAATAAAGTGCCTGTAAGAATTTTGTATGAGACTACATGTCTCTTGGTCCATGTCTTCACTTTTTGGAAGATCAGCACTCGGGAGGTTGATCTTCCGGAGTTCGATTTAGTGGGTCTAGTAAAGACCTGTTAAATTGAATGCTGAGGGTCCCCTTGTTGACGCTGAAACTCTATTACTAGCGAGAAGTAAGGGAAGTCGGTGGAGTGTTTCTCCCGTCAACTTCTTGCTGTGAGGATGGTGCCAAACTCGGCTTAAGTTTTGTGGACTTCTGCCGTGTTTATTACATAGCTGGAATTGCGTACTTTAAGGCAACATGTGTATGTCTACATTGCCATTTTATAGCCCCATAGCCAGAGCTCCAAGATCCTGAGTCAACTGACCTCAGCCTGCCACAGGTGTTTAATTGCACTGTAGACACACCTTGAAAGTCTTCACTGTGTGAACTATGAAAGTTTCAGAGTTCTCTTACCTAAAACTATCCTTTTCTTCCTCTATCAATTTGTTCAGATGAAATATTGCACACTATTGTTTGTAACCAGGTAAAGTAGAGTATGACACTTATCTGATTAAAGAAACAATGTTTGGAATAATGCAGTTTTTGATGCAGAAAAATTTCCATGTTAAGTTTATTTCTCCATTTTTTCTCATAGCAGCTTACCTTTATGAGTTGTTTCTGTATTTTCTCTAATTGCTATATCTGCAAACTTGAATCTTAACTAAACACTTATTTACCAGGATAGAGATTTCCATATAAGGATACTATTACCATCAGATTTTCAGCTGAAAAATGCAAGGTGAGGTAATATTTCCTGATAAATACTTTTAACATTTTGTTCTGATGGACTATGGAGAGATGAGTGAGTGCGCATATATAAATACTAGTGTCACAGAGTAGCGGTACATCTACACAGCAGTGCTAAAATTGGAATAAGCTACTCAACTTCAGCTACATCACTTATGTAGCTTAAGTCGAAATAGCTTATTTCAGCTTTTGGCACTGTCTACACAGGAAGTCAAAGGAAGAACATTCTTCCTTTGACTTCTCTTACTCCTCGTAAAATACAGATTACCATGAGTCAGAGTAAGAAGTCCTCCAGCTCGAGATTATTTCGAAATAAAGACTTGTAGTGTAGATGTTCACTGTGTTATTTCGGAATAATGTTAGTTATTCTGAAATAATGCTGCTGTGTACATGTGCCCTAGCTGACTTCTGTGTTTTTTCCTCATTTTCTAATGATTATGTGAAATTCTCATCCAAAGCATACTGTTTTCATTGAGTAGTAAGTACCTGAAAACAAGTGTGTTTAAGGATGGCAGTGATTTAACATTCATTTTATTGTAGAGTCTAGGAGCCCAAGTAGGGTTGCATGTCCATTGTTCTAAGAGTTATGCAGACATATCCAAGTCATAGACCTTGACCCAAAGAGCATAGAATAAGATGAAAATCTTTTCAAATATGTTGCTTTGATCAGTATTTCAGATACTAATTTTCAGAAAATGTTAAAATTATTTTCTTATTTTAACTGTCACAAGTTTACAATGCAATAACTAATTAACTCTTGTAAGCTCTTAATGCGTATAATTTTTTTATATATACTTTTGTTGTCGTCTTCAATATCCCAGCTAAAATGTGTGGCATTTTAAAATGTGTGGCAACTCTGACATTTTCAAGATAGTGTTGTTGTTTTTTAAATTATAGTGTCTATTATGAAGCTATATTAACTTACAAGAATTATGTTGTTGTTTTCAACCTAGAGTAGACAGGCTTATAGGTAAATGTCTACCTATTAATTTTTAAAGAGCTCTAGTTAGAGGAAGTGACATTTAAAAATAAATAACTCATTTTAGTATAAAAACTCAGTTGGAAAATATTTTTTCTTGATTTTTGGGGGGATGGGGCAAAAGAACTTAGCCTATAAATTGTGATATGCACTTGTTTCATTTGTTGCTTCTTTGTTTAAAGATCACTTCAAGTTAAAACTTTGAAAACTGTATTTCTAGGATACAATGTAGCTGGCATCTAAAAAGGGTATTGCATGGATATCACCAGATTGTGAAACAGGTATAGTATATTATTTTTTATTAAACAACTGTGAGCTTGAAATATATGAATATTAAATTTGAAAAGCTTGTACTCATCCTCAACATCCAAAAGTATTTAAGAAAACATTCTATTAACTGTGCAGCAAAGTTGTATTGTTTTGTGGTGATTGGAGAATTACTTTTTAGCCTGAAAAGAGATAAGTGAAGATTTGTAAAAAACTTTTCCATTCTCCTGAAATCTTCAGTCTTTGCAAATTATTAAGATGTACCAATGCTTTATATTAAAGCAGCTATCATCTTATGAGGAGCTATTTTTTAAAAGCCCACAACTGAAAATGTTGTGTTCTACCTCATTTTTTTTCATTCTGTTCTTTGGTACTATTCACAAGAACTTATCGTTATGGACTTTACTTACAGGTTGTATCTCCCTTAACCGGGAGTCTGGTCTGGCAACATCCATGGTCCGGCAGGGCCATGGATGTTCCTGGACCACAGAGCCCAGGTATAGGGAGGTTGGACTGCATGGGAGGAGCAGCAGGGAGGGGGGATGGCAACTCAGCCAGGTGCTTCATGTTGGGGGGTTCAGGGGGGACAGTGCAGCAGGGAGTTCTGGCCCCTGCGGCTGAGCAGTAGTGGCTGGGCTGGAGCTCTAGCTGGGGGCAGCAGAGCAGCACGGGCCATGATGGGAGGGACCTCCCCTGATCCGGCAAATCCCCTCACTCGGGACTGGTTAGGTCTTGAGGGTGCCGGAGGAGGGAGGTCCAACCTGTAGAAGAAGAGTGGTCAGAGCACAGAAACTGAGAGGGCTACCCTGGCTACAAAACTGTGACAGCTACCTTCATTTCCAAGATCCCATTCACATTGTCAAAAAAGCTAGTATAGGGCTGTGTCTGCACTATGGATCTTATAGTGGCACAGCTGTACAACTGCAACTGCACCACTGTAAGAGCTTGTGTATAGCTGCTCTATGACCATAGGACAGATTTCTTCTTCAGCATAATTAAATCTACCCCAGCAAGTAATGATAGCTATGCTGGTGTGAGATGCTTTGCTACTGGCATAGTGCTATCCACAACTGCACTTAAGTCAGTGAAACTTACATTGGTCAAGGGATGGTTTTTTCACATTCCTGATAGACAAAAAAATTTGCCGAAGAAAGTGCTCATACATACATAGCATCAGCTAGCAAACATAACTTATTTATTACAGCCTGCTCTTTAGGAACAGAGTTTGATGTATCACTCAGAAGAATGAAATTAGGTATTTAAAGTATAAATGTACTATTCCACCCAAATATGGGAGGATGTGGTTTAAATTTAATTTTAGTTGAATGGAGAAGATTTTTAACGGGGCCGTGAATAAAAGACTGCATGTTCTCATTGTCAGATTCAGTTAAATTATATGAAAAAATATTTACTTTATTCAGTAAAATTTCTGACCATGAAATTGGTTTGTTCTGTTTTTTAACTGAAATATAATTTAAATCTGTTTAATTTTTTTCCCTGTTTTACATTCTTTGATTTATTGTAATACCAGAAAATGGATAATGAAACTAAAATTGTTACCAAAGCATACTGGATAAAGAAAATAAATTGATAATGTTTTCTCTCCAGAGATTGCAACACTGTTCTGATCTGGTCACTTTTATGGTGGAGCTTAAAACTATTTTGGTGAGTAGTATATTTCAAGGGAATCTTCAAGTAGTCTTAGTTTTCTCTTTCTCATTATTTGTCTTTTTTTAGAAAGCTATGAGAATCTGTTAGCTTTTTAAAGTTTTAAAATTAATCTTATTAGAATATTGCAATTTTAGTAGTACAGACAGCTAGTTGCTAAATATTTAGTAATTATAATATCTGGCATTAAAGTTTTACTCATTGGACTGTTTGAGTGAGCATTCTAGAAGTAATAATCCAATGCTCAGTAAGTGACCTTGTTGTTTTAAGCATCTTGATAGAAACTCACGGGCTATGGGCCATCTACAGTATGAAACATATTTGCTGCTGCTGCCCCTTGCTAAGGCCCCTCCTGTGCTCCTGTTCCCCTCGCCCCCAGTAATCCCCGAGACCGGCTCCCTCGGGAGGCAGGGTGCTATGGGGAGAAGAGAGCAGGGCAGTGACTGGGCTTGGTGGTGGGTTCAGACATACCTTCTCCTGGGTTAGACTGTAAACATGCTCCGACCTGTAGATGGCTTGCGCACTGTGAGTTTGACATGCTGATACAGAAATTACTACCATGATTGTGTGTGTTTGGGGTGGATGATACAGAGGATCATCCTCTTGATATCGTCTTCCAGAGCGGGGAGGGGGAGATTCAACATTTACAGACAAACTGAACTCCTCGGCTATACTGGAGTAATGCGTTCCATGTAACTTGATTTGGTAAGATGATACAAAATACAGTTGTCTTGTTTACAATCACATCTCTTGACTGCTACAGGTTTTTTACAGTGTAGATACACCCTTTGGGAATGTCAACAGCTGTATCTACTACACTATTCCTGCCCCAATCCGACCCTCCAGAATCTTCCCATTGTTGCTGCTACAATGGCCTTGTCTACACTACACAACTTTGGACAAAAGAAAGCTTGTTGACAAGAAGTGTTCACATTACAATACTGCTGGCAAAACTCTCCTACTTTACTGACAAATAAAACCATCTTGACAAGAACTATAGACCCTTTTGTGGCAAAGTTAGATCAACAAAGTGTTACTGTGGACTCTGCATTCATTAGGTTGCCATAGCTGGTCTGTTCACTGTAGCACTGCTCACAGTTTTGAACTCTACTCCCCTATGTCCAGCTACACGGACATGTTTCCTTCCCCTTTCAAAGCCCCAGCAACTTTTGAGATTCCTCTGCATGAAGAACACACATAACTACTGGCTCCTAGCAGTACACACTCTTCTGCCTGGACTACAGGGGAATGACTGGATCTCCTTGGTCTCTCAGGAGCCAATTGTTCTATCTATGTCAATTGTTCTGTCTCAGTCTTTGCCTGGCTGGACACCAGGGCAACTGTAGCCAGTTTCTTTTTACTCTGTATGTAGCTGTTTACATGTTGGGACGTTACAAACTACTTCCTACACACACAAAAAGGGCTGGTCGTCTTCTGTGAAACAAAGCAGAATGCTAATAAATGTTTTATGAATATTCTGTAGATTGACTCAGCAGATTCTTTCTTCATGCAAAGTAATAAACATTTAAATTGAGAATGTTGCAACAAAATATGTGGAAATATCAACCAGAGCTTCTTATGTGGCTCCCTGCTCTTTAAAGCCATCCATTGATTTTATTTTATATCTCCTGGGGGGGAAATCTTTGTCAATGTCCTTGAGCGTCCAGATTTTTTCTTCATGAAGCCAAAATTTCACTTATTCTAACTAATGTAAATATAATCTATTAGTTAATGTTCTGTCTGTAAACTAATATGAAGGACTTTATTACATGATTTTCCATTCCTTTTTGTAGAATTTTGCTCCAGTATCTGTTTTAATTTTGCTGTTTCTAGCTCTTATTACAAAGAGACATCTAAAATAGAAATAGATGCACATTGCTGCGGATCCAGGAATTCTGTTGTACACTTCAGTTTTATGTTGCTACAGATAGGCTAATAAACACTACTTAAAAGACTTTTGGAAAATCTTTTGTTAGTATTGCTAAAAGAGGATTTTTAGCCAACTTAGAGTCAGAGTGAAAGAGTTATGAGATGATATCTTAACTGTAATAGGCAGTTTTACTGAGAAAATATGGCATTATGACTAAAGACTTTGGTTGCTGCTTTTAATTCGCAATCACACATTATGGAATGTTGAATTAATAGCTTGAAAATTCCCACCATTTGACTAACATATCTATTCCAAATTGGCCATAGTATACTTCCTCCAAAAAACAAAACTTGGGCCGCGTTGCAAATTTGCAGTATTAGGAGTGGTTTCCCATTTTTGATATTCCCATTTCGAATATTTTAAATAGAGGAGGGGTAAAAATATTTTAAATCAATAAATTAAATAAATAGGGGTAGGAGCATTCTTTCTTTCATTTTCCCCAAGCCACTGTTTAGCACTCTTCACTTGAGTGGATATTTTGTCTTCCTAGCTGAGGTCTGTTAGAGTTAACTAGAGATATGACTCTGGATTACCTGATGAAAACTTTGGTTTCAGTCTGAACTGAAGGGAGTTTAGGCACAGCAACAAATTCTTGGGAAGGTGAACAGGACTTAATGCAATAAGATCTATGCAGTTCTATCATAGAAACTTCACCTGGTGCATCCATAACTTTCCCGAAGGGTACTGTTTTCTGTACAAATCTGGTCTGCAACTTGGTTGCCTTGGTCTTCCTTCGAACTGGGCTTTTTCTGACTGTTCTGTAGCCAATTCCCATTCATGATTAAGGCCTCAAGTTATGTTTTCATAGCTGCATTAATCTCCACTTCTGCTCCATACTCCCCACTCGTCTTTCCTGGATTATCATTTCAGCCTTCGACTACTTTCATACATTGAGTGGTGCTATTCATCTTCCTGAGACAAGAGTCAATGAACACCACTGATCAGCTGGCTTGGAAATAGTAAAAAAAATAAAATTTGAAGTATACTAATTTAACATTTTAAACATGCTTCTAGGAAATTAGTATCACTGTGCATCACAACATGGAACATATGGCATGATTTTTTTTTCTATGGCCCTTGACTTGGTTATCAGGGAAAATTGCTTGCTAGGACATTGGGAACAAGCACTTGACCAGCTCTTCCTCAGCTTTGTTTTCAGGCTGTGCACTTAACAGAACATTTTACATTTTGAAGTGTTATTTCAAACGAATTTAAAGCGTACTTGATATTTGTATGTAAAGACTACAGTGTCAATATCTGTTTTTAAAAATGTTTTTATCATCATCTGAAGCAGTTTACCAAAATCCTTTTATCTGCTTCATTTAGAGGCTAAAACAAAAACAAAATTACAATTTAATTTTACTTAAACTTAATATTTTGAATGACTTATATGACTGTGAATAGATGCAAAATACTGAATGGTGTACCATTTATAATGGTGTCTTTAAATATTCTTTTAACAGGAAGCTGCTCTAAAGAATGCACAAGAGCTGCATGTACCCCCGCCTCCAGAATACTACTCATATCTTGTCAGAGATATAGAAACATTGGGTTGGGATAAGTATGTTTTGGTTTTCATTACTTAATAGAAGTTACCTTTGGAATATCTATGCTGCTTTTGGATGAATGGGTTCAGCATATCTGTTTTAAAAGTATCTTTGGTCAGTTAATTTAATCTGTACATGTCAGACAGTTTGATAGTGAAAATAACAATCTACTGCCTTTTGCTTTTCTAAAACTATTATTAACCAAAAAGGGCCCATCATGCTATTAAAAAAATGACCTGAAGGGTAAGATGCTACATATTACTATAAAGAAATCAATTTTTATGTGTGCTATAAACTGTCAGCATAGACAATATTTTTAATACAACTTCTTTCTCGTTTTCCCTCCTGCTTTTTCCCTAAGTTGTATATCATTTGATCGTGACACTTTTCATTAAATAGTGAAAGATAAGTGATGTCACCATATCTGAGTTACATGTAATAGGTAAAGCTACTTTTGTGCCAGCAAATGTTTTATCCTTTCATAAAAGCCTATATGACACACAGTTGTTCTAACAAACTAGTACATCAAAGTGCATTACACTGTCTGAGAGGTGAATCTAACTCCTTTGCAGCCATAAGAGGCTTCTGTACAGGGATGCATTGTGGTTCCACCGTGTAAAAGAGGAAGAGTGTGGTTTTGGGGGAGCCTGCGCTGGGCTGCAAACTGTCTGGGTCCATTCCAGCTCTTTCTGAGCCCTGAGTATGGCAGATGTTCATATTGCTGTGACTAGAGATGGGGAATTCATACAAGGGAAATCAACACCATGGAACTTGGTCTCTTTATGAGCACCTGTTGCATATCAGTTATTTGGAAATGAGGTTGGTCAAGTAGTATCCTATAAGGCAGTGTCTCCCAATTTTATTTGGCCACGGAACCATTTTAAACTCGAAAGAATTTTGCAGTGCCCCTAAAAACAGTCTCATATATGGAGCTGAAAAAGTAGACCACTGAGTGTGAGTACGGGGATTTACGGTAGTATATAACAGGCGATTGCACCACTGACTGACTGCACATGCAGTACTGAGTAGTGACATCATCATCCCCACTCTGGCTAAGCTGGCATTACACAGGGACACTTATCGTGGCAAACACAAATGAAAATTGCTTTCAATAAAATTCATAAATGCTTAAATATTAATTTTTTTAAAATAATAAAATGTTATTGTAATGGAATTTTCTCGCTGAACCCTTATTTTCACTTCGTGGAACCCCGGGGTTCCAGGGAACACCATTTGGGAAACACTGCTATAAGGTATTGATTCAGCTGTCAATCAGGCCACCATTTTTTATAATATATTTTTAATGTAACTGTTCCAGACAGGGAGACAGCTGGGTATGCTTTGTGTGAAAATAGCTTGCCAGATGAGGGAGTGGGCTCTAATGCTTGAGATGTTCCTGCTTACTGTGCATTTAGGAGCAGAGATGAAATGACGCAAGAACAAATGGATATAAACTGGCTATCAACAAGCTTGAAATTGGACAAAGTTTTCTAACCATCGGAAGAGTAAAGTTCTGGAACAGTGGTAGTTTCAAAACCTAACAGCCTTCAAGACAGAGCTTGATAAATTTTTGGAGGGGAGTGTCTGAGACCACCTGCAATCGCATGTGGCCTATCTGTGCTAATAGCAGATATCTTCAATGGCTGGAGATGGGACACTAGATGGGGGAGGGCTCTGAGTTACTATGATATTTTTTCCCAGGTGTATGCATCTGGTGGGTCGTGCTGATATGTTTGGTCCAAATGACTGCCATACTTGGGGTCTGGAAGAAATTTGCTCCCAGGTCAGATTGGCAAAAAAAACCCCCAACAGGTTTTTTTTACCTTCCTCTTCAGCGTGGGACATGGGTTAGTTTCAGGTTTTAAATTAGTGTAAACTGTGAATTCTTTGTAACTTGAAGTCTTTAAATTTATAATTTGAAGACTTTAGTAATGCAGCCAGAGACTATAGGTCTACTACAGCAGTGAGCGGGCAAGGGTTTGTGGAAGAGATCAGAGTTAGATCACTCTGATGATCTCTTCTGGCCTTAAAGTATATTAATCTAATAGCATGTAGGCCACTTTAGATTTCAGGACTTTCAAGTTTAATAGGGAAATCAATGTTCCAGGTGGAAATACTGAAATCCATTTTTACATTATCTTCCCAAAAATTCAGACTATGAAAAGAAATCTGAAAATCTATGGATGATATGACTGGGGAGACTCGTGCAGAGATTGTAGTTTCTGCTACACCAAAAAGCCCTAATAAGACCTATATCCAAGAGGACTGTTTTCCAACTTGATTCCAACCCTTCCCACTGAACTTAAGTCAGTGCTGCCACTTCCTACCAATAGGATCAATGTGGTGGCAGCTGCACATGCAGTGACAGTGCTCTGTTGTTGCTGTCCACTTCATCTTGCTGTGGACTCAGAGGTTCTGCAACTCAAAAGTGGCATGCTCACTCTGCATAGTGAATAGCCCAGCAAGTTGGTAGCAGTCAGCAGGAGTAAAGCATACTGCTGTATCAGTGTTGTGGTCAGGAGGAGAGCTGAGCTAAACCAAGCCAAAAGTGAGTTTTTTCCTACTTAACATTTGTAATCTTGTCCCATCAAGTTGGGTCAAGTTGAAGGACTTCACATCCCTCCCTTCAAGTGGAAAGGAGAGGTGTATCTGTATCTGGCTTCCTTATCAATGTGTTATGTGGGCCGAGGAGGTATCCAAAAGCCTTCAAAAGCATGGCTCTTAGTGAACAACAGGAAAGACCAATTGTAGCATTCATAAAATTCCCAAGTTATTGTCCAAGACAACCTTTATTTTGGAGGATAAATAAAAGATACTTTACAAACCTCTCCTAAGCTAAAAAAGCTGACTCGGCTCCTGGTCTTTGGTAGATACCTGGCAAACTTTTAGTTTACTTCTAGCCGGGAATGGCAGCAATTCAGTATTTAAAGATTTTGGTCCGGATGTAGTGCTAGTATCTCCTAGTGAGCTCATTCTTAATATTATTTAACAGCTACCTGATATCAGCTCCAGAGAGACTGCTCTAGCATAGCTGGACCCCCATATATTAGTCCTGGGAGAATTCTGCAATTGTCGCCTTCGGAGCCATAGCAAAATTGCAGAATTTCTCCAGGACTGATATGAGAACATATTTGAACTCCTGTAAGACTTGAAGGCAGTGTAATCCACAGAGGAGACAGGGCATATAACCTGTCTTGTTATGGTCCATAAAGTTCATTACTTAATTCCTGAAGATGCCTTTGCAGAAAAATGGTTTATAGATAATTGCTAAGAAGGCAGAAAACTTTCAGCATTCCTTTGGAGATATACCCTTGTTAATGTTCTGGATAGAAGTGCTTATTCTATTTCTTAGGGTTCTGCAGTTTTGGTTGTTCAGCGAGATGCATTAAGAACAAAGGGAATGTAGTCTGGCCAATTTAGCTTTTCAGTGCATTATAGGTTAGATGATGAACCTGTCTGCATTCAAGTCCACTTGGAAAGCCAAGAGAAGTATTCTGTAAGGAAGGGATTCTCAAGTGCAAAGGTTGAGGTATCTTTATCTCAGAAGTGGGCTAAATGGCTTTATTTCTTTCACCTCTCAGCTACTAAGAGTGAAGCAATAGACCACAGTAATTATAATTATTTTCTCATTGAGCCTTAGGTCTTTTGTTCTCAAATTTGATTTAAATACACCTGAAACCTCCTCCAACTCCTGCTCTCATACACACCCCTTGCCACATAGCATAATCAGGGACCTATTCTAAATCAATATCCAGGGTTGCCTGGCTTTTCATCTGGGATGTTGGGAGGAAGGAACTAAAGTTACTTGTTCTAAGAAGGTTACAAACATCCCCTTGATCTCTTGGAGGAAATTTCAGAGTTATTTCTGTGTATTGCTTGAAGTTTAGATACTGGTATTACAAGAGACCCACCCATATCAGGGCAAAATCAGTTGAAGCAAAGGATATTCTAGTGTCTTTAAAATATGTCTTGACACTGAGGCTCAAGATCATTATTTCTGGGGAACATGAAAGGTTACTGTTTCTGGGAAACATGAGTCGGCAACTGCAAGTGATTGCAATTTTAAGAAACCCATGAGAAACTCATAATCAGAAAAGACTCCTGAGAATCACCAGTTATATCAGTCTTATTGTGATATGCAGATTCCGGTCATGATTTTTGATCCTAATACCGTCTTTCATCTTCACATTTGGTAGCTCTCTTTCTCTTTTCACTGAAACTATCTTTCCTATTCACCATCTCCTGGTGCAAAAGGGTTTCTGAAATTGGTATGCTTTCGGTGAAACGTCAGTTACTTGTTTGAACAAACCTGTTGGTTCTGTAAACTAAAAGAGTTTTCATCCCCAATTGTCACTCTGATGGGGTGTATCAATCCCACACTGGTGAGGCAGGGTTAAGGAGCTGGCAGGCCCACTGATGGAGCGGGGAGTAATGGGAGAAACTGCCCTGGGCCTGTTGAATTGCCACTGGAACCCAGCACGGTGTGCTCTTGGAGGTTCTGAGGGCTGGCTAGGGCAAGGAGGAAGAACACTGTGCATTCCAGGTGGCACAGAGGGCTGGCTTCCCCCCTCCCATTCTGCCTGAGGCCCTAACCCTTTTGGGAGTGCAGGGCTGCACCCCTCCACCTTTTCCTGGAGCCTGGCAAGTCTGTCTTCCCCCCCGACCTCTGCTGGGCACATTCTCAGTGGTGAGAGCATTCAAAAAAGAGCAGTTTAGCTCAGTATTGGCAGACCCAAAAGGAGAGCAGTTGCATGCAGCATTATTGTGTTGTTTTTTCTGTATGAATCCAAATATACTGAGGAAGTAAAACGCATATAAGATGTTTACAGACCCTACAAAGTTGAAGACCCTACATTCAAAACCTGTGGTACAACTCCTATGCATTACATGAAAAGAGCAATGATTTTTGTGGGTGTAGAAATAACACACCTTTTGAGGAGGTGTCTTAAGACTGCTACAGACCCTTTCATCTACGCTTCTCAAACACTTTACCGTAAAACCTCAGAAACACTAACACCAGAGTTACAAACTGACCAGTCAACTTCACCTCATTTTGAACCAGAAGTATGCAGTCAAGCAGCAGCAGAGATCACCACCTTGCCGAAACAAAAACAAAATCTACTGCATTAAAAATCTGTGTTAAACATAAACTACTAAAAAAGGAGAAAGTTTAAAACAAAAAAGGACCAAGTAAAGAAACTGTTTCTGTGCTTGCTTGATTTAAATTAAGATGGTTATAAACTGCACTTTCTCCTGCACATAAAGTTTCAAAGCTATATTAAATCAATGTTCAGTTGTAAACTTTTGAAAACAGCCAAAGCATTTTGTTCAGCGTTATGGACATTTTAGTTATAAATAAGCTTCATTCTTGAGGTGTCTTTCTACTGTAGAATTGGTATCCTCATTCTTTCTTATCCACTGTTTGGTAGAAGGATGTACTGCCTAAGCCTTTTCCGTTTCAATTCTACAAGGGTAAGGTGAATCCTTTCTCTCCTCCTAGGGATGATTTACTGTTTTTATATCCCATTTTGAAGACTGTCTGACATGGAGAACACTGACAGAGAAAATTTACTCTACTGTCCCCCACAGCCACAGGGACTCCCAGGTTGGATTGCAAAAATGCTCCAGACATAGATGGCATGCAAGCCTTGAGTTTGAGACACCTGGTTAAAGGCCATACTTGCACAATGGGGGCCTCTATCCTGGGAAGCAGTGACTCTGAAAAGATTTACGGAGCATCAATAATCAACTGAATGTGAGTTCCCAGTATAATGCTGTGGCCAAAAGGGTTCAGAATAAAGCCTCAAGAATGACTCAAGGATTAGGAAACATGCCTTATAGCGATAGAATCAAGAAACTTACTCCTTAGTTTAACAAAGTGAAGGTTAAGTCTTGTTTGCTGCCAAATCTAAGTACCAACATGGAGGGGAAAAAAACAGCAAGCAAATGGTCTGGTAGCACTTTATAGACTAACAAAACATGTAGATGGTATCATGAGCTTTTGTGGGCATAGCCCACTTCTTCAGATGACCGAAGTTATGATTAGAGGATAAGGAAACTCAAAATAAATAGGAGAAGGGAAGGGGGGGGGAGATGTTCTCTCGCCCACCCCCCTACCTCTATACATAAAGTATCAGGAGAAAGGGTGCTAAACCTGAGTAGATAAAGATCAAAGTCAGTGAATGGATAAGGCAGGAAGGATACCATACGTATATCCGATGCCAACAGTGCCCCTCTACTATATAATTGGTCAAACTGGACGTTCTCTATGTGAAAGAATCAATGGATACAAATCGGATATACATAAAGAAAATACTCAGAAGCCAGTGGCAGAACATTTCTGTTTACCTAACCATAATCTCACAGATCTGAAGGTGGCGGTCTTGTCACAGGCCAGTTCCTCAAGCAAATCCACAGGGAAAGCTTGGAATTACAATACATATGCAAATTCAATTCAATTAATTATGGACTTAATCAAGCTATGGGGTGGTGGAACCTTTATCAATGAAGGTGTTAACTACTTTCTGAGTGGTACTTTCTGAAGGGACAAATGGTGGAAAAGCCTCTTCCGGAAAAAGCAATTGGAAAAAGCTACACAAATTGCAGAGCGCAATTTGCATAGCTTTTTCCGAAAAAAAGCTATAGTGTAGACCTAGCCTCTAAGTACTCTCTTCCAGCTAAGCAGTATACATCTTCAGCCACTGTGACATCCTTAGTGCAATACAGGTAGTATATAGTGTGGATGTAGTGCACAGTGGTGAATAGGTTAAGAACCACTGGTATATACTGTTTTTTTAAGAACCACTGTTTTTATATACTGTTTTTTCTATATGAATTTTGTGAGATCCTCAATAACTCCTACTGATGCCATTGCACCTGCTGACTCCCAATCGGTAACTTCCACTTCATAGCCTGGATCCTGGGACATTGACTTCAGATTTGGCATGCTCTGAAGTGTAAAAGATTCTGCTGGAATTTGAAATGTCACTTCACTATGGGTAGTGTATAACAACTTGCCTCCAAGCTCTGCTTATCTGTTACAAATTAATCTCTAATCCAGGTATATCTGTGTGCTCTTTCAGTCTGTCATTCACCAATGGACAGTTCTAGAGGTCAGAGTTCATTATTTTCCTCTTCCCAAGCTCTAAGGGGTAAGGATTTTCAGATTAGTCTTAGGTTCAGCAGTACATCATAGAGGATTAATGCCTTTGTTTTTTCTGAGGATATTTTCCAGCATTTCAAACTGTTAAAATGACCCTTTGAATTTTTTTAAAACAAGTTTTTGCAAAGAGATAATTGTCAATAAATTCTAGAATAAAAAAGTATGTGTGGAAAAGTGGGAGCTGGGTTTAAACTGAGTTATTTCCTCTTGGATAGTTTTATATTGTAGGTGCATATAGGTATGTTACTCACATGATTTTCTCTACCATAGCACCCTTTCTGAATACATTTTAAAATAAGGTAATTTTTGCAGTGCACCTTGTTTCCAACATCCATGACACTGAGTGGAAGGTCTTTCCAAGCTAAGGATCTTGAATGTGATCATGCTACTGGCATGATACTGTTTATTATAATAGTTTTATATATTTGTTTTAATTTTTGAAGGCACACTAAGGGTTGTTAGGTTATTACAATTACTGTAATTTGATATTAACCATTTTTTGGATTGACTGTAAGGATTCTAGTACTTTTTAAATAATACTTTGTCAAAGCAATGAAGATGTGTATCCTGTTGTAAACCAGTGCGTTTGAGAGAATATGTACTTCTGTTTCCAATGAACAGTAAACCAGTTTGGGACCTTGTTCTGAAATATACAGGGCAACTGTCAATGTATGTTAATCTTAAATCCTAACTATCTTGACAGTGTCTCTTTAATTTTTTTCTTTACTTTTTTGCTATATAACGTGGTGATGCTTTGTGGCAGGCACCAGTTACACTACATATTGGGCATGACTGTATCCATTTTTCTCAAATATCCATTTCCTGATTTAACTATATGAAACCGTGTTTTGTTTTTCTTAGCAACTGTAAGTTAAGGATGGATTTAGAACCTCTCAGTCCTCACTGTATAAAAACTTGCTATGGGAATCTGGGTGCAAAGTTTTTGAAAAAGATGAGATTAATGATTTTCTTATTTTAAAGTGGAGATGTAGACTAGACCAAATTTATCCCTGGTTTAAATGAATGCAGATCCATTGACTTAAGCTTACTTACACCTTCTTACGCAAGTCCTGAATTCAACTCCTTAATTTTGTAGGGAAAAATGTATATTAGTGTCCAGTTGCCCAAAAATAACTGATAAAAATAAAATAATGGAGTCATTTGATCTAATACATGAAAATCAGATAAATTATTTCATGATTAATGCTATCCTTTTTTCATATCTCCAATTTATACCACTTTTTCTATATTTTTTTCAGTATCTGCATATTTGATGCTGTGCACTGTGGAGTACAAATGTTTTCCTTATTTTCTTTTCAAAATTTTCTTCTGCTTCTAATCCAATGTGTATCCTTCAGTTAAGACCTATTTTTTTCCATTGTCCAGCTTCTCCTGAAATAGAGCCATTTTCCCAGTGTGCTAAGTCAGTGACTGAACTAGCATGTAATGTTTTTTATTTAAAAAACTGTTAGACAGGTCAGCAGGTAGAAGCTAGTTTTGAACTCTAATGGGCCTTACTATCAGTCAAGGTGATAAGTTGTGCAACATTCTTAGACTGCTTTTTATCTTTACAAGAGAATGTTATTGTAAAAGAGTCAAAATATCCACATGCCCAGTTCACTAGTAAATATACAGCTAAGTTAAAACATCTTTGGTGATAGTTTAAACTACTCAGGGGACTATATTTCCAAAGAATGATGTATTTTAAAATGTATTGGTTTCTTTCATAGTAGGAAACTGTTGTATCTTAAACAAAATGCCTGTATTTCTTACATGTTTAAAATCATAGCAATTTTCAGTATGAACTAAATACTTGCCTTGGGCATATGTATACTGTATAAAATTGTCATAACAGGAAAAAAATTGTGTATGATTGGTTTATATACCAATCTCAATTGAATTATCTAAAATAACAGTACTGGTGATAATAAAAGAGAAGTTTGTTAAAGAGAAAAGCAAACAGAAGATAAAAATCTCATACTGTAAACAAACTGCATAAATGGATCAAGGAATTTGACAGAAAGTTTAATGTGTACATAAGTAGAGGCTGACAGGAACATGCTGTGTGTGTCAAAGGTTCCAGTGATGGAAAACTGAAACATAGTGCTCACTGACCACAGCATGAGCCTTGACACACATTGTAAATAACCCAGAGATATATGACTGCATTAAGCAGTAGACTGAAGTATTAACAGCAGTAAATCTACAACAACTGAAGTGGCTGGCATACAGGACTTCCACTGATTAATATTTGTAACAGACTAATTAGGAATCTAACCAAGATTACGCATTATAATTCACTGTTATACTACCAGAGTTTTCTTCTCCTTCCAGAGTCGTATATGTAGATACTGGCCTTAATACCATCAAGCTAAAAGGAGAAGACTCTTGTGGCCGACAGCATCTAATCACACTGAAGTTAAATGCAAAGGTGAATTGATTTGGGGGAAAATACTTTAAGAAAATGAAACCAAAATGAATGGATTCCTATTTTATATTGAAGTTGATGAACTGGTTTCTTTCCAGGTTTTTTGTGCTTGTCCTTCTATCTTCATATGGTTTGAACAGTAAATGTTGTTCTGAAAACTTTAAGACCACCTCAACTCTCACTGTATAACAGTATAAATAACCCCTTTCAAAATCCTTCTGTTACAGGCTAACAACTAGTGCCATTTGGGAAACCTTCATTTTTTGAGTGCTTGCTCATGTTCGTTCCAATGCAGGAGTGCATGTGCTGCATGCAGTGCTGCTGGAAATTTTTTCCTTCAGTTGTCTTCATCGGGTCAGCTCTGGAATTGAACCCACATTGCATGGTATATAGAGACCTGCTGCCCCACAGTGTCCTTTAGTTCCTTTTTATTTATCATGACAGTTGCCGGAACATACTCATCTCTTGTGTCTGAAAAGTCTTACTCTCAGTGGACTTTAAATAAATTGTAAATAATTATAATTAAGTAAGTATACTCCAGTTCAGCATTTCTTAAAGTGTGAGGCAGTTGGAGGTGTGCTGCGGACAACGGAGTTCAAAAGGGCAATGCCTGAACAGAGTTCAAAATGGCTGCCCTTAAAATGGCAATGCCTGCTCTCCTGATAAAAGGGCAAACTGTTAGTTTGTTTGTTTTTTGCTTCTTTTTCCTGTCCTTTTTTGTTTGTTTGTTTTTGCTCAACAAGTTTTCTCGGGGGGCGGGGGCGTCTTTTTTTTTTTTTTTTTTTTTGGTCAACAACTTTTCCCTTGTGAATGGCCGTTCTTAAAGGGGCAAGCTTTTTTTTTCTTTTTAATCCTTGGTGTTCCCCATTTAAAAAAAAAAGTTTGGTGTTCCTTGGTCTTAAAAAGTTTAAGAAACACTGCTCTAGTTAGTGTTCCCTGCCTCACACTGAGCACTGGGATATGCTTTGGTCCTAGAGTTTCAAATAGTGTGTGATGTGCCACAAACTGGTGCTGGTGAATAAATCAGCTGATAGCTGTCTTAAGTGTTTGCAAGAGGTCCACCTTCAAGAATGGTGCAAGATCTTTAGGGTTTTCAAGCTCAGGACTATAAAGAACAGGAATAACAGACAATTATATAAGAACGGCCTGGCCATTGATGGACCTAACTTCCATGAATTTAACTAGCTTTTTTTTGAACCCAGTTAAAGTCCTATCTTCACAACATCCTCTGGCAAGGAGTTCCATGGTTTGACTGTGCGCTGAGTGAAGAAAAACTTCCTTTTGTTTGTTTCAAACCTGCTGCCTATTAATTTCATTTGGTGACCCCGAGTTCTTTTGCTGTGGGAATAAGTAAAAAAAACTTTTCCTTATTCACTTTTTCCATACCAGTCATGATTTTATAGACCTCTATCATATCCCCCCCCTTTAGTCTCCTCTTTTCTAAACTGAAAAGTCCAAGTCTTTTTAATCTCTCTTCATATGGGACCCGTTCCAAACCCCTGATCATTTTTGTTGCCCTTTTCTGAATCTTTTCCAATGCCATTATATCTTTTTTGAGATGAGGCGACCACATCTGTACGTAGTATTAAAGATGTGGGCATACCATGGTTTTATATAGAGGCAATAAGATATTCTCCATCTTATTCTCTATCCCTTTTTTAATGACTCCTAACATTCTATTTGTTTTTTTGACTGCTGCTGCACACTGAGAGGATGTTTTCAGAGAACTTTCAGAGAATGACTCCAAGATCTTTCTCTTGAGTAGTTGTAGCTAAATTTAGTCCCCATCATATTGTACATATAGTTGGGATTATTTTTTCCGATGTGCATTACTTTACATTTATCAACATTAAATTTCATTTGCCATTTTGATGCCCAGTCACTTAGTTTGGTGAGATCTTTTTGAAGCTCTTCTGTCTGCTTTGTCTTAACTACCTTGAGTAGTTTGATATCATCTGCAAATTTTCCCACCTCACTGTTTACCCCTTCCTCTAGATCATTTATAAATAAGTTGAATAGGATTGGTCCCAGGACAGACCCTTGAGGGACCGCACTAGTTGCCTCTCTCCACTCAGAAAACTTACCATTTATTCCTACCCTTTGTTTCCTGTCTTTTAACCAGTTATCAGTCCACAAAAGGACCTTTCCTCTTATCCCATGACAACTTACTTTATTTAAGAGCCTATGGTGAGGGACCTTGTCAAAGGCTTTCCGGAAATCTAAGTATGCTATATCCACTGGATCCCCCTTGTCCACCTGTTTGTTGACCCCCTAAAAGAACTCTAGCAGATTAGTAAGGCATGATTTCCCTTTACAGAAACCATGTTGACTTTCCCCCAACAAATTATATTCATTCATGTGTCTGACTATTTTATTCTTCACTATAGTTTCAACTAATCTGCCTGGTACTGAGTTTAGACTTAGCGGTCTGTGATTGCCAGGGTCACCTCTAGAGCCCTTTGTAAATATTGGCGTCAGGTTAGCTATCATCCAATCATTAGCTACGGAAGCCGATTTAAAGAATAGGTTGCAAACCACAGTTAATAGTTCCACAATTTCCCATTTGAGTTCTTTCAGAACTCTTGGGTGAACACCATCTGATCCCGGTGACTAGTTCTCTGTTCCACCTCGGAGCTTCTGTCAGAATTGGCTCTGAGTACTTCTGACGGACATCTCCGAGAAAAGGTAAAGTGCCATTCCTCTGACACTGTGAAAGGATTCTGCGCCAATAGCCTGGTGTGCCCATCACTGTTATCTATTCCTGATGCACAGGAAACCAGAACTAGCCGCAGACACCACTGATGATGGTGCCAAAAGGAGGGAAAAAAAGAGGGAGAAAGACTTCCCAATCCTGAGACCTGCAAGCAATAGGGACTCAGAGTGCAAGCTGTGCTGGGCCACTCTGAGGTGCCAATAGGGCATGGAGCTCTGTTGACTCTTGGCCCTTAGAAGGGTGCCAGTGAGTCCAGTACCAATGAATTCCTTACCTAGGGAGAGCCATTGTGACACATCGGCCCTGGCCGTTGCAGGGCCAATTGTTTGTTGCGGGTCCAGCACCATGGGATGCCTTGGCACCAAAACAGATGGCTTTGAAGGAAAGCCCACAATGATGGCATGGCACCGCTGTCCTTTGTGGCACACCTTTCTGGTGCCAGTCAGCACTCCACTACTATGGTTGCCTAGGAGTAACTCCTTCAGCTTGGTTTCTGGTTCCTACCAGAGATGCCTGGCATGGGATAGGGGCTACAAGAAAAGATCTCTGTCCCAACCCTCATTTGCCCAGACATTTCCCCCTCTAGACACTTGGCAGGGCCCAAACAGACCTTTTGAGGATATGCATGATGACAGCATACTAAGACAGCCTCTGGATCCTATTTCCCGTATGTCTCTGGACAGATTGTCCCACTCCTACAGGGCATGGACCTGCATTTCCGTGGGTTGTTGGGTATTACGCATGGTGGCAGTGTGATATACCCTGCAATTCAGTTGTTTTACATCCTTCCTCCCCTCCCTTCCTGTGCTGCTTCGGAGACCCTTCTCATGAGAGACTTCTAGCTCAGGAGGTGCAGTTGCTCCTTAGGCATGAGGAATGAAGGAGGTTCCAATGGAGCTAAGGAACTGGTGGTTCCACTCCCCTGACTTTCTGATCCCAAAGACCAATGGTTACCTCGGACCAATCTTGGATCTGTGAAACTTCAACAGATTTATGAAGAAGCTGAAGTTTTGCATGGTCTCTCTAGCCTCGATTATCCTCTCTCTGGATCCAGAGGACTGCTATGCCACCCTTGACCTAGTATGTTTATTTTCACATTGCTATCTTTCAAGGTCTCAGACAATACATTATGTTTGTGGTCTACCAAAAATCTTATTCATAAACAGGGCTACACTTTAGTCTGTCAACAACTCCCCAGGTATTCATGAAGTGCATGGCAGCCTTCCTGAGAATGAGAGGGGTACAAGTATACTCCTATCTGGACCACTGGCTGATCGAAGGTTGATCCAGAGACGAGATGGAGGTGAATGTCAGTTTGGTACAGTCAGTGTTCTAGGATCTGAGACAATTGACAAATATGCAGAAATCAACTCTTTTTTTCCTCAGTTCAGCGAATAGAATTCATAAGGGTGATCCTTGGCTTGAACTGCATCAGAGTGATTTTCCTGAAGAGTCACCTTATAGCTATAGAGACACTCATGTGGAATCTGAGGATTCACCCTATTGCAACAGTGAGGAACTGCTTAAAACTTCTGGCACTCTCATGTCTAATTCATCTTGTCTTGGCTGGCATCAGTATATATGCTAGACTGACAGCATCTGAACAAGGTTATCTGTTATCCACCATCAGTGATTTTTGCTCATCTATGGTAGTGGCTGGATTCAGCGATGCTGTGTGCAGGCATTACCTTTTCAAGAACCACACCTGTGATATCATGGATGCTTTAGAGATGGGTTGGGGAGCCCACTGGGGACCCTCAGGACCAAGGGTCTCTGGTCATCAGAGGAGTTAGAGTTTGTATAGCAATGTAAGAGACCTAAGGACAGTACACGTTCCCACACCACCTGGAAAGCAGTTTGCATAGTGGTCCTCCCAGACAACATTACAACAAGGTTTTATGTAAATAAGCAAGGGGGACCCTTTTCATTTCCACTATGTTAGGAGGCTCTGTGCTTATAGGACTTTGGTATTGCCCATTCCATTCACCTGGAAGCCTTGTAACTACTAGGTTTGCAAAATGAGTTCATGGACCATCTCAGGAAACCTTTTTCCAACCATCAGTAGTTTTTGTCCAGATATCTTGAAATGGATCTATTTGTACCAAGGCACGACAGGAAGTACCATCAGTTCTGTTCCTTCCTAGGACACAGTCCAGGTTCACTTACAGATTCTTTTTTCTTCATTGGATAGGATGTCTCTTCTATACAGTCTCTTCCACTCCTCTCATTCACACCAAAACTTAAGGTCCAGCTTAAGGTCAAAAGGAATGGAATGCAACTAATGCTTGTAGCTCTGGCCTGCTTATGGTTCACCGCTCTGCTGCACCTCTCAGTGGATAGACCAGTCAACGTGCCCACTGTTCCCAGACTTGATCTCTTGGGATTATGATCACCTCTTCTACCTAAACCTCAAATTTCTTCACCTGAGAGCATTGAAACTCCATGGCTGAACGCAGAAGAGTGATCTTATTTAGCATTTGTTTGTGATGTGCACTTGGGGAGCATAAAGCTGTTGACTAAAGCCACTTGCTTGGCAAAATGGAAGAGATTCTGTCTAGCTGTTTTTGATGCATAAAGGTGTTTTACCTACTGAGTTCTCACGGTATTTTACCCTTGGATGAGTGGGTGGCTGATCAGTATTTTTAAATTCAATCTGGCCACTTCAAGAGGAGGTTGGAACAACTGTATTCATGTGTATGTTAATTGCTATCTCCTTGGGATCTTAAATTAGTTCTGATGAGGTTGATGGGGCCCCTGTTTGAGTCATTGACAAGGTGCTCATTGCTTTGTCCTGGAAAGTGGCTTTCCTCATTGTCATCACCTCTGAGCTTCCATACACAATGTTCTTCAAGGACAAGGTGCAGCTGTGGCCACGCCCATCCTTTTTTCCGAAGGTGATCTCACATTTTCTTAATAATCTGGACATTTCCCCCTTAGTTTTCTGTCCTAAGACACATGGAAGCAGGGAAAAACAGAGGCTCCACTCACAGGATGTGAGATGTGCTTTCCATAGAGAGATTGTACCAAGCACTTTTAGAAAGACCACCAAACTGTTTATAGTGATTGTGGATGGGTGAAAGAGTGTCTCATCTTGGCCTAGGGAATCTCATCCTGGATCATGTTGTGTATCCTTACTTGTTATGACCTGGCAAAAGTACCAGCTCCTCATTTAACAGCTTACTCTGAGAGCGCAGGTGTCATCGATGGCATTTGTGACACAGGTCCCAATCTGGAATGTCTGCAGAGTGGCAACCTTGTTCTTGATCCACATGTTCACATCAGATTACCCATTAAGCCAGAGATGATGTAGTTTTTGGCCAAGAGGTGCTGCATTCAGCATATCAATGAACTCCAAGGTCTCACCTGCTTAACTACTTGGGAGTCCCCTGCATTGGAATGGACATTAGCAAGCACTTGAAAAAAATGGTTACTGACTTTTCAGCAAGTGTTCTTCAAGATGTGTTGCTCATGTTAATTCCAGACCCCATCTATCTACCTCACTGTTGGAGCTGCTGGCAAAAACAAACTAAGGAGGCAGTGGGTGGCTGATTGGTATTAGCCACCCACTTATATATTGCCATGAAGGCATGACTCCAGGGGACCCCAGATCTGATCTGATGGATACTACTGAGAGAAAATCTTTCCAGCAGCTGGCTGTGCACACTGTGTGCACACCTACATTGGAATAGACGCAGGAGAAATGCATCTCAGAGGACAGTTATAGCCATTGTTTTTCATAATCACTCAGAAGACTAAGCTTGTAATGGGTGTCAAAGAATGTTACATTGTTTCTTGAGCTATTTACTGTGTAATGTGTGGAGATGAAAAGTAGATATGGCAGAGTATAGTGGTGTCTTTGGGTAAAAAAACATTCAGAGTTCCTAGGCTAAATAATCGGCCTGCTTTGACAACAGAGATTGCATGCAAATCCAATCTTGCATCTGTGAGCTTAGCTATGGATTTACCAAATAACTTAAGTTGACTAGATTAAGTGTACACACACTCCCTTCTTTGGTATTCTCTAAGTATCACATTTGGATATTGAAGACCACATTTTAGTTCCTTAATTGGCAGGTGCACCCTATCTATGGTACTGTATGGTTACTTTGAGGATCAAGGGCATCATGTTAATTGCACTTCTGAGTATCTGATTACTTTTATGCACTTTTTTTAATACAGAGGTTTTAAAATCTCTGAGACTTTTAGTAGTAAAAGGAAACTTTAGCATTTCAGTAGTTTAATTTGCTAGTAGCTGAGAACATAGTGTAATCACACCATATTATGCCAGTTGTCTATTGTAACTCGTAGTCATCAATCAAAACTTTTTCAGAAGATTATAGTGGTGAAATGATCAATTGTGTTTGTCCTTTTTAAATGTGCCTGACATTTAAACTTGCCATAAAAGAAAACTTATATATAAAGCATAGTTGGTAACATAGGAATTTTGATTTTTCACTAGTACACATATTAAACGCATTGAAAAATAATTCTGATTAAATTATTTAAGCAAAGCTTTGTGAGAGACATTCATATAATCTTCTTTGAGAAATTATTTTAAAAATTCTGGTTAATTTTTGCTTTGTTGTTTCAATTGGGTTAAAAGTTGTTTGCCTTGTATTTGTTCCTTGAGTACATACTGCCAGTTCTCTCCTGTGATCTATCAAAATGTTTTTAGCTGTCCAATCGTGTCCTGTTCAGAGGTCACATAAAGAAATGGTTTCATGTGCTCCATTTTGTGCACATCCCCATCAAATATTGATTATGTAAATAACTGAATTAACTTACCATGTTGCAGAAGAAATTGTTTAAAGTGTAAGATGAAAATTTTCCAACACTTGTCTCCCCTTTTTTTTGGATTCCTTGCTATTTGTTCCACATGATAATCTTTGTTTGCACAAACTATTTGAAGTAACAATCTCTCTTTATACTCCATTTCCCTTAACTACTCTTTTCTTTTGCTGTTTTCATTGGTAAGTACGATGGAGTTACCCAAAAGGTGGTAACTAGATTGATGGACGTATTCTTTTGTCAATCCGCGCTTTGTGCAGTGAGACTTAGGTGGCTTTAATTATTGTGCTCAGTGAGGTGGATTTTTCACACCCGTGATAGACCTAATCAAACTGACCTAATTTTTCAGTGCAGACCAGATCTTATACTTTTTCAGGTTCAGAAACTGCTGCCATTCTCAAATAAGAATTGGTTTGAAGGGATGGAGTGGGGGTTTAGGATAGGAAATTGGGAAACATTTTATTTTCTGAGGAGAAAAGGGAGAAAGGGAGAATGCAAATGAAACCAGACTTTTGCTGGTAAGAAAAATGATTTTTTAAGAGCTTGGGGGCTCAGTTTAATTTAGCTTTGAAGATTTAACATAAATTGCCAGTATGTGTTGGTTTTCTTTGTTGGGGATCTTTGGGCTCAGAAGGGTCAGTAACACACAGATCAGGATACTTAGAGAACTGTTCTCCTTCATCAATTGTAAATTGATATCTACGTAATAGATTTTAAACAGCAGCAGAAAATAATTTTCAGAAGACCTAGAGTTTATACTTATATGAGTATTCAGTACTTGGGATTTTATGACATGAGAGTCATACAGGACTGATCTGGATTACTTTAATAATCTTCAAGACAACTAGAAATTATACAATTTTGTGTCTGGTGTTTTTGGATTAAGATTAGAAGGGTGAAATTTTCAAGGGACGAGTTCTAATGTAGATGGCTGAGGAGATGTGTATTAAATGTTTTTGCATAAGGTTACCAAGTGTCTTAGCAGAAATCCCTAAATATTTTCTTGTTCATCTGTTTTACAGTTTGGATGAATTTGAGGACTTTTTCCTATCTCATTATCAGATAAACTGATGATTTCTAAAATATAATATCCTTTCCTGAAAAAACATTTTTAGTTAATATCTACAATAAACCAGATAGCCATTTAAGTAAATATATGACAAACTAGTTCACAGGATAAATATTTTATGTGATTGAAAGGTAGAATGTTGAGAAGGAAGTATATAAAGGTACTAGAACTGAACCCGTGGTTTCTATTTGGAAGATGGGGTATAGTTCACCAAAAAACTCTGCACTGAAACTTGTAATAAATACTTGGTATATGCTATATCCCTTTTTCTACCCCTTATCTCTCTTTTTGAAGGTTGCATGCCCCTTTGTCAGGAAATCTTATGTATTTGGAAATCATTTACCTGGCACGTGTTGAGGTAATACAAAGCTGGATACCAATCTTGTGTTACAGAACTTGATCTGGTTCTGTTGAAATGATAGGCCTTATGTCCCTTATTTACCTTTCAGGCATCTGGGTACATTTTTAAAGTTCTAGATAACTAAATGTAGTCAGACGAGTCTTTTTTTTTTTTTTCTGACAATATTTGCTTTAGTTGATCTTACTCAAAACTTACTTAGTAATTTGCATATTTAATTTATATTTCAGAGATGCATTTCTGAGTACAAAACAGGCCTCTTCTGAATAAAGCATTGAAAATATTGGTTTGCTTTCTGTCAATTTTTATTTTCTATTCTGTGATGGGCTGATGTCTGGATAACAGGAACTAGATTATCTACTTGATGTTGCAAATCTTGAGAAGTTCTGGGGTGTCACAGCAAGGATTCTATCCTTAAGGCAGGTTCTGATGGGGATTCTTTTGGCAGTAGTTTGTGGTAGGTTGTTTGTGGCTCCAAATATATTTATATATTAATCATTAGGCAAATACTCAAATTCAGTTAGTTTTTCTAAATAGTAATTTAATTTGACTTGTAATATAATGTGGTAGAGCTATCAAACATTTAAAAAGTTAATTGAGAGATTAAAATATGGTAATCACAGTTTTAATCACACTGTCAATAGAATACCATTTATTTAAATATTTTGGATGTCTACATTTTAAAATCTGATTTCAGTTACTACACAGAATACAAAGCGCAAATGTTCACTTTATTTTTATTACAAATATTTGCACTGTAGAATAGATAAACCAAAATAAATAGTATTTTTTTTAGTTCACCTCTTACAAGAACCCCGTAAATGTAAATAAACATGTTTGTCTTAGTGATTGGCTGAACAAGAAGTAGGACTGAGTTGACTTGAAAATTAAATGTTTATTGTTTAATTGTGTGATTTTTAAAACTGAGATTAATCACAGTTTTTTGTGAGTTAATTGTTTTGTGATTAACAGCCACATCCTCCGATGTAGTGATATCTAACTTGTATGTACTATTTATAAATGTAACTTAGTGTGACTGAATTTGTGTTCTTTCATTTTGACTAGTTCTGTAGCTGCTGGATCCCTTTAATTTAATTTTATATAGCACCTCATCCTGAAAGATACCAGCATGTACTCTTAAGTGAGGTACATTGAAAACAATGGTTCTGTTTAGTAGAAGTGTAGAGGATAGCGGCTGATAATTTGTGGTACACAAAATGCAGCCTGAAACTGAGGTGAGGAAAATTTGCCAAGACACATGGGCAAAAAATACCATGGGTGTCTTTTTTTTTTTTTTTAAGTTCTTAAATAGTAAGTAGGAACCCAGTTTTTACCATTGCATCTGAAAGACCCTTGAAAAATGCATAGAATTAATTTTACTTACCTATAAAGGAAGAAGGGATCAATTAATTAATACTGCTGGGTTCTTCTTTGAGTGCTTGCTCATGTTCATTCCAATTAGGTGTATGTGCATGGATTCCGAAGCTTTTTTCCCTTAATAGTACCCGTTGAGTCAGCCAGGGAGACTCCTGGAGTGGCGCTGCTATATTGGCGCATATATACCCCTGCTGGCCCTACACCCCCTCAGTTCCTTCTTATCACCTGTGATGGTAGCTGGGTGCTGACTACATTGTTATTTCCTATCCTTAGTGCACGTATATAGTTCTTCTTTACCGTTTAAGTGGTTTAGTAATTAGTTTAGATAGTGCTAATAGTTTAGATAAGATAAGGGAGTCATTGTCCCTTTTAGCCTCTTCCTGGCTGGGGAGGGGATGAGCGGTGTGTGAAATGCCTGAAGCCTATGCCCTGTGGCAGCCTGCATGACTGTTGCTTAAAGTGTCTGGGAGAGGGCCATTGTACAGAAAATTGCCACATTTGCAAGAGTTTCAAGTAGAGGACAAAGTGTGAAAGAGACTCTAGGCTCAAGCTTATCCTCATGGAGTCTGCTTTGCAGCTGCTGGCACTAAAGCAAGCACTGTCTTCGGTGTGGGAGACCTCGAAGGCAGGCTGCCACCTTATCAAAGTCCTTGAGGCACCGATCACAGCCCTTGGTGCTGAGGAGAGAGAAGGACCTAAGGGGCAGGCCTCCAGAGAGGCGCAGCCACAAAATGCGCCCTAAGGAGGGGCACTCGGCTTGGAAGGCGCACCGTGAAGCCCCAGTACCAACAAGGCATCGGCAAAGCTTGACACGGAGGGAGAGTCCTGTGCTGGAGGTGGTAATTGAGGAACCCCAACAACCATTGGCCCCAGAAACATTGGATGCAGCGTGGGAGCTCATTGAGCTGACTTCATCCTCATGCGCTGAGACCTCAGCACTGCACCAGCAGGCGTGTCCTGAGCCCCAGGCACTGACCCCGGCGTGGTCTGAGGTGCCCCAAGAGGTGCTGAGCACTCATGTAGGCCCAGCACCAGTGGTGCTGCTTCCGTGGTGGTGGTATTGGCACTGGGATACTCGTGGGAGCCACTGCTGGCACCCATGCCTACCCCAGCAGTACCAGGAACTCGGCACCGCAACACTTATCGGCACCACTGGCACACGGTAGTTTCCAACCCGGGTCCCCGGTACTGCCTTACGGTGTCCTAGCAGCACCATATCAGTTAGTGCTTCCAGACCAGCTGCCTCATGCGATCACCTCGACACAGATGATGCCCCTGTCAGCACCGGGTCCGGTGCTCAGGGGGAAACCTGTAGTCATGGCCCAGCATTGACTGTTGCATATGTCACTGGCACCGCCATGGTCAGCATCCGATTATTCTTTGGAATCAGAGGCGGAGTGAGTGCGTTCTAAGTCGTCTTCATATAGGTCCAGATTTCAGCACCGCTCCTGGTCTGGGCATAGGCCTCGGCACTGAAGTCCACTGTTAGCCAGACTTGGTCACCCCAGTGGCAGCTGCAACCTCAGTGGCCATCTTGGATGCCTTGGTCCTACCACCATCCAGGTCACGGTCAGTGGCATCACACCAGAAAAGTGCCTCTTCAGCTCTCCCTCTTTCCAGGGCCCCCGCTTTGGAATCAGCCCAGTCCTACAACAAGGATGTGGTAAGACTTCCTGTGGAAGGGGAGGCCCCTAGGCCTGCATCAGTGATGTTGGTTGCACGTCATGGTGCCCCTTCTGCCATAGCCCATGAACAGATAAGGGAACTGGCCGAGGAGCAGCTGGGGGTCAGAGTGTCCTCCTTGTCCTCACCCGATGAAGCCTTGGTGAACCCTACTCTGCTGCGCCTGTCTGTGGATGCAAGGGCCCACCAAGACCTGCTTAGAAAGCTGGCAGCCAACCCTGGGGTGAAGGCAGAGGAGGTCCAAGAGGAGTCTGATCCAGTGGTGGATATCCTCATGGCAAACATACTGGGTAGAGTGGTGCTACCACTTAACAAAACAGTGGACAAGATATCCAGAACTTCATGGCAGACTCCTCCCTCTATTCCCCCCACGCAAAAGGGGGTTGAGAGGTGCTATTTCATCCCCCAAGCGGGGCATGACCACCTCTTCATGCACCCTCCTTCAGGCTCATTGGTGGTGCAGGTCGTGGGGCAGAAAGAGCACCATGGTCCCTTGGGGCCCCATGCCGAAGTCTAAGGAGCTGCTGGGGCGAAAGGCCTATAGCTCCGCACTGCCAATCAGCAGGCGATGCTAAGTAGGTACTCCTATAACGTGGGCAGCCATGTATAAATTTAAGGATTGTCTCCCCCAAGACCTGAGGCAAGAGTAAGGTGCCCTACCGGAGGAGGGTGGGACAGTGGCTACCCTGAGGTCTTTGGGATACATACTCTGACACCACAGAGGAGGCTGCTCACCCCCAGGCCATCCCCAAGGCCCTTCCAACAAGGGGTTGGCCCTCATAAGGGCAGAAGGAGGGGATGAAACAATGGCTGTAACTGCAATAATAGAAGCAGGTGCAGGGGTTCGAGATCGGACTCGGATAGAGGGTCCACCCTGCCTTCCAACCAGCAGCCCAAGTCCTGGTTTGAGGGTACATTCGAGGATAACATTATAGTCTCTGCTTCGTCGCCCCCTTTTTGTTGTTGACTTTCTCTTTTTTGCCATGCCTGGTCCCAGACTACTTCTGGCCGGTGGGTTCTAGGCTTAGTAGGAAAAGTTTATGTCCTATCCTTCCTTTCCCTCCCTTTTTCCCCACCCCCTTCCCTATCCCTCTTCAGGGACCCCCTTTAACGAGCTCCTGCTGAGGCAGGAAGTGTCCTCGCTTCTGCAGCTGGGAGCGGTAGAATCCATTCCAAAGGACTTCAGAAGGAGGGGCTTTTACTCCCGTTACTTCCTTATCCCCAAAGCAAAGGGGGGTGACGTCCCATTCTAGACCTAAGGAACCTTCCAGGGACTACCAATGTTCTGGTGGACAAGCTCAGCAGGTCCATCAGACCACATATCATAGCAGAGTTCTTCCGGAAGTGGGGCTATTCCCGTCTGAACTTATTTGCCACATGAGGGAATGCCCAGTGCCAAAGTTATTGCTCGTACATGGGCTAAGGGCAGGAGTCTCAAGGGGATGTCCTGCACATTCAGTGGCCGTAGGAGCTATTGTACGCATTCCCCCCATACATCTGATTCACAAGGTCCTACTCAGGATCAGGAGGCTCGAGGCCACGGTCATTATGGTACATACCTCAGCAGCACTGAGTTACCACTCTATTAGACCTGGCAGTGGAAGACCCAGTGATACTGCCGCTGGTTCCAGACCCGATTGCTCAGGACCTAGGTATGCCAACCGAACCTGTTGGCCCTCTACTCTTAGAACCTTCGTGGTTAACGGGGACCTGACTCTTGGCTACGTGCTCACTGAAGCACCTATCGTTGAAGATGGCATTCTTGATTGCAATCCCCTCATCCAAGAGAATTTCAGAGTTGAGGCCCTTATATCGAAGGTTTATTTAAGGATAAGGTTAGGCAATGTCCCTATCCGGCTTTCCTCCCTAAGGTAGTCTCACACTTTCATAAGTCCCAAGACATTTACCTATTGGTTTTCTTCCCGAAACCCCACTCCACACCTAGAGAGCAGGCTCTACCCTCTCTAGATGTTAGATGGGCACTAGCATTTTATATAGAAAGGACAAGAGAGTTCCATAGGTCTCCGCAGCTTTTTATTTCCTTAGGAGAGAGGATGAAGGGTTCACCGGTATCAGCCCAATGCTTATCCTCTTGGATCACTTCCTGCATTAGAGCTTGTTATGACTTTGCAAGTAGGCCTGCGCCCCTGCTGACGCCTCATTCCACGAGGGCACAGGCGTCATCCCCAGTGTTTATTCGCACAGGTGCCCATTCTTGACATTTGTAGAGCAGCTACATGGTCCTCTGCACACGTTTTCCTAACACTACGCAATTGTTCAGCAGGCCAGGGGAGATGCAGCCTTTTGGAGGGCTGTGCCGCAGTCTATTGTGAATTAGGTGTTGATAGGCTCTGACCCCACCTCCTAGGATACTGCTAGGGAGTCACCTAATTGGAATGAACATGAGCAACACATCTTGAAGAACAACAGTTAGGAGGTAATTAACCGTTTTATTTTAACTTGTGGTCCCAAGATTGATGCTTAGTCCCCAGCATAGACAACTTGTGTTGGCACAGTTTATAACTTCAGGTATTGTGATCAAATTTCTTACCCTTGTAGGACAGCAAATGCACTTTGAGGCAAGCAATGAAATATTTAATGAAAAATGTAATGTCAAATTGCTAGGATAAATGGCAAAATAGATTGCTTCTGCAGGTGAAAGAACCCTGCAAATATTTCTTGCCCAGTTGTTTCAGTTCCCTTTTCCCTTGTTCATTTTTTAATTTATCCTCAAGACATAACTGAGACTGAAACCAGTGTGATTAAAATGGAAAAAGGCAAAAGCTTATTGAAGCTATAAGTTTATTTTAAAAAGTGGAAATCCTGTAAGGAACTTACCTGACGTAGTTAAACAGAAAAGCTAAGTGCAAATTTAAACAACAAAGGGATACATACTTTTAAATTTTTTAATAAAAAGTATAGCACAAATCTGTCAGTAGTCCACTAGACTGTAAGGAGAATCATCGAAAAGGATATAATTCTTCAAGTGTTCATGTGCATTCCAATCAGGTATGTGCACATTCCCAGTAGTTGGAAGACTTTTCTCCCCTAGCAAATAGCTGTATGGTTGGTCTGGTTGCCTGGAGTGGGGCTTTCATTGCACCTAATATAGAGCCCTTCTGACCAGCCCCCTCCTCAGTTCCTTCTTACCACTGGTGATGGTTAATTGGAACACCCCTATGCTCTTGTCTCAAAGTGCACTGGCAGTTAGTTTCATCATTTTTGTAATTAGTTGAGTAGTTAAATATGGCTCCTGGGGGGGAGCGTCTCCTCTTTCGAGTCCCCGATACCAGAATGTGCCTAGATTGCTGGGCTTCAAAGCCTGTGGGAAGTGCATGCCCAAGAGCGATTCTGACAGGCCTTGAATCTTAAAGGACAGAGTTTAGCGTGTAAAGGTTATTTTGATGGAGGTGGCTTTTCAACTACAGTCTGAGCATGCGTTCTTCAGATCCTGCACCAAGCACCTCATCATCAGGTGCAGAGTACTTGGCACTATTGGTTTGCCCAGCGCTGAACAAGGAAGAGACTTCCCAGCATCGTGTGGGCATCGTTCCAGACTCCCAGGCAATGTGCAGGCACTGATTCCTATCCCCACTGTCTCAGAAAAAGAAAAGACCCAGACAGGGATTGATCTCCCACCTCAAAACATGGGGAGTCAGCTACTGAGAGACCTGAACTGGACCACACCACTGCAGCCCCACCAATTCAGGAGGTCATGTAGACTCCCACCAGCACAAAGTGGTCGAATCTGAACCCCGCTCTGTCTCCACGTCAGAACAGGGAGTTACAATGTCCATTGATGCCAGAGGCATTCCATGTCATGCAGGAACTCCTACACATCATGGCGCTGTTCTCTTCCCCCAAGGTGTGAGAGGTTGCTGATATGGATCGCTGCCCATCTTTTGGGAAGCCAGCAATGATGACCTACTCCTTGACACTGAGCCACCATGATGCCATGCTGGCTTACGCTCAGCAGCCTTGGTGCTCACAAAGCCCCAGCCAGGACCCTTCAGTGCCCAGGAGTATAGCACTTCTGTGGTCCTTGGTGTCAGATGCCTCAGAGCTGGAGTCCAAGTCTATCAGTCCAGCAGGAGCAGGAGGTCATCTTCATCTTAGGGCCGCTGTTCTCACCTGCCACCATGGCCTATGCAGTGGTAGTCGGCGAGGCAATGGCCCTTTTAAGCTCCCTTGGCTACTTCCAGGGCCAGGGTCCTCACTTCCCACTCCAAGTCAACATCAGTGGCTTTAGCTTCATTCACCCCAGCTTCTGCACTACCACCTTCAGCCTTAATTCCAGCTTTCCTGCTGGTGGATGCTGGTGTGCTGACTCTGGCACTGATGCAGACAAGGGCACTGATGATGATTCTGGCACAGTTGATGGGGTCTTCGGCACCGATTGTGGAAACTCTGGCACAGGTGATCCTGCTATTGACATTGGGGCCAACACAGTTGATTGCAGCACTTGAAGTGGTTCCTGCTTCACTTTGTATTGATGCTGAAAATACTGTCAGGTCAATGGGAGTTGACTTCTTTCCATGCTTCCCCAGTACTGACTAATGATTTACCATTGGAGGGGGGGTGGCCGTACAAAAGTCCCGCTTCAGAGACCCTTCAGGAGTGGATGGCAGGGAGCAACCATCCCTTGTGGGAATGTAATCCCCTAATGAAATGATAGTGGATACAGCAACTTCTCAGGATGGTTGCTCAGGGGCTAGGCATACAGGCAGAGGAAGTACCTGAGGATATAGACCCAGTGGTTGACATCCTCACTCCTTTGGGTCCTACTCATGTTGCACTTCCACTGATAAAGGCCATCTCGGACAATACAAAGTCACTGTAGAAAACCCTGGCCTCGGTGCCCCACACTAAGCACAATGAACGATGCTATTTTATGCCATCTTGGGCCAATGAGCACCTTTATTCCTACCCTGCCCCTGATTTGCCAGTGGTTGATGCAGCAAACCAGCAAGAATATCAGGGCTTCCAAGGTCCATCTTCCAAACAAAAAAAATAGGGACGCAAAGCACCTTTACCTTTATGGGCTTAAAGTTTACTCCTTTGGTGGCTTGCAGTTTCACATTTTGAACAAGCAGGACATCATAAGTGAATATTTCTACAATGCATCATCATTGATGGCAAAATTTGCAGAATTGCTACTTCAAGATTCCTGAGCTGAATGTTCAGCTCTGGTGGAAGAAGGCAAGCTGATCTCCAGGGTGTCTCTACAGGTGACCCTGGATGCAACTAATGTGGCTACTTGTGTCATGGTCACAGTTATTGCCTTCAGAAGGGGCTCATGGTTACAGATTTTGGGCCTCCTGCGTGAGGTCCAACAAATAATTCAGGACCTCCCCTTTGAAAAACCATTGCTCTTCTTAAAAAAAAAAAAAAAAAAAAAAAAAAACACACCACACACAAACCCCACTGCATAAGCAATTATACAGCCTTAAGGACCCGAGACTGACCCTAAAGTCCTTGGGTATCCACGCCGCTGTGACACAGAAGAAATATTTTACTCCTGGCCCTCTCCCACACCATGCCAGTTGCAAAACTGACAGGATGGCCATCACAGATGAAGTGGTAGGAGAAACAGTCATCTGGCTAGGGCTCAGGCCAGCAAAAGCCTTTATTTGAATCATAAACAAGCCTTTTGGAGGTGCAATGGAGGACAGTGCATTAGTCCTGAAGCTGGATTCACCCCACCTTCTTGTCCTGACAGCCTCCTTTCTAATGTGCATGGTTCCGTATTACATTGGACCGGTGGGTGCTTCGCACAGTAGTCCGCCTGCCATTCCACCCACTTCCCTGTCCCTCTTCAGGAACTCTTCTCATGCACCGCTCTTTATCCAGGAGGTGCAGTCACTCCTTATTCAGGCCCACAGGGTGAGGGTTTTTACTTACAGTATTTCCTAATAGTGAAAGCCAGGAGTGGGCTCAGACCTGTTTTGCAGCTGTGTAAGCTTAACAAGTTCATATTGAAGATAAAGTTCCATATGGTCTCCCTGGCCTCTCTTATTCCCTTACTGGATCAGGCAGACTGGTTCGCTGCCCTTGATTTGAAGGACACTTATTTTCACGTTGCCGTTTATCCACCTCGCAGAAGGTATCTCAGGTTCATGGTAACAACAATACCCATTACTGATTTCCAGACTTGCTGTTCAGCCTATCGACAGCACCAAAAGTATTCACCAAACCTGTGGTGGTAGTCAGTACCTTGATGACTGGCTGATCGAGGGTTGCTCCAACCTAAGTTGATGCCCACCTCATTTATCATAGCCACCTTCAACAGTCTTGGTCTCTTCATAAACGATTCCAAATTCACTCTGCCTCATGTCCAGAGGATAGAGTTTGGGTGAATGGTGCTAGACTCCAAACAGGCCAGAGCATTCCTCCCAGAAACCAGGCTCCAAGCCCTGACTGAGATTATTCTTGGCTCAGGCAGTTCTCCACCACAATGGCAAGGAACTGCATGAAATAGCTGGGCCATACGACAGCGTGGACATTCGTGGTTCAATACACCAAATCCTGGCTCAGACCTCTTCAGTCTTAACTGGCATCTGTGTACTGATCAAGCGGGGAGCTTGGACAGGGCGGTAACCGTACTTCACTTGGTGCTCGATTCCATCCTATGGTGGCTGTATCTCCAGGTGTTTGCTCAGGAGTTCCCTTCGCTGCCCCACAACCATCATTTTCTCCAGTGACAGATGCATCAAACTTTGGTTGGGGAGGCCATTTAGGGAACCTCAGAACTCGAGGATTCTGGGAGCAGTTCCTCTTGGTTCTCCACATCAGAGAGCTGAGGACAGTCTGTCTGGCCTTTCACATCTTCTGGTCCTACCTCGCAGGGCACTGTGCTTTGGTCCTGATGGACAATGCAACAGCAATGTTCTATATCAACAAACAGGGCCAGGAAGCCCTGTTGCTCTGTGCCAGGAAGCCCTGTTGCTCTGGAATAGTAATAGAAATGTAGCCGTGTTAGTCTGGTCTAGCTGAAACGAAAAACAGGACTGTGTAGCACTTTAAAGACTAACAAGATGGTTTATTAGCATTCCATACACCTGAAGGCATTGTACCTCCTGGGGTTACAGAACAAGCTTGCAGACTATCTCAGCAGGTCCTTCCACAGTCATGAGTGGATGCTTCATCCAGATGTTGTGAATTCAATTTTCCAAGGGTTAGGTCATTCCCAGATAGACCTGTTCACCATAACAGAAAGTGCTACAATTCTGTTCTTTCCAGAATCACAGCTTGGGCTACATTGCGGATGCATTCAGCCTACATTGGCAGGGGGATTGTCTCCTGTATGCTTTTTCCTCCCATTCCACTCATGCACAAGGTGCTCCTTGAGATCTAGAGGGGCCAAGCCCAGGTCATTAACATAGCTCCAGCCTTGGCCTACCAACATTGGTACACCTGCCTGCTGGACATGTTGGTGGAGATCCTGATTCTGCTCCCAGTCTTCCTGGACATTCTGCACCATCCAAACCTCAAGTCACTGCACCTCACAGTGTGGAAGCTCCATGGCTGAGCTCTTTGAAGTTTACATGCTCTCCTCCTGAGCAGCAGGAAATTTTCCATGAGAGCCATTTACCTTACCAAGTCGAAAAGATTTTTAGTTTGGTCAGCACAGCATGGCTCGGCTCCCATACAAGCCCCAATACTTGTCATTCTGAACCACCTATTTCACCTTAAAAAGCAAGGTCTCTTCCATGAAGGTCCACTTAACTGCTCTATCAGCCTTCTATCCCGGCACAAATGGATGCTCAGTTTTCATAACTGTTGTTTTTTGAGGAGCGTTGTTCATGTGCATTCTAAGTCCTTCCCTTCTGTCAGAGTACCTACAAGAGGGAACTGAGGAGGGGGCAGGTCAGCAGTGCTCTGTATTGGACGCCATGAAGGCACCATTCCAGGAGGCACCCGGACTGACCCTATGGCTAGCTACTAGGGAGAAAATCTTATGGCTATTGTGAATGTGTGTGCACATACACCTGATTGGAATGGAAATGAACAACACATCTAAAAGAACATTTATGAGAAGATGAGTAACTGTTTTATATTGCAGAGAAACAAAGTTTCTATATACTATTCTTTACCATAGAGGATAGAAAAGATCTGAAATTTGCAGATAATAAAGATAAGGTTTTCTGTCAAACTTCATGTGTCAGAAAAGGGGTTCTAACAAATTGATGATCAGACTTTCAGTAAGTCACCAGGATTAGTGATGAATTTATTGGGGAAAGTAGGAGGAGATTTATATCATCTTTATAAGGCTGAACTTAATTTCAACCAATATCTTTTTTAATAGGTGAAATAATTAGGGTCTTAAAGAATACACCAGTGCATTTGCGACCGGGTGCTCGCGAACAGGGTGAGTGCTAACAGGAGGGAGTTTTGAGAGGCTCTCCTGGAGGAGGAGAAGGAAGGAGCAAACTAAAGCACCTTGGGGCCGTGTGCTCAGGCAGGCAGGCAGTTGGAAGCTGATTAGGTTTGAATTGAAACACCGTGTGCTGATTGGCTGAGCTGTAGGCAGAGGGAGGAGCTATCAGGGAGGCCGAGCACTTAAACCCTGCTGGTAAGCGACCAGGGAGCTTTGCGACCGGGTGCTCGCGAACAGGGTGAGTGCTAACAGGAGGGAGTTTTGAGAGGGGAGTTAGAGGGGGAGCTTGGGGGGAGCCAGTGACTTCTATTGCCCTTAAACTAAATCCTTTATAACAACCTCTATCTGAAACTTTTAATTAACCCTCATATATAATTAGAGTAGGAAATGGAGGCAGAAGCCCAGCAGCAGAGTGGGGGCTATCCTGTTTATTGTGTCGAGTGCAGTATGTATGACTACCTACCCTGTGGGTGGGTGGCGTATGTGTGCGCTCGATGCAAGGAGCTCCTGGCCCTCAGAGACCGAGTGCGTGCTTTGGAGGCCAGGGTGGCTGAACTGGAGGAGCTAAGGAAGGCAGAGGTGTTTGTGGATGAGACTTTCCGGGACATAGTAGGGCTGTCCCACCTCCAATCTGACAGTCCTGATGCTGTTACGGAGGATGAAAGGCTCAGGGAAGGAGAGCAGTCAATGGGAGCAGAGGGAAACCATCCCATAGTTGGGACCCTCCTTCCAGAGGGTGATGTTGTATCCTCTCGTGCCGAGGATACTTCTCCGGGGGAGGGAGCTCCAGCTGTTAGGAAGAAGCAGGTTTTAGTAGTGGGGGATTCGATCATTAGAAATATAGATAGTTGGGTTTGTGATGACCGGGAGAACCGTATGGTTACTTGCCTGCCTGGTGCGAAGGTTGCGGATCTCTCGAGGCATCTGCGTGCAGATGTGGTCTCCTCACCTCAAAAAAGATATATTGGCATTAGAAAAGGTTCAGAAAAGGGCGACTAAGATGATTAGGGGCTTGGAAAGGGTCCCATATGGGGAGAGGCTAGAGAGACTGGGACTTTTCAGTTTGGAAAAAAGGCGATTGAGGGGCGATATGATAGATGTATAGAAAATCATGAATGGTGTGGAGAAAGTGATTATAGAAAAATTATTTACCTTTTCCCATAATACAAGAACTAGGGGACACCAAATGAAATTGATGGGTAGTAGGTTCAAAACTAATAAAAGGAATTTTTTCTTCACACAGCGCCCAGTCAACCTGTGGAACTCCTTGCCCGAGGAGGCTGTGAAGGCCAGGAGTCTATTAGGGTTTAAAAAAGAGCTTGATAAATTTTTGCAGGTTAGGTCCATAAATGGCTATTAGCCAGGGATAAAGTATGGTGCCCTAGCCTTCATAACAAGGGCAGGAGATGGATGGCAGGAGATAAATCACTTGATCATTGTCTTCTGTTCTCCTTCTCTGGGGCACCTGGCATTGGCCACCGTCGGCAGATGGGATGCTGGGCTCGATGGACCTTTGGTCTGACCCAGTATGGCCATTCTTATGTTCTTATGTTCTTATGTCCTTTCTTTTAAAGTTCTGAGGAGCTATCCCAGTACCTCTAGTAGTTTCTGATACTGCCTGTAGTATATAAAGTGACTTGTGTAAGGGTAAGGTGAAAGAGAACAAACATGGTGATTGTTTATCACTGCTTCATTGGATGCAATGGTAGAAGCAATCAAACTTACAATTGCCTATCTCATGTGGGATTAGATAGGGGTCAGAGTATTGTCCCAAGAAAAAGCCCCATTATACACTTGCTTATCATGATGGGGATACTTTTTTTTTTTTTTTTTTTTTGTATACGTAATACTTGTATCTTCTCTGAAGGATTTGTAGGGTGTGTTGGTAGAACTGGAAAGTTGGATTGAGCCATTGTCAGCTGATGGTCAGGGCAGTGTGTGTGTGTGTGTTTTACACCCGAGTCTTCAACTGCTGGGACACAAGGTCCTGTCGCAGCGGGCGGCCTTAGGGGAGGCCGATGGGCGCCCCGAGAAGTTTAACGTCCGTGTCTTTGACCGCTAGGGCCAGGTCCCTTTGCGGCGGGCAGCCAACAGGCTGACAGATGCCCCAGAGTTTACAGGGAGAGCTTATTACATCTCAGATTTTGACTGCTAGGATACAGGATCCCTTCACAGTGGGCAGCCTAGGGAAGGCTGAGAGATGCCTCACGGATCTGTCCTCTGGAAGCGACACGATCCAAACGCCCAGCTCTGCCTGTATCTGTCCCTTATGACCGGCTGAAGTTCTTTTAATTGTGTTTGGTTCTGTTACAGCAACTGAAGGAGTCAGGTTAAAGCTTAACCAGTTTGTAGTCAGTTTGACCGCCCAGAGGGGTTCCTCCTCCTCCGGCTCTGTGGGCGGCCCCTCCGACCCACTGCGCTGTCTCTTTAAGACCGGCCCCGTTAGTTCACCGGGAGCGGTCCAGCCCTTAGTTCAGGGTGTGACAGCAACAAACCGCCCACAGTTATAAAGAGTGGCCAGGCCCTCAGTCCAGGGCGTGGCAACAAACACACACAGTTATAAGGGGTGGCCAGGCCCTCAGTTCAGGGCGTGGCAACAAACACACAGTTATACAGAGTGGCCAGGCCCTCAGTTCAGGGTGTGGCAACAACCACAGGTGGGTAGCTCCTTGTTCAGGAGGGGTGCAGGCGGATCGCCTGTGGCAGTGGCGAGGGGGGAGACTGCCACCCAATAGGTGGGTGGCAGGAGGGGCGCAGGCCCACCCACTCCACTGCGCCCCGGCCCAGGGCCCTAGGGCAGTAGTGCAGGCTGCTTCGGCTCAGCGGGGGCTCCAGCCCGAAACGCGCCGGCCTAGGGGCCTTTAACAGCTCCCTATTTTCCCTGGGCCACTTCCATTCTCCCCCTCAGGCGGTACCTGGATGTCGGGCAATGGAGGCTGGGAGTCCAGGAGGGTCTCGTCCCACCGGGGTGGTCCGGCCCAGTCTTCGGCCGCTTGCAGGTCACTGGGGCTCAGCTGGGCTCCAGGGGCCGGCAGTCTCGGGCGGTTGAGCTAGGCCTCCGGGTCAGGGTCCGTGGAAGTCCCCCACGGTGCCTCCAGTCGAGGTAGCTGGGGCCGCTTCTCCCGGTCCCAGGGCTGGCGCTGAGGCACAGGCTCAGGCTGGCCTCTCGGCTCCTCGGTCGCTTCTGGGGAGGTAGGCCGGTTACACTGGGTCTCCGCCTCCCAGGCAGGGAGCCAATAGCCTGCCTCTGGGCCCCGCCAAGTAGGAGGCCCTGGCCAGGCCTCAGTCCCTACTTCCCAGGCTGGGAGTCCAAGGGAGGCCTCTAGCCTCTTGGCAGGCTCAGCCCTGACTGAGGCCGCTGCCTGGGCTTTTATAGTCCTGGGCCCACTCCCGGGCTTCCGGTCAGGTGATAGGGCGGGGTTAGCCTCAGCCCAGCATGGCGTCTGGAGGGGTTCCTCCTCCGACTCAGTGGGCGCCCACTCCCCTGGCCCACTCCCCTCCAGAGAAGGAGGAGAGGCAGCAGGGTGCAGTGTTGCTGCTCTCTTCCTTCTCCCTCCCTTTGCTCGTGCTCCTGCTCCTGCACCAGCTGGGGCCCTCCCTGCTCCACCCAGCCACCACCTGAGACCTCCGTGCTGCTGGACCTGCTCCCCCTGGACACCGCCGCTTCTCACCACCACCGGCTACTGCTGCTGTTGCTGCCGCCTGAGGGGAGAGGGGGGGCCTGCCGGCTGCCCCCCCCCTCCCCTCCTCCACTCCAGAGGAAGAGGATCCCATCGGCACCACCACCCAGAGGCCTTTCCCACCTGGCTGCTGCCCACCCGCTGCTGCCGCCGTACCACCTGCACCCCACTGAGGGAGACTAGAAGTCAGTTGGCCTGTGGAGGGGGTCTGTTTGCTAGGACTGAGCCTTTCATCTGCTCTTGGGGTGGTGGTGGACTGAGATACCAAGAGAGGGGCTGGGGGTGAGGCGTAGAGCCTTCCCCCTGGTCCAGCTGCCACCCCCCCCCCCATACCACCACCCCCACAACCCCCTCCACCAACCTTTGCACCATCAGGACTCGCCCCTCGGTGGGGCTGGCTGTTCCTCCCCGCCTTTTGCCGTCTGGGACTGTCCCGCTGCAGCAGTGGGCGAGGACTGAGCCTCCCACAAGCGCTCGTGGGCGTGCTTCCACCCCGCCCTTGGACTTGGCCCCCCTCCCTCAGCAGTGTTTGGTTGGGGGGCCCCCCCTCACTCTTGCTCTCCCCGCCCTACCCCCACTGCAGAAGCCTTGCCCACCCTGCCCCAGTAGCCAGTTCTCTTTCCCCCTCCCTCCCTCAGTTTGCTGACCGACCCCGCCCAGCCTCAGTTTGTTTTACCTGCCCCGCCCATATTCAGTTAGCATTTTGATTCCCGGCCCCCGCCTTGCCCAGCCCCGTCTTGTTCACCCAGCCCCCCCCTTCCCAGCCTCCCAGTAGTCCTCTAGCCCCACCCAGAGTTCCGGTCCTCGCCCCGAGTGCTTGTGTCCCTCCCCCTCCCCTTTTTAGTAAGCCCCCCTGCACATTGCACCCCCCCTCGACAGCCGCATAGTCCCCCTTGATACCCCAGTGCAGCCGGAGGAGCCGGCCCCCACCCTGCACCTGTTACCTTGCCCCCTGCCTGCCCTGCCAGCACCCTCCTCCTCTGCTTCCAGCCTTGCGGGGAGGAGTGGTTGCTGGCCTCTCGGTTCCCCTTATTTCCATCCTGCCCTTCTTGATTCCCTCCCTCCCTGCAGTCAGTCGGCGGGAGGGAGTGGTTGTCCCTCCCCTTCTCTCTCCCTCCCCAATCGCGTATCCCCTCCCTCACGTTCCTCCCCTTTGCAATAGCGCCCTCCTCCTCTGCCACAGCCTTAGCAGGGAGGAGAGGCTGCAAACCCCCCCCTTCCCGGTTGCCCCTCCCCGAAACCAGTGCCCTCCCTCTTCCTTGCCCTCTCCCTCACGGACACCCTCCTCCCCTGCCTGCTGTCTGGTGGAGAGGAGCGGTTAACCCTTGCCCTCCCTTCCTGCCATCTGTGCCTCCCTCCTCCTTCCCCATATGATGGAGGAAACCCCTTCCCCTGTCGATCCCACGGTCTCCCCGTTGCCACCGGGCCCAAAGAATGCCGCGGCTGACCTCCCGACCCCAGGCCCGAGCTCCGCCGCTGCCACGACTGATGCTCCCTCAAATCCGAGAGCAGCTTCCACCTCGGCCAGAAAAAAGGGCCGGGGGGGGAAGAAAGGCAAGGGCCCAGCCCCGAAGGCCAAACCCCCCACGGCCGAGGCTGTCCCGCCCGCTGTGGCCCCATCGTCCGCCACAGCCCCTCCTTCCCCTGCTGTTCCCTCCACCAGCTCTGGGGGAAATCCACCCATGGCCCCAAGAGCGTACGCCCAGGTGGCCGCTGCCGCCCCCCCACGTGCCGGGTCATCTGCCCATACCGCCGCCTCCAGCGCCATCCCTGGTGGCCGGGGTCCCTTTCCCACCCTGACCAGGAGGCATGGCGTTCGCTGCCTCCTGGTTGCCGCCTCCCCCCACGTCGAAACTTACGTGCGGGCGTTGGCGAGGGTGGTGGGGGCCTCGGCCGTGGTGGCGGCCTCCAAGATGTACGGCAAGGTGGTGTTCTTCCTTGCCTCGGAGGCCGCCGCCCAGGAGGTGGTGGAGAGGGGCCTGGCGGTGGGGGGCGTGCACGTGCCCCTCGAGCCATTGGAGGACCTGGGCGTAGGGGTGGTTCTCACTTCCGTCGCGCCCTTCCTCCCCAATGCCGCCCTGTTGCCTTCCCTCTCCACCCTGGGGAAGCCAATTTCCGTTATCAGCCCTCTTCCGTTGGGCTGTAAGGACCCCGCCCTCCGCCACGTCTTGTCATTCCGCCAGCAGGTGCAACTGCAAATGCCGCCGGCGGCACGTGGCGGGGTGGCGCTCGAGGGGTCCTTTATGGTGCCCTACCAGGGGGCCCTCTACCAGGTCCACTATTCTTCGGGGGAGGCCCGGTGCTTCCTCTGCCGGGCGATGGGGCACGTCCGGAGGGACTGTCCTTTGGCACGGTCGGAGGAGGCGCCCGGGACCCCCGGGGCCCGGGAGGACGCCAGCCTTACCACCGCCGGCCCCCCTGGAAGTCCGGCCTCCGTGGCTGCCCCTCCTCCAACCGACGGCTCTGCTCGGCAGCCGAAGGCGTCCCCTCCGGCGTGCCCAAGCGAGCAGGCGGGCCCTGACTCTATTCGATCTGTTTCTTCAGGGCCCGAGGAGGAGAGGGTGGCGCGGTTGCCGCCGGGCGAGGGAGAGGGCTCCCCCCAGGTGGAGGTCACCCTATCCTCCTCTTTCCCTCCCTTGCCTCAATGCCCCCCCCCCCCCCCGAAAACAAACTGCGCCCCCTGGCCTTGCCCCTGCTGACCAGTCCTCCACCTCCACCTCGGAGGGCTGGATGCTCGTTCGGGGGAAGCGCAAAGCCCACCCTTCGCGGGCTCAATCTCCCCCCTCCGATGGGGAGGGCGGGAAGGCCCCCCTCCGAAAGATCTCGAGGGGGGGCCAGCGCTGCTGTGAGCGCCCCCGACGAGCTTCAGCAGGAGGCACCGGACGAGGCGGCCGTGGCAGCGAGGGGGGACGATGTCGCCCCCCCTGTGGAGTCCCTCCAAGAGGAGGCCTCGGGTGGAGCCCCCCCAGCCCCGGTTCCAGCTGAGCCCTCCCCCGCTCCGGCTGAGGTAATTGTTGCCTTGGCGGCCGCGGGGGAGAGCTCCGGGGCCGAGGGGATGGAACTTAGCTCCATCTTCGAGGAGATCGAGACCCTGGGTCTGACCCCGCTTGCTCAGGGGGAGGACGACCCTCCGCCAGCAGGCCTTGGTCTGGGCGGCGACTCTGCAGCGCCGCCCCCTCCCCCCCTCAACTCCAACCCCGTGTCCCAGGTGGCCGACCCCGTCCTCACACTTGGGGCGCCCCTGATATTGCCCACTGGCCCGGCCGACTCGAGCGCCAGAGTCGATGCCGCCGAGCCCTTAGGGGCGGCAGCTGGTGCCGAGTGGCCGGGTCTTGGGTCTGGGGATGCCCCCTTTCCCACAACCGAGGCGGGGCGGTCATCTCCCCTTCCCGCTGGGGGCCCAGCAGAAGACACCGCTCTGGCCGACGCCGAGGTATCAACTCCAACCTCGTTACCTGAATCCGGCGTCGGCGTGGGCCCCCTTCCTGTTTCTGCTCCCGATTCCCAGGTCCCCATTCGGGAGGTGCCGCAGCCCGGTGGGACAGCCACGGGAGACCCCTACCCAGACCCTGCCCGGGATTCCGATCCTCTCCCGTGTCCCGATCCTCCCCCCACCCGTTTCCGCCCTTTATGAACCCATCTCCAGCCCCGAGTCCTCCCCTGTTCCTGACTCCCCTCCAACCCCTACCTCTTCCCTGCTCCCCAACCCCGACCCACCATCCGGCTCAGAGCCCATTCCCTCTCCCGTCCCTACCGCGAAGAACATTCCTCCGCTGCTGTCCCCCCGTCCCTCTCCCACCCCGGTTCCTGCCGTAACACCTGATCCATCCCCACCGCCCCCCCAAATGTCCGCTAGTGCCGCCCCCACGGGGGCCGTCTCGTTCCCCCTAGTCGTGGGCGGCCCTCGGGGGGCGGTATTTGTATCCCCGGTTCCCAACCCGTTAGGGGCTGCCTTGTTCCCTCCGCCACCCCCTCCCTTGCCGGAGTCGGGGACGGGCAGCGCGGCGCCATCGGTGTTGGCGCCGCATTGGGGATCGGATCCCTGTTTGCCCGTCTCTGTGGCCCGTGAGCTCCACCCGGGGGCCCGGACGGAGAAGAATCCTGGTTCTCCCATAGCGCTGAGGGGCGAGCTGCGCCAATTCCTCGCGGATAACCCCGGGGTAAAGGGGAAGGTGCAGCTCGCCCTCCAGCGCTGGGGGGACTTCCATCCCATCCTCCAGGCCACTAGAGCCCTGTTGCAGGAGGGGAGAGGGACCGATAGGCGGGGCGACGCGGCCTACCGCCAGACCCGCAGATTTCGAGATGCGCTCCTGACCTTCGGGGCGGAGTGCGGTCTGCTGCGGGACCTGTGGGGGGCCGATGATCGTCCTGCCCGTGAGGATCCACCCCAGCCCTCTCAATGAAGTACACCACTATCGCGACGTTGAATGCCCGGGGCTGTAGGGCGGGTCTCCGCAGGAGCCGGGCGCTCTCCTTCCTTCGGGAGGGGGGGTACTCGGTGGCCTTCCTGCAGGAGACCCACACGACTCCGGCCGTCGAGGCTGGCTGGCGGCTGGAGTGGGGGGACGGGGTATATTTTAGCCACCTCGGCGCCCGCTCGGCCAGGGTGGCCATCCTGTTCTCCCCTGCCCTATGGCCCGAGGTGCTGGGGACAGCCGAGGTTGTCCCGGGCCGCCTGCTGCACGTCCGGGCCCGCGTGGAGGGGCTGACGTTGAACCTGGTCAACGTCTACGCCCCGAACGCGGGCCCGGACCAGGTCACCTTTTATCGGCAGGCGGCCACCTTCCTCGGCACTCTGGATCCTCGCGAGTGTCTGATCCTGGGCGGGGATTTCAACACCACCCTCGATGACCGGGACCGTGTAGGACTCGCGAACTGCCAGGCCGCAGCAGGCGTCCTCAGGGAGATCGTGGACCACCACTCCCTGGTGGATGTCTGGCGAGACCACCACCCGGACGACAACACCACCTTCACCTACGTCCGGGTGGGGGACCATCAGTCGAGCCACTCCCGGTTGGATCTCATTTACCTCTCCCGTTTCCATCTGGCACGAGCCCACTCCTCCAGCATCCAGCCGGCCCCGTTCACGGACCACCATTTGGTGGCCGTGAAAGCCTTTCTGAATTCGGAGAGGCTGGGGCCCGCCTATTGGCACTTTAATAACAGCTTGCTGGAGGACGCGGGCTTCGTGGCGTCCTTCCGGGAGTTCTGGCTGGCCTGGCGGGGGCAGCGGCCCGCCTTTCCCTCAGCGCGGCGATGGTGGGACGTGGGGAAGGTGCGCGCCCGGCTCTTCTGCCGCGACTACTCCCGGGGCGCCAGCTGGCGGAGGGATGCGGCGATAGAGCAGCTGGAACGGGAGGTTTTGAAGCTTGAGAGACGTCTGGCATCTGCCCCCGAGGATCCACTCCTCCGCGAGGCGTACCGGGAGAAGCGGGAGGAGCTCCGGGCTCTGGAAGATCACAGGGCCCGGGGTGCCTTCGTTCGATCTCGCATCCAGCTCCTTCGGGAGATGGATCGCGGCTCCTGCTTCTTCTACGCCCTGGAGAAAAGGAGGGGGACCAAAGAGCACGTCACCTGCCTTTTGGCGGAGGACGGCACCCCCCTCATGGATCCGGCGGAGATGCGTGCAAGGGCCAGGGCCTTCTACGCCAGTTTGTTCTCCCCGGATCCGACCGAAGCCGACGCCTGCAAGGTGCTCTGGACCGAGCTCCCGACGGTCAGCGAGGGCGACCGAGACTGGCTGGAGATGCCTCTCACTCTGGCCGAGTTCTCGGAAGCCCTCCATCTCATGCCCAACAATAAAAGCCCGGGCATGGACGGGCTGACCGTGGAGTTTTACCGCGTGTTCTGGGACGTCCTCGGCCCAGACCTCGTCACCGTCTGGGCCGAGTCCTTGGAGAGCGGGGTCCTCCCTCTGTCGTGCAGGCGAGCTGTGCTCACCTTGCTGCCAAAGAGGGGGGACCTCCGCGACCTTCGGAATTGGTGTCCCGTCTCGCTCCTCAGCACGGACTATAAGGTCATAGCGAAAGCCATCTCGCTGCGACTGCGGTCCGTGCTGGCGGACGTCATCCATCCCGACCAGACCTACACCGTCCCGGGCCGTAGCATTTTTGATAACTTGTATTTGGTCCGGGATCTCTTGGAGCTCGGGTGTAGGGACAGCTTGTCGTTCGCCCTCCTGTCCCTGGACCAGGAGAAGGCGTTCGACAGGATGGATCACGGGTATCTCCTGGGCACCCTGCGGGCCTTCGGCTTCGGGCCCCGTTTTGTGGGTTTTCTCCGGGTGCTGTACGCCCTCGCGGAGTGTTTGGTCAGGCTCAACTGGACCCTGACCGAGCCGGTCAGCTTCGGGCGGGCCCCCCCGGCCTCCCCACCCTTGGACCCCCAGCCGGCTGCAAAAGTTGCAGCCGGTCTGCTTTCGAACCGCGCCTTGAGAACATCTGTACACGCTCGTGCTCCACACCTTGCATTTCCCCACCCTCGTGTCCCGCCCCGATACCAAATGGCGGGACTACTTAAGACATATTGAGGGTGGGGAACCCCGATGGGCCAGCCTATATTCCACCCTAATCCGTGGCCTGTCGGAGATATCAGTTGGCGGCTCCTTCACGGAGCCGTGAGCACGGGCGTGTACCTGGCGCGGTTCACCCCCATCCCGGACACCTGCCCTTTTTGTGGTGTGAGGGAAAACCTTGCGCATGTCTACCTCGAATGCGCCAGGTTGCAGCCCCTATTCCGGCTCCTCCAGAACCTCTTACTGAGGTTCTGGCTGCACTTTTCCCCACACCTTTTCCTTTATGCACACCCAATCCGTGGCCCCACAAAGTCGCGGGACCTCCTCGTCAACCTCCTCCTGGCTTTGGCCAAAGCCACTATTTACAATACCAGGGAGAGGATGCTAGGCGAGGGGGTTCCCTGCGACTGTGGGGCCTATTTCCGTTCATCCCTAGCGTCACGTATCCGGGCAGAGTTCCTCTGGGCGGCGTCCACTGGCTCCATGGACAGCTTTGAGGAGCAGTGGGCGCTGTCCGGGGTTCTCTGCTCGGTGTCCCCATCCGGTTCTCTTCTTTTGACCCTGTGACCCGCACCCCCGACCATGTTTTTCATTATTTGTCCCAAGTATTTAGTTGAACCCCAGGTCCAGTCGTCCCTCCTTCAAGGCTGGGGGAGGGGCTTTTAGAAGTGGGCGGGCTTAGCCCGCCCACTTCCTGGGTTTCAAATAGGCGACCCACTACACAGTTACAGGTTTATTAAGGAGACTTATAAAGCATGTGGTTACAATGGCTATTGCTCTATTTCTTAACTGCTTAGCAAATATAGATCTTAAAAATGGTTACAAAGGAAATAAAGATAGAAAATAGAAATAATGGTACCAAGTGACAGCTTAATCTTTAAAAAGCTCTAAGTCTATGTGTACACTTAAGACAAAGGACACATCCAGGTACAATTTTTATGCCCTTCTGTGCCTCTCAACTGCAGCGTATCAGGCCAGGGCCGGTCCCTCAATTCCTAGGAAAGACGAATACGAGGTGGGTGTCCCCGTGGAACCTCGGGAGGCAATTACCTAACCTGACCAGCAGATAGATGGTAGATTGACACTCAGAGTAAGTGTGCTGCTGGACCCATCTTTATACCCATAGGGGGCCGTATCCTCTTTCTTATCTAAGATGCCAAATTGTGTTGGTCCGTCTTTGTGACGCCAGTTCTTACAAGGGAGTTTCAACTTAATTTACACTTGCAAGAAAGATAACTAAATTGTGAGTACTGGACATTCTTTACTGGGCGGGAGATTCCTTCCCCCGGACGAGTGTGTGTTCATATCAATATGGGTTTCAGTCAGGGGCACTCCTCTGCAGTTTCTAGGTCAGCAATTGGCATATCTCTGTTTACAGCCATCCAGGATCACAGCAGCCAGCATATCCGGGCCTCCTGTCTATGCTTCAAAGACTATGCTGATTTTACTGCTCTATGTGCCCTGTGTGCTCCAGGCATCTCAGAGAGGGGCAAGCAAGATGTTACAGGGAGGAGGGTGGGGTTCCTGTCTGGCTACAGCCATGTAACTTTTTGGGTAAGAAAGGTCATGTAATTTTTTTTTTTTTTATAGCAGGTGCCTTTAAAATGGGTGTATTTCTATGCAATTTTTTCCCTTGTATTTGTGTAGCATAATGCTTTCAAAAGAGTGTAAAGAGTGATTAAGTAAAAAACTAAACTTTAAAACTGAACCAGATTTCATACTTCTGTATCTGTGGATTTTCATTCTGGATACTTTGTTTTCTCTTGCAATTTTTTTTTCCTTTTAATGTCAATTTTTTTTTAAACCACATTAATCCCACACCCAACTTTGAGTTTTTGAAGCAATATACAGTTGCAATTCAGTTTCACTATGGGAAGACTGTGAACATTTGACAATACTGCCTTTCAAATATTGGTATCACAGCAAATGTTTGAGTTTGAAAGTTGAATTCTAGGCTTGGGAAGAGTTGTTGAACATTCTAAACCTAGAAAATAACTTAGGAATGCAACAGTAGCTAATTGGTCCTGTAGAAATATGAAAAAGTACTAATCCTTCTTTAAACAGGATAGAAAAAAGATGGGAAGAAGCATTCTTCCTGCATTTTTTATTCTCCTCATTTGTCTTTTTTTTAAAAGTGTATGTTTGAAACTTTATAAACTGATAGCTTTCTGGCTTCAGTAAAATCTGCTATACTGAAGTTTTCTATAAATGAAGGTTTTTTGTTTAATTATTAACTACTGACATTTTATTAGTGTCTGGGGAAAATAGTTAAAATATTTTCATTGAAAATCCAAAATCTCATGGTATTTGAGGATCCCAAATTTCATTATAAAATTCTCTCATTTGATGTCAAATTTCCCGCAAAAATGCATTAGTTTGACTGGTAAATCACATAAAAGGAGCAACAAATGACTAAAGTATTTTTTCTACAGTATCCTGCAGAACCACCAGATTGCTTTGTAGACTTCCCTGTTGAATTTGCTGTGTCTTGGATTCCACAGGTAAAATCTGTACGGTATCTTTTTGTAATAATTTAAGAATATGTTTATTTACCAGCTTACAGATCTGTTTACATTGTGTTTATGATATGCATGTGTGTGGTAATGGCATATTTTAAAAGAAAACCAGGTCTGACTCTTGACTCCTCTTCCCATTTGATTTCTTTGGTACTTTTTTCTTAACACAAGCTTGGGAAATTACTATATTTAGTGCATTCATATTATACAGCATTTACAGTTTTAAGTTAATTTGCTTTCATTGGATTACAACTTTTAAAATATTTCTTCAACCTTGTAGACATACTGTTTGTACTAATTCTCTACCCAATCTCTTACACCTTGGGCTGCTGAGACTCCAAATATTTATGAATGATACTGACTCTCTCTCTCTCTCTCTCTCTCTCTCTCTGGGTACGTCTACACTAGCCCCCTAGTTCGAACTAGGGAGGCTAATGAGGGCAACTGAAATGGTTAATGAAGCGCAGGATTTCAATATCCCGCGCTTCATTGGCATATTCCCGTCGGGTCGCCATTTTGGAAACTGACTAGCCCGAAGTAACTGCCCGCGTCTACACGCGGCAGAGAAGCACAATTCCAAGATAAACCCCTTAGTTCGAATTAACAGTTAAACCTCATTTTAACTGTTAATTTGAACTAAGGGGTTTATCTCGGAATCGCGCTTCTCTGCCGCGTGTAGAAGCAGGCAGTTACTTCAGGCTAGTCAGTTTCCAAAATGGCGACCGGCTGGGAATATGCCAATGAAGCGCAGGATATTTAAATCCCGCACTTCATTAGCCATGTCAGTCACCCTCATTAGCCTCCCTAGTTCGAATTAGGGGGCTAGTGTAGACGTACCCTCTCTCTTTTTCTCTCTTTCTCTCTCTCTCTCTCTCTGATAACAGGGAAAGAAATTCCCTCTAACCTTGGTGAATATTTTTAAAACACTGGATAAAACAAACAACAATTCTTTATAATGTATGTAACTTAATAAGAGCACCTAAGTATTATACAGGATAGTAAGAGTAACGATTTATTCTCATTAAGAACCAAATGCCATTGCTTTCATTTTTTGTGGAATGCCTGATGTTTCTAATGGGTTATTTCTTGCTTTGCTACTTTGAATACCAGTGCTTATACTTGGTAATGGAGTGGCAGACAGATTAACTGGAACACAATATGAAAATATTTAATTTTTCTTAATCAAATAAAACAAAACTAAACATTGTTTTTGGGAAATATTATATATTTTTAAATGTTTTCCTTCTCAAATTGTTAGGGTTTCCACCTAATGAAGTGTGCTAGTGTATGTAAAACATTAATTTCTTGTGATGTGGCATAAAGATTTTATCAGTGTGAATTTGGGATGGTTGCATAAGTTCTGAGTGGTAAAACCTGAGTCTTGTCACTTTCTGAATGACATACACTGCATTGGGAGTTTGGTGAAGGAACAACTGCAGATCTGGGGGAAAAAATACAAATATTTTGACATTTCACAATTTTGTTTTCACTTTCAGAGCTTTAGTTGTTCCAAAGCATGTATGGAATCAACATACATGCACATAGTTCTATGAATTAGTGGCTTTGTTTTTCCTGTTGTAAATACAACTGACTTGTATTATGTATGCTAATATCACTTTCAAAACCTTTTAAAGCCACTCTTAGGCCATGTAAATTCATATTTGTTTAACTTTGGAAAATATTTAAGTTGATTTCTTTAATTGCCTTAAGTTAAAAGCATCACAAATATCCTCAGTATATTTCAGCTTTGATAGTTTGCTGCTGATAACCTTAAAAAGTACTGGCTACTAGTATTGCATTAACTTTTTTTTAAGTGTCTTTAAACAAACCTCCCAAAAATCAACCTAAAATTAAAATTGATAATGTTTACATTCATGTTGCAAGCAGGTGAAAATACGGCATTGTCACTACAAAATATTTAAAAAGTTATTGAGATTAGAATTATATACTGAATATTCCAAGCAACTGGGATAAGGGTGACTGTTCATAGTTAATTATTTGGAGACGTATCCTTTTTCTGTCTTTGCAACCAATGACATTCATTTTTATTGCACATAGTCTGCTCCAATTTTGAACAAGGCTCCCAACATACTGTGCAGTGTGCTGGTACATTTCACATCAATTACAGGGCCCTCCTAGAGAATGGCGTCTACTTATATAAATCAGAATGCTTTTTTTCCCCAAAAAAATATGTTTGTGGGTTGGAAACAGGATATAATCCTTCTTAGAAAAATATAAAATGACACATTCTTTTTCAGAATATATGGAATTAACCCTTGTAGGCTTAATTCATGCTCCAGCAAGTTGGTGATTTAGCATAGGAATTGTTGGGATATTGCCTGGAGCTGTATCCAGCAGTTTCTGGTGTGATAGAATATTTTGGTACCTAAGAAGAATAAAAAGAAAGACATACTGAATGTGACTTTTGCCCTACTTTAGATATTGTGCATATTCAGTATGCAGTTCTAATCCTGATATATTTTTAATTTTAACATGTGTAGGTCACCTTTCATAGAAATGGTGACAAGACTCTTAACTGAAGCAGTGGAAATGTCATTTGTTATAATACAAATATAAACTCCTGTTAAAGGGAATACAAATACATTTCAGGTAAATGTGGGGGAGGGGACCTTTTTCTGTCATCTTTTGCTTATTTTAAGTTCTTTTGGTGCTTATGGACTTAAACTTGGAAGATGTTTATTTCCCTTTTTTTGAATAATAATAGCCATGGTTTTATGGCATCCATATTAAAAATGGGTAATTTTCCTTATGGTCCCTGTCTTCCTGCTGGGTTGATAATGTTTTGATGTATTTTTCTTTCTCTCTGATGAGAGGTCTGCTGCTGCTGCTTTGACATATTCATTTGGATGAATAATTATAACTTGCATAATGTCACGCTGAAGATGGTAGGGTTTTGTGCGTCATGACAAGCCTAGTAGCCAGTGCAGGTGTCTCACAGCATGATCAGCAACAGCCAGTGTATTCTGGCTCAGAGGAGACATTTTAGAGTAGTCAGAAATCAGCACCAAGGGCAAGCTGCTGCTGCTACTACTGTTATATGTGCCAAATAAATGCAAAGTGCTTCTCAATGACAAGTGCAAGAGCATCTACTTATTTCAGTTTATATACTTTTTTCTAATTAACCAGATAAATTTGTTCTACACATTTTAGCATACACTATAAGAATGTTTCTACAGTTATTAGGAATTTGTATTGTTGTGCCTTCACATTAGATTACTATTCCTATATTGACCACTATCCACGGGATTAATTCATGAAGGTTGTGAAAATGGAAATTGACTAATGAGGTCATGCAGCTAACAGTGAAACATAATACAAGATCGAGGAATGTATATTGTGTGAATGGCATTCTATAGAATTTTGAAAGAAATAGTTCACCATATTAAAAGAATATTGATCATCATTTGGTATTTCTAGTATAGGAGATTTACAGAACTCAACTTTCTATATATCCATCAGATAAATGAATCTCTAACACAATACAAAAACATGAATGGTTGACAATATTTTTCTAAAGATGTAAGCATGTTATCTCAATTTTAGATTTAATTTTGGTAGATGTGTGTGGGCAGAGGGGGGGAGATATTCATCTTCAGTAAATAAGAGGGAGTAACAAATTGCAGATGAAATAGATCATCTAATCCCTTCCATTACCAATAAAGAATTGTTCATTCATTTTTTTTTCAAGTTTGGTCCTATCTACTATGTTGGGGAGACTCTACCACATCTATGATATATTTTGAAGAGTTTGTTTGTAGATTTGTTTGTGCAAAATAAAATCATACTTCAGGATTACCTACAGATACCAAATTTTTCATAAACAACCCTACTACTTAAATTAGCTGAATGCACTACTTTTTATACTGGAATATGCTAGATGAAAAGATTTAAATGATTATTTTTGTTTTTCATCAGAAAAGTCATGAGAGTTCATAAAAATATTTGCTAACAAAATTAAAATCAAGTCGCTTGTTCAACTGTCATTTTAGTGCAAAGAAAATTTTCACTGTTACAAATCACAAAGTAATTCAAATTAGTTACTGAAAGAGTAATAGAAGATTTATGAGTTTCTGATTCAAATTTACTATGTATGGTAATTCAATAAAAATTAATAATGTTTGAAGTTGAAATCCTACAAATTTAAAACTATTCTTTTACCTCCCTTTTGCAAGCACATGTAATAGATTTTTTTATAAATATATTTAATTTCTTGAACTTTCCTATATGTGTAATCTACACAAAATGACTTTGCCTGGTCAACAGCGGGGGCCTCACCTGCTAGCATATTATGTTTTCTCTGATATTCAACTGAAACATGTTCTTGATATTTATCTTTTAGTGGAGTTTTGAGTATTCTGTCTTCTAGTTCCACAATTGATATGTGCATCTGGGCACTGCAACTGTTGGAGCCATCCAGAAAACAGTGCATGTTTGGTACAAACATACATCAGTAGTTGTATCCCCAAAAACTTTCATTTCATTCTATTTAAAATATCACGTGGAAAACCTATAGAAGCAAAGATCTCTTCAGAGTTAATGTAGCATCATTTTCTTAACTGAGGACTGTTTCTGCAGAATTTCACTCTTGGGAGACTCAGCTCTCTGGAGGGCTGAGTATTTTAATACTGAAAGAATTATTCTCAAAATAAGAATCTCACTGGGTTCTTATGTTGAAAGAGAGTAACAAGTAAGTACATGTTTCAGCAGAGCTTTATATATCAGCTCTACATATTTCAGAGATGGAGATATTACTCAAGCATGCTTTAGCACTTGAGAAATGGCTTGTGGGATCTAGTACTGGAGTACTCATTTGGTCATACTCATTTGTAATCTGTTCCGATAGTATACATTGGATTTGTCCCTCCTGATGATGGAGTAGGTTCTGTGACCAACTTGGACTCAGCCCCTCTCCCCTAGCCCAGACATCAGTCTCCAAGCACTCTTTGCTTCCTGTTTGACCTCTGCTTCTTGGTCTCCAGAGATCCTCATCAGAGAAGAGTATAGGAGGTAACAACAATGTATAGTTGTATTTAGAGGGTCTTCATAAAAAAGAACTGGGTCACCTCAGAGACTGTGATTCTGAGACCTTAGGTCCCAAAGGGAGTTCCATGTAGAGACTCCAAACTGCTCCTGTATCAGGAGTTCTTTGAAGTTCTTCAAAACACTATGGGTAAAGTCCTACAAATCTGCAGATATCTGCTTTATATCCACAGGTATCCACATCCACCGATGCAGATATCTGCGGCTCATTTTTGTAGATACATATACAGATGTGGATACAAAGTTTGTATCCAGAACCCTACAAATGCACAGATATCCACTTTATATCTGTGGGTATTTGCAGATGTGGATGCAGATATCCACAGCTCTTGTTTGCAGATGCCAACACAAATTTTGTACCTGTGCCATGGGCATTGCTTACATTTTAGTGCCCAAACCAATGTCAGGCACTGTTGAAGCATGAGAGACTTAGTAGATACTCCAATCATATTATTACATGGAAGCCTCTTTCATCTTGGTTCTGGTATGTGAGTAGCAAGACATCTGCAACAACATAGGCTATCCACAGTCTCCAATAGCGGAGTCATCCAACTGACCTGTGTTTCAACTATCAGTGCCTTTGGATCCTGCTCCATTTTGGAGATAGGACCTGCAAAGTTGGCTGTTCCCTCGATACTGACTCATTTTCATCAACAGCAAGACTGTGGATGTTCTAGACACTTGATCGAATCAAAAAAGCTGGAATGCCCCTTGTTAATGGGCACCAAGCAATTGTCCTTACCAACAGCTATTGTGTCACCGAGACCATATCTTTCTCTGGTAAGTCCTAACTTTACATTACTATCTGCACAGGACAGGCAGTTGCATTTGTTTCAAGTGTCTGCTCCATCTTTTGACTATATCAAGAGTGTCCTCAAACTCCCAGATCTGTGTCAAAGGGATCCCCTGGTACAAAACTACATAAGGTATTCTTCTATTTTTCTGTTCCAAGGGGGAATCTTAAGTCAGATGATTTCATGCTGGCATGACCAGCATTGGCTGCCCCCTACTTTGCCTTATGGTCTACCAGATTGCCGTCTGCCAGTAACTTTTGAAGCCTCCCAGTTCCTTTTGTGGTGATCATTGAAGGAGACACTCCCTCATCTAATCACTCCCTCCTTAAGAGCCTCAGAAGGAGACTTTGGAAGATGAGGAAGCTTGTACAGGCAAGAAGATGATACCACAAACTAATATGTTGTCATTCTCATCAACTGAGGCCATACCTTCTCTTGCTGATGGCTAAGCAGTTTCAAAAGTTGCTGAAACATATTATTGAATCATTATAGATTCTGCTGTCAAGGTATAGGAGTCCCAACATAAGATTTTTGACATTTTACCTCTATCAATTTAGAATGGCGCTCTCAATGAACGAAGCAATAGTAGAACCTGCCAAAACCATTTGCCAAACTCAGCCACTTCTGCTACCAACTTGAAAATGGATTGACCAAAATATTATGTCAGAAAAAAAATGAGAATTTTTACTCTTTCACTGCCCAACAAATTCTTTGGTTGTAGAAGCTTTCAATGAGTGAGGTAGATAACATCAGACCAAGTGGACAATCCTATATCAAGTACCAAAAGTATTTCAGCCTCATTTAACACAAGAGCTACTCATCAGCAACTCTAGAACTGTGAATCGCTAATTACCTAGCCCTGATGGCAAAGTGCAACTACATTCATTACAATTCAATAACTTTATAACTTTCTACTGGAATATCAGGAGCAGTTCAAAGCCATCATCAGCGGGGGGTCTTCTCTTGGTAAGAACCTCTCTACAAGCTTTTCTAGACCTAGCTGACATGGCAGCCCGCTCCATTTCTTTTGCTTTGCATAGAACATCTAGGCTACAACTGTCTTGCTATCCTACAGAAGTCCAAAATACTGTAAAAGGGCTTTCCTTTCGATGGGCTAAAATTATTCTCAGAGTCCACAGATAAATTTCTTTACCCTGGAAAAGATTCTAGGCCAACACTCAGGTCTCCCAGCATTTATGCTCCTGAAAATATAAGAAAATCTAGCAGGTTCTGCACAATTCAGCGATCTTGTCCTTTCAGTTCTTTTCCTACCACAAGTCTATTCAGCCACTCAATAAGAAACCTTAATATCAAAAGAAGAGACTTTCCACCACAACTGCCATCTCCAAGGGAAGAGGAGGATAGGATGGTGCAACTGATTGATATTTTGGGGATGTTCTGAGTTCTCGGCTTAAACATTCTCACATTTTCTCCATCAACAGATGGGTTTTTTGAGGCAATAATATTGGATTAATTCATTTAGTATACATCCATTGCCTTCCCATAAACACTTGCTGAGATAAAAAAAAGTAATCTGTTTTCCACATATAGGGCTCATAGTTGCAGTTGCAGTCTAACGCACAGGTGAAGGGTTTCGCTAAGTATGTTCAGGTTTGCAAAAAAAGAATGGAGATCTTTGTTTGATCTTTGCTTCGGAACACTCAGGTAAAATCACAAATTCAGGATGGTCACTCCCTCAGCTGTAATTAAATTGTTAGATTTTAGGGATTAGTTTAGCCCTTGATCTTTAGGATATATATTTTCATGACACAATTCACCTCTCCCACTGGAGGATTCTTGGCTTCATGGTTGGCCAGAGTCACTTTCAGTGTAAAGTACTCCCTTTTGGTCTTTCGACTACATCAAGAATATTCTCCAAAATCATGGTGGGTAGTAGCTTATCATTTGTGTTCCCTGGAAATAATAATTTTCCCTTACCAAGATAATTGGGTGCTGAAGGAAAGATTGCAGAAATACAAAAGAGGACCTCATGGTTAAGGCATATGAGTACCATCCTAGAGAATTGAATTATCATTCTTTCTGCCAAAATATCTGTGTGGTGCTGGGCAAGTCACCAAAACAAAACTTTTCATAGGTAGTCACTTACTGCATTCTTCATTTTGTAAATGCCAATCTTGAGACACTTGAAATCTGATTTGCAGAAGTGCTAAACACTCACAGCTGCAACTGATGTCACTGGGAGTTGTGCTTTGAGGGGGAAAACAAAGAAAGTGCTAGAAAATGCTGAAGTTTCTGAAAAATCTTACCATAGACCTCTCAAATTGGCATCCAAATGAGTGAACATTTTTTTACATTAATGTTCTGTGTAAAGATGTTAAGGACTAGTCGACTATCTGATAAGCAAGTGCTTATCGGATAGTCGACAGGATAGTTGACTAGTCACTTTTCCCTTCCCCTTGAGGCAGAAAAGTGGGGTCCTGGGCTCTGTGCGGTTTCAAAGGGGCAGCGCCGTCCTATCAACTAATCGAATAGTGAATTAGGAATATTCAATTCATCATAATTGATTAGTGAATTACACTATACTTAACACCCTTAGTTCTGTGCCTCCATTTTACAGGTGGAGAATTTAAATTGTGATAGGTGTAATGTGATGATACATTCAATAATATTTGTAAAGCACTGAGATACTATAATGAATGAAAAAGAATAATCACTGAAGAAAATGTAGTAGTTGTGTAGTAAGAGCATGGTTTGAATGTGATGCAACAAATAAGGTATCGGAGGGCCATGCATTGGACAAGGATAAAATGAAATTGTTCATTTATCAAGCATCATCCATCTTGTTCACTGAATAAGGGCAGGGATTCTGTGCAAAAATAATTTAATTACATCATTGCATACTGTCATAATGTGTATGTATAATTTAGAAGGCGACCAAAAGAAGTTTGCATAGTTAACCTTAATATACCTCACTTTGGCATATTAACAACTTGTACCAATACTAATTATCAGTAATATTGTTGGAGTGCCCTGTAGTTATAAATAACATAGAAAGCTATATTCTTAACACAAGATTCTCAATTGCATTTTTGTCATGAGTTGTTTCTGAAGCATTTAACTTCAGCATTTCTTATGTCTGTCCTGTATATTTTGCATGGTTGGAATGAAAAACAGGAGGATGGAGAAACTAGTTTGACTGATGAATTTAATTTTGAAAGTCTAGCAGTGATATACAAGTTTAAGTGCCTTGATCATTTCAAAGTATATTTATAACACATTTTACAAGAGTTCCACTGTAATCCTGCAAAGGGTTACCAAGAAACAGATAGGTTGGTTGAATTCTTCTTTGAGTGGTCAGCAGGTTAATCTTCTCTTATCATGAGTGGTCTCTGCACTTGGAAGTTGTTCCAGAAGTCTGGAGCTCCCTGAGTGGATCTGTTCACTACCCGACAGAACAGAAAGCATCATTAGTTCTGCTCACAGCAAGGCCTTGGAGGCCCATTTTCTGATGCCGAACCTCCCTCACTCGACTTCACAGCTTGGATGCTGCATGGTTGAATCCAGAGGAACAAATCAGGTACAGCAGGTTCTCTTGAAGAGCAGGAAGCCCTCCACCAGAGCAACCTACCTGGCACAGGGGAAGAGCTTCTCCTTCTGGGTAGCAGAGCAAAGTATCTCCCCAATCCAGTTGTCTGTGCAATCCATTCTTAATTATCTACTTCAAATAAAGCAGCAGGGCCTTGGTTTCTCTTCAGTCAAGGTTCACTTGGTGGCTCTATTTGTCTTCTACCCTCATATCCAGGGTAGATTGGTATTCTTTCATGACATGATTATTAGGCTCCTAAAAGGCCTTGAAAGACACTTTTTGCTGGTCTGGGACTCAGTACCCCAATGGGACCTCAACCTGGTCCTCTCCAGGATCAAGGGCCCACTCTTTGAGCCATTGGCTTGTTGTTTCCTTTCCCACCTGTCATGAAAGTTCACATTCCTTATAGCTGTTACCTCAGCAAGATGAAATTCCAAGGTTAGAGCTCTTACTTCAGAGCCCCCAGACATTATTTTCTACGAGGACAAGGTCCAGCTGAAACTCGAACTGACCTGTCTGCTAAAGGTAGCATCACACTTCCATGTCAATCAAGATATTTTTCTCCTGGTAGTGTTCTGTCCAAAGCCTCACATCACCAACCAAGGATAAGCATCTGCATACACTGGCTTTCTACTGAAAGTCTACCAGGCTCTTCCTTAGATGGACTCAGCTCTTTATTGTAATAGCTGACAGGATGAAAGGCCTCCTTGTCTCCTTAAAGAGGATTTCAATCTGGATCACCACCTGCATCCATATGTTATGAAATAGCACAGACTGTGGCTTCTCTGATGAGGGATCAGTCGACAATGGTGCAAGTGTCTTTGGCTGTTTTCCTGGTGTAAGTCCCTATTTAGGGCTGCAATGCAGTCCTCAGTGCACACGTTCACATCTCATTTCATTCAGCAAGCCAGAAATAATGCTGGCTGTGGCAGAGTTGTGCTGCAAATGACACATCCACAAACTCCTAGCTGTCTCTGGTGGTACTACTTGAGTCACCTACAGTGGAATGGAATGGACATCAGCAAGCACTTGAACAGAGAGTTGCCTTCTGTAACTGTTCTTCAAGATGTATTGCTCGTGACCATTCCATGACCCACTCTCCTTTCCCTCTGTGGGAGTCCTATCAAGAAGGAACAGAAGGAAGGGTGGAGCTGGCAGTGCCCCTTATACTGGTGCATACACATGACACTCCAGTGAGTTTTGGAGAGCTGGTCTCATATGCATATCACTGAGGGAAAAACTTCTGGCACCAATGCATGTGGTGAGCACACATACCTATAATAGAATGGACATGAGCAACACATCTTGAAGAACAACAGTTATGGAGAGTAACTTTTTTTTTTAAACCTCCATGAGCAGTGCCAACAAGGTATCAGTAGCACTGTTTTAAAAGAACAATGGTCAGCAGTGATCAAAAATAAACTGGTTAATGAAGTATAAAGGAAAGATACATTTTTTCCTGGTTGTATGACAAAGTAGTATGATGGATTTAAATAGATATAGATGCAGATAAGCATACAGAAAAAGCCAGTTGTCGACATCAATGAAGCATGCAAATAAGATCAAATGAACAGAGCATTTAATAAAAAACAAAGGGGAGGAATTTAACTTATGTTTTTAAAAACCATCATTGAAAAATACAATTAGTATTAAAATTAATTGGATTTCAAAATTTATCTGTGGGTTGTAATCCCTTGATGTTTCTTTTTTCTATTGAAATCATTTGAATTCCCCAAAGATAAAGATAGCAATGATTATTAGAGGATTTATCTGTGTCTGATGTAGGAAAATTGTAAAAAAAAAAAAAAAACCCTCAAAATGGAAAGCAACTGTTGCAAGTACCAGAAAATTATGCTATTAATTTAAGTGTCATCAGAGCACAAAAGATCACATTCCAGGACTGTATGAAAATTATTAAAATACTGGAAATAATAGTACTTAAGATGAAGATATTATACTCTAAGATCTGGTTAAGTGACTGACATTATTATATCACTTCAGGTATTATAAAAGTAACAAAATGCTTTTAAAGATAATAAGCGTTACATTTTGAGATTGGCAATATTCACACTTTTTTGCTTAAGTGCTTTCCTACTTTAACATAATTTAATAACAGCAGAAAAAAATCCAACATTTTATTTCCAAGCTATACCTTTTCTTTTTGCAATATTTTCTCAGATACAAAAACAAAGAAATGTCATGCTCCGAGAAAAAAAATCAGTAACCACCATCATTTTTGCTTCCTTTTGTCCAGTTGAGTGGTTGACTGAGGGGGAAAAATGGTAGATAAAGCCTAAAATAAATAGAATTTCTATATTATATGTTTCTAAAAGGAATACTTTTGTAAATAGTGTTCACTGTGTTTGTTTTATTAATTTGATTTTTCTGAGACCACAATAATTTAACTATTTCCTAGCCAAAATGATGTGTGAAGTTTAAAATCATGTGTCCTTTGTTACAAAGACCATAACACATAATGTTCCTCACCCTCATTTAGGGACATCTTTAGCATCATTGAAGTTCTTTTTTACCATTTGCTCCACTTCTTTCTCTTGTTTCCCCCAGAAATGTCACATTTCATTTATCACTTCTATCCAGATGTTTCCCAAATTTACCTTCAAATTATTCTCATCTCTTCAGTCTCAAAAGTACCACTGCTCTCTAAATTTGTGATGGAAGCTGGGTATCCAAGAGAAGCAAGTCTTTAAAACTGAATTCTATGGGTATATTTACATAGCAAAGAAAACCTGCAGCTGGCTCATGCCAGCTGACTTGTGCTCACCGGGCTATTTCATTGCTGTGTAGACTTTCAGGCTTGCACTGGAGCCTCGACTCTGGGATCTTCCCATCCTGCACATTTGTAGAGCTCCAGACCAAGCCCAGAAGGTTATACAGAAGTGTGTAGCTCACCGCCCAAGGGCCCCAAGCCCAAGTCTGCTGGTTTTTATTTGCTGTTGTAGATATCTTTCCATCTTATTCCTTTCCAGTAGTCTCTCTCTAATTTCTTATACAGCTGTTTTTCCTGTCTCTTAGGCTGGCAAGCTTATGATTATCTTTGATCTTCTCCCCCCCCCCCCCCCTTCTTTCCCCATATCCAGTCACCATCTAGGTTTCTTTGCTTACTCTTTCAATGGAGACAAAATACATCTCTTATTTTCAATTGTTACTCCAAAATTTGTATTCATGTGTGGATAAAAATTTCTCTCATGGATTTTTGCAACCACCTGCTTGCTCTCTGACTGACTCATCTCTTTCCCTTACATACCTATTTTCTTAGTAGGGTCAACCAAAGTGGAGATACAGAGAAAAGCTTTTGCATTTATCTAGTACAGATAAATACTTTCATTAGAATAATTGTACTACTAGAAGTAAAAAAATCAAACAAAAAAACTCAAAACAAACTGCATTTTGTGTCTGTAGTCTTACTCAGACTAGAAATAGAAAACTATTAAACTAATTAATTCATCAAATCCACAAAGAATTTTTTTTCTAATGGACTGTTGATCAATACTATAAAATCTTTATGAAGAAATAGTTCTTTTCATATCCAAATTTATTTTATAAAGCTGTCTAGGTTCAAAATAGTGATGTTAAAATGTGTTTAATTTTGTAAATGTATAACCACTGTAAATTCCTGAGAGCACTGGCTCCCACCTATTTCCCCTCTCCTCCCCGCCCAGGCTTCTTGTGTATCAGAGATCAGGGCGCAGGCGGCTCCACGGGAGCTGGTACTCGGGAGGAGCCAGCTTTTAAGATGGTTCCCTGTGCATAGTAGGTCCCACTCGCCCACTCCCCGCTGCCTTTGATACAGAGGCAGCAGGGGCTGCTTGTAATAGTTTTTACTATGGTTGGGGAATCTTTTCTGGGTTAGGGCCACTGACCTACAGAAAAATCAGTGAGAGACGGTACACAAATGAGAGGGGAAGGGAAACCCTCACTAATGTGGTCCCCGACTAAGGAGAAAGATGTTCCCTACATTCCCCTTGCACACCAGAGCCTAGGGGAATGCAGCCTAGTAGATTTTGTGTGCTTCAGTCCCACAGTAGAGCAGCGGGGATGTTGGAGCTCCAGTGCCGACTCCCCAGTGCTAGGGGAAGGTCCTGACCTCGGGCTGGATCTAGTCAAACTGTGGGACACATCTGGCCCCTGAGCCCAATGAGTCTGGGCCCAACTGTTAATTGTATAAATGGCTACGCATTCACATCCCTAGTTCATAATTATCACAGCAATATCTGTTTGACTGAAACAATGAAATATAAAATAGGTGTGTTGAAACTGCATATGCTATGTTGAAAATGCTGTTGTAATTTTAATTTACCAATGGAAAGAGTTTAAGAATTTAATTCTCTTAAAATTAACTAAAATTAAACTCAGATCTGTACATCTAATTTCATTAGTCTTTAGAAATTAAATATTTAAACATTCATATTCTCATCGAAGGCTGGATTTTCTGGTCTGTTAAGCAGTGGAAATTGAATCTGCTATGCCCCTTCGCCAACTTTAATCTACCCCAGTACAAGGCAACTAAGTATCACTCCCTTTCCCACAGACACAGACAATGGAGAATTGAGTCCTGAAGCCTTAGTAGTAGACAACACATTTTTAAAATAGATAAGTCCTAAAAATCACATTTTTTGGGATGGAAATTGTTTTAACATACAGTTGTTTGAGAAGCAGGATGCATTTTATACTAAATCTATCCACAAAAGACTGACTAGTATTTGATGCAGAATAAAATCTTTTGAAAAGTTTAGGTTGGAGTAGGAATCACTGCATAAGAGTCAAGAAGGCAAACTCGTAATTTATCAACAGCAGGTTATGCTGAATTTTACTCCTCATTGAGAATGTAGTAGTTATGAATATGTAATAAAATACTTCCCGGCCTTAACATTGATTCCTGAAATTAATATTATCTTTGAGAGTGGCTTCCATCTTCAATAATACTGTACTTTGGATACATCAGAATATAACAAAATGTGTTAGAAAATTTAACCTTACTTTTGAATGCATTACTATTATCAGTAGTTAATATTTGTGTGGCCCATTAACAAATCAAAAAAGCCTTTTGAGTACTAACAGGAAAAATGCTAACCCTTGCACACTGCAGTATATTTTACAGCAGAGTATGTGCTAGATTTTAAAACTTAAATGGTATAGTTTTTAAAAATAATTCTTACACAGCACTCTACCAGTAGTAATACATAACTTATTAAAATTTCCTTTTTTCATAGAGCTCCTTAATAGACATTTATAGTCAATTCTTGGCAGCATTAGAATCACTAAAAGAATTCTGGAATGCCATGGATGAAATTGATAAGATGACTTGGGTACTTGAGCCAGAAAACCCCACGCGGAGTGCTACAATGAGAAGAATTGCAATAGGTAGGAAAACAGTAGAAGAAATAAAGTATTTTTTAAACAGAAGTGAAGTTGACTGTTTTGCTGTACTTAATAAAGAACAAGGAGTAGGAAAACAAACTACTACTTGTTATACAAAACTAATCTGAGGCAGAATATTGAATTTGTTTGGGAGAAAGTATAATTTTGCATTTTAAAAAAATATAAAACTGCTCGTTATGCTTGCCAACCCCCCCTCTCTCTGGGGGTAGGTATCTGGCTGAGGGGGAGGGTGCAGGAATAGGCTGGGGTAAGGTATCTGGACAGGGGGGAGGGAGCAGTAATAAGGTGGGGGTGCAGGGTCTCCGTGGAAGGGTTGAGAGGGCTGGGGGGGGGGAGGGGAGGCCTGAGGCTTCCTGGCCTGGCACGGGGGAGGGCACGCGACTTCCAGCCCCTCCCCCCCTAGGATGGAGGAGGGTGCCTGGCCTGCGGCACCGGCGAGGAAGGAAGGAGGCAGGGCAGTGGCGGGATGCAAAGTGTCGTGATTACATCACTCTGTCGTCCTGTGGGAAAACATACATTTCGTTAGTTTCTCTCTCTCTCTCTCACACATACACAGAGAATACGAATGAATTCTGATAAATTACAAATACAAGTACAGATCAATTCAAAACCAAGGACACATTTGTGATAGTGCTAATGCTATAAGTGGTAGTTCAGTAAAGGATTCTTTAATAGATTGTGTATGAAATGGATGTTTGTTATAGAATACATGAAAAACTAGTTTACTTTTAAAAATTATTCACCACTAATTGTAATGAGAAATCTCAGGTAGCAGTGTTAATCTGTAACTTCAAAAAAAGTATAAGCATACTGTGAATATTTTAGTGTGAAACTGTCTTTGGAAGGATGGATATGGAATGGGAAATGTAGCTGTGGGAAAGGGGGAAAAAGGATAATTGACGTGGGTAAAAAAGACAAAAACAGAGATGGTAGAAGATAAAAGGCATAGAATAAACTATAACCATATGAAATAATATAAAATATACCTGAACTAAGATTAAAGCACCCTGTTGCTCATCAGAATACATAGAATTACAGCTTAAATACATAGTTTACCTTGGTTATTTAAAAAGTAGGCACTTACCGCTGTCCATGGTCAAAAATAGAGGAAAAAATTACCTTTGGAATGAGGATTTGGATTAGCTTCGCATTTCTATAACTGCAGTGTTGCTCAGTTTCAGTCACAAGTGCCAGGAATTTCACCCCATCCATAAGTCTGGATGCCCACTCAGATTGTGACTTTATGCAAACAACTGCTGAACCAATGACTAAAATGACAGGTCATACTTTTCCTTCCTTGCAGCTCAGAGATTCTGGTGAATCTCCTTTTGTGCAGCCTGCTCATTTTCCTTCCAGTACAGTTGGACTGTCTCTCCTGCCTTACCTTGATTCCTGTACAGTGAAACACCTGCAGCTGGCTTGAGTCAAATGACTTGCGCTTCAGGGCTATAAACAGCAGTGTCAATGTTTGGTCTTTGGAGCTGGTACTCTTGCATCCTTTCCCCTGGTTTTTCAGAGGGTAGCTAAGACTTGTTTATACTGAGCTGAAAGTTATAGTCGTGAACACTATCAGTTCAAAATTCTAAGCCAAATAGCTTACTTTAGCAATATAAAGCTGGTGTGCTCAAAACAACTCATTTGAAAAACAAACACTGTCTCTATTTGTGATTATAAAGGAAAACTTTACGCCTTTCATTTACATGCATTCTCTCTCATTACAGGAAACAATGTCTCTGTAAACTTAGAGGTAGATCCCAGACATCCAACTATGCTTCCTGAGTGTTACTTTCTTGGAGCAGATCATGGTAAGGTATTTGTATACAAATGCATTTCTTACTCTTAGTCTGTTATGATTTGCACCTGTAATTGCTTCCAAGCTTTTAAGGTAATCTTAATTTAGTGGTTTCAAGCTCATTCTTCTGTTTAAGCAAGTCAGTCTCTCTTGCTTAGACTTACAGAAAACAATAAAAGTGAATTCATGGTGTCGGGGCGGGGATGTAAAAATTAATAGGCTTGAAATGGCCTTTTGCATTATTGGCCAGGGGTCAGCTACGGCATTTTCCTTAAACATGCCTCTTCCTTTTGTTTTTGTAGTTTGGGATGATAGGGTCCAGTTGAGACCAGTATTATGTTTTGATATATATAACCTTGTTCTCTCTCTCTGTTCTGTAGCCTAGGAAACCAGATAAGCATGGAGCTATTCTACTTTGTTGTGTCTCTTGCTTATCCTCATTGGCTCTGCATAACATCTTCAGGGTTGGATTCTTTGTAATCTCTGTAACCTGTTAGTTTGTAACATGGGAATGTTGATTTAATTGGAAGTTCTATAAATAGTAATTAGGGGCGGGTAGAATTGTATTCATTATTTGCTTATTAATATTCATTTTATGGGAGTTAACATTACAAAATAAGGCTTTTGGAAAAGTAGTGACAGACATGTGAATTAACATACTAAAATAGATAAAAAGGTGTGATTAGCACCAGGTTGTTGCTACTCGGACATTGTGTTGAATGTCCGAGGTAAACGTGCGTAGGCAATAAAGAGGTTCCATTTACCCCATCTGCTCCTGGGTCGCCTGTTTCTTCTCTAACATGGTATTGTGCACTCCTAATATGTTTGACAAATTAAGATTAATTTAAAAATATAGTTGAAAGAAAAGTGACTATTCATAACTTATTACTCCTGGGGACATTCTGTGCCAAAAAAAATTGTTTGCACAATATTGTCTACAAAATTCAGCAAATTTTATTTGTCAAAATAACAGTACATAATCCTATCAGTTTCAGTTATTTTGGTAATTTATTTCAAAACACCTTTTATCAAGCTTCAGAGGTGTAGCCAAGTTAGTCTGTAACTGGAAAAACTTAAAAACAACAAATAGTCTAGCAGCACCTTAAAGACTAACAAAACATGTAGATGGTATCATGAGCTTTCATGGGTACAAACCACTTCTTCAGCTGACTGGAATATTAAAAGTCCAGATCCAAGAATAAATAAGGGAAGGCGGGGAAAAGGAGGGGCGGAAAGGGGGGAAAAAAGAGGAAAAAAAATAATGAATTGGATTGTTCATGTTACAAGAGGCTGATAAGAACAATTTGCACCTCTATAAGTACCCATTGTTTGGTTGATTGGTTAAGTCAGAGTTTCTCAAACTGTGGGTCCTGACCCCCCGGGGGGTCGTGAGCAACTTAGAGGGTAGTTGCAGCAACTGAGAGGGGGTTTGCGGGCAACTTACAGGGGGGTCGCAATATCACAAGTTTGAGAACCCCTGTGTTAAGTCATTAGGATGTGGAAGGTAGTGTGTGAGCCAGCCAATCTTTATTCATTCCTCCCTGATAGGAATGGAAGTTAAGTTCCAACCCTTCCCTGTGAAGTATGTCTCAGAGAGAGAGAGAGAGAGAGAGAGAGAGAGAGCGCGCGTCCACAGGAGTAAAAAGTTAAGGAAATCCCTATGACAACCCAGTTCCTGTTACTCTGCCCCCCTCCTGTACACCCAGAGCGCAACCACTGTATCCCCCTCATCTAATACAGCCTAATCCCCTCTCCCAAGAGCTCAGCTAAAGGGCCCCCCCGCTTGTTCACATTCCCGCACCTTCTCCCTAGTAGAGCCCTCTTTTCCCCCCAGAGGCCAGCTGCAGCTCACCCAGCCTAGACACCTGCTCTCTTCCCCCCCCCCCTAGAGCCCATGCATCCAGAGGAAGAAACAGCCTGATGAAGAAACAGCCCTAAACTTGCATAGTTTCCTGCATGCCACTGTCTCCTTCCCTCAAGGCATTTTGGGAACTTCAGCTGCTTGGAACCCTATAGCTTCCTCCTCACAGCAGTGTGTTCTCTGTGCTCCTTGCCATGTCTTGAGGGGAAATCATACCTTTGGTGTATGATATCCCAAAACTTAGCACTATTATCATTATATATGGCTTTTCAAATCTGATAACTGAGGGCCAAATTTGTGAATGTATTTAGGTGTCTAATGGGTTTTCAAATGAATAGGCACTTATCTGTGTATTTTGGTGTGTACGTGCCTTTTAAAAATCTAGTTAATGCTGAAATGTGGGAAAAATCTCTTCATGTGAATAATGTTGTAAATATCTATGTATAATTTTGTAGCGGTAAATCCTTTGAGAACTAAGCTGAACAACAACATGCACTTATGGTAAGTTTCTTCACTAATAATTTTAATTTAAAATCTACATTTCGCAGTTCCATGCATTTAAGTCTCTTTCCTCCTACTTGCAGGGATCCTGATATCACCCTAATACAAAATTTGAAAGATGTTTTAGAAACTGATTTTCCATCTCGTGCTATGCTAGAAAAGACTGTAAGTGTGGCTTTTTGTTGATGCTCAGTTTTATTTCTGAATACTATAGACAGGGGGGAGGAAAACAGTTTACAGGATGCATCCAACCTGTCAGCCATTTTAATCTTGCCCTCGAGTTCCCACTGGGGAGCAGGGTTGGGGGCTTGTCCCGCTCCACACAGGTCACGGCTCTGTGCTGCTCCTGAAAGCAGCAGCATGTCCTGCCTCTGGCTCCTATGCATAGGGGCAGCCACAGGGCTCCATGCATTGTCCCCACCCCAAGCTAGGGATGCAAGTGGTTAACCGGTAAGCATCACCCTTACTGGCTTACTTAGTTATGGTTAACTAGCAGGGGCTGAAGACCGCTCGCCGCCTCATTTAAACAGTTAAACATAATGTTAACTGGTTAACTAATTAAATGGGACTTACATTCCTACCCCAAGTGCCACAGCTCTCATTGGCTGGGAACTGTGGCCAGTGGTAGCTGTGAGGGTGGCATCTGTGAACAGGACAGAACACAGAGCTATGCCTCCACATAGGAACAGGAGGAGGATCGGGAGCTGCTTGAGATAAGCTCTGCCCAGAGCCTTGAGATAAGCTCTGCCCTCCCCACCATGCTTCAGTCCCAGCCCTGATCCCCTTCCTGTTGTCCAAACCCCTCGGTCTCAACCCAGAGCACCCTCCTGCACTTCAAATATCTCAGCCCCAGTCCAGAGCCTGCACCCCCCTATCACATCCCAATCTCAATTTTAGGAGTATTCATGACCCTCAGTACAATTTCTATACCCTGATGTGGCCCTTGGGCCAAAAAGTTTAAGCTCTCCTGCTATAGGCTGATGAAAATGCAATTGTCACCTTATAATTGCCAGCAAAAATAAGCATCGGATATGATTGGATTAATGACTTTTAAACAAGGCTTCTGAATATAAGCAACTGTTAGCTTATTAACAAACACTTAACATTTTCCTATGGTCTCCACAGTATTAAGGTGATTAACAAGGTGGATTTGATTTGATTAAATCACTAGTCAGGAAGACTCAATTTAATCATGGTTTTCTACATAAAAGTGCATTCTTGTTGCTTGTTATAACCTTAGTACATATTCTTCACAACTGATAGATGTAGGTTTCATTTTTAGAAGGTACACGCTTTACATTTTTAAATGGTGATTTATTTTGAAAATTTTACAGATTAGTTTTACAGCTATATAAGAAAATGAATGATTTTTTGATTATTTCATTTAACAAAGGTGATTGAAGAAGATATTTATGAAGTCATGGGAGGTAAACTATCTCTAATTCAACAGGTTCATCATTAATGTTTGGAGGATTTTCCTGACATGTTAAGAGGAGAACACCACAAACATATATTTAAATTATTTAACTAAAATAACAATGTTATGTATTCCGGATCTTTTTTCTTCAACAGCAAACATAATATTATAGCAAAACAAGCATATTAATTTTTTAGTTTAGTTGAACATTCAGGTTTTTAAAATCAGGTTTATTTTTGTTTACATTATGTTTAACTAAAATAAATAAAAAAAAAAACCCTCCAAAATGAAATCAAATATATCATTCAGGTCAACGTGAGAAACTTAAAATATTGGCTTCTATTGCTAACTCTGTCATCTTTATTGTCATTTTCCTGTTTGTTCATAGTCTAGAAAAGAAAACAAGCTTTCTTGCTTTTTCAGGCCCCAAACAATTTCTCAATTTGGAACGTATTAGACCAAAGGAAGAAAATATTCTTTCTATACCAGCAGAAATAGTTACTGTTGTTAGAAGTGAGATTATCCCTTTAACAGTCTCTGAATTCAAGTGCTTAAGGTATTTCCACCAGTTCACTGGTATGACTTTCTTTAAAACAACATCAGCAAACATATTTCTTGAATGGTTCACCCTTTTTGTAGTTGGCATTATGGAAGGATGATTGCTGGATGCCCAGGTCATAGCCAAGTCCTCTTCTTCAGCAATTAAGGTTTGACCCTGGTTCCAAGTATTGAGAATATTTGAAGGAAAATTAACTGAAGATAGTGCTTGTCCCATGGGTTTGTTTTGTTTTGTTTTGAATGCTTGTAATTTAACTCTGTCAATTGCATATTTCTTTTTTTTAAGATCTCACTCAATTCCTTCCAAATTTCAACTGCCTCAGCAATAAAACAGCTATTTCCTTGTATTTTTTTCCAAGGCTACGGATATAGGTTTCAGGGTACTTAGCGTGTGTTCAATATTTCTCTAAAGCCCATTGTTAAGAACTTTGGCTGTGATAGTGCCATCTACTTTTTCACAGTTTTGTTCACAAATGGTCATCAGATTAAGCCAGTTCTTCATATAGTGCCTAAAACAGTCCACTACTGAGTTCCATTGCATATCTTGTAGAAGAATTAGCTTTGCTCCTCCCACTTTTTTTCAGAGCAGCTGCTGCAAAAGTATTTTGCAATTTCAACATTAGCTTTGATTTCTGGAACACTGAAATCTTTGGCTCGTAGGTGCATCAAATGAGAACAGTAACCATATGTTATTAGCTGAGGACTCTCTTCTAAAAATTCCTTCTCATCTTGGATACATTTGCAGCATTGTCTGTTACCAAGCTGTATATTACACATTTGAATTTTTTTCAATTATAGCTTTTACTGCTACTACTTGTAAATATTCTGCTACATGTTAATTTCCTTATGTCTTCCTTACAGAAACAATTGATACACTTCTTCCTTCTGTTGTCACATAAGCACATACAACAAAATCATTGTAGACATCGTTCCAGCCACCAAAACTCGGGTTAACAATTTTACTCTCTAGACTTTTTTCTTTGTGCTACAGGTGATATACTGTGGCTATGTGACATACATGATGTGACTGAAACACTATCGTTGGCAGATAACTTTGAAACTATAGAAAATGGTGATCTTGAAAGTGGATAGTCTTCAGAATCCTGTCTGTTGAGGACAGTTAATTATTATTACTATACTGCTGATTTAGTATTATTCATTGCATTCACTGAAACGCAGTACTACTTTGAGGGTGAAGCTCTGCCTATTCCATCTATTTGTTTTTATCACAACTGCATCAAAAATGATAGTACCATAGAATAACAGCTATATTTTTTGCTCAAACATGAGAATTCAAGAATAGTCCAGAAGGCAGGCAGGCAGGCAGTCCTTAAGAAATAAATATGAAATAAAGTTTACAAACCTGAAGATCCTGCATATTCAGATGTGTTCCTTTCATCATTTTCAATGAAGCTTCCTCCTGAGGAGGAACACATCTCGTGATGTTTCATTTGGACAGCCAGGCCTTGAATTTCTTTGTTGCACTGTTTGCATTTACATGCATGCCTATCTTACCCACAGGTATAGGAACATCATTAAAATATTCCCAAACTGGGTCTCTTTTACAGCCTGCTGCCATTATAGATTTTCCCTTCCAGTGAGAGGATAGTATGGTAGATCTCCAATCAATGAAGGCTACACTCAGAAAGACCTCATGACTTCTGGAATATGCTACTCAAACAGTTTCACTTTTTTGTTTCTGCTGCCTAGCTCTCCCTTCTCACATTTATCCCCAGACTACTTCTCCTTGTCCAGATCTATTCTGACTCAAATCTTCTATTTACTTTGCACTTTGAGAGAGGTAAGGGATTGATACTCAGTACACAAATTTGCTAAGGGACAATAGGGTTGAGGTCTGTTGTTTCTCACTTCTATACATTATTTATTTATTTAAAAACATTTTTGTTTTTAGCAAGCATGCTATCCCTGGAGACACAAAACCAGAGTTTGAGAACTGCAAAACTAAGCATATCTGACGGTATCATCTAGACTGCACACTGAATCCCACAGAGTAGATAAAAATATTAACCTAAATAATCTATACAGAAGCCTCTGGAACATCATAAGATTGGATCCCTAATCCATGAACTATTAGAACTCATTTACAGAACTTTTCTTAAACATGAATATATCGTCTCACACTATAGAATTAGAATTTATAATCCCTATTTGATGATGATATCTTTGAGCTATAATGTATCTTAATTAAAACCATCATTAGATCGGTCTCAGAGGGGTAGCTGTGTTAGTTTGTAACTTTAAACACAACAATTTCTTTAGATATGTTTTTCCTCTGAAAGCATTTTATCAAAATACTAGATTTAAATAAAATCAGATTTTTAAAAAAATCATTTATTTTTATCTACCCTGGTGATTATTTACAGGCATCAACATTAAACAGGGAGGAAGTTCAAGAGTACTAGTAAGGTGGCAAATCGAATTATTCTGTTAGAGCGTGATGATTTTGAACCCTAATTATGTAGGTAGATCAGCTTAGCAGGGACAAAAGGTCTTCCAGATAATACTACAGTTTCTTTGAGTAGTGTTCCTTTAGGTACTCTACTTAGTCCCTGTGCTGATGATCAAAGAACTTTTTATCTGCATGTGTGCTGCTCCCTGCCTCCCACAAGGCTACTAAGTATATGTAGCAACGCCTCCTTAGTTTTTTCTTAGTCAGTCCTCTGTTGTGTTCTAGACAAGGTGAGAGCAAGATAGTCTATCCCATTCTGCTCCCTCCCATCCTCCTTTCCCATCCTCTTCAGGGATCCCTCTCATGAGCAATTTCTCAAGCAGGAGGTACAGTCTCTCCTTGCACTAGCGAGCAATAGCGGAGGTTCCTCCAGAGTTTAGTGGTAATTGGCTTTACTCCCAATATTTCCTAATCCCAAAAGCCAAAGTGGGGCTTCAGCCCATACTGAACCTCAGGGGTCTCAACACTTTTATAAGAAAGACAAAGTTAAGAATGGTAACTTGGCTTCCATTATCTCCTTCCTCAATCCTGGGGACTAGTACATTGTCCTCTATCTAAAAGTCAAGTATTTTCATATATTGATCATTCCTGCTCACAAACAATTCCTCCAGTTTATGGTTGGCCACGCCCCCTACCAGTTTGCAATGCTCCCATTTGGCCTATTTATGGCCCTGAGGGTGTTTGAGTGCATGGCAGTTGTAGCTGCGTTTCACAGAAACACCTGGACCCAATGCTTTCTGAATCTGGATGACTGACTTATCAAGGGCCCATAAGAAAGTCAGGTGTTGGAACACATGGAATTAGTGTGAGCTGCATCCCTCGGATTGGGGCTCGTGTTGAACGAGGTCATGTCCACTGTCATCCCCAAGCAGTGGATAGAGTTTGTGGGCGCTTCATTGGACATGACCCAAGCCAGGGCCTCTCACGTAAGGCCCAGGTTCATATCAGTAGAATGGCTGCACTTATCCCCTATCACGACAGCCAGAAAATATATGAAACTGTTGGGCCACATGGCGGCACGCACATACGTTGTGCAACATGCCAACTCAGGCTGTACCCTCTACAGGCTTGGCTTGCTTGTATTCACAAATGTGCTCATCACCCTTCCTCCCCATGTCATGGATTCCTTGACCTGCTTGCTGCAGGAGGAGGTAGTGTGCAGTGGAGTGCTGTTCACCATTGGTTCAGCTGGCGATGGATGCATTAGTGCTAGGCTGGGAAGTGCACATTGGCAACTTGAGGACACAAGGTATGTGGTCTCAGGGAGAGTTATTGTTGCACATTAATGTCAGGGAACTAAGGGCAATCTGTCTAGCGTGCTAGATGTTCCTAGCCCATATATACAAGGCAGGTGTGTTTCAGTCCTGACAGACAACACAGCAGTGATGTTGTATACAAATAAGGTGGTGCTCGTTCCTCTCCCTTATGCCAGGAAGCCCCTCTACTGTGGGAGCTTTGTGTTCAACATTCCATTCGCATATCTTCTGGGAACCTCAGAATGCATTGGCGGACATTCCTTTCAAACTCACAAGTTCTCTCTCAGAGCAGACTAGGCTTAGGAATCTATTGCATGTGGCATCTTTTTATGTTATCCTCACCTAGACCTCTTCACAATGAAAGGCAACAGGAAGTGTCAGCTATTTTTGCTCCTTCCTAAATGATAGCCCGTAGTTCATAGGAAATGCATTTCAGGTACCCTTGGCATTGTACCTGCTATACACCTTTCCCCCTTTCTCATACACAGAGTCCTCCTCAAGACGTGGCAAACTACAGGGCTGCTCTGATCCTGGCCCCTCCAGCATTGGTTCACCACTCTCCTGGAGCTCTCAGGAAAACCTTATTAAGGGCCCAAATGTAAACTATTCTGTTGCGTAGGAAAGATAGAAAGTATGGCAAAAGACCGCCTTGACTCAGCTAGGAGATCTTGCATGATCTAAAAATCAACAAGGAGTCGTCAGAAAAAGTGGAAACTAGGTAAAACTGTAAAGGATGAATATAAGCAAACAATACAGGTATGCAGGGGCAAGATTAGAAAGGCAAAGGTGCAAAACAATCTCAAACTAGCTAGAGACATAAAGGGAAAGCATTCTATAAATATATTAGAATCAAGAGGAAGACCAAGGAGAGGGTAGGCACATTGCTCAGTGAGGAGGGAGAAACAGTAACAGGAAACTTGGAAATGGCAGAGGTGCTTAATGACTTCTTTATTTTGGTCTTTACCAAGAAGTCTGATGATGAAGGAATGCCTAACATAGTGAATGCTAATGGAAATGGGATAGGTTCAGAAGATAAAATAAATAAAATTAAACATTATTTTAAAAGTTAGATGTCTGCAAGTCACCAGGGCCTGATGAAATGCATCCTAGAATACTCCAGGAGCTGCTAGAGGAGCTTTTAGCTATCATTTTTGAAAAATCATGGAAGACGGGAGAGATTCCAGAAGACTGGAAAAGGAGCAAATATAGTGCCCATCTATAAAAAGGGAAATAAGAACAACCCAGGAAACTACAGACCTATCAGTTTAACTTCTGTGCCAGGAAAGATAATGGAGCAAGTAATTAAGGAATTCATCTGCAAATATCTGGAAGATAATAGTCTGATAAGTAACAGTCAGCATGGATTTGTAAAGAACAGGTCATGTCAAACCAATCTGATAGCTTTCTTTGATAGAATAACAAGCCTTGTGGATAAGGGAGAAGTGGTGGATATGCTATACTTAGACTTTAGTAAGGCATTTGATATGGTCTCGTATGTTCTTCTTACCAATAAACTAGGCAAATACAACTTAGCTGGGGCTACTTTAAAGTGGGTGCATAACTGGCTGGATAACTGTTCTCAGAGAGTAGTTATTAACGGTTCACCATCCTGCTGGACGGGCATAACAAGTGGGTCTGTTTTGGGACTAGGTCTGTTCAATATCTTCATCAATGATTTAGATATTGGCATAGAGAGTACGATTATTAAGTTTGCAGATGATACCAAGCTGGGAGGGGTTGCAACTGCTTTGGAGGATAGGGTCAAAATTCAAAATGATCTAGAAAAACTAGAGAAATGGTCTGAGGTAAATAGGGTGAAGCTTAATAAGTACTCCACTTAGGAAGGAACAGTCAGTTTCACACATACGGCAAGGGAAGTGATTGTCTAGGAAGGAGTACAGCAGAAAGAGATCTAGGGGTCATAGTGGACCACAAGTTAAACATGAGTCAAAAGTGCAACACTGTTGCTAAAAAAAAAAAACAAAAACAAAAAAATCCCCACAAAAAAACAACCCCCCACCACACACCACACCACCCAGACATGTTTCTGGGCTACATTAACAGGAGTGTTGTGAACAATACGTGAGGAAAGAGCCTCATTAGTAGCGAAGGCCACTCTGAAGGAGGTAGAGGAATGTAGAATGTTCACCTGCTAGTAGTACAACTTAGACACATCATGTCCTCCATGCCAAGTCCTGGATCATCTTGAAGTCATCTGCTATAGATGGTGGAGAGAGCATCACCATCTCGTCTACTGACCATGATAAGAAGTGAGTAGGAGCTTTCACTTCTGGTTCCTCCCTTCCTCCTCAAGGAATTCAGAGGCCTTTAAGGCAATGTCTGAAGGAGGGTACTTCCTCAACTGTCAGCATGTTATACTAGTGGTAATGGAGCCCTGTTGTCCTTTGGGCCTGCTAAGGGTCCCAGTACCACCCATAATGCCTGCACCACTTGCATTCTGGGTTATGCTCCTGGTACATGCTGGGACTAAAACTGCAGTGGGTGGTTATGGGTTCGTGGCATCAGTGTCCCATAATGCGCTCTTCTACTCCCTCCTCGATTGAGATCAACGAGACACAGTCTTTTCATGCCGTTTTTGGCCCTGGTTGCCCATGTAGACACCATAGCAGCGGGAGCATGGATCCACATCAAAACATTGTGATGGTGATGTCTATCATGATGCACCTAATGGCATAGTTAGCATGGCATTCCAAGAAGAGGATGAAGAATCTCAGGGTCCCACACGCATGCTGTGCAGGCAAGTCCTTCCATTGAGTGAAATGGAACCTCAGTTAGCATTCACATCCTACTGACATAGTGGAACACCAGTTCTGGTGCTATGAAACAGGCACAGACTGGTGGAACCACACTGTGATGCAGATATGGGATGATCAGTAGTGGTTGCAAAACTTCCGAATGCACAAGGCCAGTTTTCATCAAACTTTGTGAATGGCTTTCCCCTGTCCTGAAGTGCAAGAATACCAAAAAGAGACCTGCTCTGTCTGACCATGGAGAAGCTACCAGTTAGCTGGGTATCAGTTTGGAGTGGGGAAATCTACAGTGGGTGCTATTGTTATGCAAATAGTCAAGGCAATCAATACCATTCTTCTCCGAAGGGTTGTGACTCTGGGAAACATGGAGACCATAGTGGATAGCTTTGTCAAAGTGGGGCAATAGATGGAACTCACATCCTCTTCTTGGCCCCCGATCACCTTGCCATGGAGTACATTAAATCAGAGTTTAATGTATTACTTCTTAATAGTGCTGCAGGCACTGGTGGATCACAAGGGCCATGTCACCAATATCAATGTGGGATGGTCAAGAAAGGTGAATAATAGGTGAATCTTTAGTAAGAAAGATCCTGAGGAAGCAATGGATGGATTGCATTAGAGATGGTCTGCAGGTAGATCTTAGTTTCACTTTGCAAAGACAAAGATGATGGATGCTTGTACAACATGGCAGGATATAGGGTGGTGAGAAGATGATCACATCTATTAGCTGAATTAGTTCTAATCTTGGAATAGGTAAAATGGACTTTTAATGGAAGAAATACATAATTTAAAAGTGATATTTCATTTTTTCCTCCTTTCAATCCCGAGAACTTATTTTGTACATTCATTAACTTGTCTGAAATCACTTTGTTTTATATTTGTAAGGATTTCACTATGGACTGTGGTATCTGTTATGCTTATCGACTTGATGGTGCTCTTCCAGACCAAGTGTGTGGTGATTCCCGATGTGGGCAACCTTTCCACCAGGCTTGCTTGTTTGAGGTAAAGTTTTTATTTATGATAAATCCACTTGGCTCTAATTCATGGATCCCAGGTAATGGGCTACTGTATTTGTGTGACAATATTATGGACACAATAGAATTAAGCTGCTTGTTAGGTGTCTGGTAAAGCAGAACCACTAAGACTTCTTAATTACATGATCTTATTGCTACTTCCCTAGTGTTCTCTCCCATGACTCACTTATGTCTTAAATAATGTCTAGGAATGCAAGGAACCTGCCTTATTGTGTGTTGTGACAGAGCAGGGGTGATACAGCAGGTTAAAGAGCTTGGTGGAAGGGGAAAGAGGCAGCTCTTGCAGAGAGTCAGCAATCCTGGCTAATTAGGGGCAGTTGAGACAGGGCAGCTGCAAAATCAATTAAGGCCCAGGTGAAACTAATTGGGGCTGCCTGGAGGCCTATTTAAGAACTCTCCCTGTGGGTAAGGAGAGAGAGAGAGCTGAGAAGGAGTTTGGAGAGCTGTGAAAGAGTGTGGAGAGAACGGAGAGAGAGTTTAGAGAGCTGTGAAGGAGTTTTGGAGAGTGGAGGCGTTTGGAGAGAGAAAGACACCGGAGGAGCCAAGAGAGCAGCATCAACCTTGTTAAAGACGACAGGGAGACAACAAATCTCAAACCAAGGCGAGTGAGCTATATACTGTGACTCCTAGACTGGGGGACAGTGGGCTGAACAGGGGTCAGGGGCCCAGGAATGGGACTGATCCCACCACAGTGTGTACAAGGTCTAAATCAGTGAGTCTCCATCCAGATGGGCTTCTAGGTGCTACAAAACTGGAGCTATTTAATAATACTGCTCTGAAAATCTCAGAAGGAAGTGTGGAGGAAGTCAGAGAGGATCACTTTAGAGTACTTTCAGTATGTAAAGCCAGTTAATCTTTATAGGTAGATTATACAGAAAACTAATCCAGCAAAATTGCATGCTCCAATGCAGTATGAAACCACTACAAATCAGAGATTTATCAGATACTAAGAAGAGCACTGTTTATTAACTTCAGACAGGTCATTCCTAAAATGGGCGTAACATTCATTCTCTTACCTTACAGTGGTTACAAGGTCTTCCTTCTAGCAGACAGAGTTTTAATGTCATCTTTGGTGAATGTCCATATTGTAACAAGGTAAGGAAATATTTTGAAAGTCTAATGGAAATGTATAATTGAATAAAGTACATACAGTACTGGAGCTTAGGAAAAGTAGAAAAAATAAGACCAGCAGATAGTAAATGTTAATTTGATAAAATCTTGTGAGTTTTATATTTTATTACACTGTAAAAATTAAAGGAAGGAGTTACTAAAAGACGTAACAATGTCTAGATATTAAACCTGTATCACAATCCTTTATTATGAAAGATACAGGGTATTTTTCCTACAATTTTTAATATTATTCTATGAAAGGACTAGTTTTGGGAAGTGTGTGTAATTCTCAAAGTAGAAACAAACTATTTTTATGTGGTTAACACACGTAGATTTGTACACTCCAGATGTTGACGTTTTTATTGAACATCTTTTTAAAGCCAATGTCAGTGAAAATGTCTATGAAGAAACTTTGAAAAAAAACTCATACAACTCTGACCGAATGGCACTGCACGTAAACTTGAAGATATTTTAAATGGTGACATCAAAGAAAACACAATGCAAGGAATATTAATATCAGAAGTACAAGTATGGCCATACTATATTGATACCTCTCTTCAGTAAATGCAAGTTTTAAAAATCTGGCCACAGAAAAACTACTAAAATCTCTACTACGTTCTTGTAAAGATAGCGGAGAATATGTAAGCCTGTTTTGTTGTTGTTTCTTGTTATCTTCCCAGAAAATTGTTTGGGGACAGTGCCTGTGTAGTTGTCTTACGGGGTTTTCCTGCAAGGGGAAAAAATATACAAATGTTTCCAGTATTAAACTGAGCAGAAATCTGAATCAGAAGAACAAAGATTAAAATATTCTGTTTCACTAAATACCAAAGAACTACAATGAAAGAACGAATTCTGACAAGCTTTCAGCAAGTTTTCCTAGTAATATGCTGAGCTACTAGGAGTAGAGATTTAATGCCTCTAGATTTTTCTGAACATTCTTTCAGGCAGCTAGCATTCAAAACTTTATTAAACATACAAATGCAGCAGTGGTCATATCTACAAATTAATGTGGGTTTGGTTTTATAATGTAGGCTAAATTCTTATGGGGAAAAAATCATTTTTAATAGCAACATCTAAAATGTTCTAATACCTTTATCATTGTCATCAACGTTGAAAATATATAAACATTTACAATGTTATTGCTAATAAACTACTATATACGCATTTTAAAATTCTGATTGTCAAATTTGTTCTTTTTTTATTTAGATTTCATTTCAAATCTCCATAATACAGCAAAACTTGTCATGATTCCTCATAGAGGTAGATGGTTTTTAATTTCCAGAAGAATCAAATTTATGGCTCTTTTGTCCTGCTTTGATCTTCACCTCTGAACTGATTCCTGCACCCACAACCGCTAACACAAAACTTTTTCTTCAAAGCACAGTTATGTTGCTTGTATTTTAGTCCTGTGGTTTCTTTTGAGAATCACCTCTTTCCTTTAATGTTGCTACCTTCCCATGCCACCTTCCTTCTGCAAATTCCCATCTTTAAATATTTCCTGTTCTTACTTCCCTATGCCATCCTACTCTCAGCCACATCAGTTTCTTTAGCTAAATCCATCCCACACATCCTCTATCCTGGCATTGTAGTCCTTTGGATGAAAAATTTATAGCGGAGAAAATCAACATGGACCCTGATTATCTGCCATTTTCCTTCCGAGTCTCCTTCTTAATTAGATATTCAAGTCCATCCATCTCAGCCCATTTTTCACTACCAAAAGATTAAAACTATCTCATGAAGTCTTCTTTTCCATGGTCTCCAATACAGGTAGCATTCTACTTGGATGCTCTTTCAGCTGCCTTCATTCCTACTCTTCTGGTCTTCTTTTCCCTGCTTGTATTTTTTTTTTCTCTGCCTTCATACTTACCACTCTTTACTCTAAAAGCCCTTCTGCCCTTCTTGTTATCACCATTTCACTTCCAAGTTCTTCAGCAAGCTTTGAACTTTTGGTTTTCTAAACAGCTCACTCTCTTCCCTCTACTACCTTCTCCTCCAACTGTTGTACTTCCCTCCACTCTTGAACTACATGGTTGTGTTTTTGTTTCCCTTTTCTTTCTTCTTTTCAGGTTGTTTCTGTATTCATGGCTACCAAATTACACATACCACTCCCATTATACTATTTCCATCCCCGATCAGTTTTAAGAACTCTGGTATTTTCCTATTTATTGCCCCCAATAAACTAAATTGCAGAAACAGACCACCTTACCTATTCCACATGCCAGCCCTGGGGTTACAATGTCATATATAACTCCACTTCTCACAATTAGGCTGCTGCTGAATTCTGTAACAAGTCAGTGTTTTCCAATATATGTCACTATCTCTCCATAACTCCTGCTATATACAACCTGTCTTAAATAAGTTGATGGCTAGACTCCTGCAAACTCCTTTGTTCTGTCAAACTTGGCTTCCCATCTTCCACTCCATTCAAAATACCACCAACAAACTCCTCTTCCTTTCCTGCTGTTGTTATAATCATGTTGTACTGGATCCTCTCTGACACTTCATCATGTTAAGCCTCCTCATCTTCATATCTGTGAGTAAACTATAATAAGTGTATATAAAATCTTACTTTCCCAACAATCTTTGACTTGAACCTGCAGCCTTTTTTTTAACCTATGCCTGAAATATCCTTCCTAATATCTATCACAGCCTCTCTCAAATGCACCAAAAAGCACTTCTTTAATCCCAAATATAACTCTCCTACATCAATTTTCCAAATCAGTTATATAAAAGGAATTAGTAGGAAGCATACCATCCAACACAATATTCCCATGGCCTTATTTTGTGTATTCCTTCTCCAACTTCCCTCCCCTTAATTCTTCAATTTGAATTTTTTAACATGCTGACATCCATATTCAACTTGATTCTCTTGTTACTGATGATGTGCTATGAATACCAAGGAACAGCTATAGTGGAAAAACCAGACTAATAGTCATATTCTCCAATTACTTTTTCCTCCTATAGAAGAATGACTCAAAAATACTAATGGCAATCAAATATTATGCAAAAGGCTGGTTGAGTCCATTCTTGTGCTTGTCACCTGATCCTTCTTAAGAGGTAGCTTCTACTGCTCGTTCTCTCCTTCTGTCACCCAGGTACACACATTCACAACTCCCCTCCAACTATACAAAAATGTGCCCTTGCTTTCCAGCTAAGTGCAGCTTCTGGTACCTCCACAAGGAAAGGGGGGAGAACATACATCCCCATATCCCTTTGCAGTACCATGATTTATAATGAAGATGGCACCACGGTACTGGCTGTTTCCGCTAATACATGTGATCAATGGCAGGGACCAGTCTCTATTATTCACAACAGAATGACTGACTACCTGACTGGAGAACCAAAAGCTGCTGCTTCCAATAAGAATCAGGTGCACAGGGGGCTGAAGATCTGTGGGCAAGGAGGGATTTGCAGTGAAGCAGTTTGGGTATGGTCCAATTAGATATTTATATTCTAGCATCCAAAACAGAATTTCTTCATAAAAATAACATCTTAATGACTATTTCCAACTCCTCCTCTGTATTCCCTCTTTATCAGGGAAGGTGATCTAAAAAATTCAGGAGTGTTTTGCAAGACTCAGGGAGGCTTTTTTAGTTTATCCTTCTTCCTATTAGCTGTGGCCATTTATCAGAACTGTTCTGCTCACCACTTGCCTGACTGAAGCAGCCATGGGGCAGTGTTGCTGTTTCCTCTTCAGTTTGCTACCTTGTACTGGAGTCTCTATGCAGTAACCAGCAGACTGTTTGAAGCAAAGATTTTATACTTTTTAAAAAACTGCTTGTAAAGTTTCAAACTGGTGCTTCAGAAATGAGTGATTTCTTATCTAGTAAGAAGGGCACAAACTGAATAAATAGTAATTGTTAAATTAACTTTAAACCAAGGGGGAGGAGGGAGAGAGAAGTTTCTCTTACTAAAATTCATTCTTTTCTGAACTATTCCTACTCAAATTGCAAGGAAGCCTTTATAGAATGATTCTTTTCACTCTAGAAGTGTAAAGCTAACCAGTACCGATCCACTTTGGGGGACAGATTATACAAATTGAAGCAAATGAGGGCATTCAAACCTTTAATATAATAGAGTAGCCAATGCTATTGAGCTTTGATCAGTTAAATTCTGACTTTGCCTGAAACCAAGATTTTTTTTATTATTATGGGTTAATATTAAATGTAGTTATTGAAGACTGAACTATTACCAAAGAGTGCTATTAGAGCAGTTTCCCCATTGTAAATTAGAGGAGAAAATTACTACTGTCTTGCAAATGTTTATTTTAATGACAAACACTACACAAGAATGCTATCATAGTACTATTCCTACTACCTGTGACTAGAGAAGAAATGTTCAGCACTGGAAGTACAGCACTATTTCTGCACCTAATGCACAATGACGACAGATGATACCAAATTCTGGTGTTACTGTGATTAAAATCTACCCTGCTATTTTCACAAATTTGTTGTGCCAATCTTTCATTGGAGAGAAACATGGGACTATTAAAACAGAACTTTTTTCCCATATACCATATTTACTAGAACATCAAAACTCTCACCAGCAGTGGCTCATTATGCTGAAACTTCTTGTTTAATCCAACCGATTTCTCTTGGTTTTGTCTGTGTATTACCTGAATACCAGCTCTTTTCAGACAGTTATGTTCTTTATCATCTAGCTTGCTTTCATTTTGTTTATACTGTTTTGGTGTAATCTTTGGTAAATCAGCCTGTTAACATACAGTTAATAACATGATATGGTGAAAACATTCAACAATTCAAAATGAAAAATGCTTAAACACAGTACAAAGAATACAAAGGCGCAAACTTCAAAACCAGTCAGAAGATACTAAAAGTATGTAGAGAATAGTTGTCAAACCTTTCCTACCATCAGGACAAGACTAGTGCTTTTACTTACTGAAAGGAATTTTAATGGACAAACATATTTTAGAAATGTCTGTCTGTCCATCTGTCTGTTAGTCGGTTTGTTCAAGAACTCCTCCCTCAATGGTAAGAGCTACGACCACCAAATTTGGTATGCTAATTCCTTTTATAATAACTTAAACCAAGGTAAGAATTTGGTTGTGCCAAGACAATGGGATGTATCTGGATTTCGACTGTTTCTCATAAAATAGAAAGAGAGGGATCTGCTAGAGGGAGTTATTACTGGAGAATGATCAAAAGTGGCAGCAAGGGGCTAGAGATGGGGACAGCCGTAATCCCCTGGGGCCAGCAGAGGTGGACAAAGGGACAAGTATCTATCATTTTTTAGAGAGTTTGTGGGTCTGTCCCCCAACCGGAGACATGAACACACACCCTGGCTGTACACACTGCAGTGGCCATGAACAGCACTGTACATGCTTCTCACCTGGCCTCAAGCTGTTGTAGTGACAAAAGGCTAGGGTTGTCCTCTTTCCCTGGGGCATCCTGTATACTGAAACCCTCAGCCCCAACTCCACCCCAGAACAATGGCATACAGGAAGAAAAACAAAACTTATTTGAGTTAAGGACCTGAGCAATGGCAGCTAAATCCTTTGATTTCAATAATTTAGAATTATGTATAATTTAACCTTTTCTGGGAAAGGAAACAGTCACAATTTAAATCCTTACATAAGTTTCCTAGTATTGCATTTGAGCCTAATTTAATGTTACTGTTTCAAATGAGATAATTACTCCTTTATTCAGGTAATCTAACCTTGGGGTGAGAGAGTTTATCTTTAGCTCCTCTTATAGCTTGTTGTTATATATTGGGAACTATAATCAGGAGTTCATACACATTTTTTCCTAAATGTCAAATGTATTTTGGCATTTGTAACTCTTAAGGTAAATGTATCCAAAACATACCCTGTAGGCCACATGCTATCCTTCAGCACTTCTGGCACTGAACAATTTCAGTAGTAACAGTCACTTGTGACCCTCTGCACAGCAGTTCTTGAGTATAGCAGTACAAATTCAATGTTTCCTTTTGGTGGTGTTGATTAAATAGTTCAAGAATGTTAATTACACAAAGAAATATTTAAGAAGAATATTGTACCAAAGGAGATTATAGGAAAGCTACTTCATCAGCCCCAATCAAGAGCTGAAACACAAAACCTCTATTGTCAGTCTAATGCCAAAAAATTAGCAAGTGTAATTTTCAAAAGTGCCTACGGTCCAGTTTTTGAAAGGTGCTAGGTGCCTAAAGGTGCAGAGAGGCACCTAGTATGAATTTTTTCAAAGACAATTAACTACTTTTTAAAAATGTGATGCTTAAACTCTCTGAAATTCAATAGGTTGCCAAATCCAATTTTCAAATGGGACTTAATTTGTCAAAAGTATTACTATAGCTTTTATCTCTTCCCCATCTAAACAAAAGGGTATCCTGTTTTGTGCATGTCAAGAAGAAAAAATGAACTAGTAGTATGCTATCTGAAATCTGTCCGATGGGTACTCTATTTATACTTGGGCTATTCAACCATAACCCTAATAATTCAAGTACATATGAAAAAGCGAAACATCTGATGCCCAGAAATATAGTTAGCAAATAGACATGGATTCTGTCCCAGTTAGTCATTCCAAGATGGGTGCATCTACACAGTAGGGCTTAACTCAAAATAAGCTATGCAATTGACATAGCTCAATTTGCATACCTTATTTCGAAATTGGGAATGTCTACACAGCACTTATTTCAAAATAGAGCACTCATCCTCTGACTTAGAATCCTAGGGCTGGAAGAGACCTCAGGAAGTCGAGTCCAGCCCCCTGCCCAAAGAAGGACCAATCCCAACTAAATCATCCCAGCCAGAGCTTTGTCAAGCAGAGACTTAAAAACCTCTAGGGACGAAGATTCCACCACCTCCCTAGGTAACTCATTCCAGTACTTCACCACCCTCCTAGTGAAATAGTTTTGCCTAATATCCAACCTAGACCCCCACTCCCACTGTAACTTGAGACCATTGCTCCGTGTTCTGCCATCTATCACTACTGAGAACAGCCTCTCTTCATCCTCTTTGGAAACTCCCTTCAGGAAGCTGAAGGCTGCTATCAAATCCTCTCCCCACCCCCACCCCCACTCTTCTCTTCTGCAGACTAAATAAGCCCAAATCCCTCAGCCTCTCCTCATAGGTTATGTCCTCCAGCCCCCTAATCATTTTGGTTGCCCTCCACTGGACCCTTTCCAGTGTGTCCACATCCTTTCTGTAGTGGGGGGGGGGGCCCCAGAACTAGATGCAGTACTCCAGACGTGGCCTCACCAGAGCCGAATAAAGGGGAATAATCACTTCTCTAGATCTGCTGGCAGTGCTCCTCCTAATGCAACCTAATATTCCATTCGCCTTCTTGGCTACAAGGGCACATTGACTCATATCCAGCTTCTCATACACTGTAATCCCCAGGTCCTTTTCTGCCAAACTGCTACTTAGCCATTCAGGCCCCAGCCTGTAACAATGCTTGGGATTCTTCCATCCCAAGTGCAGGACTCTGCACTTGTCCTTGTTGAACACCTCGTCAGATTTCTTTTGGCACAAACCTCTAATCTGTCTAGTCACTCTGGACCTTATCCCTGCCCTCCAACATATCTACCCCTCGCCATAGCTTAGTGTCATCCACAAACTTGCTGAGGGTATAATCCACCCCCTCATTCAGGTCATTAATAAAGATATTGAACAAAACCGGCCCTAGAACCGATCCTTGGGGCACTCCACTTGAAACCAACTGCCAACCTGACATCGAGCTGTTGATCACTATCCGTTGGGCCTGACAATCTAGCCAGCTTTCTATCCACCTTACAGTCCATTCATCCAATCCATACTTCCTTAACTTACTGGCAAGAATATTGTGGGGGACTGTATCAAAAGCTTTGCTGAAGTCAAGATATATCACATCCACTGACTTCCCCATGTCGACACAGCCAGTTACCTCATCATAGAAACTAATCAGATTGGTCAGGCATGACTTGCCTTTGGTGAATCCATGTTGACTATTCCTGATCACTTTTCCCTCTTCCAAGTGCTTCAGAATGGATTCCTTGAGGATCCCCTCCACGATTTTTCCAGGGACTGAAGTAGTAAGGCTGACTGGTCTGTAGTTCCCTGGATTGTCCTTCTTTCTTTCCCTTTTTTAAAGATGGGTACTACATTTGCCTTTTTCCAATCACCCAGGATCTCTGCCAATCTCCATGAGCTTTCAAAGATAATGAAAACTTCCCTTACTCCTCGTACAATAAGGATTACAGGAGTCGGCGTAAGAAGTCCTCCAGCTTGACAGTATTCCAACATTATTTCAAAATAACTGCCTGCTATGTAGACAGGGACTAAGTTATTCTGAAATAATGTTGCTGTGTAGACATACCCAATAACAGAGATGGAGGAAATAGGAGAACAAGGTTAACATTAAAGATTAAGGAGGCATGGAGTGAAGTATTTTGTCAGCTGATGACACTGTCTGTCTCATCTGACTTGGACAAGGAGGTTCAGTGCCCCAGCCAAAGTGTAGGTGAGAGCAAGTTGGATGAAATTTAATCCATACAAGATCAAGGTGCCAGGTGTTGTGGAGTGAGCAGCTGGAGATGGCAGATACAATATCAATTCCTTTGAGTATGTTCATTCACCATTAGATTACGAGGGATAGCAAGTTAGGGGTGACTTTAGATGCCCACCTATCCTTTGACAGTTTTTACATCAGTAACCCAATTGTCTTACTGCCAACTGCAGCTGGCTAGGAGAGTATGATCTCTTAGATGCGAACAGTCCACTTTTATTCATACTTATCTGAAGACTAGTCTCCTGAAATGTGTTCTCCCTTAACAATTCAGAGACTACAGCTGGTGCAGAAAACAACTTATTAAGAATGGGGCATCTTGCTGACAGCACATCATACTGGTGCTCTGACATCTCCACTAGCTGCCTAGGGGTCTCCAGGTAGGGTTTGTTATTGGTTATGACCTCCTGTGACAAAACACATCTCCATATTCATACCCTATACTCTAGTGTAATAATTTTTTTATACCAAGTATACCTTGTAAGGTATCACTTGACCAGCACATTGAGTTTAATATTGTCCTGGTAAAATGGGTGACTAAAGATTTCCCTGCATTATGCTATTAACACATGTCCCAAACCTGACAGCCCTGTCCGAACAGAAATTGGCAAACAGGTCTGTCCTAAACAAAAGAATGTATGCTCTGCTTAATTTGCATTTAATCATAAATAGTCACCAAGCAGGAAGGGGGGGACAAAGGAAGCTAAAGCAGGTAAGAAAAAGCCATCTGGGAACATTCTTCCACAAAGACTTTTTGTCTCCTAATGCACAACTGGAAATGTTTTTTCAAGAGGGGTACCGAAACTATAAAAAGGACTGCCCCAAGGGATCCCTATTTCTTCCTGCCCATCACATTCACTGAATCTGAAGAGACAAAGGACATAAGGGAGAGGTCCTAACGTGAGAGTTTGGGCAGTAATCTGCTGGAGCCTATGGTTATTTTTCTTGTAAATATTTCTGACTTTTATGCCTCATTACTTGTACTCAATTTCATAGTAATTAATAAACTGGTTTTACTATTATCTAATCCAGTGTTTACCTCAAATAATTATTCAGACACTTCAATATAAACTGGTATATTATTCCCTTAAAGGAAAAACAAAATATATGTACTGTCTAGAAGACAGCTGGGCAGTACAGGACGTATATTTCAGGGGGGGGAATCAGGGACTCAGGGGTATATCAGGATCACCTGGCAATATAGCCAAGGCTAGTGAGAGTCAGAGTCTAACTGAGGTATGGCTGGCAGGCTGCAATTACACACAAACTCCGGATCTGGTCTGTACGGGGGAAGGCTGTTTGTGACCAGCTCAGGTGGGAGCTACTTCTGTAAGGCATGGGTGACACAGACTCCCACTGATCTGGACTATATACCCTGGTCACACCTATAAAGCCCTAAATGATATCCCCATGCTGTGCCATATAGCCACAGCTGCAATCAGAAATGATGTCTTAGCTAGACCACCTAATTATGAGACCAGAGCTGGCAGCATGTTCTCTGTGTAGGCTCAAACAGTTCCCAAACTTGTCTGAAATAACATGGAATTTGGTGACCACCTGGACATTCTGCAAAACACATGCAAAAAGCATTTTAGGGTTTTTTCCCCCCAGGGAGGGCTGAGGGTATCCTTCCCATAATGAATGAGTTTCTGTAGATGGTTGAATGGTTGAGTTTGTTAAAGAAATGATTAACAATAGTGGGATTTTATTTATCTTGTTAATGATGTTAGGGCACATAGTCTTGGATAGGTGTCTATCTTAATGAAAAATGACAAATTATTCAACTGTAACAGGAGTTTGAGCAGCCTTAATGTAGATCCATGTTGGCTGGACTATATCCAGAAACTTCTAGAAAGTTCTCACTGTGGGGGGACTGTGCCAACTTTGAAGTCACAGAAATCTCCTAGTAAGATTGTGGGTTGGGGCTGTGTCTCATTACATCCTTAGTTCCTTCCACATACCCCAATCTACTATGCATCTCCAAGAGATAGGCATGGAGGATGAAGGTCAGTAATGACTGTAGTCCCTTATGAAATCCAATTACATATCAAGTTTTCTTTCTCCAACTACTGTCACTACCGATCCACTGCAGCTAGTTGACTTTTACCACAGCCCTAGGCACACCTCAGCAGCCATGTCAGCTACATAACCTTTGGCACTAGGGATATGACTCCTGTCAGTACCAAGAATCCCTCAAACAGCAATTACTGGCACTGGAGATTTGGACAGCATCTCTGCTTGCACCCTTACCTCTAGATTTTCTTTTAAATACAGAGAGAGCCTAAGGAGATTTAATAACTTATGGAGTGTTGGTGTTTCCCCTGTCCCTTGCTTCTGAAAAAGAATAGCATAGAACAAAAGATCCTTGGCATTAGACTTCAAGACCTCTAGAGTCAATACTGTGTAAAAGAAAAACAGGTTCTGGCTCCTGGTCCACTCTGGGTACTCTCAAGTCCTCCACCATCAGACTCATGATCTTTATGGACCCAAAAACTTCAGGGGTAGCCAAGTTAGTCTGTACAGGATAAACTTAAAAAACATCAAATGGTCTGGTAGCACTTTATAGACTAACAAAACAGGTAGATGGTATCATGAGCTTTCGTGGGCACAGCCCACTTCTTCAGGTGACCAGAGTTGTGAGTTTAGGATGTGCAGACCCAAAATAAATAAATAGGGGAGGGGGGAGGAAAAAAAAGAGTGAGGAAGCAGGAAACAAGGAGCAGACCCTCTGCTCCTAGTTTCCTGCCCCCCTTCCTTTTTTTTCCTTCTCCCCCCTCATCCTCCACTTCTCCCCTATTTATTTATTTTGGGTCTGCACATCCTACACTCAAAACTGTGGTTCACAGTCTAGTGGCTGTCAGTACTGCCCTACCAAAGCCAGCATCATCTTGGGCCTGCTGAATAAGTGCATAGTGAGATGTCCAGCGTGGTGTAGCAAGACATGAACCCCATCTTGTTTCCCCCCCCCCCCCCCCAGAGAGCAAGAGAAAGGCAGTCAGCCTTTGATGCCCTGGGAACACAGGTGTGCTGCCTGTCCCTGACTCTACCATAAACAGAAACCAGACAGTAAATGGGCTAGCTGATGACCCGGGGGCCTCCCATCGCCCTGATGGCTAGTACGAGTAATTGACATGCCTGAACTGTCCCAGGAGAGGAATCTTCGCCCATCACATACCAGAGGTGCCCATTGTCTGCATTTTCCCAGGTGTGAATTATGCTTTGCACCCTTCGTGGGAAACTTGGCATTCAAAGCCATTTTTCCTAATTGGCCACTTGAGACCAGGAAGAAGCCTACGTGACCCAAGGGGTATAAAGAGGGGTTTAGTAGCCCACCCCATTTGAGCTCCAATCATCTACACCTGCTGGCAGGTATTGGTTGTCTCCCGAGGTCTGTGGGACGCCCAGCCTAGCCCTACTTCTTCCCGAGGGATTGAGAGAAAGACACTGGCCACGCCAAGTCTGGAACGCGGGGGTGAGAACATATACCTGCTAGATGTCTATTTTGCATGCATTTAATAAGAGCTCAGAGAACCAAAAGGGTTTTCATGGTACCTGTAAGTGACTTATTAGTGTAATTTCTGTCCTGTCCTTTGTAGTGGCTGTGTTATCTGTAACACAGTAGTAGCATTTAACAGCTAAGTTTACCCTGTAACAATAAAATAGTAACTGTTTAAGCTGTGACCTGACTCCTTCAGTTGCTGTAACAGAACCAAGCACAATTTTAAAAGAACTCCAGCCGGTCATAAGGGACAGATATAGGGAGAGCTTGAGCATTGGAACATGTCGCTTCCAGGGGACAGATCCGTTGGGGCATCTCTCAGCCTCCCCAGGCTGCCCGCTGTGAAGGGATCATGTATCCTAGCAGTCAAAATCTGAGGTGTAATAAGCTCTCCCTGTAAACTTCTTGAGGCGCCCGTCAACCTCCTCCAGGTTGCCCGCTGCTAAGGGACCCCAGTCCTAGCAGTTGAAGTCTCGGGTGTATAATACACACACACTACTCACTGCCCTGACCACTGGCTGACAGGTGGTCACCCTAGAGATGTCCTGGATAGGCACCTGAGCCAGCAAATCTGCTGACGAGTCCTGTGCTCTGGTCAAATGGGCAGTTATAATCATCAGAGATGACACCTTTATCCAATCCTAGAAGCAGCAAACGCCGGAAGTGATCCAAGAAGAAATTCTTTGAGCAGAGATGGGGACAATCTTTCATGCTGTTGGCCACCACAACTAACCATGGCATTCACTTGTGAAATGGCTTGGTCCTTTCAATGTAGGCTAATACTCTCCTAATGTCTACAAATGCAGTTTACGCTCCTCCTCCAACTTATGTGGCTTTGGGGGAGGGGGGGAGAGGCAAGTAAATATCCTAGCCTGTATGAAACTATCAGATCACCTTGGGCAAGAAAGCTGGGTGTGGTCACAGTTGGATCACAGTTGAACACGGGTGGCTCTCGTACATTTCAAAGGGAGAGGCTAAACAGTCAGTTCTGGCTTGAGCGGGGATTGCTTCGGTCCCCACTCATGCTTTTTCCCTGTTGTGCCTCTGCCTCCCTGCCCCCCCACAGAGAAAGTGCTGGGGGGGAACTGGCTTTTAAGCTGGCTCCCCCCAGCACCGCCGCTTCCTCCCCCACCCCTTGCTGCCTCTCTCTGATAGAGGCAGCAGGGAACGGGGAGGAAGCGACTAGTTGAGTCCCTACTTGATGAAGCGACTGAGTCTCTAGTTGCTTACATCCCTAGTCTGAGCAGTAGCTGCAGTGGTGATGCCACTCAGAGGTTCAGAAGCATGCTGGGACCGGAGCTATAAAGATCGCCTTTGCCCTGTCCTGCTTATATTCATAAGGACCCTATGGATCAGTGGTACTGGGGAGAAGGCATTTTGAGCAGAAAATGTGGCATTTCCTGTTCTGTCTGGAAGCAAACAGGTCCACCTGGACTGTCCCCCACTATTGGATGGAGGGACCACTCATAGTAAGACAAAAAGATTCTACTGAGGAAATCTACCAAAGCAATCCTGGCTCTGGGAAGATGTGTGGATATGAGTTGGATGTCATCATGGAGACAGAAGTCCCAGAGCCTCAGGGCTTCCTAGAAAAGGGCAGATTATCTGACTCTAATTTTTGTCAGGACCTGGAACTGCCTTGCTTTTTATGTGAGGGTAGGAACGCTTGTCAGGCAAACTTCTCTGAGCTCCCTGACTGTGGGACTACATCTAGACTACACCTCTCTGTCGACAGAGAGATGTAGATTAGGCACGTTGAAATTGCTAACGAAGCAGGGATTTAAATATCCCGCACTTCATTAGCATAAACATAGCCACCTCTTTTTTTCAAAACGGCGCTTTTTTGAAAAAAACGGCAGTCTAGACGCGGATCTGTCGAAAATAAACCCTTTTTCGAAAGATCCTGTAAACCTCAAAAAATGAGGTTTACAGGATCTTTCGAAAAAGAGAGTCTTTAAGGCTATAGAGCCTTGAGCCTGAAGAATGGGAGGTCATGAATAGTGGTCTGCATCTCCTAGGACAATCCAAAAGACTGCAACCAGGAGCTGCATCTCATGGCCACCGCAGAGGCAAGTACTCTGGCTGGTGAATCAGTACCAGAATACCAGGCTATCTGAAGGGCCCGTTTTGCCACCACTGTGCCCTCATTCATTAAAGTGGTGAGCTAGTGGGTTCAGTCCTACAGGAAGGCTTCCCTGAATTTGTATAAATCTGCCAAATAAACAGAGAATCTTGGTATATTTGTTTTTCAGCATGACCCGCACATGGCCCACCAGTGACACCACTGGAGGATGTCGAGCCTGTTAACAGGTACTCAATATGTCTTTTTCACCTTCAGGAAATGAACAGAATAGAAGAGGGGGTCTCCCACAGCCATTCAGCAATTTTAAGGACCCTGGGTGGACAGGCAGCATGACCTGATGGAGGCGGATCTAATGCTGAAGAGGTTGGACTCTTATGCAACCGCCTCAATTTGTAAGTTCAAACTCGCAGTCACCCTTTTAAGGAGAGCCTAGTGTTCCTTAAAGTGAGGGGCCTATGTGGGAGGACCCTGCCACCATTTCATCCCAGGCTGATGACAATGACTGCACCCCCTGTGAAAGGTTCCCCCTCCCTCTCCATGGATGGATCTTTAAGTTGCTGGAGTTCAGTGTGCTGCCCCCACTGCACACTGATTTAGTACTGCATTCCTGTTCCAGAGCTAGAGTTTGTTCAAGGTGGTCAAGGAAGACTGGTGGGAATATGGGGCTGGACTTACTAGCACACCCCTGGGGTTCCAGTACGGCCACTGTGTGGGCTGTTGTCCGCGCTGCCACGTTGTCATTACCAATGTGTTATGCTTGGCCTCGTGGGTTGGCATCAAATCACCCATCCCTGCTGCGGGGCTGAACTCCTGGTCTCACTCAGACCACTGCCCTTCCTGCCTAGGTGGAACCATCAAGTCTTAAGTCTGCCGACCCTGGTTGGTGACCAGCAAGGTGAGGGTGATGAACGGCACCTGCCTGATGAACAGTACCAAGGGGAAGGAGACCAGTTCCATGACAGAGAGCAACCTCCTCCTTCCCCAGGTGAGGATTGATTTCTGGGAGGTGGTGACATGGGCGATGGCAAGCTTGCTCATAGGCGGTATGAGGATAGACACCTCAACTCTGGTGCCCCATGCCCTGTAGAGGAACAGCACATGAGGAACCTGGACCTTCTGATCCAAGACCTAGGATGTGGGGTCAGGGTCCTATGCTGCAGAGATGGAGACAAAGTTCTCTCTAAGCTGCACGGCAGCACGGTCCTGCAGCTGCTTAATGAGCCCTGTCCAGACAAGGGCTCAGGGCTCCATGCACACAGCTGCCTGGTTGGAGGAGGGACACTTCTCCCTCAGCTATAGCAGCAGCTCCCTGCTGAGGACAGAGCATTGGGTCTCTTTCAGCCAGCAGGGACACATTCTCTCCAAGTGCCCTGTGGGATGGTCCCATGAATAAGTCCTACCCTTAGTTGCTGGGGTCTTAACTCTTTGGACAGCATCTGCAATGCTTATCGGTCTACTTGTTCTTTAGCCACAGAGGATGTTTCGGGCAATGAGAGTCCTAGGAGAGTCTAGGAACATTAGGGGACCCTGGAGTTGGACACCCAGCTGGGCTGGGAGTTCCACACACCATGGTACCCCCATGAAGCAGAAGGGCAGACCCATGGCTGGCATTGGTTTTTACCCCCAAAGCCCCTTTCCCTTCCTGTGATGAGGGACCCTTTTTTCTGCTTCTTGGGCACCAGCAAGGAGGAGCAATATTGGGTGGCACCTGGTATCAACAGTGTGCTCTGCACTTCTGCCATGGTGCTTGGGGTGGGGTCTGAGTGGGAGGGCTCTCTTGCAGGATGAAGTGCAGCTTCCATGAGGAGGGCCTTCAAATGAGTATCCTGCTCCTTTTGGATGGCAGGGTAAAAGATTTTACAGCTTGTCCTTTCTATAGGACTCTCTTAAGCACTTCAAACAGCTGCCATGGGGGTCATTAATAGGAATCAGCCTACTGCATGATGAACATGGTTTGAAGCAGAAACTGACTACCAAACTAACCTAACATTTAATTTAATTTAATGGTTAAGTACCTAAAACTATATACAATGGCTATAAAGAACTGCTAATGCTTTCGTGATGCAAGACAAGGCACTCCAACCAACCATCGGGGCGGTAACAAGAAACTAAGGGCATAGGATCAGTGATCTCTAATATACTGATGCATGAGTGTGGCTCTCAAGGGGACGCTACAACCAACCCTATGGATACTAGGGGAAAAGTCTCTGACAATTGTATACATGGGTGTGCACCCACCTAAGATGGAAAAGACATGAGAAAACAAAGAAAAATAAAGTTCCTGGTTTTACATCAATTTTCAGTGAATTAGCTGACTTTAATCTTTTCCCTTAAGTATATCTTGCTAAAGAAATACCCTTGAGGAAAGAAAAGTTCTAGTTTGAGGTGGCACAAGAATGCATATTTTTTCAAAAAGGCAAGGCAGGAAATATTTGAAATCCATCTGAAAATTTAAGTGATGACAGGTACTAAGATTAAGTGATCTGCAAACAGCATAATCCCGTCTCTGACCGTGTTACTGACCACTCAAATAATTCTGCCGGTGGTCAAGGAACAGAAGTATTGATAATTGACACTTGTCACTTATGGACTTGGAATGGGGGTTGTGCACTTGCAAATAGCAAAAGCTGAAGAAACTCTTCAATCTCTCATAATGAGAACAAGTTCAGCAACATCTTTCATGCCACTTTAATATCCAAGTTTTAGGCTAAGTATAAAACTGAATAATAGATTTTTGTACATTCAGCTGAAAGGAAAAGTTAAAAATAAAACCTGAAATCCCTTACACAGCCCAGTTGCTTAAATTTGCAAAGCAAATCTTCGTGTATCTAGGTATCTGGCTGTTCATTTTTTTTTATTTTTTTTTACAGTAACAAAATTACATTTACAGAAAAACTGCTGAGTTATAACTTAAACTGAATTAACAATGGGAACAAAACTTGAGAAATACTGCATTAAAATATTTTCTCAGAGTGGTTTAAAATCTTACATTGCTTTGGTTTCACCTCATATACAAACTTTCACTAAGATAACATTTTTTGATGATTATATATTTGATTTTCCTCTGACCCATTATTCTTCTTACTGCAGTTAATTATTGAATGTCAGCTTGAAGCTGACAGGACAAAGCATAAGCTTCACATCATTGCTTCAGCTTCCTTTTTATGAAGAAAAAGGGTTTATGTTTTGCTGTGCACACAAATGAAAAGAATGCATAAAGAACCATAGTTTGGCTTTACTAGTCAATGTCTAATATGTAAAAATCTAAGAGTATGGTGAAGCAAAGATCTAAACATAGATCAGTAAAGGAGATGCCTTTTTAAAAAACTTATTTCAATTAAATTTTAAAACCTATAAAAACTATAACAATAAAATAAGCTTTTCAAATTAGTGTGGATTAAGTGGTGACCATTATTGCAAGGGAAATACTGTCACTGAAATAGCTTCTTGTTTTGTTGTAAAATGATAAAAACACAAAAGTCAATAAAACTGCTAAAATAAGTCTCTGTAATTACCAAGATCAAAATACAGTGGCTTTTTATTAAACATGAACTTTTGTTCTGCCTTCTGCAATACGTAAATAGTGCTGACAATTGGTTTGTCAGCCACTTGCTACAATAAAATGTAATTGTATCATGAGAGAAAGGTGACAATCAGGAGATCATGAAAAAATTACATATTCTCACTGGTAGTTAATTAGCCATGCAAAACCCCCTCAAACAGATATTCTCGTCTATTAGGAATGATTACTATGCAGGCCTACAGATGTCAATACCACAGTCATTCAAATACTTCTTTCCCTACTAATTGAAGGTTGTAAAGCTCTGGTGCCAAGGTTTTGCTTCCAAAGAGCTAATTTATGACTAGAAGGATATTTTATGTCTTCAGTTGCAGCAGCTACAAAACTCGGCAAATCAGAACCATCTGTGCACTGATACTTGAATCACCATTCATCTAGCAGCCTATCAGTCACATTAGTTTGCATCCTGCATTCTTGGCTCATGTACACTTGCGATGGTCCAAAGTTCACAAGAAATATTAAAAATGAATGAAACTCTGACCCTGCCTTATTGCACATGTATCAGAGAAGAAATGGGACTTTTGCATATGGGTCATTTCAAGGCAGAGATATCGTGGGCCTGACATTTCATATCAGGTCCAGTAAGGCTTCTAATTACATCAATCTAAGTTTATTAAACTTAAGGTTTTATTGACTGTAGAGTTTCAGATTTAAAATACAGGGGAGAAATATATATAACCATGATAGCTGTCAACTTTAAATCTGTGTGCTAAAAAGAGCATTATCCAGCACTACATATAAATAAACTACTTAAATCCCAGGATGAAATATCCCCTTCAGAATGGTGACTGTAGGAATGCAATGACAAAGGACCTCCCCTCCCCACCCTACCCCACACCAAAAAAAAAAAAAAAGAATTGGAAGACAGAAAATGAATTAAATGCTTTCACTCATCAAGACAACTTTGCTTTTAATCTGGCTAGAAAGAAAAACCTGGCATTCAAGTTTGTCTTCAAGATGTTAGTGAACAAAGTCCTTGACTTCTCCATTATCCTGAAAGTAAATGATTCTCCACAGACATACTACTTTGAAGTGAGAGGCTGTAGGTCAAAAGGACTCATGACAGTTTTTCTTCCTTAAGCATTGTCATCCCACTTTTTTCCAAAGCCAGGGGAAACAGGAATTAACAAATACAATGTATTTAAAGCCAAACAGTTGCTGTACCAGTCTCATTGGATATCTTAAACGACTTCCTCTTGTGCAAAAGAAAAAAAAATACAGGTTTCACAAAATAATCACAGACTGCTAACGATTATGTTACTTACTTTCAGATCTTTAGAAGCACACAGATTTAGAGCACATCCAGCAGTGGAAAATTCCAAAGGGCCATCGTAAAAAGTTTCACTTGATTCCAGTCCATCCACCAAGATTTTCTTTAGTACTTGATACTTTGGCTTTTCCTCATAAGTTAAATCATAAACACATGCCAAAAACTTGGCTATTTCACCTGTGGATTATATTTTAAAAATGAACTTTATCTGATGTGGGCCTATAACTTTAAGAAAGTTTTAAATCCAAAATGACAAAAATTGTGGGAATGACAATCAAGATACAACAGAATGAAAAGGCAACAGCCAAAACACAGAACTATTGAAATACAAAGATATTTCCTTCTTGGATTGGGAAAAAGAAAAAAACAGACTTGGATAAACTGCCCATCCCTTATGCTGTTCATTAGGTTACAATTGTTACACAAAAATCATAATAGATACCAATAAAACTAATCCTAACATGTCCCTTTTTACTCCAAAGACTATTTGACAAGTAGAAGGATTTTCTTGATCTGTGGATCATAACATGACTTTTAAAATGTTACTGCTATGGATATTCAGTGCTGATTTGCAGATATTTTATCATTTGAATAGTTACTGGGAAAGCAAAATGCTTTGATTTTAGGATCTTGACAATCTCTGTATTACACAAATATCCTGTAAGTTACTAAATAGTGGTTGTTTTTGTTGGAAATAGATCTTAATAATGCAACCCAGCAACAGCATTATTTTATCACCTGCAACAACAATTATCTCTGGAGGTATTGAGATGCCTTCAAAAATACTACAGTTGGGTATTTATAAGAAACTTTTCTTGCAGTTAAGTTTAATATAATCCTAAAATTAAACTGCAGCACGTATTGACATTTATCTTTTCTGATCCCCAAGGTGAAACATGTTAAACTGGATCCACTGTGTGTGTACTATTCTACAGAAGGAGGAGACAGGAAAGCTAAGTTTTAAAGTGCAGTATTTTATAATCCCCTATTCCAATGACATAATATATGTATTAAGTTTGGGAATTCTGTGGACAAAAAGAATAGCATGAGCAAATGCTTCATAACCACCCTACCCTACCACATCCCACAAAGGCCAGTTTGCCTTTATACCAAGAGATTCCTGTTTGGGTTACTTTTATACTGTTTCTGAAAATACATAACAAGCTAAGACACACATTGATTCGCTGCTTCAAACTCATAAAATGCTAAGCAATAAAACTTTTTATGAACCTGTTGCCTACATTTCCATATTAACTGCACCCATATTCCTTAACATACTCAGTGCTTCCTCACAACCTGCACTGCATGTGACTAAGATATTATAGGCAATTATTAGGCACAAGTTTGTCATGCAAGGATAGAATTCTGATTTGACAATTTCCATTATTAAAGTAAAAAAATGAAGTTCATAACATTTACGTGAAGAAATTTGTTCCAGGTGGATCTTGTGCTAGCAGTTTGCATTTGCAGATTTCTCAAGAGTAGCAGTTCTCAAACTTCTCTGCTCCACAACCCTCATCTGGTAACACAAATTGCTAGAGAGGCTCAGGAGTGGGGACTGAAACTTGAGCCCGTATGATCCCCACCACTGCCACAGACAAAGGGAACAATGCTGAAGGCCAAGGGCTTTAGCCCTAAGCGGAGGGCCTGTAACATGAAGCCCCACAGTGAGGCTTCATCTTCAGCCTTGGTCCACAGCAAATCTAAGCCTGCCCTTGCAACCCCATTTTAATGGGGTCACAGCCGACCTTGGGGTCCCAACCACAGTTTGAGAACCCTTGTTGTGGAGGTTAGAATAGCTTTGACAATCAGAGGTATTAGTCATCGCAGCATGAACAAAAGATTTCATGTTGAATTCAACAGTTCAGGCTAATGGCCTGATTTGTCACTGGCACTCAACCTGGCCTCCAATTTTGCACCTATAATGAATTGTGCATCAGTAAGTTCCAAGTGGAACTGGTAGAACTCAGATGAGTACAGTACCTAACTGGTGTGCACTGCAAAGGAGTTAAATCTGGGCCTCTGTGCTACCAAATGCACCCATAAAATTGCAATATATTGTTGAAAATTAAGCCCTTATTTTCTGCTTGATTTTTGTTTTATGGAATAATGAGGGAAGCAAGAACAGATTTTAAACCATTCCATCATTTGTAAAGCTATTTCTATCACCTTAATGTAAACCAAGAAAATCTTCCTGTCGAAGCAGGACATCTACAAGGCTAGAGAGGCTGATTTGGTCCTAATTCTAGGATTATCCAGTGGGTGTGCACAAATCTTCCTGTCGAAGCTGGACATCTACAAGGCTAGAGAGGCTGATTTGGTCCTAATTCTAGGATTATCCAGTGAGTATGCACAAATGCTGTACATCTCCTCACTATCTTACTTTTTGCATAAGCAAACCTAGAAGATACAATTTTTACAGAAATATCTGTAAATTAAGGCCCTGATCCAGCACAATGGTTGAATTCAGTAGGTTTTGGAGAACAGTCTCAGTTAGTACAATATATACTAGAATACAGAGAATTAAAAAGAAGTAGGATAACTATTTAATACTGATTGTTACTAATTAAATAATCAAATCCCTGGAATACATGCACCTTGAAATATAGTGGATCTGATTTTTCTGTTAAGTTACACTGCTGTAAAGAAAGAGTAACTGCTGAACTATGAGTTATGCTACACCAGGAAGAGGTAAATCGGCCTCAATGCATGCAACTCCACAAGCTTTACTAAGTATATGCATTTTTCTCTCTAAATGTACTAATATGTATATATTAAAGTGCATTGTACTTTCTGTAATAGGAATTTCCTGTACTTTTACTGCAGTAACTGCAAAGAGCATGTGTATGAAAGTTGGCTAAGAGCACAAATCCTAAATTTCTCCACAGACACAATGTTGTACTTACAACGAAACACTAAGAAATGTAGATGCAAAAGAAACATTCATAAATGTGCATGTTAAACTTAAAACATGTTTCGTTTCTAGATTTTTAAAGAAAAGGCCAGAGAAATGAAGCGAGAAAGTGGCAAGTAAACACCAGACACTGCAACAGAACCACTGGTAGCATTGCACTCAGAAAAAAGCACTTCAGATACCTGGGTTTAATATTCTGTTCTGCCAAAGACTTCTGTGTGACTTCAGATAAGTCACTTAGGCCTAGCTCCAAAATGGTGTTAAGTCTTTTAACTTCCATTTATTTCAGTGGAAGTTAGGAGCTTAAATGTCAGAAAGTGGATGGCCATGTATAGTGGTTAGAGCAGTTTTAGTCAGTCCTAATGATCAATCTGAGGACCTGAGCCAGGGGTCAGTGCAGGAATTAAGAGGAGGTTTAGAATGAGGCTGGAGCAGGCACAGGCTGGGGCTAAAACAGTCTAATGAGAACTACCAAGCAGCAAGAGATACTCCTGACAAGATAGTGACATTGAGCAAGTAAGTGGCTGTTCTTAGTGTGAGCCTATATACCTGGCTTTGGGGTCACTGTGTTAGAACTGAGGATTGCCTGGGCCCCGGTTGATTAACATGGAGCACTCAGTTGATATCAGGCTCGGGAATGACTCATCAGGCATAGCAACACTTATCAGGCTGAGATGATTCACTGCATTATTGCCCCTACCCCCAAACAGTGCCTACCAGAGGTCTTCAGGCTAGGTTTATTTGGTGCAACTGATGGAATCCTCAAAGCTCACTGTGTGTATCCCACAAAATCAACTGGGTCACAACTCTACCAATCAACAAGATACATGAACTTTCCTTGAAGAATTTTGGCACCCAAGATCTGCACAAAAGAATCATATGGTTAGAAGACTAGTTCTGTCACAGTTTTCTTAGGTTTGTTCTGTGAGTTGTTGGGAATGCCACAAAGGTGGAGCAAATATTGGGGAATATACTACTGTGACAACACTATTCTGATAGTGAGGCATCCACTTTGACAATGATACGTTTTGCCAGGTCAGACTGTATCAAGATGAGCAGTGATGTAAATGTTTCCTTTAATAGGTTAAACGCAGATTAGGCGTCCCGCGTCCAAAGCATTTGGGTAATTGGGTTCACTACCTTCAAAAGTCCTTGATTAATCTTCAGTTAACAATCCTTGATTAATCTTCTAAACAGTCAAACCCCAGAAAGCACTTGACATTGTGGTCATTCCTTGGGGCTGCCCAGTCTACAATAATTGAAACTCTTTGGAGCTCCATATCTATTCTATCTGGGGAAATGACATAGCCAAAGAAGAAGTAATCGGAACAGTGATCAAACTCTCATTTTTCAAGTTTTCTATATACACTGCATATTTGGATGTGCTCGAGTACCAGATGGTCAGGAAGGTTTTGACTTGAGATGAAAATGTCATCTAGGTGGATTACCATGAACACATCTAAAAAATCCCTGAAAATGTAATTGAGAAAGTGCCAAAGGACCAAAAGGCATAAACAGAAATTCAAAATGGCCATATTGGTTGCAAACAGTTTTCCATTCCTCACCCTCCCAAATACAGACTAACTATAAACTCCATGAAGATCAAGCTTGGTAAATACCTTGGCAGAACTGGTTTTTTCCCACATCTCATTCATGAAAAGCAAAATAAACAAGATTCTATTCAAGGCACACAAACTCAGGTACCAGTGGGAGATGTGGATGGATGGATGAAGTTCTTTGAGCAACTCTCATCAAGGCATTCTTGTAGGACTCTGAATTCTGAGTCTGATAAGAGGACGTTACTCACCTTGGTTCAGTAATGATGGTTCTTCAAGATGTGTCACCCTTGGGTGCTCCACTGTTGGTGTTGGGTTGTCCCGGTGCTGCAGATCGGAGTTTTCATGAGCAGTAGTCGGCCGTACCACGCATGTGCAGCTTGCGCCTTTCACACCCTTTTGATCGTGCGCACGGTCCGGCCTCCCGCCAGTTCCTCAAGTCTGCCCCGGTATCTGAAAAACATAATAGGAGACTCCGAAGCAAGGAGGATGGGTAGTGGAGTACCCACGGGGACACACATCTCGAAGAACCATCATTACTACACCAAGATGAGTAACTTCTTCTTCGAGTGACGTCCTCATGGGTGCTCCACTGTTGGTGACTGTGTAGCAGTACTCAAGAGTAAGTGGAAGGCGGGCCTCGGAGTCATGGTTTGATGGCGGTCGATAGAACTGTGGGAGGCCACAGTAGTATCATACGCTTGAGCCTGCGAAATAGCATAGTGCTTGATAAAGGTGTCATTGGTGGACCAGGTAGCCACTCTGCAAATGTCCTTGAAGGGGGATTCTCATGAAGAAAAGCTGTAGAGGTCGCAACTGCTCTTGTAGAGTGTGTCCTAGTTGTCTCAGGAAGTGGCTTATTCCTTAAGGTATAGCATTTCGTAATGCAGGAGACTATAAGCTTGGAGATACATTGTGATGACAGAGGGTCCCCTTTAGTACACTCCGCTGTGGAGATTAGCAAGCACTCAGATTTACAGAAAGATTGAGTTCTGTCTATATAGAACACAAGAGCTTTGCGCACGTCCAGAGCATGAAACATCGCGTCCCTAGGGGTTAAGTGTGGTTTAGGGTAAAAGGAAAGCAGGACGACTGGTTTGTTTATATGGAAGTCCGAACATACTTTTGGGATGAGGAGGGATGTGGACGCAATATCATGTTGTTATTACAAATGGTATACGATGGTACTGCCATTAAGGTTGCTAGCTCCCCCACTCTGTGGGCAGAAGTGATTGCCAATCGAAAAATTACCTTCAGTGTCATCATCAATAGTGAACAGGTAGCTAAGGGCTTAAAGGGGGCTTGGGTAAGAGTGTCCAGCACCATTTCCAAGTTCCACGATGGGGGTGGTAATCTGTGTGGTGGGTATAGGTTGGAGAGACCTTTTATGAATCTTTTTGTTATGGGATGTGCGAAGATTGAACAACTGTCTATTAGTTGATGAAAAGCAATAATAGCTGCCAAATGTACTTTTAGAGAAGCAAGGGCCAATCCAGCATCTTTGAGGAACAAGATGAAATCTAGAATTTTGTGTAAGGGTGCTGTGCCAGGGTCCAAATCTTTGTTGGAACACCACAACAGGAATCTATGCCATTTTTTTAGATAAGTGGAACAGGTAGATCGCTTTCTGCTGTGCAAAAGACTTGGTTTGAACACTGTAGTTCCTCCTCATGGAACCAACAATGAGCCATGCTGTCAGGCATAGGAGCTGTGGCTGTGGGTGGAGTAAGGTTCTGCTGTTTTGAGTTAAGAGGTCGTGATGAATCGGAAGGTGACAGGGTGGCTGAGGAGACATCAGATATAGATAGGGGAACCATATCTGACATGCCCAAAATGGGGCTATAAGAATAACTGTCACCTCATGTCTATTGATCTTCTCCAACACTTTGGGAATGAGTGGAGTAGGAGGGAATGCGTATAAAAGGGGGCCTTTCCAGTTGAGGAAAAAGGGTCCCCTAGAGATCCCAGTCTGATGCCAGCTCTGGAACAATAATGCTGACATTTCTTGTTTTTGTAGGAAGCGAACAGGCCTATTTTCAGATGACCCCATAGGTAAAAGATGGATTGGAGAACCCGCGGATAGAGCTCCCATTCGTGGTCTGGGCAAAGTGTCTGCTGAGGGTGTCTGCTGTTATGTTCTTGATGCTCGCTAAGTATGCAGCTACCAGGATGATTTTGTTTCATATGCACCAGTTCCATATCTGAACTGCTTCAGTGCATAGAGAATGGGATCGAGCACCCCCTTGATTATTTATATAGTACACTATTATGTTGTCAGTCAGTATTCTGATAGTGTTGCCCCAAATGTGTGTAACGAAATGCTTGCGTGCATTGAAGACTGCCCTGAGTTCTAATAAACTGATATGTAATGTAGTCTCTGGAGTAGTCCATCTCCCTTGTATTGATGTGGTACCCATGTGGGCTCCCCACCCAATGAGGGTAATGTCAGTAGTTATGTGTGTGGTGGGTTGATCTCAGTGAAATGGGACGCCTGCTAGAAGGTTGTCCGGATTGGTCCACCATTGGAGAGATCTTAAGACATGGAGAGGAGGAGAAACCAGTCTGTGCACTTGTCACCTGAGGTGGGTGTAAACAGAAGCAAGCCAATACTGAAGGCATCGAAAGTGCAGGCTTGCGTGGTTTACCACATAGGTTGTAGCAGCCATGTGACCCATGAGCTAAAGGCAGGTAAGTATTGGGATCGTGTGACTGATCATGAGAACAGTGATGAGGTCCTGGATCGCTTGAAAACTCTGTAATGGTAGGTATGCCCTTGCTGAGATAGTCTAGTTGGGTGCCAATAAACTTTAGGGTTTGTGTCAGTTGGAGTGTTGATTTCTGTACATTGAGTATAAGACCCAAAAGCTCGAATGTTTGCGTGGCTGTTGATATCATTCAGTGTGTCTCTGCTTCGGATGGGCCTTTCACTCAGCAATTGTCAGGTAAGGAAAGAAAATCATGGCTCGTCTGCGAAGATAGGCCGCAACGACAGCCAGTGTCTTTGAAAACACTCTGGGTGCAGAAGGAAGGCCTAAAGGTAGCACTCTGTATTGGTAATGATCTGATCCTATCATGAAATGTAGGAATCATCTGTGTGCGGGGTGTATAGTTATGTGAAAATAGGCATCCTGCAGGTCGAGGGCTACAAACCAGTCTCCCTTCTCCAATGCTGGGATTATCGACGCTAGGGTAACCATTTTGAATCCTTGTTTTCAAAGATATTGATTCAATCTGCGGAGGTCTAGAATAGGCCTCCAGCCTCCTGTCTTCTTTGGGGTGAAAAAGTAATGGGAGTAGAACCCCTTGACTCTGAAGCCTTCAGGTACCATTTCCACCGCTCTGAGGTTGAGTAGTCGCTGCACCAGGTTTGAGCAGATCTTCGTGAGAGGGGTCCCTGAAGAGGGATGGGGAGGGTGGGGAAGTGGGAGGCAATGTGTTGAATGGGATGGTGTACCCTCATGTTACAATTTCGAAGAACCAACAGTCCAATGTGATCGCAGCCCAGCAATGGTGGAAAGGCTTCAAACGATGGTGGAAGGCAGGGGTGGAATGGGAGGGTTGATGCGTGATGGAGAGATTTTGCAGACCCTTGACCAGAAAGTCAAACCTGCTGCTTGTTCACCTGGTTATTGGTGTTATGGGCACCCTGGAGGCATCTCCTTTGGGGATGCTGCCTATTCCTTGCTTGATCGAAGCCACGTTGCTGATACCTAGAGTAGGAGAACTCCCGATGTTTTTTATATGGAGTATCGTTTGTGGCGGTACATCCCCAGTGTGTACAAAGTTGTTCTCGAATCTTTCTTTGAATGTAAGACCTCCTTGGTCTTCTCCGCGAATGGCTTTTGACTGTAACTCACGAGGGACCCTGGCAGATTGTAGCCACGAGGCTCTCCTCATAACTACTGATGTTGCAGTAGCTCAGGCTGCCATATCAGCTATATCGAGCGCTATCTGGAGGGCAGTCCTGGACGAGGCGTAACCTCTTGAACAATAGATTTTAATATGGGCCTCTTTGGTTCCAGCAGGTGCTCCATGAGGATGGTAAGTTTTGTATAGTTGTCAAAATTGTGATTGAACAGTAGCGCTGCATAATTAGCTATACAGAGAAGTAAGAAAGAGAAAGAATAAAGCTAACTACCAAACAAGTCCATGCACTTGCTGTCTTTTTCCTCGGTGTTCTTATATTGCGGGAGTTTGGATCTGTGTTGGGCAGCATCAACAACTAATGAGTGTGGTTGTGGATGGGAGAACAAAAAGTCGGCTCCTTTTGGAGGAACAAAGTACTTCGTCAGCCCGTTTATTGGTTGGTCGTATTGAAGCTGGAGTCTGCCAGATCTCGTCAGCAGCCTCCATAATATCCTCGTCTACGGAGACTGCGATCTTTGCCTGCTGCGAGGGTTGCAGGTTTTTGAGAAGCCAATATTGTTTCTCCAGAACCTCGGTTCATTTAATATTTTGGGTTGCAGCTATCCTCTTAAAGAGATCCTGAAATTCTTTCAGGTCATCTGAAGGAGATTGGTTGCCACGTATAACTGCCTCACCGGGAGATGATGAGGACTGATCCATTGGTGAGACATCTGGTGGGTGTTCCTCAGGATAGTTGACCCTCCTCCTATTCTGACTGTTGTGCCATAGGTGGAGCAGTGGGAGGTGTGACTGCTATGTGCTGTCTATGTGATGACTGAGGAGAAACTATAGGAGCACAACAAGCTGGGTGGCTGTGGCAACAGGTATGACCGTAATCTGAGTGTTGATAGTGATGCCGAGCAAAGGTATGGTGAAGATAGTAGTGGTAGTATGATGAGCTGTGCCGCCTGTAGTCTGACCGCACAGGGGAAGCATATATAGATGAGTCTACTCTTGTAATGAGTGTGATAATGCACCAAGAAGTATGGAGATCATGGGAAATTTGGAAAGCCTCTTGAAGAAGGAGAAGGCAAATGAAAGGTATATCTTCTATAGGGGGATAGTGAGAGACGATATCTGGACTTATGGTGCCTGGTTTGGTCCCGTAAGGTATGACCCCTGTCATCCCCTCTTAAGTGCGGTGAATGCAGAGAAGGTGCAGAGAACGGTGCCGGAGAGAAAGTTAATGGCTCTGGACTTATCTGTCTTCCAAAATCAAATTTTTGGTTTGCTTTCTTCGGTGCCGACGGGCTGGACGGTGCCAACATTGGCTCATGAAGTGCTTTTGCCAGTGCGGACATCTGAGCCGATGGTGATTATGCCGAGGTTGATGGTGTCAAGGTTGGCAGTGCCGTTGTTACAGGCACCGGGGTTGGCGGTGCTGAGACTGACAGCGCCGTGGTCGTCGGTGCTGTGATGATGGTTGCCGTCGCCAGCAGTGCTGATTGGCAGGCCAGTAAAATCGTTGATGGCACTGATGTAGATTTTTGCCAGGATTTTGTCTCTGAGACCAATTTATGCCTGGATGTCATAGTACCTGATGTTCCAGGTTTGTCACCCACACTTACACGGGCCGTGAGGGCCAGAGGCAGGGAACGGTCTGGTGAGGCTCTTTTTTGAGCCGGAGCCGGCTGTGAAGAAACAGCTTTTCTTTTCTCAGCCCTGGGTGATCGTGGAATGGAGACTGGCTGTGCTAGCTCCGCGGGCTGCAATGCCTTGTCAAAAAGGAACATTTTTAGCCTCATTTCTCTATCCCTACATGCCCTAACAGTCAGTTTGGCAAGGGGACGCATTTCTGAGGCACTTAATGCAGTCATCATGACTGTCCGAAGCTGGCATCGCGTCTTGGCATGTGACGCACTTCTTAAAGCCAGGAGAGCCCGGCATAGCAGTTAACAGTAGCTACTAAGACAAAACTTTTTTTTTAAAAACTATGAACGTGAACTATAACTAACTATAACAACTACAACTAACTATAAGTATGAATTAAAATAAACTTTGATTCCTGACTGGGTTTGTCTGAGGAGAGAAGGCTTGTTCTGTCTGCGACTGCGGGTGGAGAAGAAGGAACTAGCGGGACCCGGACCACGCGCATGATCAAAATGGCACGAACGGCTCAAGGCATGAGCTGCACATGTGTGGTCCAGTTGACTACTCCTCATGAAAACTCCGGTCTGTGGTGCTGGGACAGCCTGACACCAACAGTGGAGCACCCACGGGGACATCACTTGACGAAAAAGGAGTAAATCCATCCAAATGGAATTTTAGCCTTTAGCCAAACCAATGGGACAATTGTTGTGTCTATGTGGTTGTTAAATACTATCATTCCTTTTACCAAATACATCAGCAAAGTCTTGATATTTAGGGAGATGAATAATTTGCTGGGCCAGAAAGCAATGGACTTCTCAGTGCTGGTTCTTGTTTCCTTGACACCTTACTTAGCAAGACCCAATTGTTGGTAGTTGAGCATCTTCCATAAGATGTGTGAACCATGCCTTGAGAGCCAGAAATACCAAACATTATCAGAAAGTTTGGCAACTTCAACTGTAAAGTCTCTAAAAATCTTGGATTTCAACCTGAAGAGGCATGCTGCTGTTGACCATTTATACTTCATGTGCACTGGAACTTGATTAGCCTTAGCAAATTCAGCATCCAAGAAACTGCTAGCAGTAACACAATCCACTTGAGGAGGCTGGATGTACTTCACCTCAGGTACAATTGGAACAGAGAGCTGGAGCAAGATCTGTGGGTGCAGTGGATGAGAGTCTGAGGCTGACAAAATACATGTGGGCAGAAAAGGGAGCCCTCACTGGAAAACTTTGACCTAAGGAGCAGTCTTTTAAAACTACCAAGCGGCAGGGGATACTCCCATTGAGGTACCCGGCCCATGCAGGTAAACCACTGGTGGGCCACAAAATGCTTTCTTTATCAGAGCATCCATAGGCATGAAGACTCACAGCCAAGGGGAGCTACTAGGGTGAGAGATTTTTTTTTTTAAACCTTCTGCTACCCAAAAACATTTTTAGTACTGGCATGAAGTCCCTGGTCATTTCTATTGCTCTGTAAGCAACATGGACCCTAAACAGAGCCGGGAGGTATGGAAATGATTAGGACCAATGATAATCATCATCCAGTCTCTGTGTCTGCATGGAAGTGCTTCCATTCAAGTCTGCAGGGGGGGGGAGAGTTTTAGAAGACAGGCAACGTGGCTGCCCACAGAACTTTCATTTCCCTAGGCAGAAGAGCTAAAGTATTAAATAGGGTTAAAGAACAACAAATAGTTCAGCACCTTAGAGACTTAGCAAAAAAATGTGGATGATATCATGAGCTTTTGTGAGCACAACCCACTTCTTCTGATGAATATTTTAAGGTTTTTCACTTACAATCACTGTAGCATCTAGCCACCAAATATTGCATTAACATTAGCATGAAATTTAATTTGAAGTGAACCCTGCCCATGTCATCTTAAAAAGTAGGAGATTCTTCACACATATAGCAAGCACTGCATCATGGGTGGCACTCCTTTGTCCTCTTTGAAAGAGAACAGAACAGAACCTGTTACCTGGCTGCCCTACCTAGTTGGTCCCTACAACTAAGCACGCACTAAGAGTGAAGAAATGGCATCCAACCTGCATTCCACAGAAGGGAATCTTCCAGCACAGCTATCTTCCCCTGTTGATTTCACATGGTTGGAGATGGGCAGAGAAAAAAGGGAGAGTTATAGGGAATTTTAGATGCAAAGAGAAAATAAAGGGGAGAGCAGACAGTAGTAAGGGAAAGGAGGAAACAAACACTGATGATGAGTGAGAAGTGAGGAAGAGCAGAATGGAGAGATGGAAAAAGTAGAGAGGAATGGGGAAAAAAGTAAATGGGAAACACCGTAAGAAATGCAGGGGAAAGTAGAGTCATAAGATTAGAAGAAATCACAAGAGTCACATAGTCAACCCCCTACCAAGATGCAGGATTTGTAATGTCTAAGCCATCCAACTAAGATCCAGCCTCCTTTTCGAAAACCTCTAATGAACAAGCTTCCACACACCCCTAAGGCAGTTTGTTCTACTATCCCACTGTTCTTACCATTAGATTACATTTCAGGAAAAACATCCTAAATCATGAAAAAGAAGCAACTATGGGAAAACTTGAAGGAAAAAAAAGCATCTCCTGAGTGGCTGGCTTGGACGGATGGACAGACAGAGGAATGCTGTAAATTGAGGTGTGCGTTGATGCACTTGTAGAAATAGAACTAGCAGAACCTTATTCGGGGGGTAAGCCAATATCCCGTGTTTATTGTGAAGGCAGAATTCATTTACTGTTCCTAGCTACTAAAATTATCCCCCACACATACACACAGTCTCACACACATTTCTACAGATGGGATATAATTACCAGCCTCAGTTGCTCATGCTATTCCACTGGCCAGGTGGTCTAGACATGAATGGGAGGAGCCAGGTTGTGTCAGTGCACACCGATGCTCCTGGAGGATGACTGTAGAACTGAAAGACCTAATTCTATAGTTTTGCACCCTCTTCTTATATGTTTTAGTAATCCATAAATCTTGTCCTGTCCCCACTGCCCCAGAGCACTGTATGACAATGAGTCATCAATTAACGGCAGATGGAACTTTTGATCTTTTTCTTGACGGGGCATTTGTCTCTCTTGGGTGGGTTCTTTTGCAGGGCTCGCCTACATTGTTCTTTGGCTATCAAGGTGGTGCTGACAACTGGTCACCTAGACAGGATGTCTTCAGAGACTTGAACCCTTTACATACACCCTCACATTCACACTTTTAATTAGATTTAAACAGACAGACCTCTAACTTTAAACAGAGTTAAGGAAGTACAAAGTTTGAAATGGGGTTTCAGTTACAATATATAAAAAAGTTACAGAAAACTTACAACAGATTCTTCAATGGCAATTCTTAGCAGGTTACTAACAAATGAATCCAAATACCATTCATAAAAACTGCTCCGCAATTCATGAGGTTTGCATAATGCCATGTTGGTAGAAATAATTCATTAAAAGGCCAATCATTCTTCAGCCCTACAGCGTGAGCTACTCAGAAGTTACTGTTTGGTCTCCTCTTCCCTACCTGTCAGATACTGATGGTCAAATCCAAGCTCATTCTGATCTCTGGCCAAATATTTACATAGATGGCCACAATCCTGCAAAGTTTAGCATGTAGGTTTAACTTCAAAGAGGTACCACGCAGGCGGACTGCTGTGCCCACACACTACAATTTGCAGGATCAGAACCATACTGGGAAAATGCTGCACTAACCATGCTTGCTTTAGGTAGAGTGGAATTTATAATTTAATTTAAAATATTAATTTTAAGGTTAATTTTGTTTACTTTGTTCTTCCTGTCTTCTTGCCCAGCAGTTGTAAAAACAGATTAAAACAAAGTGATAAAACATACAGAATGCAATATATGGTCTAATCATGCTTACCACAACTCCTTCCAGCAGGAGCCCACTTCATCACTGAATCTGGGAGCTCATCCATAAGTCTGAAACAATACGGGAACGCGACAAGTTAAATGTGACTTTTTAGGAGACGATCCTTCACTTGGAATTCTGGATACAATAAAACTCAATTCCAACAAGAGGGGATCTCAAGGATAACTAACATGTCAAAATCCTCTTCAAATAAAATCTCTTACAGAAACACTTTTTAACCACCTGGAGACTGGACATTTAAGCAAACTCAGATTTATAACTGGGGAAGCAGCTTCATTTCAAGCCTCTTTGCAGGAGCTTATACATATTCTGGGAGTAAATAAGTATACCCTGGGCTGAAATGTCTCACTTTGCTTTTATTCCAAAGATTAATTTTGTGTTTTGAAAGTTAGGAATAGTTTTGTCATGCTGTTTCTCTAATCATTTAGCACCAGATCCTTCCTAGCCCTAATGCAGGGGAAAAGAGACAACTATGTGAGGGCTGCCATGCTTACAGCTGTGAGCATGATGGGGAAGAGCAAGGACTGTGCCTCAGATGCTCCTTGTACCAAATGAGGGGCTACAGCCCTGCCCCTTCTAGATGTTGGTAGAGCGAATCCAGTGAAAAGGGAAGGGAAATGAAACTGGCACTATCTTAGTCAATTGGTTTAATTAGGTCAGTCAGGAGTGTGAAAAATACACATCTCTGAGCAGCATTATTAAGCCAACCTCAAGAATTCTTCTGTAGACTTAGCTACCGCCACTTGGGGAGGCTGATTACCTACACTGACTACAGAACCCCTCTTATCAGCATAGGTAGTGTCTATACTAAAGCGCTACGGGCTGCACAGCTGTGTTGCTGTAGCATTTTAAGCATAAACATCCCTGGGATGCATTCTGAAGAGGGACAAGATATCTTACTTCTTCCTCCAGCTCAAGCCAGACTTGAGGGCTTGTCAACACTTAGGCTGTTACAGTGGCATAGCTGCATCACTGTAGCGCTCCAGTGTAGACACTACAGGGATTCACCTGAGAGGTGGTAGCTAAGTTAACAGAAGAATTTTCTGTTAACATAATGTTGAGTTATACGGAATAACACCAGCAGGACTGGTGTTAGATTAGCTGGGGTCTAGGGCAGTAAATAAGGAGTGGGCCCCTACCCCACTTCTTAGGGCCAAACTCCAAGTCCCACTTCCCAGTGCTTATGTCCGAGCCCCAGTCATCTGGCATTGCCATTTGCCCTCTGCATACTCCTCCATGCCCCCTAGTGGGATGCACCGCACAGCTTGGAAACCTGTGCTTTAGAGAGATTTATTTTCATTTGTAGAGATTAAATTACTGTAATACTTACATTACATGACAGTCATAGGTGCTAATTGCATGGGTGCTCCAGGGCTGGAGCATCCACAAGGAAAAATTAGCAGGTGCTCAGCACCCACTGGCATTCAAGCTCCCCCCATCCCTGCCCATTGACCCCTTTTCCCCCCAGCACCTGTCATGTACTGGCCTCAGCTCCTCTCATGCTGATCTACTTTCACTTCCTCCCAGCTGTTTTGTGCTGCTGCAAAACAGCTGTTTTGTGGTGTTCTGAGGCTTTGGGAGAAAGAGCAAGGATGCAGGGTGGGTCAGGCAAGAGGCAAGGTGGGGGCTGAGGCTTGGGGGATGGGTGGAGTAGGGTGGGGCATGGGAAAAGGCAGGGTGGGGGAAGTGGTGGAAGGGCCTAGGGTTGAATGTGTGTGGGGGGGGGGCAGCGGTTTGAGCACCCTCTTGCTATGCAGAATCAGCACCTATGCTCACAGTGACTCTCTAGAAACAGTGAAAACTTAGCTTTGTAGGGATCCTGGGCTTCAGGGCCCCAGGCAATTGCCTTACTAACTATCCCAAATGCTGTTCCTGCTCCAAGAGGACTAAGATTGGTTGAATGACACCCCTGAGGAATGTGGATTTTTTACACCCAACCAACATAACAAGTGGAGTTCCGCAGGGGTCTGTTTTGGGACCAGCTCTGTTCAATATCTTCATCAACAATTTAGATATTGGCATAGAGAGTATGCTTATCAAGTTTGCAGATGATACAAAGCTGGGAGGGGTTGCAACTGCTTTGGAGGACAGGGTCATAATTCAAAATGATCTGGACAAACTGGAGAAATGGACTGAGGTAAATAGGATGAAGTTTAATAAGGACAAATGCAAAGTGCTTCACTCAGGAAGGAACAATCAGTCTCACACATACAGAATGGGAAGTGACTGTCTAGGAAGGAGCACTGCAGAAAGGGATCTAGGGATCATAGTGGACCACAAGCTAAATATGAGTCAACAGTGTGACATTGTTGCAAAAAAAGCAAACATGATTCTGGGATGCATAAACAGAAGTGTCGTGAGCAACATACGAGAAGTCATTCTTCTGCTCTACTCTGCGCTAATTAGGCCTCAATTGGAGTGTTGTGTCCAGTTCTGGGCATCACATTTCAAGAAAGATGTGGCGAAATTAGAGAAGGTCCAGAGAAGAGCAACAAGAATGATTAGGTCTAGAGAACATGACCTATGAAGGAAGATTGAAAGAATTGGGCTTGTTCAGTTTGGAAAGAAGACAGAGGGGGAAATGATAGCAGTTTTCAGCTATCTAAAAGGGTGTCACAAGGAGGAGGAAGAAAAATTGTTCTCCTTCACCTCTGAGGATAGGACAAGAATGAGCTTAAAGTGCAGCAAGGGAGGTTTAGATTGGACATTAGGAAAAACTTCCTGTCTGGGTGGTTAAACACTGGAATAAGTTGCCTAGGGAGGTTGTGGAATCTCCATCTCTGGAGATATTTAAGAGCAGGCTAGATAGACATCTATCAGGGATGGTCTAGAAGGTACTGGGTCCTGCTGTGAGGGCAGGGGACTGCACTCAATAACCTCTTGAGGTTCCTTCCAGTTCTAGTGTTCTATGATTCTATGAACATAGTTTAACCCAGCAGTTCTCAAACAATGGGTCAGGACCCAAAAGTGGGTTTTAACCCAATTTTAATGGGGTTCTCAAGGCTGGCGCTAGACTTACTGGGGTCAGGGGCTGAATTCTTTGGGCTTTAGTTTTAACACCCCATCTGAGGGAATGGGGCTCAGAGTTCGGTCCCCTTCCCCAGGATAGTGTTGTAATTTTTGGTGTCAAAAGGGAATTGCGCTGCAATGAAGTTTGAGAAACCCTGGTTTAATCCAACCTAATTTTCTAGCGTAGATCAAACCTGAGTGAATTCTGCCTCACTCCTGCTCCTGGGGTGGTGCTGCTGTGGACTGCTCCTTGCTCTGGGTGAGCCAACAGCTCAGTTTAGCCCTTATGTTTTAAAAGGCTAGAACTGCAGGCAAAAACCTTTTATTGCTATGGGAGCCAGTTAATTGTTAGGGGCCACAGCACCAAGCCCCAGTAACTGGGTTGGGGGAATCCACAGATGCAGGGGAATCCCATCAGTGTAGTTACACAGTCACTACTACTGTGAGGCACCCGCACAGTCACTATTACCATGAGGATTATGTGCACTGTGGCAGACAGTAGTTCAGGGAGTTACAACAGAGCTAAGCCTTGTAAAACAGGTGTATGTCTCACCTGAAATTGCCCTTGTACTTCAAAATCCTAAATCTCCTTTGTTTGGAGGAACCACATGGGAACTGCCAGAGCTGCAGGTACAGGATTTGCCCCTAAATTCATAAAGGCAAAGCACAAGGGCTTTGCTCAGAAGCCAGGTCTACACTAGACCCAGCATCTAGGTACACAACTCCAGCTATGTATTCCTTAAGCTAAGCTTGGTGGCTTCCCCACAATGAGTTTGCTCCCATCGGCTTTCCTAACTCCTTATAAGAGCAAGAGTACTGGACTCCGATGGGGGTGCCCACTGAGTTTGATTTAGCGAGTCTTAACTAGACTCACTAAATCAAACTCCAGAAGATTGATCACGGCATTGATGTTCCATAGAGTGAAGATGTGGCCAGAGAATCTAAAAGAGGATAAACCCATCAGATCCTCATCCAATTGGATGATTTTGTTTGGAATGGTTTCACATGAGCTATAACAACAAGCTAGGATCCTGTTACGAGCCTGTACACGTGTGGGATGGACATGTGGATCTGTGAAGCACTGGATCATGCCCCAAGACCAGGGTGGGCAATAATTTTGGAAGGGGGGGCCACCTCACAAATTTCGGAAGTGGCCACGAGCCTTGGGCAGAAGGGGTGGGGCCTCGGGCAGAAAAAGCGGAGTTGAGAACTACCCTGCTGGGTACAGTGACTTTATTTTCTGAACCAGCTGCAGCTAGCAAGAACACTTTAATTTAAATTATGAAACAGATTAAGCGTTTTAACTTTCTCATGTTAGTTTATCAAACTTCATTTTAAATTAAGTAAAATATTATGTCCAGCATAAAAGGTTTCAATGTTTTCTTTATTTATGGGAGGGGCGGGGAACCCTTTTTGGATCTGGGGTCACTGACCCACAAAAATATTAGTTGGGGACCACACAAGTGAGAAGCAAAAAAACTTCTCAAAACCCCACAACGCTCATTGATATGGCCCCAACTGAGACACCTCACTCCTCCTGGTGCCCCAACCTCATGGGCTGAGGGGAAGGGAAAGGGGAAACTGAGATTCAGGGCTTCCCATAGACCAAATTTACTTTTTTGGGGTTCTGGAGTTAGTGGATTTTAAGGACGTCCTTAGGCTCTGGGGTAGGAACAAAAATGAGAGGTACAGTGCGCAAGACAGGGCTGCCAGCAAATAGGATAGGGATGGGGTGCAGGATCTGGGAGGGAGCTGGGGTACAGCAGTAGGCTGGGAGTAGGGTGTCTGGCCAGGTGGAGGGTGCAAGAACAAGGGAGGGTGTTGGAGCAAGCTGGGGGTGCTGGGTCTTGGGGGGGAGAGGAGGGAAGTGAGGGGATTGGGGTGGGGTTAGTCTAGGCATGAGGGGGAACCTTACCTGGCTTCGCGCCCCCTTGCGGCAACGGCTGCAGCCACGCTGTCCCAGTCACCACGTAAGGAGGCCCTGCTGCCATGGCCACACGATCCAGGGCTGGCCCCAAGGCACTGCAGCCACAGGCCATCCCAAAGGCTGGAGGTGCCACTGCTGTGGTCAATGGCCTGGAGGCACCCCTACCGCATCCAGGCGGCCCGGCGCTGGCCCCGGCCCCAGGGGCACCTCTGGAGGCGCTGTGGCAGCGGCGTCTCCAGCCTCCGGGGTCAGCCCCAGACCCACGTGGCCACGGAAGCGGTGCCTCTGGGGCTGGCCCCAGGCTGCGTGGCTGCGGTAGCAGCACCTCCAGGGCCAGCCCTGTTGAGGAGCCTCAACCCCAGTGCTGCCTCCTCTCCAGTGGCAGTGCGGCGAGGGGAGGGGGGGGAGGGGCAGGGCTGAGCTCCTCCCTGCCCCCGGCGGGGCCTGTAATTAGGAGGTGGGCCTGTAACTGCCTCGTGGACCGGAACAGAGCCCAAGGCAAGCCAGATCTGGCCCACTGAGAGGCTTTTGCCCACTCCTGCCCAAGACCTACCCCTCCATGCCAGTAGAGACAGGCACTGTAGAGCTAAGTACCACAACATGCAGATGGGAGGATCCCATAGGGCCTGTCCTTTAAGACTGTCAGGAACTTCCAGCCCATTTAGTGGCAATTGGGAGGGAGGATTTTGTTAGCTACCTCTTTAACAAAACAGCATGTGTTTAAAAAAATGAACTTTCCAAACAGCATCCATCATTGTTTCACTCTATCAATGTAATGGATGCAGTAGCAGTTTCAATGGATGGCACCTACTCCATGGTTCATTAAAAGGAGAAAACTCAGATCTGACTACAAAGCATCAGAAATCAGAGCTCCAGAACTAACTTAAGGGAAATTCGGTGTGTGTTTGTTTAAATGTAGTTAATTTCCCAAAACTTACACTTGGAAATTCTATGGCTTCTAGCTGATTCCCTCTGCTTAATCTCCCTCATGAGGCTGCCACGGGAGTAGTTTCCATTTGATTAACTATTCTTTTATTTCAGTCACTTAGTGTTTTGCAGTTTTTTGTAATTAGAGGTAGTGATTAGAATATTTTTATATTACACTGGAGTTTTCCTTTTTGATGTTTTCAGACGCTTTTATTGTGAGCGTATAACTCAAGGCCAGTTTAGTTTTAAAAGTTCATAGTTTGGTGAACAGCATAAGCCATGCCAAGGCTGAGTGACACTGGTGGAAGAAAAGGGAGGTCCAACAACTGAAACAGCACTCTGTGTCATCTATTTAAAGCAGCAAACGCAGCACCAGGCCTGAACACAAGACAGGTGCCAGGGAGGAGAAATCCCTTCCCCAGGCCATGGATGCAGAGCCATGCTGCAGAAATCACCTCAGTTACTGAACTAGATGAAGCACTGACTTCTCTGCCCACCTTTAGAGCCACAACATAACTATCCCTACTCCCCTGAATCAGAGCTAGCACTACAGTCTTCCTAAATGACTAGAGAAATGAGGGGAAGGGAAGAGAATGGAACTATCTGTGCAGCAGCAGAGTCCTAAGTCTTGCCTCTGCATCTTGTACGTCAACTGTACTGCTGCATGCTGGTCCCCAAAGCAAAGCCACCCTGGTTTCGCTGCAAAAGATCTACGAGCAGAGAAGGGAGCTGGATTTGTTCACTGCACACCCATCAGCTTGCAGGTAACGGGATATCTACTTGTGCATATATGCAGCTCCTCTGGTCTTCCACATCATTACGTGGGCATCAAAAACATTCAGACAATTAAGGGAGCTACCTCAATAAGTGTTTCATAACAAGGGACACAATAGTAATTCAAATAAAATGGCATTTTTACCAAATGGAGTTGTACCATATTTTGTGTCTTTCCTCCTAAGAAATCTTTTGGCTGGCAGTCTGGAAAATGCAAGTGCTCAAAGGGTTAACTGTAAGTGACGAATTAGTGAAGCAGCTTGATCAATGAAATTGATTTAGCAGAATTGTGTAAGTGTTAGTTTGGGTACTATACCGATCAGAACTTCTAAAGCAGAAATATTAAACATAACATACGATGTCAACATTTACAGATGCAATCTGTATGATCCGCAGTCTGCAGGCTAACCTTTTTCTCTGTTGAGAGCTGATGCCATACTGAATTTGCAGACTGATTTCTGTGGCTCAGCTATCCCTATTGTGCACCTCTGTTGTGACTTGCCCTACTTAAAAGTTTGCTGCTTTCTCCATTTGTGATGTTACATCTATGGAAAACTAATTTCAGCATATGCTTGTACTGAAGAACAGAATATATTGTACTACATGCAATTAACTCTCTCACGTCCCATCAGTGAGAGCACTGAAAAATGGTAATACACTCTGTTGCGTTCATATGATCTAATTAACCATACTAGGCGGAGGTGCAGGGAAATTAAACAGATAAAGTTGTTCTACTAGGTATTTTAATGTTTATATTGTTCTGAAAGCCTAAACCAAAAGATTTAATTTTTTTTTAAAAAATCTACACGCAACTGAAAGGAAAAGAAACAGAATGAAGCAAACCAAAAGTAAGGACAGCTTGCTCAAATTTTCATCTCTGTCTCTGTGAGGCAGTTACAAAGGTTCAGTGTACAGCAAGCATACTGGTACACAGGGTTTGTAAATGCGACTTCTTAGAATTAAGAGAATTCTAAAAATCAGAGATTTGTGTACATCAAAATCTCACATCTGCATGCACAAAGATGTATTCAGATGTTCCCAGAGGGGAACATTTTTAGTTTTTAAGTCAGGCAATATTCCACAAGATGTGAACTCCCTCTGAAGTTCACTTTTAGATCTGTTTTGGTAAATGATTATTTGAACGTATTCGTATTATTATTATTATTATTTACTTTGTTTTAGCAGCCTGGACAGCCACAGGATTCTTCAGGTTCTGTTCCCATGGTAGTTCCCCACATAACCACTGCAGCATGCAGTAGCCAAGGATTTCAAGGTCACCTCTTCTGGATGGGGCTAAAGGAGTAAGAGAGAGGGACATAAAGAATATGAACCGTAAGAAATAGAAAAGCTTTGACTGAACTACTGTTGATGAAATATGAAAAAGCCAAATGGGCAAAGTGTTTTGTTTGTTCAGCTGTAATAGAGCTAAAACGCCCAGGATTTTGGCCTCAGTCCACAGACAGGCAGTGACTTTTTGCTGCTGAAAGTAAGGGTCAGTTTCCTCACCTCCTCCAACTTCATCCTTCCTTAGTCTGGCCTGTCACATGAACTTGATCCCCATGGCCTCTGACATGATCCAGACAGCCCATAACCCAGTACCAACACTTTCTCAAAGAGCCAAGCAGTAAAACAAAGAAATAAATGTCTGCTGCTAAATTGCTAACACATGTTCCAGGAAGTCCATGGGGTCCACATTGGTCATGCAGAGACCCTTTGAGTGCAGACTAAACACTGATGGCCTTTCCTGTTCTACTACAGAAGCATGTGAAATTGGAAGATATGACAAAACTGCCATCTAGTGTACATTTACACACCAGATAGGTCTGCTTACGCGTGCCACGAACGTTTGTTTAAAGAGAGAGTTGTAGCACAGGCTAAAATACACTGGCTCTTTAGTAAATCATTCATACATTTATCACAGTGTTGCTTGCCAATAAGAAAAGCACTGAGCTATTTCACAAACACTAAGTTCCCTCCCTCCAAATGAAAAAGCTGACTTTTATATGAAAACACATACTAATTTTGTTTCTTCACTACTGGTTACAAAAAACACACAACTTATACACAGGGAAACAGACAGTTCTTGAATTCATTCAAAGATTGACTGTTCCCACGGAAAAAACCCATTGCGATGTAATCTAAGAACTATCATTGTCGATTGCTATTTTAAGTAATGTATATTTAAAAAACAGTTTAAGCAAGGAGGGGCAGATGATCCGTCATTTTTTTGTATGAAACTAAAGCATATCCTATAGTTCACAATACAACATGATAGGCAGAAGTATATGAAAATAAACTGTTCATCAATTAAAATGATTGGGTAAAAAAAACCCCAGTAAGTCCTTTTGAAAATAAATTGCATGTTTTCCCAAATTCATTTGAAATCTCCATAAGACCTGAGGGAGAATGTTTATATTTGCATGGTACTCCATGTCTAAAGTAGAGACACAGACAGACTAGTAGTAGAGTATGTGGCTTTTAATCCAGCTGTAGACAGGTATCATATTTTATGAACTTTCATTAAATACATTCCAAAAAGTTACTCCACAAACTTATCTTTTAATTTAAAAAGTCATCTACTAAAAAACACAGTGCCAACTCTTCATAGCTATTTCTTGTTACCATACATATTGTTATGAAAGCAGAAAACAAGATTAGTTCTTACACATTCTCTGTCTTTACCACTATTAGACGATGGGATTATTAAAGGTTCTTCAATCTAACAGAAAGCTATGATATCCCTTGGGTATTATTTATTTTCTGCACTAGATTCAACAATGTCCTAATGCAGGACTTGGCTCTCCTATTAAAATAAAAACAATCTCTACCACTTGCTGTTCTTTAGCGATTTCTTCAGTCATAAATCTCCTGTTAACTGTGGAATGATTCCATTCATACACACGTGTTCACAACTCCTTTTTCCATTATGGCAATTCCAGATTACAACCATATAAACCAGCATTTTTGATGGCAGATCCTCTAATTTTCACAAAATGCTATTCTGGCACTTATTTGTATAATTCCAGGTACATACAACCAGCCTTTTGAGAAAAATTGTCAGAATTACAATGGAACACTTTTTTCACTCAGGGAATAATTGATATGAAGCTGTTAGTAATGGCAATTCATTTAGATTTCAGAAGCTAACACACATAACTGCTCTTCAGATTAAATAGTCCTTAGAGAGTAAAATTTATTCCATTGTTGTAGTTTGACCATGTCTAATTACCTCTGAATTCACATTTTAGACCATTCACCTATTTTTCGATCTGCTACTTCCTTTGTGTAGCAAAGTCATGTTGTGAGTAGGCAGTGTGTGTATAAGAGATTGACCAATATGTTGAACTACACATTGGAACAATTAAAAAGCAAGTAAAAATTATTATAAAGAGATGCTAGATTAACAAAGCTGTTTATGTATCTTCATGTTTGCAAGCCAATGTTAATACACAAATAGATTTACATGTATATTTTACAGTAATACAAAAGTATCAACATTTTATTATCTACTTGATTGTGTACTGTTCTATCCTTTCTCCCTACTCTTTCATCAGTTCATTATTAGATATCTTCTTGAAATGAATATATTTATATCATCATCATCTTTAAAATATATATATTTGGTTAATAATTACTCTACTCCCTAACGACACAGCCATGTAGTTTATGGTAGTAACAAGTTGAATAAGTTACAAATGTAAACTGTCTACAATAATCCCAATTTTTATCTCAACTATATTTTTAATCAGAAAAATAAGTATGGTAATAAAATCTAAGATGAGATTACTAGAGTCCTTGATGATTTAAACAATAAATCTGGTCTTAAAGAACCTTAATGCTTGCTTTATTTTAAAATTTTGACTTTTAAAATACAGCAATTCTACTTGATAATTTGTCACTTTTATAAGACTATATTTTGAAAAGAGTCCTTACTTTGAAGCAAATTATATTTGATTTCTCTGTAGACTAAGAATTCCTATTCTTTTTTTAAATAGACATTTGAAATTTGATTTTCCATTAGCAACTATAATACTACCATGTTATAGTTTTTAGACCAATACTATATTCTATATGATGGGAACATTTTAGAAGTAATATATTCCACAATACTTCACAATTTAACTATTTTCACTTGAACATTTAAGGCCTGATTCTATACTCACTTCTGCCAAGATAAATCAGAAGCTATTCCACTTAAGTCACTGTAGTAACACCCACAATAATTAAATCAAAGTTAGGCCTTTAGAATATATTCTCAACATGTAGGAATGGATAAAGATATCTGCTAACCAGAATTCACGTGTGGAACGCTCCAGCAATATAAAATGGGCGATTTCCACTATGGCCTTTATTTTGCTATTTTTCCAGGTGCACAGAATGAGTTAGAAGGCTGATGAATGACAGACATAATGTGGTTTTTTATAATACTTTCACTAATACTACAGGTTGAACCTCCCTGGTCCAACATCCTCGGGACTTAAGTGGTCCCAAAGCAGGGAATTTGGTGGATCAGAGGAAATCCCCTGCCACCAGTTCTCTAGCCTGCTGTCGTCCCTGCTTCTGGCCCCAGCCAGACCCACCTGTCTCCAGCTGGCCAAGCCACCGGCCCTCCTGCTACGAGGCTCCCAGACAGGCAGCCGGACTGCCCCCTACCACAGGGTGACCATGCCCTGCTACGGGGTTCCCGGCCATGCTACCAGCTCCCTGCCACACGGCAACCGCCCCCTACTGCAGGGCTCCTGACCATGATGTTGGTCCACCCTGTGCTGCGCTGCTGGCCCACCCCACTGCCATGGGCTTCCTGCATCACTAGCCCTTCTGCCCCGGAGCTTTCTGGTCCAGGAACATCTGTGATCCTACCAGACCACAGATGTTGCTGGACCAGGAAGTCCCAGTTTAGAGAAGTATATACTGTATCACATTATAATTTTATCATTAGTCTTTATTTAGATTGTAAGCTCTTCAGGGCATGGATTGTTTTATACATTTGTACAAGTGTCTCACACAATGGGACCACCAATCTGGGTCTTCTAGGGGCTACCATAATATAAATAGTAATAGTGTTCTTTCATAACACAAAAAGAGGGAAAAAAGCGTGTCAAACTGACTGTGGAGTTAGAAATATAATTTTAAAAATATATTACCCTACGGAGTTATATCTTATGAGATGAGTGTTGTCATCTGTTGGGCACTATAAAGTAACAGAACAGTTCAACTTAGGGCTGAGAATAAGACAAAGAAGATAAACGAGACTGAAATATGAGACTTGACAAAATTAATGGCTGACATATTTCCAAGAAACATAATGAAGTACTGCCTCATAGAGGGTATGGTCAGCCTGAGGAATTTACTGCAGCAGGAGGGCAAAGTCAAATATAGTGCATTTAAAAAAAAAGTCTGGATAGCTTTAAAAAAATACTTGAAGGCAGTGTACACACATTTAGGAGAGAGTTATTCACAGAACTGTGTGAACAGCAGATTTTTTCAGTTTGCTAGTAGTTTGGGGAGGGGAGAGGGGAAGCATTCTGGGTCAACCTGACACTAAAATTTTTCAGCAAATCAATTTGGATAGAACAGAACAAAACACTGTTTCAATTTAGGACACTTAACCTTTTTTTAAAAAAATAAAAGTAAAGGAAATTTTAGAAACAAAGGGCTAGCTTTGTAAAATTAGGGTACTGGTGATCCTACTATACTGACAGCCCAAAGGTTAGGGCCCTGATTTGGGAGGGGGGCCACCCAGCTGCAGTCTCAGTTCCATTCAATAATTATTTATAGAAAGTGGAATGGATTCCAAATAAAAAACAGAGACCCCCATTCCAGCTAGTGTATCCTATAGCCTGGTGTTCAGGGCACTAACCTAACTCAGGGAAACATGGAGTGAAGTCCTTGATCTAGAACAGAAATCTGAACCTTGATCGCTCACATCCCATCCAAGTGTCCGACCCAACAGACTTGTGTGTAAGGTCCAGAGAAGAGCAACAAAAATGATTAAATGCCTAGAAAACATGAGCAATGAGGGAAGACTGAAAGAATTGCGTTTGTTTAGTTCAGAAAAGAGAAGACTGAGAGGGGACATGATAGCAGTTTTCAAGTATCTAAAAGGGTATTACAAGGAGGAGGGAGAAAAATTATTCTCCTTGGCCTCTGAGGATAGGATAAGAAGCAATGGGCTTAAACTGCAGCAAGGGAGGTTTAGGTTGGACATTAGAAAAAACTTCCTGTCAGGGTGGTTAAACACTGGAATAAATTGCCGGGGGGGGGGCGGTGGGGGGGGGGCGGTTGTGGAATCTCCATGACTGGTGATATTTAAGAGCAGGTTAGACAGACACCTGTCAGGGATGATCTCTAGACAGTGCTTGGTCCTGCCGTGAGAGCAGGGGACTGGACTCAATGACCGCTCAAGGTCCCTTCCAGTTCTATCATTCTATGAAAAAAAGGGTGGTTCCAGAACTGACAGAGCAAAAGTTTCAAGATCCCAAAATACTTCCTTTTGAACTAGACATCTTTCAAAAGAACAGCTCATTTTCATTTAAAAATGGTCAGTGATGGGGACTCTAACACTATCATTGGTAAATTGTTCCAATTATTAATTACTTACACTGTTTAAAAAAAATCAGGCCTTATTTTCAGTCTAAGTTTGCTAGCCTCAGCTTCCAGCCATTCAACCTTGTTCCCTATGTAGGTACTTATATACTTTGTTCAAGTCACCCCTTAACCTTCTCTTTGTTAAACTAAGACTGAGCGCCTTGAGTCTGTCACTAAAAATGTTTTCTAGTCCTTTCCAATCTTGTGGCTCTGAACCCTCCATTTTATCAACATCCTTCATGAACTGTGGGTAGAAGAACTGGAGACAGTATCTGTTAGTCACACAATTGCCAAATACAGCAGTAAAATAACCTCTTTACTCCTACTCAGTATTTTCCCTGTTTATGCATCCAAGGATTGCGGGATCATCAGGCTGAATATGACAAATCCAATGATAATAGACAAGAACAGGAGAATGAGAAGGTAACAAGAAAGAAAACAGCCTCAGAGAGGGTAGCCATGTTAGTCTGTAACTAAGCATCTGAGGAAGTGGGTTTTGCCCACTAAAGTTCATGATACTATATATGTTAGTCTCTAAGGTACTACAGGATTACTTGTTTTTAAGAAAGAATAAAATAATCAAGAGAATTTAGTTTGGGGTTTTGGTAATCAATGATTCCTCCTAGGCATGGAGCTTAGGGGAGCTGAAGTGCCTTTGCATTTGTGGGCCTATTGGTCCTTTCAAGGTGTTAATCTCTTGAAATGCCAACTTCAGGGCTCCTTTTCCTCCCCCCTGCCAAAGCCTCAGTTAATTCCACAGTTTTCTCTCACTTGAGCTAATCTGACTTCCTGCTCCCTGGCCTCTTTGATGTTCGCCAGCCGTCTATCCAATGCTGGGTAATTCAGAATTACTTCTACTCTCCTGTCTTGCTTATATCTCATTTCATCCCCCTTGCACTCTCCAATCATTTCATCTTGCTTCTTCCTTTGACTCCTGCTCCCACACTTGGCTGCACACTGTTTTCTGAGTGTTTGCTATACCTAAAATGACATTCTTCTGTGCCTATCACATTCACTCTTACACCGCAAGTCCCTCCTTGAAATCAACTCCTGGGCTCCCTGCTATAGCTCAATCTCTTCTTACAAATATTAGACTTTACTTGATTCACTTGCTATACTATGCCCCACATCTTTTATTTGAATCTCACTGCCCCTTCCCCTACACCCTGTTTCATGTTCTATGTTTGTCTTATTGAGAATGAAAGCTCTTTGAGGCAGGGTCCATATGTTATGTCTTTTAATCTCTTAAATGCTATCCAAAGCTATAGCGATTACTCATATTATAAACACACCACGTGTTTTTGTTAAACTACATAAGAACTATCGAAAGTTATAGTGGCAAACACATGCACATAGCACACAGAATTATATACGTATGTTTACACATAAAGCACTATAACTTTGATAACACTTATTCAAATGATTACTAAAAAACAAAACATCATCATCACAAACTTAAAAACTGCTTGAAAAAGTACACTCCAAGGAAAGTGCATCAGAAGTGCCAGAATTTTTAGTGGAAACAATAGTGAAACCTACAGTGTTGGCTTCAGGTTTTGTGGATAGCATATAAATTTCCCCACTGCCCATCAATAGTCCGATGACATGAACTGCATCTCGCTTATGATGAAGTGCACATAGATGGCATGTACCTCCTGATACTGAGGGAAAGGAGACACAATGTAAAGGAGAGGACACATGACCATCCTATGTATTTTCTCTGGGAGGAACTTTCAGCCCTAGTTCCCTATGCTAGGGCAGCCAATCCTTCCAACTCCTGGGAAAAATGGGGCCAGAGGACTGGGGAGAGCACATGCCTCTGGGCATGGTCAAAGGCAGCCCTGGTCTGGGGAGACTCACAGCACCAGTGTCCCCCTGGAGTTCATGGACCCCTCAGTAGGGTATTTCCCCTACCTCTGGTTGAGTTGAGGTGAAGGAACCTGCTCTCAGCATGTTCCCCAGTTGTCCCTCACCAGACACTTTCCCTGCCCCATAAGAGTTACTTGCAACTTGCCGGAGGGGGGAAGGGAGAGGTTTGTCCTTCTCCCACTGCCCCCCCAACACGTTCGGCCACTCTCCCTGGCAGCTGGGGAGCAGAAGGGAGCCGCTTCTCGTGCCAACTGAAGCTGGTTGCTCTGGATCACTGTGGAGCACAGCAGTTACCTAGGAAAGTGGCCTGCCCCCTGCCAGGGACAGGGTGAGTAGGCTACAAACCTGCCGGGAGGTAAGGAGGCCTCTGGGTCCCCTCGCCCCTGTGCCCAACTACCACGCCCAGGTGAGGAGCGGAAAGGGCAGGCCACTGGCATACATTAAGGAAAAGTTTTGTTAAACTAATAACATATTTAGAGATGTGTCTCTGCCACTATAACAAAAAGGGAAAGTAATTAATACTAATTATGTAAAGTGTTGGCTTGAAATAGGAACAAGAGAATCATCCTGAAATTCACTGTACACACGACTATAGAGTGGAGGGAATTTAACTTAAGACAGTTCACACTCTTATGTTCATCAATGATGGCAAATTAAAACTGGTCTTACATACTCAATGCACAGGTCTAGAGCATTTAAAAAAAGCTCAATATGTTAAGCACAGTACATCTCCAGAGAAATTAAGTATTGACTGCATGCCTCAGTGAGTAGAAAATCTACAAAAATCTATATGATGCATTGATTCAAATATTACTTTTTAACAATTCTATGTTATTTTTAAAACATGCATTTGACGCACACATAATTCTCTTTAATTATCAAGCAACAAAAATATAATTCTATTTATACAGCACAGACTTTCAAAATGAATGCAAGACTATGTTCAATATGATTCACTCAAATGCTATGCCTTTGAATAATGACAAATTTAATTTGGGGAATAATCTCCAGTTTTAAAAACCCCATCTGATAACCGTTCTTTCTTACAACAGCAGAGCAAACAAGCACCCAAGAAGACCGAATTCTATTAAGTTAATGTAGAAACTAGCCCAGAAGCTCAAATGAAAATTAAGCACGGAGCAATTCATGTCCCATCCTGAATGATACTGACGTGGGAGGGCAGATCTTAGGCTCAGGGAGGAATGTCATAAAAATGAAGACTAGTAATTTTACTGTGGAAGGTTTGGAATCCAATACTAAATAACTTCCAGGACCTCAGTCTGTTTCCCAGTGGATAACATCATAACAGCCATCACAACTGGGAAATTTAGCAAAGAGTGAAGGGAATGAATGTGCATGAGGCTAGATTGCTTTCTCTATCCTACTTGTCATAGCAATGTTCATTTAAGTTAGTGGGAAGCTTACAATGAAACTGTGTGGTACTTTGCTTTCTGGAAAGGAGCAATCAGTGTCAAAGACTGTCAAAAGGCACTTTCAAAATCCACAAATTCATACTTTTTTGAAGTTAAAGCCAGACATCTCAATTAAACCACTGCATACTTAAAATCAAACACTGGTTGTCTCACATCAGGCACCCAAAATTAGTGGACACTAATTCTGGCCTTAATCTCTCTCTGCTTCAATTCTGATTTTAAAATGGGGTAACTCTTCCCTATTTCACAGTCATGTTGGGCAAATATTCATTTCTTTAACGTTTGTGAATCATTCAGATTCTAAGGAATGTAATAATTTCTTATTCAGAGCAGAGTTTGAAATGTGTGCAGGATGTATGGCATGGGACCACACACTTAACAAGGAAGATAAAAAGAAATACTGCACAGCTGCCCATGCAGTAAGCAGCATTGATTCTGTGCACTGAATGAGTTTGGGGGCCCTGCTGAAAAACTAGCATGTGATCACGTAGTTAAAGACGGTGTCATGACACAAGTGCAAGGGGTCTGAATTAAGGGTACACAGACAATCATACATTTAGCATTTCCCGTCTTTCAAGTAGAGATGTGAAAGATAAGCATCACCCTCAGCTGGGAGCAGAGGGTGGGCCCAGAAGCAGCAGCAGGAGTGGGGGAGGGATGCCAGCTCCCAGCTCTCGCAGGCTCGGAGTTGGCAGCCTCATGTGGGGGAGGGGGAGGCCTGAAGTGGCAGCCAGGGCAGTCCAGTCCAAGCTGCTTCCCACAGCTCCCCTTAGCTGCAAACGGCAAACCAGAGCCAATGGGAGCTACGAGGCTCCATGGCTGCAGACCCGGTAAGTAAACACACTGGAGCAGCCAGTTAGCAAGTTTTTCAGAGTGGTTTCGTGGACCACTTTGAGAAACACTGATCTAGTCACACAGCTCACACTGTCTATGCACATAATAGAGTTAGATCTTTCATTGCTGGGTGTGTCAGGAAGGGACTAGAGCATATGCCCTCTTCACCACAGAATGTTTTCAGCAGGTGAAGCTGTGCAATTGTCTGAGCGGGATATATTTGACAGCCTTATTTCATTTTTCCTAATGACCAGCGTTAAACGATTGCAGGTTTTAACAGCACTGGCAAATTATCAAGACCTTCTACATTACATGGTCAATGGTCCTTTTAATAGAAAAAGCAATAATATACAGTTGTTTGTGCCAACTAAAACTCATTAGAAAGTATTAGTTTAAGGTAACAGTTCAACAGCAGCTATTAACAAGCACAAATTTCTACAGTTATCATTTGTGATACTGTGGTCCTAACACAGCTAGAAACAGAAAGCCAGTCCAGTCTTTCAGGTACAGAAAAATTGAGGGGAAGGGAATACTTATGAAAAATATTGTTTTGCATCAAGAGTCAAAGTTTTTCAATAATCACCATTTTTCACTAGCATAACATTAGAATTGACTTTTTGTCTTGCTGACATAGCAACTAAGAAAGTTGTGTTGCATTGACCATATTGATTGTGAACAATGCAGCCATCAGTGGGACTTTGCAACATATATTTTCAATATTGACCTCCACTCCCTTTTTCCATGGCTCTGTAGGCCTGCTATTGAATTTGGACTGCAGTGTAATAAACAGCTAAGGTTTAATTAATGGTAAATGAATACAAGACATAGGTTATGACTTTAACTAATTAGGGAATTGTTGAATTAAGTCTGCTTTGGAATGCAAGGCAGTACAATCAATATCCAATAAAAGGACTATGTATGTAATTTACCTGCAAATGTGTTTCCAATACCATCAAACTGAGTTTAAATAAGTAAGATATATGAAAGGCTACTGGAAAAGATTTCAAAAAGTTAACACTTTGTAGCTTTAGAAGAGGATTCTCACTCTGCAGGAGAATGTCTTGAAATGGACTGATACACAGACTGGGAAAAAAGCATAGAACAGCATAAAGGCATCTTTATCTGGTCATAGAAATTCTTCTTGGTTTATGTGAACATGCCAAACATCTCCCTCATCTCTATGTTCTGGCACATTAACAAAACAAACCACTGTACAATAGTATTATCAATATAAACTAATGACCGAGCTAAAATGCAAGATTATTTTGTAGCATCCTCCACCATCTTCCAGCCCACCCCATCCATTATTCTCTCGATGTTAACACATTCCCCTTTCCCTTGCACATGAAGCAACATTCCCTATTGTGACAGGTCACCACATAAATACTTCTGCTCGGCCATCACCAATACCCACCACTGCTCCATAGCATACACCAGTTTACACAGCCTGATTACTTATTCTGTAATCACTCTTCTGAAGTAAAAGAAAAACCTACCTACTCCCTTGTGGGCATCTAAGCTGGTAAACTCCAGAGTCCCATTATGACCCTTTTTAGGATTTTCCTTATACTTTTTGTGCTTCCCTTCGGGACAATATCTGTAGGAAAGTCCATAATCTACAAGGTAAACCTGGAAGACATGAACAGACAAATGAATAATACTTTTGTCCTTTGAAAAATATAACCTTTATAATTAAGCCTTAAGAAACTGATAGGTTAAGGACAGACTTAAATCTACATTTTATTAAACCAAATGGTGCCTCTGGATAAAATATGTACAAGTGGGTGTTGTAACAGCTCCCCTTCCTATTTAAATACTTCTTCTACCATGCTCTTATCTTATTTCAGACTCAACAGAATTTGTCTTTATTTTTGTTCTTAAGCTCTCTTCTCTCCAGGTGGGCATCTAAACATCATAAACCACAATATGTCTTATCTGTCCTCATGCTGCCAATGCTGCCTCATGCCCTTTCTCTCTTTACTAAACACACCACATCGGATATTTCAACAATTAAGATATATTATATAAGTTCATAACTGCAAGGGCTATCTATAAAAGTGTGGCAAAAAGAGTAAAAGTCACCTACTGTCTTTAAAACATAAAATCTCAGTTTGCATATAGAACTTACCATAGTTATTAGACTGGTAGTAGCAACATCATTACTATTATCACTGCTGGTAACTCAGTACTGGAAACAGTTTTTTAAACAGAATGTAGAAAATTTAAGAAAAAAAGACAGAAAGCCATCAGAAAAAAATGTTTCTTAGTTACACCAAAACATTTACATTGGAAATATTGTAAAAGTTTTACAAGCACAGAATCAAACTTTGTTTAGAATTACATTGGGGCAGACCCAATGGGGTTCAATGGAGTTGCATCAGTTTTAACAAAGAACAGATTTTGGTCCCCACTGAACTCCAAGAAGAATGCACTTACAATGACATAATTATCTTCACAGACAGGGCTAACACATTTTTCAAGATTTTTGGCTATTTGTACCCAAGTATCCCAAGAGAGTACATATCCCCATGGGGCTGAATACTGTACCTGGCATGTATTTTTAAATTTTCTTAACCTTTAGCCATGTGAATAAACATTAATTATAGAAATGATTGAAGATACAACTACTACAGCAAGCCTCACATTTTAAAACAATTTAATTAAGTAGCATTTTTAATGTTAGACCAGCAGACAGAGAGTCAAGAGAACTGTGTTCTATTCCCAACTCTGTTATAGTCAGTGTCACTCTGATCAAGTAATCTGACTTCACTGTGCCTCAGTTTCCCTCCATCTGTGTAATGCAGGTAGGACTACAGAAAATGCCTACTTGTGGAACACCGTTTTCATGTGCTTGTCTAACCTTAGCCCTTTACCTATTACTAGAAATGGTCAACCTAAATTACTTTTTGTAAATATTCAAGAGCGCTTCTTATTGTGCAACATGCTGCAAGTTCATAGAAGAAAGGTACTACAGTCCAGATCCAAAGCCCACTGAAGTCTACGCACAGATTCTCTAAAAAGGTATTATGATGTAAGAATATAAGAAACTAATTTCTTACCACATAACCTTTAGTAACTTTTGCTTTCACTTTAGTTTTAGTAAGAAAGTTTATCTGGTAAACAGAGCCAGCAGAAGAGATTTCTGTGCTTTTAATTATATCACTGTTGGTGGGTTTCTCTCCTTCACACTTTCCTCACCAGGAAAACACACCACCACTATTTTGTAACACATTCTGTTAAATTACTGATTCCTGTTTGTCCTCCAGGCAACTTCAGATTTTGGGCTGCTGGTGTCATGGTTTTACGATTTCTGCTGCAGGATCTGTGCTTATTTGGAGCGTGTAAGCTGGGATGCAGCACTCTCTTCCTGCAGGGTGATGGCTTTTAAGATTTCTGATTATGTTTTTCACCTGACAGACTATACAAACTGTGATACAAGATTAAAGACTGTAGGCATCATTAGGAAATCTGGGACAAGGCACAAGCTTTGCTGGGCTGACCCACTTAATTTTTCCCCCCGTGTTCTCCAGTGTATTCTAGATGCTCTGGTACCCGCCCTAATCAAGCCTGAAGTCAATAATGCACTGAGTTAGCATGGCAGAGAACTGATTTAAACTACCGTATTATCATGGTGTGGTCTGTGGTGCAGAGATAGGTGAGGGGTGGTCTTCCCTGGCTAAGTAGGAGCATTTTGATTTTGCCTAACTATAGGGGATAACTGGGCAGGTTCAGATGAAATGACACCAAACTGAACCAGACCCCTAAAAAGCATGGCCAACTTTCATATTAAATTGAATTGGTTTCTGGCGTGTTAGAAAAGCAACAGATCCATGTGAGTCAAGAACATCAGGACATTCCCACAATGTGGTGCTCAGCTGGAACCACAGGGTATACCTCGACTACCATTAAACACACAGCTGGCCTATGTCATTGACTCCAGCTTGCAGGGCTCAGGCTGCAGGGCCATAAAACTGTGGCACATGGGATCAGGCTTAGGCTGGAGCCCAAGCTCTGGGACCCTGCAAGGGGGATATAGTCCCAAAGCCCGGCTCCAGCACAAGCCCGAACATCTACACCACCATTGTACAAGCCCAACCCCCACAAATCAGCTGACACAGGCCAGCTGGTGTATGTAATTACCATGTAGAGATACCCACAGGGTGCTGGTAAACTCACAAGTAAGTCTGTTCTCAAAAAACACCCAAATATTTTTTAAAAGTATCTGAACATTGGGATCTTTAATAAACCCAACATTTAGGTTCACTCAGTAGTGTGGTTCCAAGGCCAGTTCTAAATTACTTCAGGGAGGAGGCTTCCACCCCTTTCTTTGGGTCACTCCAAAAACTTTCACTATCCACAGGTTTCTCCAGGATCATGGGACTGATCCTGTACCTGCGAAGTTGATAGAAAGTTCATTTTTTACGCTTTTTCAGCTTACAAGGGTGTCTTTATGATTCACTACATACACCACTGGCTTTTTTTTTTCATTGTAGAAAAGGGAGGAACCACTGACTGTAATGAAGAAAGAAAAATAAATACTGAAGTTCAACATTAGCCCATACCACGGCATAAAACAAGTTATATCTGTTCACTGTTTTACATTGCAAGAACCAAAGAAACAGGAGCAGACTGTAGGAAATGAGAAAAAGACAACAAGTAGGACAGTATGTCAAACAGAAGAAACACCAGGGAAAGCTATGAAGTTGTCCCTAAAAAGCAAGGGATTAAATTTGGTTGGTTTTGTTTAATTTTGTTTGCTTGTTTTTCACACAATTATGCACTGGACCCCACAGTTGTTAGCAGTGCCTGTTATGGCTTATGGGTCAGATTTTCAAAGTTTGTCACTCTTAATTTCATGCATACCTAAGTATGCCTCTCTTTCACACACAAATAAGGCCAGTTATGTGCCCAACAGATCTAGGTGCTCATTTGTATGCATGAACACCTCAGCACAGTGCTTATATTTAATTATTTTAAACAAGTGTTAAACAACAAAATAACCCAGGAGACATATGCCACCCTAGAGCAATTTTTTTGGATATTCCACAGCACTCTCTTTTAGACTTATGATGGCATATACCAATCCCATTCTGGGCTAGAATGGATTAATAAGAACTTATAGGCCTTGCCCTCCTACACCTACTAAAGGGGTCAAGCCTGAAAGGAAGAGTCAAAAGGGCTAACCCTGGGTCAGCTGGGAGCTGATTCTCACTCTATGAGAGAACTCTGTCTAGAGTCAAGGAGTAGAGTAGAACACCTGATAGGACAGAGTCTCCCTGAAGGAAGGAAGGCTTGCAGGGAGCAGCCACCCTCCTGCTGAAAACTCTCCTGCAGCAGATCCAATTGGGTGGCAGAAAGTGCTAAGAAGCTCTGCAGTGAGCCTAGGGCAAAGTTTGGAGAGGGAGCAGCTAAAACCCTCTGACCCAGGGAAGATGATGTGGGAAAGGGCCAAGACAAGGTAAAGTAGGAAGTGGCCCAGGGAGGCAGTGAAGGGTTTGCACAGCCAGCACTTGACTGCTTATTAAAGGGTCTCCGGAGAGGGAGAGCTAGGATTCCCCCACCACCAAGGAAAGTGGAGAGGAAACACTTCCTGACAAGGTGTAAGGATTTCTGAAACTCCTGATCCCTGGGATATGGTCTAGTAAGTCAGGACTTGGACCAAGCTGAAGGACTGCTAGTTGCTGGTCTACTGATTTACCCCCAAAGGGGTCAGACTGTATGCATCCTGACCAGAGGGCGGAGTCGCAAGAAGCAGCAGACCGCTGCCAGCCAGGGTGGCTGTCAGTAGAAGGCTCTCAAGGAGACTGCAGGCTCATTGCAGTGCTTCTTAGCACTTTCTGTCACCCAGGTGGTTCTGCTGGAGGAGAGGTTTCAGCAGGAATGTGGCTGCTCCCTGACAGCCTACCTTCCTTCAGGGAGGCTCTGTCCCACCAGCTGGCCTAGAGTTACCCCTTTAGACTAACACACCCAGCCACTAGAGGGTACACTCTAGAGGGTACACTTGAAAGACTCCCTGGGTGCATCTACATAGCACCCTAAACTTGAAATAAGATATGCAATTTGCACTACGCAAATTGCATATCTAATCTCGAATCTATTTTGAAATAGCTTATTTTGAAATTAGGCGCGTTTACACAGCCCCAAATTTCAAAATAGCATGCTATTTCGAATCATCCCTTAACCCTCGTGCAACAAGGTTTACCGGAATGGAAAATAGCGCGCCCGTTATTTTGAAAAATATTTTGAAATAACAGGCAGCTTGTGTAGACACGGGTTGCTAGTTCAGGATACCACTGGTATCCCGAAATAGCCGTGCAGTGTAGACGTACCCCATGACATTATTATATTTTAGATGCATACATCTGGTGCAAGTTATTGATGCTTATGATGATGCCCAGATTTCCTGATTTGTTTTCATTTGGCTCCATGAATTAGCACCATAAGTGTACATGGTACTGTACTAGTAAGGGAGCTATCCCAAACGTGATCAATGTGAGGTCATGAGTTGGAACGCTATTGTAAAACAATCCATACTGAAAAGGGGCCTGGTGTACAGTCACTGGGCTAAACCACGGAGACCAGAGAGGGAGCTCTCACAGCAGCCATGGGGAACTGTGAAGCAGCTCGGCAGAACAACCCACTCAGGCCAAAGAAAAAAGGACGTTCATCCTTTGCTTTTTGTGCTCCCCACTTCTGCCCCTTACTTCAATACCTGGGTCCAGTGCCTGTTAGGGTGCTCTGCGTAGCTGGAATGGTGTGGAACGTACAGTGCCCATGAGGTTGCTCTGCATAGCTGGAATGGTATAGAATTACACACTAAGGGGGGGCAGGAGGGGAGTAGGTTAGAAGTCAAAGAGAAAGCCCAAATGAAAATTCTGACTGGAGCTGGTGTAAAGGGGAGTGTAACAAGAAACAAGAGTAGAGATGTAGACAGAGACAGAACTGTAGAGAGCCTTGAAGGGTGGTGGAAGGATGAATAGCAAAGAAAGAAATCAGAGCAATCAGAGAAGGGGAAGGAAGGAAACAATCAGAACAGCGGGTCAGGAAGGTTGTCTTGGCAGCAAAGTTCTAGAGGCATGAGAAAGGAGAGCTGGAAGAGATCAGGAAGAAAGAGGCTGAGGAGTGGTAAGAGTACAGGGGAAGTGTTGTATTGCAGAATATAATTTTTAGGACAGAGGGTTAACACAGGATTTGCTAAACTATAGGTCTTGATTAACTGTAGTTGATAAAAGGAGACAAAAATGTCATCTCGACTTGTATACACTTTTATATAAACAGCCAAGCGCCAGCTGGCCTCAAAGGAATTTTGTGAATTGAGTTTCATTCGAGTGTAATGACCCTCAAGTACTCATGAGGTCACTGGTGTACATAACAATGAACAAAGAATTCCTAGAAACAGAAAGAAATGCCTGAATACAGCCATCAGATTGAACAAACTGATGCCTCTGGGTATTAAGAGAGGTACCCAGTAAAACCAGTAGCATCTTCATGATCCTAGATGTTCTGGGAGTCCCTGCTCTAGGGGATGACCTCGACTCCTCAAGGGGGAAATCTGTGATATATCCAGAACACAAGTGGACCAAAAGTTTCAGAGGGGTAGCTGAGTTAGTCTGTAATAGGAAAAACTTAAAAAACAACAAATAGTCTAGTAGCACCTTAAAGACGAACAAAACACAACCCACTTGCCCACGAAAGCTCATGATACCATCTACATGTTTTGTTAGTCTTTAAGGTACAAGTGGACCAGTAAGGATGTCAAAACATTGCTATCAAATCAGCGGAGTCTGAAGCAATTTTGGGGTAGGAAGTTTAAATTCTCTACTCCTCTTCGTTGTATGTCACTTTACCCCCATTCTATTTCCCATCTCTTTTATCTTGGCTTCTGTATAAATCCATTCAAATTGTACTTTTGGAATTAAATGAACTCTGTGATATCAAAGCTATAATGAACTAGACCAACCAAGATAGTTCACACAAGCTTGCCCCAATGTAGGAAGAAGACTGGTGGAAGGAATCATGCCAAACTCTGATCACCCAAGATCAGAGAAGCTAGTACAAGTTCAAAGGTTAAAACTCAAATTTTTACAGCAGACCTGTCTGTGCACTGTATCTTTGCCTGTAACACGTGGATTAAGGAAGCAACAGAGACAGACATTTCCTTTTTCTGTCATCTGTTGTATGAGTTTTTGGTGTTTTTGCATTAAGAGTAGGGATAATCTTAACAACTCAAGCCAAGTCAAAATGCAGCAGAGGATTAATTTCTTCCCCTCCTACAGAAACAATGAGAAGTCCTATTGCACCTTAGGCCATGTCTACATAAGGAAATAATTTCGAAATTACTAAATTATACTTACAGACTCCCGATTTAACAAACTTGAATTTGCGTGTCCTTGCTATGGGGAAGCATCAGAATTAGTCCAAAGCAGGCTCCGTTAACATGGACACTCTACCTCACTCAGAGCCCCAGGAAGCACTCTGGGGAGCTGCGGGAGGCCTCCCAGAGGCCAACTGGTTCGAATTAGCAGCACCAAAACGTCCACACTAACGTTATTTCAAAATTCCAAATTTCGAATTAGTGATATTCCTGATGAAAAGCAGGAATACAGAGTTAGAATTTCACAGCTTATTATTCCAAAATAATGGGCTTGGTAGTGTGGACGCACCACTTACTAATTCAAACTTGGGGGGGGGGGCGGTATTTCAGACTAAGGTCCTACTATAGGCCAGGGCTTAGAGACTAAGGATGCGTCTAGACACCACCTTTCTGTCGGAATAAGCTACGCAATTTGAGTTACGCAAATTGCGTAGCTTATTCTGAGTCTAAATCGAAAGAGCTTATTTTGAAATTTGGCAATATCAAATTTCAAAATAAGGCACTATTTTGACAAATCCCTTAGCCCCTCGTGGAACGAGGGTTACAGGGATGCCAGAATAGCATGCCCGCTATTTCGGGAAATAGTGGGTGCTTTTAAAGATGCAGAGTTGCTATTTTCGGGATACTGTCGATATCCTGAAAGAGCAATGCAGTCTAGATGTACCCTAACAAAAATATATATAGTATCATGAGTTTTCATGGGCAAAACCCATCTCATCATCCGATGAAGTGGGGTTTGCCCACAAAAGCTCATGATACTATATATATATTTTTGTTAGTCTCTAAGGGTATGTCTGCACTGCATTCCTCTTTTGAGAGAGGAATGCAAATGCAGCCGAGTGAAATTGCAAATGAAGCGTGGATTTGAATTTCCTGCACTTCATTTGCATAATCACATCCGGACGCGATTTTAAAATACCCTATTTCGAGATAAAAAACGCCATGTAGATGTGGTTATTTTGAAAGAAACCCCTTCTTTCAAAATAACCCTTACTCCTAAAAAAATGAGGTTTAACGGTTATTTCGAAAGAAGGGGTTTCTTTCAAAATAACCACGTCTACATGGCGTTTTTTTATCTCAAAATAGGGTATTTCAAAATAGCAGCCGGACGCGATTATGCAAATGAAGCACAGGAAATTCAAATCCGCGCTTCATTTGCAATTTCGCTCGGCTGTATTTTCATTCCTCTCTCGAAAGAGGAATGCAGTGTAGACATACACTAAGGTGCCACAGGACTGCTCATTGTTTTTAAAGTTACTGTAAGTAACACGGCTACCCCTCTAAGGCCCTCCCACAGTCTGCACCATATATTGCCAGTACCAAAAATCAAACACTTATCTCTGAAAGATTTGATCCACTATAAATGAAAGGTAAGGGAACTTTTCCAGAATCAATAACCACTTTGAAATCCAAATATTTTAAATTTTATGTTATTAATTCCTGCACACTTAATCAATATATAAAAAGATTTCTGTAACACAATCTACAATTAACTTTTTAATACTGTAACATTAATGTGAGAGTTCTAGTAGTATTTTTAAGCCACAGACTCTATCGTTACCAGAGAGGGGAAGTATTTTAGAGAAATAATTGATTAGGAAGGGCTCTCAAAAGTATTGCCAACTCTAAGCATTCAAAACTATAAAAGAACCAAAAGTAATGAGATTGGCTTAAAAATAATGATATTTTTAGAAACACATGGGGGGGGGTGTCTTTATTTGCCATGTTGTGTTAGAATCTTTAAGGATCATGTTCATAAGGTTTGTTCTGCATCCACCTGGGCTAGAAACTTTTTTTTTAAAATGTATTTATCAAAGCTAAGATTCTCAAGTAAAAACCTAATTCCAGCAGATGGGACTTTAAGAGAAAAAAAATATTGAGAGACTTGCAATACAATCGTGAGAGCTGGCAACATTGCAGATGTGAAATGTATGGATGCCTGCCCTAGTAATCCATAAAAATAATGACAGAAATAAAGTGTTTTTACCAGACATCCTCCCAAGGCTTGTTTTACTTAAATCAATCTCTCTTTGATTTTAAAGCATTTGTTTAATGGCAGTCAATCAGCTGTCCCTTTTAATAGCACCAGGATTTGAGGAGGTTAATTGATTCAGTTTTGTCATTTGGGGTCTATATTAATAATGCTCACTCTGCATTACCATCTAAAAAGCTATTGCCATGTAGTGATTGTTTTTTAGGATATTGAAATAGTGTTTTGTTCTCTGTTTAAATTTATAAGACTGATCACTACAAGTCTCACGATTCTATGGCCAACTAAGTTCTTCTCTCAGCACATCACTCCTGCTCTGTCAGTCATTATGTAGGCTCCATGTTAAGAAACATATTGACTACAGAATTGCTCTTTTGACCTGTAACTCATTGAATGGCCTTGCTCCCTCCTCCTGCATGGAGCTGCAGCAAGTTGCTCTTTGAGGTTAGTAGATTCTGATCTTCTGGCCATCTCTAAACATCATTTGGAAGTTACTAAGTGACAGAACCTTTGTTTTACTGATTTCTCTCCCGTGCCAGAACAAATAAGAAACATGGATATGACTTTTAAAAATTATTTATCTTATTGTTCATTTTAAAAAGTGGATTATGAATTTTGTTGGTCAAAGTGCTAGTTTGTATTTTACCAGGATGCTTTAAAAGAAAAGCATTGCAAAAATGCAAGCTCTAGTGTAATGACCTTTTAAAGTAAAAAAGGGAAAGATTCCCATTAAGAGTACTATAATGCAGAATAGCAAAAATTTCCAAAATGGAATGTAGGGAATAGAAAAGAATCAGACTAGGTTTTATTAGTACAAAGTTATATATTAAAAAGGTTCTCATAGTACTGTAATAAGCTAAAGGATAAATTTGTGGAACTTGTGTATGCAGACTGACATGCCAAATATGCATGCACAAATCCTAATAACTGCATGTTCAACAACAAATGTAAATTATAGGTGTAAATGTACATTTGGTGTTCTGAAAACCTAGACCTGTCTATATCTCTGAAACTCAACGTGGAATAAGAAAAAGCAGTTACCTTTTTCTTAACTGGTGTTCTTCGAGATGGGTTGCTTATGTCCATTCTATTGTAAATGTGTGTACTCACCACACGCACTGATGCTAGAAGTTCTTCCCTCAGTGGATCCATGGGGGATGGCTCTGTTGCCCTCTGGAATGGTGTGCATATGCTGCAGTATAAGGGGGCAGCCAGCTCCCCCACTCAGGGTATGTCTACACTACAGAGTTTTGTCGGGAAAATGGCAGTTTTTCCACAACAGTCGACCTGCAGAAGGGCTGGATGTGCCTCTCCCTGATTATTCCCATGAGGCTTCAGACAGAACCTGAGAGAGGAACTTCCTAGCTGAGGTGGAAGTGCGACTCCACCTTTGGTAGGAAAGCTGGATGGGACCACAGCTGAAGCTTGTCCTTGTAGAACAGGGGCTCTGAGATCAGAGCTCTAATCTCAGTGACTTACCTCACCACTGAGGTAATGACTACAAGAACTGCAACCTTCCACAGTAGGTGGGAAAGAGAACAGAAACCAAAGGTTCAGAGGGTGGGCTTGTAAGCCTGGAAAGGACCAGGTTGAGGTCCTCCTGAGGAACTGGGTCCTGGTCAGGCAGAGTCTTTCAAGGCCTTTCAGGAATTTAACCATCATGTTGTGCGAAAACAACAACCTTCTTGGGACTCAAAGGTGAAAAGTTGATATGGCAAAACCCTGATGTTTTAAGTGAAGCAGATAATCTAGAATACACTGCAGAGATGACTCAGTTGGGAAGGTATTCTCCTCTCCCACTCAGCAGGAGAACCAGATGCACTTTGCCAGGTAAGTGGTTACTGTTGAGGGCTTTCTGCTCTCCACACTTGTAACATCACAATGCCGTGAAGAACCTGACCTGAGCAGCCTTTTATGAGCCAATCGTCAAGGTATGTGAAGATCTGAATGCCTCAACATCTGAGTTAGGATGACATTAATGACATGCACTTTGTGAATGCCATGGCTAAGCTGCAGGGAAGCACTGTAACTTGATAGTCCACTGACCTGAACCAGGAAGCACAAGAACCTCCCGAGACTGGGAGAAATCAAAATGTGAAAGTAAGTGTGCCTCCTTCAAATGGAGGGCAGCGAAACACTCTCCAAGATCCAGAGAAGGAATGATGGAGGCCAGGATGAGCACACAGAACTTCAACTTCTTTAGATATTTGTTGAGGAGCTGCACATCTGAATGGGGCACAGGCCACCTTCAGGATAAAAAAGATAGAGGGAGTAAAACCTTTTTCCCCTTCAATGCTCTGGAACTTCCTCCACTGCTCCCCACCCACAGGAGGCCTTGCACTCCCTCAATGAGCAGATGTTTTAGAGAAGGATTCCTGAAGAAGGACATGGAAGAGAGGTACGAAAGGTATAGAAATCAACTGAAGGCTATGTTATACGCACCCAGGCAGGGAGAAAAGTAGATAAATGATTGGAAAAGAAAGGGTTTACTGGATCCAGGACACATGTTGGAAGTTCATGCTCAGGACACCCTCAAAATGCTTGCTTGTTGCCAGAACTTCAGTGGGCTGAAGGAGCAGGCTGATTGCTCTACCATCACTTGTGGCCCCTACTCTTCCTGCACGGAGCAGAGCAGATTCCCAATTCTATTGAGCTGTAGCAAATTAAACTGCTTCCTTACCAGTCATGGTGTATGTTCAGGCCACATAATGTAGTGTCTGTCTCTTCTGAAAACTGGACCAGACTGTTGAATGGGAGATCCTAGATGGAATGCTGGACCTCCACTGACGGCCTAAGCTAGGACATATGCCTCACTGAAATGGCCAAAGCCATGGTCTGGGCCACAGAGTCCACAGCATCCGAGGCAACCTGGAGGGCTGGTCTGACCATGCTCTTGTCGAAGACAGCTCGGAATTTCTTTCCTGGGGTCTTCCGGCAATCAGTCTGAAAACTCAGACGTCGGCTGGCACACAGACTGAGCAAGGTCTGATGGTTAGCCACCCTCAGATGAACACTCAAAGTAGAATAAATGTTATGACCAAATAGTTTGAGCCTCTTTGCCTCCTTATTTATAGGCATCAAAGCTCATTAACCTGGTCCTGCCTATAGCGCTCATCAGCTGCAGGCACCACTAGCGAGGTTGGGGCAGGGTAAGTATACAAATACTCATATCCTTTAGCAGCAGGAACAAAGTATTTTCTTTCTGCATGTTTGGAGATGGGGGGTGGGAGCAGGGAGTCTGCCACAGAGCCGTAGTTATTTTTGCCATCCAACTGTGAACTGGCAGTGCTGTTCTAGCCAGCACAGCAGCACTCAGCACATCAAACAGGAAGTCCAAGAGTTCTGCCAGCTGACTGGTTTGCAGCCCCAAGTTAGCAGTAACCCTCTAACAGTCCCTGGTAGGCTTTTACATCATACTAGAGGACCATCTGGAAGGGCCCTGCTGATGCCTCAACTGATAAAGACAACAACAAGGTGATTTCAGGTGGACCTGCAAGCTCCTCTGTGCCTGCTACCAGTGTCTCCATGGGGGCTGGCTGTCCCTGTGGAGCCTGCTCTAACTCTACTTCCGAGTAAGAGGGTGGGCGGGAGACTGTGGCCAACTGTCTATCTGATACCCCTGAGACCAACCTGTGAGGGGTGGGGAAACCCCCAAGAGTTTGAAAGTTGCCACCGGTCTCGGGGCCATGGTGCCACTGGCGGCTTGGCTGGGAATGCCGAAGGCCCTGGTAAGTGGCCTTAGCCTGATGGCAGATCTTGCTCCTCACTGGTCAATCCCAAGAAGGGAGAGGATTCCCTGGGGGACCAGGACAGTACCACAACTACCCGTCTGCACCAGATCTGCCAGCCTTGACCACGGACCTTCCATGAGGACATGCACAAGGGTGATGGCTCTCAATGCTGCATCTCCATGAGCACTTGGCAGATCTGCAGCGGTACCCCAGTGATCTACACATCGCACTTCAACAGTGTTGCCACTCTGCAGACTGGAGCAGAAATGGGAGCGGAAGGATTGACATTCTGAAAACTGCCTGTGCTCCTGTGGTGATCCAGCACTCCCACAACTACTGACGGGATCCCAGAGACCGACATCCAGATCCTCCGGAACAGTGTTTTATACTGGGAGACTGGCTTGGACACTCCCAGCATCAAGGCTCTGGGGACCAGCGCATCTCCTCAAGTCTGTGTCCAACCACCAGCAATCAAAGCCCATTGCTTGAAGAGCTTTACCTAGAGCCTGGAGACCAATACCGGGAGCTCTAGCAGGTAAGCATACCTGCATCTTGGTGTTAGTGGTGCTGCTCAAGAGGGGCACTCCCCTCAAAGGGAGAGATGCTGCACTGATGGGGCGCGCCAGAAGGGGCACTTGGTAGGCTTGCCAGGGTAGGTAACAACAGGTGGGACAACATGTCCTTAGTGGTTTGAAAAGACTCCAGTTTGTACCGCACCCTCAGGTGCAAAATGTCTTTGCTAGGTCTCAAGGCAGGTTCCACAGCTCATCTGTTGCTGAAGCCTAGTCACCAACTAGAAGGGAAGAGCTGCCCTGTGTAGGTCTATGCTCTCCTCCAGCTCTCTCCTTCCAGGGTTCCAAAAGAATGTCCCCTTCCAGCCTTTTTCTGTTTCAGCCAGTTAGGGCTGTTAAAAAGCATTTATTTAGGTAAACGAGTAACTGCTCAATTTTCCAGGGTTGCATGTTTACACATGGGGAGACATGGCTCCCATAGAGCCACCTGTCCTTCCTCCCCACTGCTGCCTCTGTATCATGATATAGAGGCAGCAGCGCCCAGGCTCATCAGTTGATTGTGTGCATGGGTACATGTTCACATCCCTAGCACTGGTTGGATCTGTACCAAGGCCACGGTGCTCGGCACAAGAATCCCATATCACTGGCTCTGAGGCTGGTACAAGGGCCGATTTCATAAGCAGTTCTCGGAGATGAATGTCCACTCCTCCTTGGTACTGTATATGGCCTGAAGCTTTTACAAATGCGACATCTGTCGCTTGTGTGCACTTCACCCATGCATTTAAGACAACTTCTATGGAGGTCACTGATTGGCATGGGGTTTTGCAGCAGTCAGAGGATTTGAAGCCTGGAGACTGGGGCTTGCCCATTCCCAGGCTAAGTCCCATATGGGACTAGCTAATCTATTACTAACACTAAGGCAGTATAAGTTAAACTACTTAAATTAATATATACAACTAAACCACTACTATGGTGAGGTAGGAAAAGAAGCTTGTCAAAGCAAGGAGATGTACCAGTGCTGTCACTGGCAGTAAAAAGAAACTGAGGATGGGGCTAGCAGGCAGCACCTCTTATACTGTGGCATATGTACATCACTCCAGAGGGTGCCAGAGCCAGTCCCCTACGGATATTACTGAGGGGAAACTCTCGCATGGGCACATATGGTGAACACGCTTACCTACAACAGAATAGGCATGAGCAAGCACACGAAAAAAATAAAATTCAGAATTTTTTTTAAAAATGGTATCAGGGCTCCTAACATTACGATCTTGCCTAATGTGATTTTTAAATAAATTTGCTTTAGATATAAGTGATAATGCAGTTTGACTGATATTGATAAAACTAGATTAATATGATTTTTAAAAAAAAACTTGAACCTTAAATTGTGACACATTAACATATTAGTTTTATTCCTTTCGGTGTCTACTCCTGATTTGCCATTACCATAGCACTTAATAACCTTGTATTTCAGTTCCATCAATTTAGAAACAGAGATAACATCACCTACCTTTTTAACACACTTAAAAGGTTGGATGAAACTCCACCCTCATCATAAAAGAGCTAGAGTCAAATTCCACATGAACAGTGCTGGAAAAGGATTATCAAAGAAAGAATAAAACAGTACAATGAATGAGATTACAAAACATGCTACACGGGGTGAAATATCACTGTCTTCCTTTTTTGTCAATGGAGCTAACATATAAAACCTCACAATATATTGCTTTGTTAGTTGGATAATAAATTTGGATCACCAGCATATCAGAAAGCTGACTTAATTAGGCCAAAGAATTCAATATTCTATTGTTAGTACAAGAAACAAGAAACTACAGTGTGAAACTCAAGGTCTGAGCCTGCGAGGCCCCCGACTACTGAATTCTCGCTGACATCAGTTCAAGTGGTGGAAGCAGGCAGCTTTCAGGATCAAGCTGATGGTGATGATTCCAGGTGAATGATTATTTATTTATGTACTGTAATGTATGTACTGCTGCTCATTTGAAAATGTTAGACGTAATACCATCAAGATGTTACTCTCTGTTTCTCTCACTCCAAAAACTGCACTGTATAAATATTTTAAGATATAGAGGAAATTACCTATGGAAGATCCCTTTACATTTGAATGAACAATAGTCCAATGGCTAGCAAATATTCCAGGCCATCTGTCAGATATAGTAAACATTACCTTAACATATAATTATAAAACCCAATCAATATACATGAACCCGGATTCGGTAGATGTAAATTATTAATCCAAATTATTACAGTGGTTCCACTGAAATCAACGTACACCAATTGAGAATCTGAGCCTATGACTCAAAGGGTGGATAAAAATCAGTTTTTAAATAAAAAAATATTTTTTATTTAAATCTGATGTTATTTAAATTAGATTTTTTTTTAAATCAATAAAATACTAAATTTCACATTTAAAAATAACAGTTACAATTAAATCTCATGACAAAAATGCTGCACATACACTTACAGTATCATAAAAATGAATTAATGGCACGAGTCTGACCAGCCTAACTATTAGCTCTTGCTTCTTGAAAGTTCTGGGCTTTCAATTTCTGTTGTTCAGCAGCCTAAAAAAGTAACATGAGCAAAGAAAGACACGCTGGACAGGACTGTTTTTGTTTGGGCAACAAAAATGATTAGGGGTTTGGAACGGGTCCCATATGAAGAGAGATTAAAAAGACTTGGACTTTTCAGCTTAGAAAAGAGGAGGCTAAGGGGGGAATATGATAGAGGTCTATAAAATCATGACTGCTATGGAAAAAGTGAATAAGGAAAAGTTATTTACTTATGCCCACAATATAAGAACTAGAGGTCACCAAAGGAAATTAATAGGCAGCAAGTTTAAAACAAACAAAAGGAAGTTTTTCTTCACTCAGCGCACAGTCAACCTGCGGAACTCCTTGCCAGAGGATGTGGTGAAGGCTAGAACTTTAACAGGGTTCAAAAAAGAGCTAGATAGATTCATGGAGATTAGGTCCATCAATGGCTATTAGCCAGGATGTGTAGAATGGTATCCTTAGCCTCTGTTTCTCTGGAGGTGGGTGACAGGAGAGGGATCGCATGAGGACTGCCTGTTGTGATCCCTCCCTCTGGAGCATCTGGTATTGGCCACTGTCAGCTGACAGGATACTGGGCTAGATGGACCTTTGGTCTGATCCAGTATGGCCGTTCTTATGTTCTGTGCTTATGTGGTGGCAGAACTTGGCCAAGCAGGGCAGAGAAGTTAGTTAAACATGGTCTTAATCACAGAGCGGACTGTAAAGAAATAAGGAAGACATTATTCAGAACATACACAACTTCTGATACTCTCTCACGCGTTTGCCACAGAAAAAAATGTCATGCCTTCTACGCCTAAGAGGGACCGTATCTGGGAATATTTTGAAGAAAGTCGTTACCTGGTTAACAAAAGGAAAACGTTTCAAGTGTAAGCAGTGCAAGAAGATGCAGAACCTAGTTGCAAGAATGAAACATCATAAGGAAAACTGCTCATTGGGAGAAAACGATGTAGAAGATGATGTGAATATGGCTGAGTGGATTAACTGGTTCGAAATTTAAATAATTCCTTTTGTATGCATCATTCTTCAAGACTCTCTGTCTTTTAGTTTAAGTGTAATTTGACAAGAAAATTCCCCAGCTTATTTTTAGTACTGCAGTCCTGGGCCAGGGCCCTGGTGCTATTTTTAGGACTGAGGTCCCGGCTCCAGGAGTTGCCACGCAACCCTGGCCCCAGCTGCTCCCCAGGTGGGGCCAGAGTGACCTGTGTGGTGGCTTCCAGAGCTGGGCCGGGACTAAAAATAGCACCGCGGCCCCGGCCCAAGGAGCAGTTGCACCTCGGCCCCCGGCTCCAGCCCTAGCACATGGTGCGGCTGCCCACCATGGTGCCCCACCCTAGGAGCAGCCATCAGGTGGCTCTGGCCCAGCTGAGGCTGTGGCCAGGGCAGTCTGCATGGCTGCTGCTGCTGGAGCTAAAAATAGCACCACATCCCTGGCCCCAGGAGAAGCTGAACCGCGGCCTGGGTTCCAGCCCTGGTGGATACCACATGACCCAGCTGGCAGGGCTGAGTGGTGGGCAGCTGCCCTGTGTGCCTGGGGCAGCCTCAGTGCAGCCCCAGTTCCAGCTCCATTTCACTAAAGGGCTTAGCATCGGGATCTCAAAAGGCAAGTCTGCAGTTATCTGAGGGGAAAAAATAGATAGTAACTGACTAAAGAAATGTTCTGTTCCCTGTTCATATTTATTTAAGAGCCTAAACCACATAAAGAACAGTTCTTTCTGACCCTCTGTATTCTTATCACTTTTGAAGGCTTCAATCATGTCAATTGTGCCAATGTCTATTTTTCTCCCTGTGGAAGTTATTTCTCTCTCTCTCTCTCTCTCTCTCTCTCTCTCTCTCTCTCTCTCTCTCTCTCACACACACACACACACACGTATAGGCAACTAAAAATTTCTTAATGAACATTAATTATTTTGTATTGATGATAAATCCATATGCAGTTGATGATGACATATTAAAGGGATTTTTCTGTGATTCACAGGGGGTCTAAAGCATGCAGATACTATAAGAAATATAATCAATAATTAGATTGTGTACTGTGTTGTAATGTGAACTGAAAGAAGGGAGCTGGGTGAAATTTTCTGATGATATCCCTAAATTCATCTTCTGAATGTCATTAACTTGCAACTGCAGAATGAGCTTTTAGAGTCAATGGTGAGGGATGATGCATTCATTTTTTTATGCTTTACAAATTACTACACTTTTTGACTGGATTGGGCTGGGAGCAGTGTTCCCTCTAACATTTTCGATCCTTGGGCAGTTTGAAATTCCTTTTGTGCAACACTAATATTGAAGTAGTGTGTGGATGTGTACCATCAATACACACAAAACACATGCACACACACACATATTTTAAACAGTCCATATGTGTGGCAGAAAATATCAAAACAAGGGATAGTAAACAAGGAGCAATGCTTACAATATTTCATCAAACATATCAAATTAAACATACCATGTATTAATTAGTAACAGAAGATTTAAAAAAAAATCATTAAGATCAGAGTTGTATATATCTGCAACACTCCAAAAAATCTGTTAAAAGAATCTTTTTTTTTCTGACCTTAAGCCATTAACACCTATGTGAACTTTGTCTGAAATGTAATCATGCAAATGTCCTAGCACACACACACACTCCATGTAGCCTTCTTTCGCACCTATCCTCTTCCCTCCAATCCAGACAGAGAAGACTGCAGCAAGTGAATCAGGGACACTCCAAACAGACTCCGCCTCCTCCCCCCATCCACTCACTGCACAGATGACAGCACCCACACGCTCCCTCTCCTATCCCTGTGCAATCTGCTCCTCCTAGCCTAGGTGGGGCCTGGGATAAAATCCTGCTTCTCAGTCTGTCCTGTCCTAAATCTCAGATAAAGCACAAACAAATTATCCACACCTTCCCACCTCACAGCACAAACTCCCCCCCCCGTCCTCCATCTCTCTCACCCCAACGCTAGCACCCACCCACCTCCTCTTTCCCCCACCAACCCCATGCAGTCAGTCCCTTATTTCCCCCTTCCCAGGAGGCTTGAGAGTGCAGACTTCCTGCCTCTCTCTCCTGGTGCAGACAGGACTCTTCAAATTTTCCTCCCCTCTGACTCCACCTCAACCAATCACTCCCTCCCTCACTCACTCTCTCCCCCTCTTTCCCCCCTGCCCAGCCACTTATTGTCTCCACTGTTTACCTGTTCTGGGAGCTGCTCTATTTGAAACATGAGCAGCTCCATCTGGCTGCTTGCTTAATGAGACAATGCCCTACCTACCACCAGTCAGCTGAGCTCCCTCCTGTGTGGGAGTTTCAAACTTCTTAGTGGAGCTCAGAAAATAGCTGTGGGGTCGTGCAGCTGCCCAGCTTACAGGGAACTTAAGCTGGGAGGAAAGTGCAGGGGTTAGGATGAAGGGGGCACTGTGCAGAAGTAAGGTGCAAAGGAGGCACAATGCTGGGTTAGAATCATAGAACTGGAAGGGACATCAAGAGGCCATCAAGTCCAGTCCCCTGCCCTCATGGCAGGACCAAGCACTGTCTAGATCATCCCTGACAGCTGTCTGTCTAACCTGCTCTTAAATATCTGCAGTGATGGAGACTCCACAACCTCCCTAGGCAAAGTGGTAAAGGGTGCACAGGATGCGGGTGCAGGGGTAGGAGAGCTCATGGATGCAGAAACGGTGGGATTAAGGCTGGGTGGGAGTGAGACTGGGTGCCAAGCTGGGTGGTTTTCAGGGTGCATGTATGTAGGGTCATGCACCTTGTTAATTATCCCTTGTTTTGATATTTTTTCTTCCATAACAATTTAAATTACACACACACACACACACACACACACACACACACACACACACACACACACACACACACACACACACACACACACACACACACACACACACACACACACACACACACACACACACAAAAACTAACAATGTTAAGGACTAGTCGACTAGTCGATTCCCACCCCTCCCTTGCTGCCTCTAGAGGCAGCAAAGTGGGAGAACAAGGGGTACTTCAAAGCGGCAGTGCCCCACGGAGCCCGTACCCTTTAAGTGGCAGCACCGCATGGAGCCCGGGGTCAGCTCTGTGCAGTGCTGTCCCTTTGGAATGCTGCCACGGTGTTTCAAAGCACCAGCGCCACGTGGAGCCCCGGATCAGCTAGGGACAACCTAATCTGACCCCGGGTTCTGGGGAAATGCCACACGGAACCTGGGAACTCAGCTTTTCCAAGGGAACCCTGTTCTATCCTTGTTTTCTCAAAGAACAGAAGTGCCAGTAAGTTCAATGGGGCTTATGCTAAAATAAGTACACTCTAAGTACAATCAGCATTAGTTTTTTTGGTAATTTGATTTAAAACAATGATTTTTTTAGGTGATTTAAAATCAATTATTTAAATCACCTTGATTTAAATCAACCCACCCATCTCATAAATTTGATTCTTTTTAATTCCTTATTTATTACAAGCACTCCAAGCCTCTCCATTTGCTTGGGAATTTACAAATAAAATGTAATCCCTGTTCCACACCTCTCAAGTACAGGCAAGCATTTTAAGTCCCTTTCTCCCTTACGTTTGTAAAACAGAAGTTAAAATATTTTCTATAGGTAACTTAAAATGTAAGTGCTTCTATAGGAGAAAAAAGTCATTTCATGCAACTAGATCTGTCAGCAACAAACATTCACCCCAAGTTAAATAGCTAAACTTCTGTTTTTGTTGGTACATATTAAATTAAACTAAACTTTCATTCAAGCTTCTGTCCATTGACCCAGTCACCTTATTTTGAATTAGAGTGAATTTAGTATTCGTGAAAGTAAAGGATTAATACCAAACAGCATGAGGCATGGAATCACAAACCAAACCTCAGTCTGGTTAACATAACTAATCAAAGTCTAAGTGATTCAAAATCTTTGTAATCACTGAAGTAACTCAACAACACAAAGTATCTGCAACACAAAAAAAATCAATGCATCCTAGCACTATCCTAATAAAACATGGAAAGCTAAGATGAAAACCAATCCGTGTTGTGTTAATAAGCTTAGGCAGCAGTTAAATTGTTTCTCAAACTGTCTGGTGTAAATTATTTCACCAAATTATTAGATTCATTAGTCTGATAAACATCATAAACCGACAATGAACTATTACAGGAGTCTACAAGAAGTTGTTTCAATTTTCCATGATAACTTTTAAGACATATATTTAAAGAAAGCTGAAAAACTAATGTTAAACAGTCATATGAGCTTAATACTTCTGACTGCTGAAATACAGAAAGGGAACTGGGAAATAAGAAGCTTTTGAAGTGGCTTTTGCGTTGTTCAATGGCAAAAATCTCCAAAAGTAGTGAAATAACCCTTTGGCAACATCTGCCACAGAAGACAGTGTCTTAGAAGTTGGAAGAAAATCAAATTGTCCACAAGAGCTGGCTGAATATTTTTCAAGGGAAAAAGTTCACATAAAAATGCCCTTCATTCAAAAATGAAAGTTTGTCAAAAACAGTCAATGTTGACAAAAAAAAAATTCCCTTACTCTTTTGGTAAGTTTTCCCATTTTGTTATACAAGATATGATCAAAATGGCTATCGTTGTTTTAGTTTAAAAATAAAAAAATATGAAAAACAAAAATGGATCCATTTCGAACACTATGAAATGAAAACAATTTTAAAAATTTCAATGTTTCTTGAAAATGGGTTTTTACTTAAAAGTTGTCTTTCTATGAGCACCAGCTCCCACCTGTCTCCACCCGCCCCCCCCCCACGCACTACTTCCGCTGTAGTGTAACCGTGAAAGTTAAACGATGAGCCAGGCTCATCGGTTAACCGTTTAAACATATATACTATCATATCCATACTTCTAACAGCACAGAACACTGAAAGCCAGGACTGGTAGCTGTAAACAAACATTATGGAACCATGGGAAACCCACGAGAAATGAACATCCAGGACATGGTTGTTGCTGGACCGGAGCATGCTAAATTAGCTAAATTAGCGGTAACATGAACAGGACAGAAAAATAAAAGCCACACAATCGTGATTATAGTATTACCGGAAAGCCAGGAATATCCTCAGAAATTGAATAGTGGTCCAAATCTTTGACCCTTGTAAGGTTCCTTTGCACCAGGTGGCATAGCACAGACGAGCCATTAGGCTCCTCTAAATGACTCTATGGGCCATTTTCACTCTTTGAGCTACATGATCAGGGGACCTGAAAGGTGATTTAGCAATGCCTGTCCTTGCTTCTTCCCTTAAGTGCACTGAGCATAAGCTGAAGAGAGCTGAAGATCTAGCCCAAAGACACACACTTGATAAGGTGGGGTCCATACTATAATTTCTCTTCCTTTAATATATGGACACAATGCAAAAAGTAAATGAAACAGAAAGAACGCCAGAAGTGAAAGTGTTATAGCAACAGTATGAATAGGTGGAAACAATTCTGTGTTTACCTCATGTGGATTTGTGTAGCCCAGAAGTAGATTTGCTGCTTTAATGTCACCATGGACATACTCATTTTCATGCATATATTCCAAGGCATCCAACTAGGAAAGAAGGCCGAAAGGGAATGTTTATTAATTATTATTATTCTCGCTATCACTTAGTCAATGAGCCTCAACTACCATAAAATGGGCTAGATTCATGCCTTGTGAAATGAGGTTTACAGGAGCGGTCGACAAAGGCGTTCCCTGTCGACCAATCTGCATCCTGACTGCCGCGCTGTGCCGACGATCAGCTGAGCTGGCACAGCGTGGCGGCCATTTTTATTTTAATGAAGCCGGGGATATTTAAATCCCGGCTTCATCGACTATGTTGGGTAGTCTAATTTACATGACTCTGGCAACAGAGGCATGTAGTCTAGGCATACCCGAAGATTGTTAATAGGTCCATGAGTAATTACAGGTTGGACCTCCCTGATCCAGCACCTCGGGATCTTACCAGTCCTGGATGAGGGATTTTGCCGGACCAGAGGAGGTCATTTCTGGCCCCCCTGCCAACTGACCCCCTAACCCAGCTACCCACCTCCTGCCTGCCCTGATGCCCTGCCAACCCACCTGAGCAGCCACTGATGCTGTGGCTCCCAGCCCCACCTGAGAGCTGCACACCAGGGCTGCAGGACCCGCCAGGCTGCCACATGCCGGAGCCAGGCAGCCGCACACCAGGGCTCCGGGCACTGCCAGGCAACCGCTATCGCTACCGCTGCCACAGCTCCCTGCCCCACTGAGCCACCACCATCACAGTTCCTAGACCCTGGGCAGCCCCGCCGTAAGCTTGATGGTGGGCAGCTCACTGTTCTGCCATCTCCACAGCTGCTGCTGCTGGCCCTCCCCCAGGACTCTCTGGTCCTGCAAAATCCATGCCAGACCATGGATGTTACAGGACCAGAGTTCAAGTTTAGAGCGTTTCAAACTGTATTACTCACGCTGTACCCCTTAGGAGGGGTATTTTCATATTTTATGAGAAGAGAAACATGTTTGCAGTGGACTGATTTATACAAAGAAAAAAAGGGCTGTTTGAGAGGCACTCCGAATTTTGGAATGCTAAACCCACCAGTCCATTAGTGAAAAGGGATCAGTGACAGAATACAGTCAAGATAGTAAAGGGGCAGTATGCATTAAATTGATGATACAAAAGACCCTCACACTAATACCTTTTGCAATCGCGACCCTGGGCTATAGCAAACGTGGTCCCTGGGTACCGCTTACGCACTCACCCATGGTTAGGAATGGGAGGGATTGAGAGCACCTATACCATACAAATGGCTTGGATTCCCAGGGGTTTGTTATAGCAAGGGTGGACTATTCTCTCTCAAACCAAATGACATTCCCAAACAACACATTTTGTAATCTGTGCTACCTTAAATGAATTTGAAAACGAGGAAGCTACATGTACAATCCTATAGGTTTATTGTGGCCTGAACAATGATGAAGCTGTCAAATAAGACTAAACAGTCTTCAGCATAACAAAGATGGCAGTGCTGAAAGGCCAAAATTGTCAAATGTACACGGCTAACATGAAGCACCTTCAAAATCTCTGAAATTAAGGCCACTTAATTTGTTTGTCTACATTTGAACATTTTGATTCATGTTCTGTTAGTGAGTCTGATCCAAAGCCCACTGAAGTCAACAGTTTTTCTATTTACATTAATGGGCTTTGGCTCAGGCCCCGGACATCTAGGGTGCGTCTACACTGCACCGTTATTTTGAGGTAACTAGCGTTAATTCAAAATAACAATGCAAGCATCTACACAGCCATTCCATTATTTCGAAATAATTCTGAAATAACAGACAGCTTATTCCAAGATTAAATCTGTAAACCTCATTCTACGAGGAATAATGCCTATTCCTAAATAGCTATTTCAAAATAAGGTGTGTGTAGAAGCTTTACTGCTGTTATTTTGAAATAGCCCCTCACAGGGCCATTCTAAGTTATTCCCCCCACAGTGCCTTGTGGAGCTCTAAATTGAGATAGTACGTCTATATTATGCAAGCCTGCCTCGGACTAATTTTGAGGTTTCCCTGCAGTGTACATGTGCTATTTCGAAATTAGCTATTCTGTAATAACTATTTATGAATAGCTTATTTCGAAATAAGCTTGCAGTGTAGACATACTCTGCTGTACAAAGGATCTAATTCAGGAGTGTGCAAGATATGGCCCACGGGCCAGATCCAGCCTGACATGCTTTTTATATGGCCTGTGGTCCGCCTGGCCAGGAGCCCAGGCAGGCTCTCTGCCTGCTGCAGCCCCACACTCCTCAAAACAGCTGTCTGCTCCCTCTAGGCACCACACACCAGGGGGCAGGAAGGGAAGATGGAACCAGCCAAAAGTAGCTGCAATGATTGGGCAGGGGTCAGGGACAGCTCATGAAGTCTGCCCTCCCCAGCGAACAGCACAGAGAGGCACATGGAGAGAGTACCCAGCCATTTTGAGCAATCTAGAACTGTGACAGGCAGAGAGCCTTCCTCGGGATCCTGCTGGGCTGCTGACCAGGAACTGCCTACTTAAGAGCTTCCTGGCTAGAGTCTACCTCTGGCACCCCAGCCTCTCCTGCACCCCAATCTTGTGCCTCAGGTCACAACCACCTCCCTGTCAGACCCCTCACCCAAACTCCCTGTCAGACCCCACACACTCTCCTGCATCCCAATCTCCTATCACAGCCTCACTTCTGTACCCAACGTCCATCCTCTCCATAGAAAAGTGCAGCCCTTGCCCACTTATCAAAATCGTGGAGTGCCCCCGCAAAAAATTATTGCCCAACCCTGTCTAGTTTCTGTCCCTACTCATATAATTTAATTTTAATAGGAAAATTAAGACTCTGATTTAGGCTGATAGTTAAGTGCCTTTGCTTCACACTGAGTTGGGACCTAAATAGATTTCAGCATTTCACAAAGAATAGATACATTAGGAGAGTTCAATACACTAAAAGCAGGACCATTTTCTTCTCCTCTACACTTACCATTCGGGCCCCAAGTTGCAGAACTGTTTCTTTTTTAAACCGGTGTCCATGCCTGTCCAAGATTATTTGCAGATCTATCCCTAATCTCTCCATGACCATGAATCTATAACTATTAGAAAATACACAAGTAAGGAATCCTTGTGAGGCACGGGATACAGATAGCTTTACATCAACAAGCTCAAAATAGCCTTCATTTCATTGAGCACAGATCTTCAGGCAACTATGAGATCAACAACGTTGACTACAATTGACCTTGCTATTACCTTTTTCCATTGTATTCAGCCAAGCCTGATCCCCAGAACACTGGAATACCTAAAAATCTTATTTGTCTGAGCTTCATCCACTTTTTGACTGTCAAAATAATAATACATAAAAGAAAATTTAAGGTAGTTTGAGAATCCACAGTTTAACCCTAGTAATTTAACTATTAGAACCTTTGTTGTTAAAATGAAAACACACACGTTACTATTTTTATATAACAGCCCAATTAAAAAGTTCATCAATTAATCTTTTGTAAAAGAAAAGCTCTGTGTTCCTTCAATATATGTCTCTGAGTCATAATACTGCAAAAAAATCCAATCAGTGGCTGAGAAAAACTAGTTTATTTAAAAACTTTACTTTTAAAATTTATCTTCTTGGATAAACAGTAGATCAATGGAGTATGCAATTAGGCCTCAATCAAGCAGAACATTTAAGTGCATGTACAATTTTACTCACTTGAAGTCACTGGGATTGCTCCTATGAGTAAAGAGTTTGCAGGTTCAGTGCCTAAATTACTACTAAATCTTGTAAACACTTAAGCAATATAAGTAACTTTATTCCTAGAACAGTTATAGGCAGTACTAGCCTGTAGGCTTTGCAACACCTCTGCTTATACTATAAATATGGATTATGGAGAGAGGGTAGTTTTCCCTCAGATGTCTGTGCACATCAAAGGATGTAATTTGTCAACCTACCTACCTATGTCCTGATTCTATTTTCACTTACACCAGTGAGAATCAAGATGAACACTATTTAAGTCAATGGCATTACGGTGATATAAATCTAGTGTAAACCAGACCAGAATCAGTCTCAGTGGGCTTGATATAAAAGCTTCAAGAAATCAACTACTCCAAATGGAAAAAATACCATATTATTTATTTTTGTTTTGCTGATATTACTTACTGTGCTCTTGTTTTGCAGCTCTCTGGTAAAACTTCAGTTCAGAAAACAAAGGTCCATTTTCAAGATATTCCTATAGAGGACCAAATAAATTTGATGTGATAAAGTGAGTGGGGAGGGGAGTGTAGAGTTACTAAATAGTAGATTGGAAGTCCAATCAGGTTAAAATCCACATACAAAAGATACACTATGGCATCTGAAAAATTATTTCAAACAATATATAGGATATATTTTATGTAAAAAAACAGTAACAAGCTGTTCACTGCAAATGCCCAAGAGAAAACCTGTAATACAGACTAACACAAGTATTATTTAGGAAATTAAATTAATACATTTTACTTCACTGTATATTCTTAAATATGCAGTCTTATTTTTCCCCCATGGTAATGTCCATGATTAGCAATGTAAGCAAACTTTAAGGAATCACAAAGTATTCCTGTAGCAGACAAATTATGCTATGATGGAAGCAAGGCACACACAAAAAACATGCAATGAAACTCAATGCTCAAAATAAGAACAAATAGATAATACTAAAAATATTAGCACTTTAAATAATTCAGAAGTGAAATATGAACATTACCAATTTAATTACATGCACAGCATCATCTTCTACAGGAATATGAACATGAGAGGAAGCTGCAAAATCAAAGAGATGGTGATGAAACTTCCCCCACAGTTACTACAATTGCAACTAAATAGCAAAACATATAGTCATGGTCAAAACAAAAAAAAGTGGGGGGCAGGGAGGAAATTTTTCAAACTGTTAGAAATGTTTTCCTTTTGAAATGTTTACCGAATTTCAAACTTAAAAGAAACTTCAGTCTATTTTGATCATTCTTGTATGTATTAGGAGACCCTCAGATTTACAAAAAGACCGGTCAGCCATACACCTAATTTGAAATCAGAACAATGCTATCAGGCAGCAACAAAGACGAAAAAAAGAGCAAATACAACACAGTAGTGTGTTAAATGTAAACTACTAAAAAAAGGGAAAATTTTAGACAAAGATCTGACAAGGGAGAAAGGAAATGGTTTCTGTGCCTGTTTCATTTAAGATGGCTAAAAGCAGCATTTTTATTCAACATAATTTAATTTCAAAGATGTATTAAGTCAATGTTTAGTTATAAACTTTGGAAAGAACAACCATAAAGTTTTAGTTAGAGTTACAAACACTTCAGAGTTATGAACAACCTCCATTCCCAAGGGGTTTGTAATTCTGAGGTTCTACTGTATTCTCAGTGGACTGTTTCAATCCAATCTTAACTACAGACCCACTAGACCACCTCTACTACACACACTCCAAGCTTTGGTGCAACTATGTTAGATTACAACAGACTAATCCATTTTCTATTTGCTAAACCGTTCATGTCAGTTGGGTCTCCATGTATGTTTCCTGTCAATCTGCTATTGTCCTAAGGAGACTCTACTAGAGTTATGCCCTATGTCACGCCACCATATGGGATTGTCCGCTTTCCCTATTTCAATCTGGCCCGAGCCTTGATTCCTACCCTGGAATTACTTATTTAGTCTGGTCCGAGTTGTGGCAAATGCAAATAAAACCCATCCTAAGGGGAGATCAGGGATTCTGCATATTAGTGCAAGAAAATTCAAAGCAGTAGTTGAACACATTTGCCAGTTACAGGTTATAAAACAGAATCTCTTTGCACAAAAGGATTCTATTTTTTTCTGTTCCATGTCATTGAAACATACAGTGATAAATTTATGGAGGGGATTGTATGCTGAAATTGCTTAAAATTGCTTATGGCCCCACCCACAACTTCTGTTAGCAAATAACTTCAACGGCTGGAGATGATAAATCAAAGGGGGAGGTCTCCGGGTTATTGCAGAGAATTTTTCCCCTGGTGCCCCATTGTGGATCGCATCCACATGCAAAACATATCCATATTGATACAATTGTGCCATCAATTGCTATTAACCAAGGTGATCTGGCATGCAACCACATGCTCTGGGTGTCCCTAAACCTCTGTTAGACATTGGGACGGGGTGACAGGTGATGGATGACACAATAAATTGCCTTCTTACATTCACTCCCTCAGAAGCATATGGCATCAGCCACTACATTTGAAAGCTGGACCAACCCCTTAAACTCCATTCATCTGAAGAAGTGGGTCGTGCCCACGAAAGCTCATGATACCATCTCCCTTTTTCTTAGTCTGCAACTGGAAAAACCTGACAAACAACAAATAGTCTTGCAGGACCTTAGAGACTAACACGGCTACCCCTCTGAAATACTGGAGGTTAGGATACTGAGTTAGAAGGGCCATTGGTTTGACTCAGTATGGCTATTCCTATGTTCTTATACTGAGGGTCTAACTGACAGGGCTCAACATATTATGGAAAACCCTACTCGCCAGACAAAAAAGGGACTCACCACCCTCCCCCCCAAAAAGTGTTTTTTTAATGGCATAAATTCCTAATAAGAATAAGAACAGCAATTACTAATAAGTTATTAATAAATATCACCCAAGTTATTAATAAATATCTTAGGGTATGTCTACACGACAGCACTAATTCGAACTAACTTAGTTCGAATTAATTAATTCGAACAACGCTAATTCGAATTAGTGCATCTAGCCCTAAAAACTAATTCAAATTAGCGTTTTGCTAATTCGAACTAGCATGTCCACATTGAGTGGACCCTGAACCGAAGTTAAGGCTGGCCGGAACCAGTGCCGGCAGGGCATCAGGACTGAGAATGTGGAGCTGCTGCCTCAGGCTAGCCAAGGGCTGTGCTTAAAGGGACCCAACCCCCACCCCGGACAGACAGTTCTCAGGGTTCCCCGCTTGCTTGTCTACCTCGATGAGGGACAGCAAAGCAGTCCTGTCTTGGAGTGCCCTGAGTGCCCATACTCGGCACATCACAGCACTCGGCCATCAGCCCGGCTGCACTTGCCGCAGGCTGCCATCCGGGAGGGTCAATCGCGGGGCTGTCAGGATCCAGGAGGCCCTGCAGGAGAGCTTCCACCCCGAGGAGCCCGCAGAGCCACCCCAGTCCTCCCCATTGGGGGCTCGTGCCCCAGTCCTCCCCATTGGGGGCTCGTGCCCCATTCCTCCCTCACCTCCTTCCACTTACCCCTCCCCAGCCCCCCTTCCTGATGTAAACAATAAAGGACACGTGTGTTCAAAAATAGAAACTCTCTTTATTTAACAAAACTGTGTGTGTGTGGGGGGGGGGGGAATTAACCTCTGGGGAGACTGGGAAAAGGAGGTGGGAGAGGGGAAGGGAGAGGGTGGGAGAGGGGAGGGGGAAACCTGGGAGGAGGGAGCTGGAAGGGGGAAGCCAAGGGAAGAAGGAGGAGGGGAAGTATAAAACTATGGTATGCCATATCTTCAGTACTGTGCACAGATGTGGTCTCCTCACCTCAAAAAAGATATTTTGGCCTTGGAAAGGGTTCAGAAAAGGGCAACTACAATGATTAGGGGTTTGGAACAGGTCCCATATGAAAAGAGGCTAAAGAGACTGGGACTTTTCAGCTTAGAAAAGAGGAGACTGAGGGGGGATATGATAGAGGTCTATAAAAGCATGAGTGGTGTGGAGAGGGTGAATAAAGAAAAGTTCTTCATTAGTTCCCATAATAGAAGGACTAGAGGACACCAAATGAAATGAATGGACAGCAGGTTTAAAACTAATAAGCGAAAGTTCTTCACACAGCACATAGTCAACCTGTGGAACTCCTTGCCACAGGAGGCTGTGAAGGCTAGAACTATAACAGAGTTTAAAGAGAAGTTAGATAAAGTCATGGAGGTTGGGTCCATGGAGTGCTATTAGCCAGGGGGTAGGAATGGTATCCCTGGCCTCTGTTTGTGGAAGGCTGGAGATGGATGGCACGAGACAAATTGCTTGGTCATTGTCTTCGGTCCATCCTCTCCAGGGTAGCTGGTGCTGGCCGCTGTCGGCAGACAGGCTACTGGGCTAGATGGACCTTTGGTCTGACCCAGTATGGCCGTTCTTATGTTCTTATGTTCTAAGCTCAGGGTCGGGGGTCTCACTGGACCAACTTGATTTTCATGCAAACCTGCTCCTGGGTTCGCATGTGGCCTTTGGTGGCCAGGCTGGCAGCTATCCTGCCCTAGACGGCCGCATTCCTGTGCCTAGTACGGAGGTCGTGGACGTTGGAGGCCTCCCCCCAAACCTCGATGAGGTCCACAATCTTCGTACTAGACCAGGCAGGCACCCGCCTCTTGCGGCCCCGGGCAGGCTCCTGGGAGCCGCCAGCCTGGTCCTGGGAAGAGGGGGAGGGCTGGGTGGCAGCGGGTGGCTGGCTCATGCCGTGCCAGGTGCAGGGTCTGCTGGCTGGGTGCTGGCAGGCTTGCAACTGGCACGAGAACTGTAGCCAGACCATGCCCCTTTAAGGGCTCCGGGGCCGGGAGGGGGGCAGAAAAGTTTCCCTGGTTTGGCCCAGAGTGGCCACCAGGGCAAGCTGAGAAGGGCTAGCCTCCAACTAGTTTGAATTAAGTGGCTACACAGCCCTTAATCTGAACTACTTAATTCGAACTAGGTGTTAGTCCTCATAGAATGAGGTTTACCTAGTTCGAATTAAGCACTCCGCTAGTTCGAATTAAGTTCAAACTAGCGGTTTTTATGTATAGACGCTATAAAAGTTAATTCGAACTAACGGCTGTTAGTTTGAATTAACTTTGTAGTGTAGACATACCCTTTTAAACCTCTACCTTTTCCCTCTGCTGCCATGTCTCTTCCCCTTGCTCCATCAGCTCCCCTGGTGCCTGCTATCCCCCAACCCCTCACCCTCCTCTGCTGTCCTGACTCCTGCCCTTCTCACTGCCCTCAGCCTTCCTGAAACCTGCCCCCCTCCACCAGCCCTTCTCTCCCCCCTGTGCCCACTCCTCCAGTAGCCCCACTCTGATCATGTGAGCTACCCCTCCTCATCCCCTCTCCTAACACCTCCCTCTACACAGCTGCCCTGCCTCTCTCCTCTGGTGCTGGTCCCTCCCCTGCAGGTGTCTGCTCTTCTGCTTCACCCCGAGAATCCCCTGGCACCTGCACCCTCCTGGTGCCTCCCCCCTTCCCTCACTGCCCCTGCCCCCTTTGCCCTCTTGTTCCCTGATACCCACCCCCTCACCACCCTCTGCCCCCGTTCCCCTCATGCCCCTGTGCCCTCACACATGCCTTGCTCCATCCCCCCTTCCTCATGCCCACCCCTTCTTTCAAGCCTTCTCCCAGCACCTCCCCGTCCCCCCTCTAACCCCCAGTGCCCTTACCCTCTCCTCTCCCAGCATCACCCTGTTCCCTCCTCCCACTGACACCTCCCCTCTTGCCCTTTTCCTCATTGTCTGCACTCGGTCCCCTGGGATTTGTCTCTCCTGCACCCGTCCCTTGGTGCCTTCACCTTTCTTTTTCTCCTGACCTCCTCACCTCCACTCCCCTCAGCACAAGCCCCTTCCCCATATTTTTCCCCTCCCCTCCCCTTCTCACCCCAAAGCCCAGCCCAGCCCCTTCCCCTCCCCCAGGGCCAGCTCTAGGTTTTTTGCTGCCCCAAGCAAATCATTTTGCTCCCCCCCGCCTTTTTTTGTTGTCTTTTATGTGTTTGCATTTTGCAATGGTTTTTTGTTTGTTTGTTTTTGTCCCGGCATTTTAGCCCTATAAATAGCAAATAGCATTTTCATCTGTTTTTTTTCCATACAGGCAAAGGTGCTTCAAGTGAACTCCCCCTTTCACTCGCTGCTGGGTCACAGCAGCCTCTTCCCTGACCTGTCCAGCCCCTCCCTATGGACAAGCACCCCTCACTCCCGACCCACAGGGGGAGCAGGGTGCAGGGACAGCACAGAGCCAGAGGGGTACAGGGAACAGTGGGGGGGGGTACAGGGGTGGCGCGGGGAACGGGAGGCACAGAGCCAGAGGGACGCAGGGATCGGGGGGAGCAGGGTGCGGTGGAAGCACGGGGAATGGGACGCGGGGAATGGGAGGGGCAGAGGGATCGGGGTCTAGGGGGCAGTGCAGGGAACGGGCAGCACAGAGCTGGGGGGGGGACAGGGATCGGGGGGAGCAGGGTGCAAGGGTGGCGCAGAGCCAGAGAGTGGCAGGGAAGAGGGAGAGCAGGGGGTCCGGGTTGCAGGAGAGCAGGGGAGGCGTGGGGAAAGGGCAGCGCGGAAACAAAGGGGCGCGGGGCAGGTGCAGCGAGCCAGGCGGTCGACAGGGAGCGGTCTCTCGCCGGCAAGGGGGCTGGGGCTGTGGCAGGACTGGAGCCGGCGGGGCGGGGCAGGGTGAGGCCTGGCTGCGCCGCGTGCCGCAACCAGCTCCCGGGGACACGCGGCCAGAGCCGAGCTGCCGCCGCCCTTTAAAATCAGCAGGGCCACGTCACGCCAGCGTCCTGGCATCTGCCGGCGTCCCACCCTCTGGCTCGCGCCCCGCCTCCTCGCGCCGGAGCCGCACGCAGGCAGCCCAGCGCTGAGAATCTCCATACTTCCCCCTCCCCGGCGGTGCTCCGCTCCTCCGCCGGCCGGCGGATCGGATGGGGCCGCGCCGCCTGTAGTGCGGGCTTCAGCCAGCCCGTCACAACGGCCCACCGGGCCAGTCAGCCCCTGCACTCACCAGCTGGTAAAATCTATTCGCCACGTGCGAGTGGGCGAGTGTATTTGTCGAGCCCTGCTAACTGATATGCCTGGGGTCAGAAAGGAATTTTCCCCTAGGTCTGATTTACAGAGACTGGGGGGGGGGGGGGGCGGGGGTTGATTTGAGGACTTCAGTAACTTGGCCAAAGGTTATGGGCCTATTACAGAAGTAGGTGCAACGTTCAGGAGGTCAGAATAAATTATTACACAGAATTACTTAACAGATTGGAAAGGTTCGAAAGGTTTAACAAACAACCTGATTACATACCTCACAGACCAGCACCACATACCCTTCTGTGAGTTTATCTCCTAGGTAATTACTCTATACTCATAATTAGCCATGTGCTAGGCTCATTCTATATGGTAACACAGAGCTATCCATAATATTACAATCAGCTAAGTACTCAACTATGGGATAATAAGCAGAGACCCTGTAGGAGAGCAATGCTGGAATGTAGGAACACTCTGATGATATACACCAGGCACACTATATGGTTAGACTTCGTGAGCAAAGGTATTCTAAAATAGTATGGCAAATGTGTAATTCTCCAAATGTAGTGGTATGCATGCACATTTTACCTACAATAATTACAAGAAAAGAGAAATGTGCTGTATTCCAAGAATTATTTTTGAAATTTATCCTTCCATGTCTAGAACTCTTTCCTTCAATTCTCTTTGGAAAGCTGAGTTATGCTGAAGTAAAATAAGGAATAGCACTTAGGGTATCACCATTATGGTCTGTGGCCCTGATGTTCCAAAATAAGGGGCATGCATTATGCAATGTAAAATAAGAAAATGACACTCAGCGGCAACTGGCAATTCTATATTTCTCTTACTGCAGCTTTCTGTATTATATACTTGAATGATGGACTCTAAAAGTAGTTAATTAAACAAACAAGTCATAAGGATTAGCTAAACTAAACTTTTTTTCTAGCAACAAGCTTGGGAATTTACTTGCCAAATCACACTAATACTAAAAAGCATAGAAAAATAATGCATCGCAAAGTGAATTATTTAAGTTTCTAACCAGCTAATCCATTTAGCCATATCCACATCTTCATATACATCATTTTCTCCCAATAAGCAATTTTCCTTATGATGTTTCATTCTTGCTCTGCATCTTCTTGCACTGCTTACTACACTTGACACATTTCCTTTTTTTACCAAAGAACAAATTTCTTCAAAATATTCCCAAATAGGATCCCTCTTTGGTGCAAAAGTCATGACAGTTTATATATGGCAAAAGCATGGGGGAATATAGGAAGCTCTGTGTGTGCTGAATAATATCTTCCCTTTTTAATTTCCAGTCCACTCCACTGTTCCTTTCTATGCTGCCTCTGTCCTATATATGGTCTCTCTATCTTTAAAACTAACTCCCCTGCCCTCCTTAGCTAAGGTCCACCACCATATAAGCACAGAACAAAAACAATCCTATTCTGCTTGTGTCTTTCTTTGCATATGTTACTTTTTAGTCTGTTGAGAAACTGTGGCGTTTTAGATGCTGCTTATAATTAGTAGAACTGGGAGCACTGGCTGTTGGGATTCTGGAAGCACAGGAAACATTAAGGAAGGGTGAGAAGATTAGCCAGGGCTGAGTGAGAACTAGAGGGGTGCAGCAGCTTTGTAAAGAGGTTTCACTTTTGGTAAATAAAGTCCAATTTGATTTTTTTTAAATAATCGATTTTTATGCACCCTATGTAAAATGCAAAAATATAAGTTGAAATAAGGTCTACATTCTTCACCATAATTTCCAACTTCTGAGCTTAGGCAATGCAGAAAACAAGTTACATCAAATTAACTTGTGTCCAGAATTTCCTAGCTTTGCCCAGCCACACGACAGGCAGGGCTAAGGTCTCAGTATCAGCCTGAAGTATGAATTCATGGCATCTGTTGACTTGCAGTATAATCTGTAATTAATCAGTCTGTTTAAATATGAGATTGTAACAACAGAATTTCTGGATGTATTGTGATTCCCTAGGACTGAATGGCACAACTGCATTCTGTGTGACAAAGAAACATGCCAGTTTTATATGCCAGTTCAAACGTGCCAGCTTTAGTTTTAGCAGTTTGTGGCAATCACGTTTGGAATATTATGGAGTATTCACAATGGTTCTCATAAAATCAGTTTGTAGACACAATTTACACAGTAGAAAAGAAAAGCAGCGTTATTTGGCAGCGAGAAAAACTATCCCTGTTCCTGTCCACAGCTGGTCTCACTGCTGCTGCTGGATATTTGGGAAATATAAGCTTATTGTGGAAGCACAAATAAGCTCAAGTAGCTTTTTTATTACCTTTTACATACTTTTTCAGAGGATTTGAAAATGTATAGTGATATATTGTCCTCTCAGTTCTGTTTACACAGGGATAAAACAAAAGCCATGATTCAAAAATTAACATGGTACTCAAAAGCTGTGGCTAAGAACTGCAAGTTAGTTCATGTAAAAGTAATGACTAGAACGAGTGAAATCATGGTCCAACTGAAGTAGATGAAAATTTAGCCATTTACTTCAACAGGGCCAGGATTTCATCCACTATGTTTAACAAAGAAAGTTTTGATTTATGTAAACATTCTAAAGAATCATTTTCAGAACACTGGTTTGATAATAAATAAAAACAATCAACAGTGGCAATCATTAAAAATAATAAATATTTACCATCTACAGTCATATATTATGGCATTACCTATCAGAAGTACAGAGAATATTGATGTAAATACCATGCAGAAACAATTTTTAAAGTTTTAGTATAGCTCTTTGTATTTTTCCCCTCTTTGTTTTCTTTCAATATCCACGGAATTATCATTTCAGTCCTTAAAGCAGCTTATTTACATGCTAAGTTTCCTGAGGAAGGACTTCTCTATTTTATCCTATAAACTACCATTTCCTGGCTAGACTAATTTCTAAGAAGCCTTCAGACATGGTCTCTCATGAGTTTTCCTCCAGCTACCTTTGTGATTTAGGGTTCCATTAAGTAAATATTACATACACAGGCCTTTACAGTGGATTTGGCTACCAAAGCACATGGCTAACCAATTCAGCAGAAAACAGCTCCACTGCGTAACTGTTTTGTGGGCATCTGCAAATGCTTCCAGTACAATCGAGTTCTGGTGAAAATTTAATTATAATTTCTGTCATCTTATCATGAAACTTTAATCCTAATTCATCAGAGCCAAAATTTTGCCTTCCAGAGCTATGGAAGACGCTGTCTGATTTTCAGAGTTACTCTAGCTGTGAGCTGGAGTAGGTGTGACATTTCCTTTAACCTCAGGAACAAAAGCTGTTTCAGCATTCTTAGATGGGAGCCCAGGCCTTTAACTCTTAAACTTGATGCACACACTGGGTTCTGGAATGACTGCACTCCTGCTCATCTGCAAGCCTGACGTTACTACCACTCAGATGGTACCTATGCCAATTTCAATAAGGCATAGGCCAATCAAAAATGGATGTAGAGAGGCATCTTGCATACTGCAGCAAATGCCATATCCTAGGGCAGAAGTTCCTCCTGTTATCATGCAATCTCAATTCAGGAACACATGGTTCTCCTCATGAGATCACACTGCATCTATAGATGCTTATGGCCATCAAAGAATACCTTTCTGTTGGTTCTCCTCCTTTTTCCTCCATCTCCTTCGTGTACATTTCTCTCATGATTTGCTACAAATGCAATATATCCCTGGTAAGCTTCATCATAAAAATCTCAATAGTACGGAGCCATGTTCCTGATAAGCAGGCGCTTGCGAGGTTACTCAGGAGAGATTCAAATGCCACCCAGCTGATTAGCAGAATGCCGACAGCTAGGTTTTTTGTTTCTACTAGTGAACATTCACAAATGCCTTGATGCACATAAAATTATTCTGCACATGGAAGGAAAAAAATCTGCACATGGATGAAAAAAATTAGAGGAAACATTGGTACGGAGTATATCTTTAGCAAATCATATTGTAGGTACCCTATAGCTAGATCTCTTTTCTATCCATATCTTAACACATACAAAAAAAAAGTTATACCTAGAGTAACATCTGACCTCCTATTCCTAACTACCATCTACACAGGGACCAAAAATCTCTATGCCTTCCTATCTCATCTTGGGATTGTCTAATGAATATATGCAATGGAAATACAAGCACTGGCAATGGTGGGGAAGGACATTTCTAGGCTGTACACGGATGGTGAAATGCAAAGCAGATTTAAGAGTGATGTTGGAACCTTAACTGAGTATTATGTGATGTTTTTGCATTTACATTTTCAGGCCCGTTTATTAATGGATTTATTGTGATAGGAAACAGAGAATGATTTATGTAAAGACCTACATCAATCACTAGCTGTGATAAGGAGGATAAATGAGTGTCTGGTATTGTTTCTCACTTGTACCCTTCTAAACTCTTGTTTACTTCTCCTGTGTACTGCCACTATTCCCTGAAGGGCTTTAAACTGGGCATTGAATCATGGAAATGCTATATTGTTCCCTGTTTGCTCTTCTTTTCTCCCCCTTGACAAACAGGTAGTAGGAGTTCTATCATCGTAAGCCATTAGTTGAATGTGAGTAACAGAAAAAAAGCTCTTATATGGAACAGAATAGGTGGGACAGACTTGTGAACCACAGCACTCTCCCTTTGGCAGAAGCAGTAGTTTGAAACTGATTCAGAAAAAACACTTCTCAACATTTTCAAATCACTTCCAGCAATGCTATTCAGGAGCATAAGGGGGAATCATACTTCTGGTAAGCCTGATGCCGTTGAGGAGATCTACAGAGACAGATGTGAAAAGAGGAAGAAGGAAGACAAAGAAGGAAGAGAAGGGGCAGAGCAAAGAGGACTCTTGAAAGCGAAGGCAAAACTATATAAAAGGGAGAGCATCATGGGCAAACACAGGCACTTTTCCATATAGAAAATTTTAGGTGCCATATTCCTGAAAAGACTGAATCCAAGGGCACCATTGAATCTAAGGGCTCAGAGTCAGCAAATAGCTTTCCCCTGCTTTATTTAGTGAACAAAGCCTTCAAAGAAATGCATCTTTGGTAAATATATGTTGCAGAAGCACTGTAAAATTTTTCAAGTACATTGTTAAATCTTAATGGAGTATGGCATACATTAATGGGAAATTAAGCTGTAACAATACACATCAAAAAGTTTATACCATTGCTGTAAAACTGATTAAAAGATACAGCCAGCAAAGTTAACCTTCATTTTCATAAAACAGCTGTGCTGTTCACATTTTGTAGATATTCAAGCCTAGTATATTTCACTGTTGCCCATTTTGTTCATTTCTCTAGGATTTCTTCTGGATTAGTTCTTCATTCAAGTTCAGCAGTCACTCCGCAAAATACAGCAACATATATATGAACAGAACTCAAGGGGGCAGAAAAAACCTCCCAATACCACAGGATTACCTAAATGAGAACTAGTTCTAAGGAACTGACAATGTGAAGAGCTCAGATCTCTTGACCACCACTAAATGAGAATAAAGAGCGATCAAATCTTTGCAGAATCAGGTCCCAAATGAGCTGCTGTGTGGTGTTATTTCAGCCAGAATGGCTGTCATCTTCTTATATATTTTAGAAATGTGCATCTGTCTGTACATCTGTGAGTCCATTTGTTCAAGAACTCCTCTTAAACAGTAAGAGCTAGGACCACCAAATTTGGTATGCAGCTTCCTCTTATCATAACTTAAAGCAAGGTCAAGGTTTAGTAGTGACAGGATAACGGGATATGCATGGAATTCAATTGTTTCTCATAAAATGTAAAGAGAGGGATCTGATAGGAGGGAGTTATCCTGCAGAATGATCACAGGGGCAGCAAGGGGCCAGAGATGGGGACCCGAAGAGCTATAAACCCACTGGGCCAGCAGGGGTCAAGGATGGAGAAAGGGACAGCTATCTACTATAGATTTCAGAGAGTTTGTCTGTGTGTCTGTTTGTCTGTCCCCCAGACAGGGGACATGCACCCTCCTCCGGCTGTGCCCACTGCAATGACCATGGACAGGCACTTTTCACCTGGCCCCAAGCTGCTACGGTCAGAAAGGGCTATCATTGTCCTCTCTCCCAAGGGTGCCTGCAGATTGAACCCTTCATCCCTAAGCCCACACTAGAACAACAATTTAAATTAAGAAAAACAAAAATTATCTGAGTTAGGGACCCAAACAACACTGAGTAAATCTTCTAGTGATGAATATGAGAAACAAGCTTCCTTGTTTTTCACCTTTCTTTATAGCAAAATCAATCTTTGCTGATAAGTCTGATCCATTTCCTATTTCAGCTGAGTTATGTACTGCTGAGTCAATTTGCTATGTTCCTCTTTCTAATTTCTGTGTTACAAGGCAAACTAAGCCTCCATCTTGGTACCATGTCTAGTACTGGGTTTCCCTTCTGAGAGAAAACAGAGGTCATGGAATAAACAACAACCACTTTTCCAAAGAGTCTAACAAACAGATGGATTTTTTTTTCCTGCTACGCTCATCAGGAACATAAAACAGATATATACAAGGGCCCTAGATTGCAACATCATTCCATCTTATTTCTCTGGCTGCTCTCTGCTTCAGCATGCTGGGATTCAAATGGCAATATACTACAATAGTTGAAGCTGTCTGTAGCCAGAAAGAAAGCCAATAAAATATGTGTGAAACATGTACCAATCTCCATGTGATATACCATCTATAAAGTCTTGCACGGTTTTCCAGTAATAGGAAAATACCCTACTACATTTGGTACACAATTCTCAATCTAAAGAAAAAAAATTGATTACTTCCACTGAATGATTCTTCTTCACTGATGCACCAGATGTTCTAAACATGTACCCTATGAGAATAATCTACAGTGTGGGTTTCAGTGGAGAAATACATTATTACAACACACAAAACAATGTTCCCACTTCAGTTTCCCCTCATCAGTGCATCACAGTCCCATGAATCATTCTCAATTCTCTGTGGGAACCTTAGTACATTCCTATTTCACACAAACCCCCAACAAATAACAGGAGACACCTTGACTTCATTCCATCAGGTGAGGGTATATTTTCTTACAGCAACCCTTCCTATATATGCTCTAGAGTAGACACAAGATCTCTTCAAGGCAACTGACTGATGTTTAAGAGGTCATAAAAGATATCATGAACATCAAAAGAAAAACTTAAATATAAACTGTTCTGTCCTTCGCCTCTTCGGTGACTACACGTTTCTGAGGGGCCTTGGTTATTGATCTCATCCTAGGAAGACTATGAATAGAATTCCATAGACTGGAATGAGACAGAGATAAGGGATCTAGAGATTTCTTTCCCCCTTTCTTGGCCTTGGGCAATAGATGCTAATCAAGCACCTCCCAAAAGAGTATATTAAGATCAATATTAAAACAGAATATTATTGGACACTGGGGGATTAGAGAAGAGTTTGCCTGCTTCTTCTTTTACTAACTGAACATACAAGGAAACAAAGGACTGGAGTAAAACATGTCTTAATGCGAATGATATGAGGTATCTTTTGCAAAAGCATCAAGCACGTATCAATTTGTCTCTGTATGCATGAATGATTGCCAAGCAATACAGGACTGAATGTATGGAGAGAAATCAGAAGCAGTGATACTTAGTTTCTTAATGAAATCACCTTTCTCTCCTCTATGGAGCCACACAGTGGAATGGATACTATCATCTTTTCCATTCTAGAAAGCAAGACATCTTGGTTAATAGCAATCTTTTTCAGTTTCTTCACTTTTGACTGAAGTTATAGATGTCAGAGTGAGCAGATTAGATTGATGAATTTTGCTGTAATTTACAAGTACCATTGCTGATGGTACAGTAGAGTTTTAGGGCATCCATTTTATTTAGAGAACTAACAAACCAGACCTTGGGTAGAACCAGTCTTCAAGAAAAAAAAGAAAAAAAAAAGGCTGTCACAACTTTACACAGTCACTATCCAGCTCTGTGCTTCACCACACCAAATACATGAAAAAATATGGAGGAATTCAGTTCAGTCACACCTGTTCCTTAGCAGTATAGCACATACCTGGAACAAGGTCATTGCCGAACACATGGAAGAAAAAACAAACAAACAAAAAAAACAAGACAGACACTACTGCATCTATCATCAAGAAAACAGTGGCATATACAAATGAATATATATATATATGGCTGAACAGAATGTAACACACACCCATAAGTCCTCTCTAGAAAGCAAATACTTGTACAATCACCAAGGCTCCAATCCTGCAATTCACTCCATGTGGGAAAACTTCTGTGTCTCTGTTTCCAGTGTAGTGCTGGATGGGCAAACAGGATCCACCCATACAGGAGAAGTTGCAGTTAAAATGATAAAAGAACTGAGAAATAAGACATTGGGAATAGGGTGCTTGATCTAATGAAAATTTGGCTTGTTACAGTGGTCTAGAAACTACGCAACAATGGAAGCTTGGCTATCTCCAAACATATTAGCATGTCATCTTCTGACAAAGCCATTTGTAGGAGCTAAATGTCAGAGCACAAACAGAAAAAGCAGAAAATAGAAAATAATAAAAAAATAAAAGTGGCACGAAAAATGGATGCCAAAAAAGTGCAATTACACTTTCCATGACAAAATAAATGGGAAAAAATTAAAAAGATACAGCAGATCTTTTTATGTGCAATACACATTCAATCAATGTATTGAAGTGGCTTGATCAGCAGGATTTGAATATTAATACCCCAAGTCTGGAAACGGTCGTTAACATACCGCTATCTAACTTAAGAAGAGCATGTTTGCCTTTAGGGATGATGGGTTGTACTGATGTTGCTATTCAAGATTAATTCTTCACTGCTGTCTCAGTACAAGCTTAACACAGTTCCTGACAGATTTTCATTGTAGACTAGTTCTCATGTTTTTTCTGCATGTGTGTGGGATAGGAAAAGTCCATCATGCTGCCTTGTTAAAAGATTTTTCTCTTTTATAGAGACCAGCAGTAGTAATTTACATTTATATATAAATGATCCCAAGGTGTTTTACAATTATTTATCAGAATCACTTATTTTCCATTGAAAAGCAGCTACCTCTGGATAGAATATTGCATCTGTCAAAGAGCATGCAGCTATACCATGCAATTTTGTACAAGTGAAGAATGCCATTTTCAGCTGAAACTGCTGGGAAAAGCGTGGCTTTAATTCGTATATAGCACCAAAGTTAATTCTACTCTTGCTATAAAATGTGTAATTAGTTCTCTAATGACCAAAAGCTCTGTATCTTGATTTTATATCTCAGCTGAAAGATGGCACTTTAAACAACCAACGCCCCCAACCATACTGACTCAAGAGTTACGGACACATACAGAATCACCAAATCCTTAGTAGCACTTAGTATTGGTGTTCCTTGGAAATCTTCTACTCAAGTACTGACCCATATGTGCCAAAGTGCTCTGCAATTTATACAAACAGTACTCTGAACAATCCAGGAAAGAATCATACAATTCCTTCAGTAAAACATCTCAATAACCTGGGTATTCAGCTGAGTGCTGTTAAGCCATTCTGGCACACCTCATTGTTTCTTTAGAGAATTACAAACACGTTTTAGTCTAACCATTTTGTTTTAAAGGACAAAAATCGAACAAGAAGTCACAGACATTGCAATTAATGCTCATGATTTACCTAAATAGATTAATCCAAATCCTCCCTGGCCAATGATATTGCCCAGTCTCCATTCTTTTCCTTCAGTGTCTTTCATTATCATTCCTTTGGGAAGGGGAACAGGGAGCTTGCTTTTTCCACGCCCTTTAGGAGGCATCACACCTAGAAAGAAAAGAAAATGAATCCATTATGAAAGACAATGGAACCTTCTAATCCCCTATTCCAAGAGGCAAATCATTGTTTAGTGTCCTGATTCTTCATGACCTTGCATCTGGGCAATACCGTATCTCTGTGCAAAGAGGATATAAGATGCTACCAAATCAGAGTGGTAGTGTTTTATCCCAGTTTAAAGTGAAGGTAAATAACTACATGCGGCAAGTCAGACAATGAAGGGGGTAGTCTCATTTATTTACTGTCTGAGAGAGACAAAGGGAGGGAAGAAAAGTTGAACATGCAACCTGGCATAAGTCCACAGTACAGCCCTTAAACTACATGCTGGTTAGTTTACAAATTTGCACCATTGTAACAGTCGATGGCTATGGCTAGGGAACAAGGCTGAGCCCGCACTCCTCGCTCCGTTCTTTAGGAAGTTCAGAGTAGAGAGGCATATGCAGGAATGGCTTGGGGGCCCCTAAATATCTGGTTTGAAATCCCAAGCCCCTGTTCTGGGCACCACGTGTGAAAAAGGCTGGCAGGCCTGACGCGGCCCCTTAGCCCTGTGAGCCACAAGAGCTGGGGAAGTCGGGGCACCTCACAGCGAAGTGGCCTTTCACACACCCACGCCCCTCCCCCCCCCCCCCCCCCCCCCGACCGTCGGCCGTTTGGCGGGATTTTCCAGGCATCGCTCCCACAGCACGTTACACGGGGAGCCGGGGCTCTCTGCCCTACGCGCTCCACACGTCCCTGGCGCCTTTTCCGGGAGGGGGGGGGCGACTTTGGCCAGGATGGGTTTTTTCAGTCCCGCGGGCGCAGGGAGCGGCGCTGCAGAGGCAGAAGCGACCGGCTAAAACCCAAGGAGATGGCAGCCCCCCCCCCCCCTCCGCCAGTGCTCCTAGCGCCCTCTGTGCTCCCGGGGCTTTCCCGACAACTCCCCGGGCCCCGCCCCCGCAGCCTCGCACAGGCCGCCCCGCGCCCCCAGCAGTGCCCCACGCAGCCCAGGCTCCTTTCGGTGGGTTGCTCCTCCCCCTGCTTGCACCTCGCGGCGGGCTCCTTCTCCAGGGCGCCGCCCGCAGCCGCAGCCTGGTCCCACGCGCGGGCCAGGCCGCTCTGAGCCGCGCAGCGCCCAGCCCCGCGACCCTGACCGGCCTGCGCTCCCGCCCTGCTCGCGTCCCCGGGCCGGCCGCGCAGGGGCCCGGCAGCCACCTGGAGGTGAGCGACAGCAGAAGGCGCGTGAAGAGCCGCCTTCCCGGGCCGAAGCCGGTTGCTGCTGTGCTGGGCGCGGCTCAGGGAGGGCGGGCACTGCGCCTGTGTCGGGTGGCCCCCAGTGTGCGGCTGGCGATGCGGGGGAGGCTGGACGTGCAGGGGGAAAGAGGAGGCGCGCCCGGGTGCCCGTCTGCGAGGAGTTAAAGGGCCTTGAGTGACAGATAACGGATGTCGTGCATCTGTGGTGGGCGTCAGATTGGGCAGACGTGCGCTCTGAACACGCCCCACCTCAGCCTTCTCCAGGGCCCGTTTTTCCCAGGGGAGAGGAGAGCTTTTCGTTTGGGTTCTTTCTTGCGGGATGCTGGAACTACCCTACTGCTGGCTTCAAGTGGCTGCCTTCGTAAACGGGACTTGTTCAGTGGCGTTCAACTCCTCCACTATAAAAATTGTTCCATCCGCACTGAACGTGTGGTGCCCAAGGCTGGACCCAGTGATTCAAATCATTGACCTTTAGCTGTACCCAGGGGCTATGTCTACACTGGCAGCTTCTTGCGCAAGGGTTCTTGTGCAAGACATTCTTGCACAAGAAGCTGCCAGTGTAGACATAGCCTCTAGGTACAGCTAAAGGTCAATGATTTGTGCAAGAACTCTTGTGCAAGAATACATCCACACTGCCATGTGCTTTTGCGCAACAGCATCCATGGCAGTGTGGACACTCTCTTGCGCAAGAAAGCTCTGATGGCCATTTTAGCCATAGGGCTTTCTTGCGCAAGAAACCCCTGCCGCACGTCCACACTGTCCTCTTGCACAAGAGCTCTTGCACAAGAGAGCTTACACCTGTTAGAAAAGAGGGTAGCTTTTGCGGAAGAAGCCCTCTCCTACCACGCTTTACTGTAAATCTTCTTGTGCAAGAGCGGGTGGGCAGTGTGGACGGTCTGCGGAAGAACAGCCATTCTTGTGCAATAACCCACCAGTGTAGACATAGCCAGAGAGTGCAGCTGTGTAACTAGAAGAACCACCTTTGCTCTCAGACCTCCCAGGTTCACCCCAGGTGTGAAGTTCCCCAGCTTGGCATATGGTAGCAGAGACCAGGACTGTAATCTGACACACTCAGCATGGGTCTGATCTTGAGTCATCCAAAGCCAATGCTCTGTTCTTTCTTGCCCTCAGCAGCACAGCATAGCAGCCCATAACCTGTTCCAGGTGCAGATTTTAGAGACAGTTCCTTTAAAAGGCAAAGTTTAATTCTGTCTCACTTATCACAGGAGTGGGGAATAGCTATGCCAGAGCAGAAATGCTGCTGCTTCCACCTACAGAAGATCATGACATCGAAAACACTAAACTTCTCCCTAACCAAGGGATGAAAAGATCTGGATAAAGGTAGCAGACTGGGAGACAGGAGACCTGGGTCTAATTTCTTACTTTGTCAATGACCAGCTGTGTAATCTTTTGCAAATCACTTCAGTTTCCTCATTTGTGCAATGCATGCAGTGTCCTAGCTCTGTAAAGTCCTTTGTAATCTATTGAAATGGGCTCTATATATTAAGTATTGTTGTGCTTAGTATTAAGAAGACAACACCATGGTTCAGTTCCGTGCTCCACCATACATTTCCTATTTGAGAAGGTTATTTTAGTCTTTCTGCTCTTCAGTTTTCCATGTTAAATGGGATTAAGAACACTGCCCTCCCTCACAGGGGCGTTGGAAGGATAAATGCATTAAATATTATGAGGTGCTCAAATACAGCAATAATGGTGGGGGTAGATAAGTATCTCTGAGTCCCCCCCCCCCCACCTCCAAAACAAAAGGAGTGACAGGGAAAAAATCCTTCCAGTTCTTTAATACATGAAACTTTCCGCTGGTCTATGCCTCTCCAAAGATCAGTGGATTCCTAGTGTGAACTGAATGAGATTATGTCAATGAGCCAAGTGAATTCCCCAGACCTATCATGTTGGGAGACAGCAGCAGCCACATTAATAAAAGCAGGTCCACTGGCAGGGTGGGCAAAGGGGGCAACTGCCCCAGGGCCTGGGGATTCAAAATGGCCTGAGGCTCTCAGGTGCTTTAAATTGCCACCAGAACCTTGCATGGCAATGACTGGTAGCAGCCAGCACTGCCCCTTCCACTTGTGACCCCACCTCTTCTGGGAGTGTGACCCCACCCAGAGTTCCAGCAATTTTGTCAGCTCCCCTGAATAAAAGAAACCCCAAAACAATCCTCCTCTGGCTTCACCCCATGACTCACACAGGTAGTTCCCATTCCACCCCTACTATCAACAGTAGCTTGGATCTGATCTGTGAATTAATCATAGCCATAAAAATTATTACTATTCATCTATAATCGTGGATCAGTCACCACTTCCTCCAAGCATTCCTAGAATTCTACCCACCACTGAGCTACAAAAGGCCCTTTCTGATATGGCTCCAAAAGCATAGAACCCAATTAAATTCTGGAACATCTTCAGTAATAATCAGAGGTCTGACTTCTTCAGTTCCTGGAGGGTATTGACCCCCACTGTGCCCTAGGTTCCACCGCCACTCCACCCCTTTCACCCATCACCATCTCACCTCTTCCTGACCCCCCTCTTCTCTGGCTCTCCCCCTTCCCCCTGCCTCTTGTGGCCTGCATGCTTCTGAAAAGCTGATTGTGGTGAGTGGGATGCATTGGGAGAGAGGGGGAGGCACTGACCCACAGGGCTGCTAGAGGGTGCTAAGCCCCAGCTAATTTTTTTGCTGGGTGCTCCAGCCTCAGAGCGCCCACAGGGTTGGCCCCTTTGATGACAACAGTATAGAGGAATAGCAGGTGAAATTATGTTACACACTTCTGTCAGTGCAATGTCTTCTCAATGGTCTTTCCTTCTCTCTCAGCTACATAGGATGTTGTGGTTTTTGAATACTTGCATTTAAGAGCAAAGGATAGAAACTTAGAGGACTGATGATGGAAAGCTCAGTCCAAACACATTGGTCTTCACAGACCCTTTAAGAGCTAGGAAAGCCTGGTACACATAGGTGGTTTAAATTTCCCTGGGCCTCAAACCCCTTTCCTTATTTCTATGCCAAATTCATCTTGTCTGGAACCTAGAATGAGACCATTCCTATCTATTTAAACATGAAACTTACGAAACCAATATTAACAAAATAAAGTGCCTGATTCTTCTGGGATCACGTGTTCCCTGCCCTCAGAAACCCTGGGTAGGCATGGAAGCCGGGGTGAGAGGAAGAAACATTGAATAATACTTATCTCATAAATGCACAAACTTCCTAGAAATGTCATAGCTGGTAAATATAACTATCCAAGTACACTGTAAAGAATTCTTACTTCAGTGATAACTAAGGTAGATAGAAAGTGTGACACACACAAGTATTTTTCAAATGGAATACGAGAAGTATCCTTGTAGAAACCAAAGAGTAACAGTGAAATTAATATAACGTGGAAAAAAATCTTTTTACATTTGAACACAGTGGAATTATAGGTATTCCCAAGAAACAAAATTTGTGGCTGTGTTGCTGATTTTTTCCTTTTATGGAAAAAAAAAGAAAACGGGGGGGGGGGGGGGTGATTTCCTGTCACTTCTGTGGAACTAATGACAAATTTATGAGCATCATGAAACCAGTGAATTAGTGGAAAGCTGGTGTTGAATGTAAAACGTTGAACTCCAAAAATATCGGTAAACTCTCCTAAGGTTTTAACTCATGAACAAGCATATTTTCATAAAATGAAAACAGAGGTTCACGTAGCTCTGGAAAAGAAAAGCTGTATTTAAAATAGTCATTGGAAACCAACAGCAAAAGTGAAACTAGAAGTAAAGACACAAGGATCTGATTCATTGCTAAAGACCACACTGGCATAGGCAGCCTGCACTATGTACATTAAAGTCAGACTGCATAGACTCTTGAGTCTGTCATTTAGCCACATAGAGGCTTGAATAGTTGTATATGTAACTGAGGTTTAGGATCTTCATTGGTTTCACATGAAAAGCTTGCTATATAATTTTCTTATAAAACTGGAAGACACTGAAGATTCATGGATACAACTCCATCCAAAGCCAAGATCATTTGAAATCACTCCCATTTTTGGTATCTTGTAAACATTTATTTGACTTATACAATTTAAGATTACAGTGCAGTATAAAGAATAGAAATACTTACAAGACAGAGAAGAGTTCCCAATGTTACCGGTTTTTCTTTTTAAACAGGGAATGGGGCTGACTTTGGTTTTAAATAAGACGTATGGCTGAAGTTCATTTTAAATAGAGAACAGGACTGAGTTTTAAGCAAGTTTTTATGTGTTTATCTTTTGATGGTGCTAAAATAGACCATTCACTACAGCACGATTGTGCATTAGTAACATTTTTACGACAGAATGTATCCTGATTAATAGCACTACAAGACATACAAGGTCTCATTGAAATGTCATGTTCCTGGGCATACCAGCCTATCCCTGAAATGTCACTATGTTCACCTGTGACTGAATAGCTATTGCCATACTGCACCATAATCTTGGTGTCTTAAAGAAGTGCATTCCATGATGCTTCTCCGAAGAGTGAGGGATTTTCACCAATGTGCTTACTGGATAAGGAAAAAATAGGGAAAGACTAAAAATAAGCATATGTATATTTGTAAATAGAGAACTGAAAAAATAAAAACAAGGATTTTATCTAGTAGTAGTTCTGCTCAAATGGGAAGCTAATGTAGGGGTACACACACAGTAAGTGGTTCTTTGCTCTCTTACGGAGGAGGAGGCGGCGGCAAAGAAAAGATTCTTCATCTGGTGCATTAGACTGCAGACAGCCCACTCTTTGACTGCAAGGATCATCATCCCATTAGCAAGCTCCCACATTGGTAGTATCCTGCCTCCCAAGAAATTTGAGCCCCTCCCCCCCACCACTGTCAGGTGAAGGGCCTTTACTCCTTTTCCTCTCTACTGTTGTCTCACGCTATGTCTACACTACAGGCTTCTTGCGCAAGAAGCTTTTTGCAGAAGTGATCTTCCGCAAAAACTTCTTGTGCCAGAGCGCGTCCACACTACAAAAGCGCATCGCAAAAGCATTGTGCTTTTGCACAAGAGAGCATCCAGACTTCATGGACGTGCTCTCGAAAGAAAGCTCTGATTGCTATTCACAGAATAGCCACCAGAACACCTGTGCTTTTTTCAGTTGGCTCTTTTTGCACAAAAACCCCCTGTTGCCGTCCAACCACACCTTTTTGCACAAGAACTCTTGCGCAAAAAGGAGTCATTCTTCAAAGAGGAATACCTACACTGCAAAAACCCTTCTGTTCCTTTGATTTATTGTACATTTACTTGCGCAAAAATGCACTTGAGGTGGACTCTCCGCGGGTTTTTGCACAAAAACAACTTTAGTGTAGACGTAGCCTCAGAGAGTGAGCAGCCAACTGTTCAAAGAAGGTTGGTGGTGACTGGTTGCCTAACATAGTGAATGCTAGTGGAAATGGGGTAGATTTAGAAATTAAAATAGGAAAAGAACAAGTTAAAAATAACTTAGCGAAGTTAGACATTTTTAGGTCACCAGGGTCTGATGAAATGCATCCTAGAATACTCAAGGAACTGATAGAGGAGGTATCTGAGCCAATAGCCACCATCTTTAAAAAAGTCATGGAAGTTGGGAGAGATTCCAGAAGACTGGAAAAGGGCAAATATAGTGTACATCTATAAAAAGGGAAATAAGAACAACGCATGAAACTACAAACCAGTCAGTTTAATTTTTGTACCAGGAAAGATAATGAGCAAATAATCAAGGAATCCATTGCAAACATCTGGAAGATAATAAGGTGATAAATAACAGTAAGCAACAATCAGCATGGATTTGTAAAGAACAAATCATACCAAACCAACCTGATAACTTTCTTTGATAGGATAACATCTTGTGGTAAGGGGGAAGCAGTACATGTGGTATACCTAGACTTTATAAATAAATTAGGGGTCTGTGCTTTCTGATTGCTAATCTTCCTCTGGGCCAAGGAGGGACCAGAACTGAGGCCTTCCCTCCTTATTGCCCCTCCCCCCGCCAGGGAGGGCCCGGAGTGGCACCAGCTCTCCCCCCGCCCCCGGCTTTTGGGCTCTCCCCTTCTCCCCGCCCCTTGTCGCTCTGAACATACCCCACCTCAGCCTTCTCGAGGACCCATTTTTCTCCCCACCTTTCTGCAGGACAGGAGAGGTTTTCATTTGGGTTCTTTCTTACAGTGTGCAGGGTACTGGAACTACCCCATTACTGCCTTCAAGTGGTTGCCTTCATAAACAGGGATTGTTCTGTGGTTTTCAGCTCCCCCACTATAAAAATTGTTCCACCAGCACTGAAAGTGTATCTTTAAAAAGGGGCAATCCAGCTATACTTAATAGTGCCTTGAGAGTTAAACTTCAGGGGCGATCCAGGTATACTTAATAGTGCCTTGAGACAGGAACGTGGACTAGATGACCTTTTGAGGTCCCTTCTAGCAGTATATTTGTTTGATTCTCTGAGAAAGAATATCTGAATTGGGACCTGCATTAGAAAGTATTGTAAACCATACACATAGAAATGTTGGTGATGCCCTAATCAACATGTTTCCAACACTCCTGACAAAAGATTTTATTATGTGTTTTCAATTGTCTATTGTGGTATTTTTCCATCTGTGTGGAATTGCCAAACAGTGGCATGCATCCCAGAAGATAGCTTTTCAGCATTACATCTTAGGGATGATCCAACAAACCAATGTTTGGATATTTGCTTTTGGGAGTCCTCATCTATTTAGACCACAAATATGGGTGTCATTCAACAATCCCCACCCCATGTTACCCTCTTTAGGCCTATCTGCCCAGTCTGATGCAAGGATGAGTGGCTCTCCACAGCTCTTCTGTAGGGCCAGTGCTGGGAAAATCATTCTTGTATAACCAGGGCGGAAATGGTGGTCTTTAGACTTTGAGGCAAGAAGGAACAATCATGATCATCTAGTCTTACCTTTTTCACTTTGCAAGCCACCAAATCTTTCCCGCTCACTCTTGAAATAGACCCCTCACCTCTGGCTGAGTTACTGAAGCATGATTTAAAGACTTCAAGTTACAGATAACCCACCATTTACATGAGTTTAAACCCACAAGTGGTCCATGCCTCATGCTGCAGAGGAAAGCGAACCCCCCTAAGGTCTTATAAAAAGCACAGGACTATGAATCAAACAGCAAGGCTGACAGCCTCAGAGGCCCCTCTGGGCAAGGCAGGAGCGGGGCCTGCTCCGTAGTCCCAGAAAGGCTGGGGCCTCTGGTGGAAGGAGTACTCTGGCAGTGATTTAAAGGGCCCATAGCTCCCAGCCATTGTTGCTGCTACTAAAGCTAGGCCCTGGGGCAGTTGCCTTTTCCCTTCCCTTCCCTCTCCTCCTTGCCCCCACTCTCCAGGTGGCAGGCCTGGAGTCAAAAAATATTTTCTGTTTGCTACTCTGCCACAGTCTTCCTGTCTGACCTTGGGCAAGTCACATAATTTTTCTGTGCCACATTTTCCCCTCTGCAAAATGAGAATGTTAATGTCCACCCACAGAACATTCAGTAATTCACGGGTTTTTTTTAATTTTTAATAAATCAGCTCCTTTGACTGGGTTGTCTGCAAAGGAATAACCCGGAACTGGACTGCTGGTTCTAAAGGCATAAACATTTACCAATTGAAGTAGAGGACCCAGGTAAACTTTCTGAAGATACCAGAGGAATATATGAGCCAACGTCCCGTTGACTTTCAAACTTCCATGGGAGTTAGGTGGCTGGGCATTTTCAAAAATGTGACTTAGGCTCATATGTCAGTTACAAACTTTTAAAATTGTATGCCTGATTAGCTCAGAGACAGTAATATCCTCAGAAACCTCTGTTCATGGTATAGCTACTCAGAGGTGACAAAGAGCCACATTTATAAAGTGTTTTGACATTCTCAGGGAGCAATCGCTATTTATAAATGTAACACCTCTACCCTGCTTCTATATTTGTTTCTCACTTTGTTTTAAAGTACTGCACATTACAACTTAGATCAATTTTCCATTTATTTCAATCCTTTCTTTCTTAAAATACTTGCTCAAACCTAAGCTGAGAATAAAAGATTTCAGTCAATTATATGAAATCTTGCAGTTTCACACACAAAGCCCCTTAAATTTGCTGCAGTATGTGAACAATTTATAACTTCTCACTCTGTTGCATTGTGACACCTTTGTGGTATTTAACACTGACATTTTAGCTCTTCCTCTTTTAATGCTGACTTTCTCCCCCTTCACCCAACTTCTACTGCTGCTTAAAATATCATGGCTAGATTTACACTAGAGGCATCTCTGTATAAAGAACATCAGCAACAATGTATCAAGTTTCTCAGTTTCTGCTGAGAAATTTATTCATGTTCGCGCACAGCACTTTTCATGAACTGCTGTGCGCTTACTCAGTGGTTGCTGCGCTCACTTGGCAGGTTCTCAGAACTTCTCAGGTAATTACTTTTCGGGGTACCAAGGGACCTACAACACTCAGGGGGCATGTCACTCATCTCAGTCATTGTCTGGGTGCATTGACACCCATTTTAAAGACTCTGACATTGCTCTGTGTGACTGGCCCAGTGATTGAGATCACATAATTACAATAATTAGCAAGCTCACCTCAGGATATTATCAAAGTGACCCACCCAAACCCAAGTCCATATGGTTTGAAATAGCTAATGAGTCAGTTAATGTGCTATGTCCAGGAGTAATGGATAGTCAATATGGATGGTATGGAGGCATAATTTACTAACTTTCTGACTGATTAAGGTTCTTCAAGTAGACAATTTTAGCATTTTGCAACTTGCAATAAGTTCAAAGTATTAAAGGCTTTTAAATGCTAAACAAAGCAGAAGAAGGCAGCTGAGATAGCTAAAAGACAGACAAGAAAGCAGGCCTCTCTTTAAACAAAATTTAAAAATTGGGGATTTCAGAGCTTTCATCTTCCTAATGATAACTGCAAACGAATCAGTTTAAAAGCTCTATTAACATGCAAGAGTTGGCAACAGCAGCATATGCACTTCTCATTAGTTCTGAGCAGCCTGAGTGAATGAATGACAATTGGTCTGCCATTCACTAGATCAGCAAAGGAGCCATATCAAGAAGGGTGTAGTCTCAGCTAGCTGAACTATGGAAATGTTTTAAAGATAACCACTGAGATGTATATACTTCCCAATTTCCCTGTAAGACGGTCAGTTTGTTAATATGAGATATATAAAATAATTAACAAAAATGGAGAAATTATTGTGCGTGTAAAATCAGTTGTGTACCCTGAAGGAGCTGGAACAGGGGATTAACACATTGAGGTCAAGGCAAGGAAGAGAGGGAAAGAGGGAAAGAATGGTGTTCTCCCTTTTTTCCAGACGTCTAGGGTGTGATCACCCCCACATCAGTTTAACAGCTGTATAACTTCATTTGCATTACATTACTCCTGATTTACATCATTATAACTGAGGAGAATCAGATCCTTTGTGTATACTGTATTTTGTGAATATTTGCACATGTGCCTTTCTAGTGTACTTACATATATATAAAAACTACACATTGGCATGGGAAAACATATTTTTTTTAGGCCTGTTCATGGAAGTTAACTCACAATTCACTAAATAAAAATAATTGTGGTTAAAAAAATTAATCATGACCAATCACAACTTTAATCACACTGTTAAACAATAGGCTACCAATTGAAATTCATTAAATATTTTTGGATGTTTTTCTACATTTTTAACTATATTGATTTAAATTGTAACAGAAAACAAAGAGTATAGTAATCACTTTATATTATTATTTTTATTATAATAAATATTTGCCCTGTAAAAATGATTAAATAGTATTTTTCAATTTACCTCATACAAGTACTGTAGTGCAATCTCTTTATTGTGAAAGTGCAACTTACAAATATAGATTTTTTTTGTTACACAACTGTATTAAAAAACAAAACAATGTAAAACTTTACAGCCTAAAAGTCTACTCAGTCCTGCTACTTGATCTGCCAGTTGCTAAAACAAACTACTTTTTTTACATATTCAGAAGAAAATGCTGCCCACTTCTTATTTACAATGTCACCAGCTCTTTAAATGTATGGCTCTTAATAGATTTAAAAGGCTAATAGATTTAAAAGGCAGAGCCTCAGCGAGGTTAGCTGCCAGGACCGGAAGCTAACCCCACTGCAGCTCCCCTGCTTATCAACTAGTCTATAGAAAATCCATCAACTAGTCGATTAGTTGATTAAACTAAATTTAACATCCCTATTCTAGAGGACATGTGTCCATGCTGATGATTCTCATTGCAGAAAATATACATTAATTAAATTTGTGACTGAACTCCTGGGGGAGAATTATTATATCTCCAGTTGTGTTTTACCTGCATTCTGAGTCTGACATATAATTCATGTTATAGTAGTCTTGGAAGATGAGTCAGCACATATTGTTTATTTTTAAGAACACTTTCACTGCAGATGTGAGAAAACACAAAGAAGGTACCAATGTCAGATTTCTAAAGATAGCTACAGCACTCTACTCAAGGTTTAAGAATCTCAGAAGCCTTCCAAAATCTGAGAGGCATGAGGTGTGAAACATGCTTTCAGAAGTCTTTAAAGAACAACACTCTCAGGTGGAAACTACAGGATATGAACCTTCTGCTGGTGGTATTTGGCTCAGATGATGAAAATGAAAATGCACTGTTCCTCATTGCTGTTGTTTATTTTTGGGCAGAATCCATCATCAATGCAGATGCATGTCCTCTGGAAACATGCTTGAAGCATGAAGGGTCATATGAATCTTTTGCACTTTTGGCATTCAAATATCTTGTGAGGCCAGCTACAACGGGACCATGCAAAGGCCTACTTTCACTTTTCAAGTGACATAGGGAACAAGAAAGTGGGCAATATTTTCTCCTGCAAGTATGAACAAACTTATTTGTCTAAAAAAACCCACCTTTAAAAACAGCAAATAGTCCTGCAGCACCTTAGAGACTAACAAAAAATGTAGATGGTATCATGTGCTTTCGTGGGCACAACCGACTTCTTTCATCTGAAGAAGTGGGTTGTGCCCATTAAAGCTCATGATATCATCTAAATTTTTTGTTAATTTCTAAAGTGCTGCAGGACTATTCACTATTTTTAAAGTTTTTTTCAGTTACAGACTAACACAGCTACTAATCTGAAACTTTTATTTGTCTGTGTGATTGACTGAATAAGAAATAGGACTGAGTGAGTGGACTTGTAGGCTCTAAAGTTATACATTTTTTTATTTTTAATGCAGTTATTTTAGTACATAATTCTATATTTGTACGTTCAACTTTCATGGCTAGCACTCCAGTACTTGTGTACTCTTTTTACAGTGCAAATATTTGTAATGAAAAATAAAGTGAGCACTGCATATTTTCATTCTTTGTTGTAAGTGAAATCAATATATTTGAAAATGCAGAAAACATCCAGAATATTTAAATAAATGGTATTCTATTATTGTGTAACAGTGCAATTAATCATACAATTAATCACGATTATTTTAAATCACTTGACAGCCCTTATTTTTTCTTATTCATCCAATTTCAAAAATATTCAAAATTATAACATAGAGCTGGTGTTGTCATGGGGCAGGGCATCTTTTATTGCATCTGCAGGGCGGGGTTATTGTCTAGTGGTTAAAACAACAGGCTGGTTATTGGGAGTTATTTTTCCTGTGGGAATAATTCTAGGAGTCTTAATTCTGGTTCTTCCACTGACTAATTATGACCTTACACAAGTCACTTCCTAGTTATCTCATTTTCTTCTATTTGATGGGCAATAGGGGGACTTGCTTTAAGTCACTTTAAGATCCCCAGATGAGAGTTATTATTTGGGATTATTACTACTCCTATTATCTGGTTGGTTGGTGTTGTCAGTTACCTTATAATGGAAAGTTCGATGAATTAGAACTAGTTTATCATATAAGCAGTTAAAAGTATGTTGTTCCCCATTGGCATCCATTGCCCATTATAAGCTAGGAGTGAAACTTAATTAAACATAAATTACCGGAAAGCAAGAGACACATTTCTAAGCTTCCATGATGTCCAAGCAATATCTATCATAACAGTCATTTCAAAGGACTGCCAAGAAAGGAAATGAAGGAACAGCAAGAGTAGCAGTAATAGCATACTGCTATTCTGGGTCTACAAGAAGCAATGGCTTCCAATTTTCTCATATAGCATTGTTACTTGCAGAGAGTTTTAGGGTCATGAGGAAGAATTTGTCAAAGTGCTCAGAAAGAAAGGTATGTGCACTCACTGAGGTCTTTTCATTTCCCATATTATCCATCTATTTGAAAGACAAAACACATCTGTTTGAGCATCCATTGTTCACATATCAATGCTACTTTTTATATATAAACTTAATTATTGTGATGGGATCTATTAAATATGACTCATTTTACTTCAAGATTGATTTTTTTTTCTGACCTCAGAATAAATATTGATCTTCATGATCATTAAATGTAGTGAAAGGGTCATGATATTAACAGCATATTAATAAAAAGTAGCCCTGACCATGCAATATTAATATATTTGCATTATTATTTCTTGGCTCTCATCCAGAACAAAAGAAGTTAGACTCCATCTCCTCTTCTTCCATGAGAAATTAGGAAACTCCTGCACATTAATGAAAGTTCAGTCCACTTTCATTATGGTGAACATTTAAAAACTAGCTATGCAGTGGTAAATAGCCTCAGTAATATGTCCAGCTTGCAGTGTCCTGGTTTCCAGAATGCACATGAATGCAGTACACGAGTTGATAATTCAGGAACCAATCCTGTTACTGACTATGCAGATCAGTGCACCCACATCGAGTCAGTAGCAGGAGAGGAGTAGTGAAGATTTTGTTGTGATAAAAGGTAATACAGATTGAACCTCTCTAGTCTCAAGATCTGACTGGTGCCGAACCAGAGAATTTGCCGAACCATGAGCAGTCAATATTGTCTAGCTAGACTCTAGCAGCATTACCAACACTTCCACTGCTTACTGGGCTCTTAGAAGACATTTATGTGTAAATTGGAGCTAAATAACAGCACAAAACACTGAGGGCGAGGACTGGTGGTTGTAAACAAACTTTATGGGACCACGGGAAACTTGTCCACACCCATGATAAATGGACATCTGGTTAACTAAAATCATGCCGGACCACAGATTTTACTGGACCGGAGAGTGCTGGACTAGAGAGGTTCAACCAGTAGTAGCGAATAGTTTGCTTTCTTTAGTAGTTCATTTTTAATAGTATCCTTAATGATTTAGTACAAAAACACTAATTTACTCAATCGACTGTCGCACCACTCTGTGCTAGGACATAGCGTGATTTTTTTTTAGTATAGGGCGTCCCCGCTATAAGTCACCCTGGTATACATCCATTCCACACTAAAGTCATTGATGCTTGTAGGAACCGATGTGTTCTAAGTCCTCCCATTCCCTGCTCTTAAGTCGCGCCAAAAATATTGCGCATATGGAAGTCAGCCGCATGAAAATAATTCCTCGCTTTAAGTTGTTTCACTATAAATCCAAGTTTTTTGGAACGTATCTTGGACTTCCAGCAAAGATGGCCTGATTAGCAAATCTTGGAAACCAAGTTTTAGAGCTACAGTTTCAATGAACAAGATAGGACTGTTTTAAAATGTTCCTGCAGGAGTAGCTGAATGTTACTTCCTTATGACAAGCAAGAACACAAGAGTCACAAATCTGAGGTAGCATTTAAATAACACTGCACAGTGGTAACCAGATAATGAAGTGTCCACTTTAAAAGAGAATGAAAGCTTGTTGGCCTGCATTGTGTCACAAGGTGAGAGTGAAGAAGATCTGGCCAAATTTGTGCTTTTATCTCAGTCACTATTTTACTTAGATTCTGCCTTTATTATGGAATCCTGGAGTTCTGTTTCTGATAATCTTCCAATGGGAATTCTGCAATGCAGTCTTTTAAATTGCGTAAGTATGTAATCCTGGACCTGACAATTGATTTCCCATATAAAACAATTCAGGAAGTGTTGGATGCTTTTATCCAATTCTGTTTTGGCAAGCTCAGTTAGCTCATCAAAATGGAGTTAGTCTAAATAATGTGACCCTTCTGCTCCACAGTGGCATATGGGATAGAAAAGGCCTCTAAAACTGAACCAGGTAGGGGATCATAGGGAAGTGGTTCTCAAATAATTGTTTCCCCCAAGAACCATAAAAAAGTATACTGTATAGCCCTTCTGCAAATCAACTGCTGGGAATTGACACATGTAAGATATTATCTTAAAAGGACATTGGGAAGAGAATTCTTTTTCCTTGAGGTAAAGTAATAGAGCTACTTTGATTGTCCCTCGACATTTTGGAACCCATAAAAGTCCCTTCATATGAAGAATGATGTATATGTTTGGGTGGGAGGAAGTTATATGTTTAGTGTGTGTGAGGGGCTCTTTGGCATCATGTCTACACTAGGAAATTATTTTGAAATAACTTCCTGCTGTGTAGACATGGACTAAGTTATTTTGAAATAACACTAGTTATTTCAAAATAATGTTGCTGTACAGACAAACTCTGAGGATTCAGGCTGAGACTTGGAAGCAACCTGCTCCTAAATTTTTCAGGCTCTGCAGGATGTCAAGGCCTTCAGTCACCTCACTGGACCTGTAAACCTCCTCCACCCTGAGGGATGAAGGAGACAAGAACTGAGGCTGTTTTGAATCACTTTCCCCCCTCTCCTGTGGGTCTTTTACACAGGAAGGGGATATGTCAGCCCAATAATGTCACTTTCAAAAAAGTCAGTTGTGATGTAATTAAATTATGAACAGAGATTATTGGCAACATAGTGTTCAGGTACATGAATGTAATAGCATTTAAGTAAATTCCAGGGGTCAGATTCTACATTGGAGGCTGCTTGAGATAACTAAGAGGAAAATTTGGCCTTTGTTTATTTAACTAGATGTTTTAAAGAAAACATGACTTTTAATTTTTGTTTTTCATTGACAATCTCTAAATTTATATGTATTTTAATTTGTATATTGGAAATATTACCAGGTTGGAACATTACTCCAGTCACTGGGTTGTGTATATACACAATATGCTGCATGTAATATTAACACATTTCATCTGTTTATCTGCCTTTCTCACACACACACACACATTTGTGTATGTAGCTGTGTGTATAATATTTTATGAGAATGTATATAGTGCTTGAAGAAATTGATTGCCTACTGTGTTTATTTATCCTATACAAATTCTACATTAAATGACATTCATTTTAGAACTATCAGAGAGGCAAGTTTAAGTCCATCCTTTGAATTCCTATTTGTATTATTATTACTTATTACTTTGTAATGAATTCTGTACTACAGCAGGTGTCAAATCATATCTGTTGTTTTGCAGTCGAGTATGAATGGAAGATGTATTGCTATTGCAAATGAATCTAATATGAATCTAATGAGCAGTAATGAGCAACTGTTTTGTCATTATTGAGGCAACCACTGTGATGCTAATAAACTCTCATTTCTGCTCTTTAGAAAAAGCACTGACCAGGATTTATAACATGGCCTTAATGTCCCAAAAAGCCCGAGGCAAAAAAGAGAAGTGAAACCCCCAAACTGAGCATAATTTAGTCATTTTCTATATGGCAGTCTTATTTTCTCTTATTAAAATGAACCTGTTTTATGCCTTTCAAGCATTCGTATATTTGAAAGGAAAATATGAAGAATGCGTACCTATTAAAGGAGCATAAAGTTAAGAAGATGGACATTCTGCCTTAATTTTCTTTAATGTAAATACAATAATTCCATACTTCCACACTTGACAGTTCTTTTGTAGTATTAAAGTCAACTATGTGCAACTCTTTAAAAACAGTCACTTTAAAAGTAACAGCCCATTAAATCAATAAAAATTCTAATATATTTGGAGAGGGAAATATCTCAACACACTATTAATTAAAGGTCTGATTTTGTTATTCTTGGATTACAGAGAAGCCCACTAAAGAAACAATTTTTTGACAGAATAGTACTGATAACTCACTTCATAAACAATATGTAACTGAGTTCTGACTTGTGTGCTGCATCTCTCCTTTCCAAGTATAAATAATACATACAGACAGTGATACATAAAACTATGTAAAAGAGACAGCTGGGTGCACATTATTGTAGCCTACAAGTAGAGCACGGAAAACAAACCACAACCGCTTCCTGAAATCTAAGTACTATGCTTCCATCAAAAAATAATACTTCTGTGTGCGCAGTCTTCCTGGAGTCATCTATGCAATAAAGCTAGACTCACCAGCATAGAGATTCATTTTAGTATCTCATCCTGAGGTCTGAATTGTTCTGTGTTGGGTACAGCTGTTTGTTTTACTACAGTATGCTGCATAGACGCTTTAACTACTGAATGAAGAGTGTAGTGCTGGGATTTAAGGTACAATGTAGACACAATAGTATAATCACAGGTGCAGGTGCCAGGGGAAGGAAATGGAGATTTTGTAGCAGGGTTGTCCTTTGGATTTTTGGGGCCCTATTCAGTACTATTAAGCGGGTTCTCTTATATGTGATGGCAGCCGAGGGTGGGGATGATTTTTTTAAGGATGTGATTTTATAATCTTAAATAACACACCAATGAAATAATCTCTAAAACACATTTTAAACTAAGATCCCAAGAGTAGACAACACAGTAAATTCTGAAACTGACAGCAAAATGGCTTCATTACCACTTGAAATGCTCTTTCACAGGTTCTGCTAATAGGTCTGGAAGGCTTTTTGACTTTTAAGTTAGCTAGATCCTCTCTGGAGGAAACAGAGCCACAGAACAGGGATAAGAAGAGGCAGGTGGATGGATGTTAAGACCCAGTTGTGTCCCCAAATTTCTGGGTGCCCTACACAACTGCATATTCTGTGTATGGGAATGCACCACTCTGGCTTGTAGATGCTACCTCCCAGTATTGTAAATCAGGATATCAATGGGCTATATGAAAACCATAAGCTGTTCCTGCTATGTTAAAGTACTAAGGCAGGGGTGGCCAATCCATTAGAGACGAAGAGCCAAAATAGCGGTGGATAGAGTGCGAAGAGCCATGTAAAGGTGGGGGGGAGGGGAGTTGTTGAGAAAAAAAAAGAAAAACTGTGCCGGGTAAAAATAGGTGCCGGTACACCGTCCCAGGGCATCCCATCACAAAAAAAGCACTGGGAAGGGGTGAGAGGTGCAGGCTCTAGGAGGGAATTTGGGAGCAGGAGGAAGTAGAGAAGAGGATGCTGGCTCAGGGAGGGGGTTCCAGGCTGGAGAGTGTTGGGGTCAAGTGGAGGGTTGGGGTGCTGAGCAAGCCGCAGGCTTGTGGCTGTGAGGGTGCAGGAGTTTGGGCTGGGGTGCATGAGGGGCTCAGGGCAGGGAGGCTGGGAGTATGATGGGCTCAGGACACAGATTTGCAGTGTGTGGATGGTGCAGGAGTGTTGTGGCAGAAGACTAGGGATGTGGGGGTGCAGGAGTTTGGGGATGTGAGAGGCTCAGGACAGGGGGTTCCAGTGTATGATAGGCTCAGGTTTGGAGTCTGGGGGATGCAGGAGTGTTATGATGCTGCAGCCAGATGGGGGCTTGGCCCCAATTCGGGGCTTGTTGGCCAGGCTTCATTTTTAAATAAAATATGTCAAACAAAATGTTTCAGCATTGTCTTTATTTATGAGAGGGGCAGGAAACCTGTTTTGAGTCAGGGGTCACAGAAAAGTCAGTCGGGGCCACACAAGTGAGATGCAAAAGAAAACTTGTGCAAAACCCGCCAAGCCTCACTAATGTGGCCCCAACTGTGCGGGTGGGGGCAGGGGACAAGGTGCTGGGGCAGGGTATTCGTGGGGGGGGGGGGGAAATCTGGCCAGGGGGAGGGGACAGAAACAGCTGGGGCTAGTATCTGGGGATCCTGGGTCTCAGGAAGTGCGCTGGCTGCTCTTCCCCTCCCCTCCCCCAGGAACCGCCCCCCCCCAACACATTCCCCCTCCCCCTTCCCCAGAGCCAGGCACACACCCCCTCCCCTGGCTCTAACCCAATCCCCCTCTCCTCCCCTTCCCCAGAGCCAGGCACCCACAGCCGCCCACTCTAACCCAATCCCCGTCCCCTCCCCTTCCCCAGACTAAAGCCAGGCAACCTCCCCCCCGCTCTAACCCAATACCTCCCCCCCCCCCCCGGATCTAACCTAATTCTCGGGTCCTGGAGCCACCGCCACTGCTACAGCCACGCGTCTCCCTCCAGGCACTGGGGCTGCCGGCACACCATGCACACACCCCCAACCCAATCCCCCTCTCCTCCCCTTCTCCAGAGCCAGGTATCTCTCCCCCGCTCTAACCCAATTCCCCTCCCTGACTAACCTCATGCCCAGGTCCTGGAGCTGGAGCCGCCGCTGGTGTCGCTGCCACACCTGGAGCCCTCGCTGCTGCCGCTGCCTACACTCAGCAGCTGGCTGCTCGCATGTGTAGGCTGGGACACTGTGTGTGACTCGGCCTGCATGTGCAGGATATGATGCAGTGCGCTGAGGGCTGTGAGCGGAACGGCACGGGCTGTAAGCACGCATGCGGCTCACAGCGGCCCGGCCATGAGAGCAGCTGACCTGAGTAGTTCTGGGTTCCATCCTGGTTCTGTCAGGAGCTGCAATTTTTTTCTTTGTGAGCTGCATGCAGTTCGCGAGCCACGGGTTGGCCACTGCTGTGCTAATGCTATTTTAAGCAAATTCAAGCCCACTGACCAATTGATTGCTAAAGAGCAGGTTCATCTGCTGACCTGCCAGTTCACTTCCTTGCTGCATGTCTACACTTTGGAATAAATGACCCAGGGCATGGCCACAGGTGGCCTGGGTCAACTAACAGTCTCAGGGACATTCAACTTGGGCTGGAGCCACGGCTCTGGGACACCTCCCCCCATAAGGCCCAGAGCTCAGGCTCCAGCCTGAGCTCAAACATCTACACTGAGAATTTACAATCCAGGAACGTGAATCAGATGACGTAGGCCAGCTGCAGGTGTTTAACACCCGAGAGATCATGCTGTTAAAGCAGGGCATTAGGAATTAAGAATATAAAAATCTATTCCTAGCTCTGCCACTGACAAACTGTAATCCAGAGCAAATCATTATGTCAAACTGTACCTTAGTTTCATCAGCAGTAAAATGGGATTAGGCTTATCCACCTCACAGGTGTGTGATGTGGTTTGGTCTAATAACGTCTGTAAAGCACAACAAAGATTGAGAGCAAAAGCATTATTAATCTAGAAGTCACCAGAGTGCACTGAAGGTACCTGACAGATGGGATCTTAAGAGCCCCTAGACTTCTGAGATTAAATCTTTCTCCATTTAAATCTGTGGGAGCTTAGCTTCAGTGGAGCCAGGATTTTATCCTTACCATACGGAAGGATCCCGTGGAAATGTTTTTGAGGCACATATTCCCAATGCAAGATGAGCTCTATTTCTCCCACAGTGGAGGCCCAAATGTATCCCGCTATGACGGGGCGACTGCCCTGCACTGGCCCTTTAAGGATTAAAACCCAGCCCTGGGAGAGGGCTGGAGTGGTGGAGCTGTGAAGCCAGCAGCTGTGGCAGGTCTTAGCCAATGAGGTCCCAGCTGAGGGCAGTGTAAGTAAAGGCTCCTGGAAGGTGGGATTTAGCTGTCAGGGAAGCGAGAGGCTTCCTGACTTAGAGCAGGGCTGGGGAAAGGCAGGCAGAGCTGGAGAAGCACTTGCCAGGCTGCAGGGCCTGAAGCAAGGCCTGAGAGTATTAGGGCTGCAGGGGCATAGCCAGGGTAGGCAAAGGCATCAGTTCCGCACCTCCTTGCCAGTGATGAGTGGCCATTTCAGACTGCAGTTTGCCCCTGAGGCAGGGGCTAGGTGAAGACTGGCATTAGAGTCACTGAGGCAAGGTGGGCATAGGAGCTTAGGTTCCCAGAGGAGGAGGAGGATCCCAGAGCGTGGGGGCACTGTGGTAGGGCAGTACCGAAGTGGGGAGGATGCCACAGTCTGGGAGGGATGTGTGTCCTAATCCAGAGGTGGAGGAAAAAGAGGTAACAGTGGGTGAGACATGAGCTGAAAGAGAGTGTTCCAGAGCTGCAGAGCTAATTCCCAAAGCAACCAGCAGGAGGTGCTCGTGGCGGTGAGTGGTTGCCCCATGAGACCCTCTCTCCCTTTTTCTTAAAGTGAGCACATTATGCATGGAGGGGGAAGCAAAAAATGATCTCAGTGGCCCTCCCCAAAGCCATCTTAAAACAAAAAAAAGGGAGACAGATTTGTGGAGTCAGCAGCAAGACAAAACAAGGGAAAGTAAAAGGAGTTGTGAGAAGCGTAAGAGGCACACAGAGGGCACATGATTCAGTCAAGGTTACACAGAAGTCCATTGGAGAGACTGGAATGGAAACTTGGCCTCCTCCCACTCCTGCACAGAGCTCACTGAAGTGCACTTGTCTGTCCATGTTGAACAGGAAAATCTGCAGGTTACGAATCAATCATCATGATTTCGTATGTCTTTGCTGAGTATGACTGGATGTCTTACAATGTTTGTGACCTATTAGGCGTTGGCTGGTACCAGCCCAGTAAGTACATAATAATTTGTATTAGAGATCCAAGAATTTTTGTAAAACACTTATATAAGTTCTAGAAATGCATCTAATCTTACTGAAGGTCTCCGGGGTGATCACGGAGTTAACCACGGCAGATACCTGTGTTATGTTTTGGAGGTATCTATCAATTAACACATTATAAAATATCCCAACAGTGTGTTTAATTTTGATAACTATGATTTCCTGCTATTTAAAAGCCTTTCAAAAGTGAGTGGTACTACTAGATAGACTATACTAGAGTTTACATTTCTTTCTGTTTACTCTGATCTCCACGTAAATATTATATGTATAATGGTAGCAACCAGAGGTCCAACTGGGACTGGGACCTGCCATGCAAGACTCTGTAAAAACAGTACACCGTTACCTATCTCTTACAGAGCCTCTAATCACAAGAACCAAAACTCTTTTGAGGCAGGGATAATCTTTTAGTTTTGTTTCTGCAGCCAACAATAGAGTCTTATTCTAAGACTGGGGCTCCTAATTCTAATTTAGGTCTAGCCACCTATTCGTATTTATACTACATCTATTGGCCATGGCATTTGAACACCATCCATAACACAGTCTGTACTCCCATACTTAAGCTGCAATCCTATAAAAAATTCTGCAAGGGTCAGTCTATCCAGAGCAACTTACAAAGGGTCACATGCACCTAAATATAAATATCCACATCTAAACCATGTGACATTATTTTTCCATTTTAACCACAGATATGCAGTATCATATTCTGCATTATGTTTTTGAATCATTCACAACCATGCACTCTATTGCATTTTTTATCAACAGGATATTATAGATATGATTTTGTTTAAGTAATAATGACCAAGATGCAGCTAACATTTGGACTGTAGAATTTAATACCAGACGCCGCTAAAAACTTCTTTCAGTGTAACTGTGTTGATCAGGGGAATGAAGGGATGTGATCCCTGGTTGGCACAAGCCCGTAGGGCAGACACAGTTTTATCAGCAAATAGTGTTTTTGCTCATGGGGCCTGGAATCCTGACCAAAGTGCAGTTTTGTTGGGATAAGCTTTGTCCGCACAAGAACTGATGTGCCAGTCTACTAGTACAGGGGTACTGGTAAAGCACGCCTAGTGAAGACATGACCTAGATGTGCTCAAGCTGAAGATCATACTTACTCTTATAAATGTTGGTAACTTAGAAAAACGAATTAATGACAGCTCCGGAGCCACCTTTTCATGTGCTGTGTTGAAGAGTAAGAAGTTGAATGACATGTTGTTCTAGAAACAATAATTGGTTTACAATGCTGGTCTTGTTTTACTTAAAGGAACAGAACAGTAGTAACCAATAGGAAAACAGGACTTCATTTTGAACATTCACGTGCTGCAGGATTTGGACCACATTTCATAAAGCTGTCACACTATTGAGAGATGGTAACAATATATTAAGTGATTCAGTGCATCTCAAATTTAAATACAGAGCTCTGGGCCAATTATGCCCCTACTAGGGCACCTAGACACTGCTCTGGCAACATGCAGGGGCTATGGAGAATCACAAGTGGGAGAGGGAGACTTCCTGTGTGACAGGAGCTGCAGAGGGCTGATATAAGTGTCCCTACATAATCCACCTTTTCAGCTCAGTGTGTGGAGCTACTGCAGGTGCAGGATGAAAAGTGACTGAGCCCGGGATAGGCTGCAGAGAGGTGCAATTTACAGAGCTACAAAAATATTGGGCTATTCTGCAGCTCATACAGAGTCCTGAAAGATATCTGTAAGTTAGATCAGCCTCTTCGGCTCCTTTGACTTAAGCTGGGGGCTACATGGGCCAAGGTAGTAGCCACCTATGACCTTTCCCCCTTAGCTGCACAGAATCTGTTTCAATTAATGTCTTGCTGGGACATGAAGGTTGATAAATTCAGTCTAAAATTAAAACATTGGAACTTAAGTAACTGGAAATTCAGCTGAGCTCATTAGATTTTTTTCTGTTTGTATCCGAGGATAGAACAACTCCGTTGCCTTATGTAAGCATGCATGTCCCTGACACTGTCATTATATCACAACAGTGACATGCTATAGTTGAGTAGTTCATCAAATTGAGCCTTTGTGGGGAAAAGACTGGCACTGGAGGTTATGTTATGAAGTCCCTTAAGGATGCAAATAGCACTTGCAGGAATCCAGAGACGTGTCTTCCTTTTTGCCTACATAAGACCTCCAGTCTTCATATACTACTGCTTTAATGCAACAGCTATTCTGCACAAATGTTGGTGACCTGCAGCAGCTTTGTTTATACACGTGCCAACCCCAGACTATCCCTGGAGATGCCACCTCTCCTTGCTCCTGTGTCAGTTTGCTCTCTTTTTACCCTACCTCCTCTCGCTACATGCCAACAGCAAATTAATCCATTGGTTCCAACAGTTTCCCTTGGTCCTTGCCCTTAAAGCAGGGGTGGGCAATCATTGTTGACGGGGGGGCCACTCCAAGATTTTGGAAAGTGGTCAAGGGCCACACTCTTCCATGATATTAATGGAGGAAATGCAGGGTCTAGGATGGAGGTTGGGTGCAGAAGGGAGCTTAGGGTAAGGGATTGGGGTGCAGGAGGGAGACTAGAGTCTGGGAGGGAGTTGGGATGAAGCAGGAGGTTGTGACCTAGGGCAGGAAACTGGAATGCAGGGGTTTGGGATGTGACCTAGTGTAGGAGGGGATTGTGATCTGGGGCAGGAGATCGGGGTGCCAGATCTGGGAGGGGGTATGGATGTAAGAGGGGGACAGAGGGTTTGGGTATGTTGAGTGGGGGGCCAGAGAGTTGGGGCAGGAAAGGGCTGGGGTGCCAGAACAAGACCCTTGTGTGAGCTCTGTGAAGAGGTGAGATGTTTTGACTTCCAGCTTCAAGGGATTTGTTCTTCTGTCGTTGGGGTGCACGTTGCTTTGACCTGAATGGAGCTAGCTGTGACAATGTATTTCTGTGTTATTCTGACACACAAAGTGAAACCTGTGCTGAAGACCCCACATTCAGTGAGAGAAAGCGCTGCTGTCAGAAAAAGTAAATTCAAAGTCTCTCCAATTTTCTTCAAAGATCACCTCTACCAGGCAGTGGGGCTTTTACTGATTGGTCCCTTATATGTTTGAAGGGTGACTAAATGTTATCTGTATCTTTTTGGGTCATATCCACAGATTGTTTTGAGCTCAATCCTAGATTAAAATTTAAATTGTATCAGGCTCTTTGTAAGCAGGTTGGGAAGTGGTCTCATTTGCAATTATTATTTGGTATTATTTACCTAATATACACATTGACATTATGGTATTAACATATACATTTATCAGTACCTTTATATATAAAATAGCCCAGCCCTATTGACCTTCATGGGCAATGTACCTCTTAAGGAGTGATGGAGATACGATGAAGTTGTTTAAACAAATATGTTATAATGGTAGAAAAAATGTTGTGTGTCTGAAAACTGTAGGTACTGGGGGGACTTATAATTTTTTTAAAGGGGTACTTTACAAAAAAAGGTTGAGAAACACTGCTCTAAACCGTTCCTTTTGGTCTCTCTGTTTCCTTTCTCTTTTGACAAGTTGGGCAGGTAGCAGTTTTGGTAAAAATATATCAGACGTGCACATATAAATCTCAGCTGGTGCTGGATAATCAGAGCCTCAATTCTAAAGGAGTTGGCATTACTGCGGTGATCAATCCTCCCACGTTTTGTTGTGGATTTTCCAAAGAAAATGCTGGTGTTTTCTATAGGTCACCCACAGCTTCCAGTCATAGCAGAGACTTAGGATTAAACATGGCTTTCTCAACTAAAAGTCTTATACATGTTTGGACATTGTGATTGTGAATATCTGGCGAGGCAGTCTACCAAGGGCAAGGCTGGCCTTGAATCTTGATATCTATGGCTTCAGTTGAGTGGCTTGTGTAAAATTTGGAAGAGCAGCTCAGAGAGACCTCTCTCCTTTACTTAAGGATAGAATCTCACAGCAGCCTGAAGGAAAAAGTCCTTGTGGCAGACAGAAAGCCACGCTTGCAGTATATCCTCAGTCTTAGGCTACTTATTGCTTCAAGTGCCTTTAAGAAAGTGAGGGTTATTCTCATGTTGTGTGAGTTTTATTTAAAAGTTTTTTTCTGAGTGTTAGTTTAACAGGTAAGTTAATCTCTTACATTCACTGATGTAGCAAAGGAGGTGTGGGGGGTAATTGCCCTTCTGCTCCCCCTATCATACCTCTGTTCACCTGCTCCTCCTCTGCCCACCACCGCCTGCTGAAGCCTCCTCCCTGCCTCTGCACCCCTAGCCCGACCCTCCTCCCTCTTCAACAGTGAGATAGTGCCTGCCCCAAACTGGAGGGGGTGGGGGAAGATGCAGTACAAGCTCCCCCCCTCCTCCCAGGGTCAGGCTCAGCTGTGCACCAGGTTTGGGGTCCTGTCACGTGGTGGTGGGGAGGGGGGCACAAATTTTGCTTTTGCCCCCGGGCGCATAACACCCTCGCTATGCCTCTGCCCACAGGCACTGCCCCCCAGCTCCCATTGGCTAGGAAATGGCCAATGGGAGAGCAGAGCTGGTGCTCAGGATAGGGGCAGTATACTCCATGACCCCCTTGCCTAGGAGCTGGACCTATGGCCACTTCCAGGGCACAGCACAGTGCTAAGACAGGTAGGGAGTATCTTGTCTTAGCCCTGCAGAACCACTGACTAGACTTCTAACCAGCTATCCAATGGTGCTGACCAGAGCCACCAGGGTCTCTTTTAGACCAGGCGTTTCAGTTGAAAACCAGACAGCTGGTCACCCTGTATGCAGCAGTTTCACAGTGCCTTTAAAAGTCTCTTTCTTGTCATTTAAACGCACATGGGAAGATAATAATTCTAGTCCCTTGGGGTGTGTCTAGACTACATGGCTCCATCGACGGAGCCATGTAGTCTAGACACATCCATGGGGTATGTTTCTTCTCCCCAGTTCCTGAATAGTATTCTGAAAATTAAGCTTTATTATGGAAGAAAAAAAAAAACCATGAATCAATCCCCAACCCACTCCCTGAGGTTCTTGCTATATTTCTTGATTCTTCAGTATTCTGTTTCTTTCTTTGGCTAATATAAGGCTTTATTTCAAGTACCTCAAAACTTTAAGGATATGCTTTAGCGTACTGATTCTCCCTTCTATTCTTTCAGTAACACTGCTTTATTTCACTTCTTGGGTTCTAGTTTCCAGCTATATCTCCGGTCATCTTGATCAAAGAAATTAAAAGGCCTCTATTAAGGCATTGCCTGGCCTTCCAATCCCTCTGAGAAAGACATGCATACAAAATCGTAACAGTGTTGCCTGTATATCTGGTATCATTCTATACTCGAAAAGTCACCTGGCTCCTCTCAAACCCTCCTCTTCTCTTGTTTTCTCTCACCTCTAGAGAGCAGTGGCTCTCAGGAACAGCTATTGCTTATGCATACAGTCCTAATGCAACTGTACTTGTGATTCCTGATCAGCTTCTCTAGGGACTAAACTACAGCCCTCAAAGGAATTAGATTCTTCGTTGGAGCTCTATCATTTTGAGCACCATGCTGCCCTGGATGACACTGTGTTGTCAATGTTCGATGTTGTTATAATGTAGCAGTCAGAGAGGAAAAATAGTCATTATAATTCTCAGTAAGACTAAACAGAATTTAGACAAGTGTCTAAATGTTAAAGGATGTTCTTCTCAACTGCCAAACTAAGGCACATTGAGCAAAGCCATTAGATAAAGTGCAAAAATACCCTGGTTTTGAAATATTTGCTTGTACATAAAGGATAACATGTATATCCTGATCAGTTGAGGGACAGTGAGAGGAGCATTCTTATGAAAAAATTGTAATGGGGGCAGGCTTAACCAAAGTGTTAATTTCTAACTAGGGCAAATACAAAATCATCTCCTCTAAATCCCTTCCTGTTGCTCTCTGTGGTTTTGATTATACCTGTTTATGGGAGAATATTGCAAATTTTGTCTATGCCAATAGCCCTAATGAGAAATACAGACTATGCTGCTTCAGACTTGCAATAGGTGCTGCTTATTTTGCTTCTGCGGATGGTCTAGCCCTCTGGAGAATCACCTGACATAGGAAAGTATGTTTACCAGGTATAAATCTTTTCTTCCAGCTATATATGATGTAACTGGTGCCTAACAAAAGACAGGTCATGTTTATCAGTTATACTGACTTTGGTTCACTGATCTCTTTTGCAGTCTAAAGGGAACCAAGCAAAAGAAAATAAAACATGTGTGTAAGAGCCCAGCTGTTAAAGTTCATTGTCAGATTTGGATGGGCCATAAGAGAAAACAGATTATTCTGAACTGAATTTTGTTTTGAATTATTCACCACAGACACGGAAATCTCAAAGTTGCTTTGCCTCAGAAACATTTATTTGGATGTGTGTGCATTCTTCATAATGTTTTATATTTTTTATTGAAGCAATGGCAGTTTCTCCTACTGTCTAACTTCAATATACTCTTTATGTTATATCCAGTGGGAGCATGAGGCCAGTGCTACTTATGTATTGTTGCAAGGCACCTGTCCCATGAATATGCATCTGACAAGCTACCACAGTGTCATTAAAGAACACTATCACCTCTAGGTGTTGCCTCATTATGCTTTTCTCTCACTGTTCATTCAGTAGGCAGGTAACTCTATCTAAAGTGTTTTCATACTCACACTTTGGCATGATTTTAGGCTTAATCAGTGCAGTAATCCTGGCAGGTATGTAGCTTTACTTCTCCAGTCCTCAGCCAGTGTGAATCACTGTAACACCACTGACATCAATAGAGGGATACTGATTTACACCAGATGGAGATCTGGCTCCTGCATCTCCTTTACAAGGCATTATATTCACATTTATATGTGCATCATGAGGCTAATATGCTATAACTCCCTACATCCTGCAACCCCCAATATTTCCTCTCATGGGACCATGCTCACCTGGCTCAGTTTTGAGTGGAATATGTGATATCTTGATCTGTCCCTGATCCTCTCCTCAGCCAATGCCTGGACTACTGGAGATCTCAAGGTAGGGAGTTGGTCCAGACCGAGTTGTTACTTCCTGAAATTTAGAACTAGTCATTCTTATCAGATCCATATCGGATGACAAGGGGAAGGAAGGTTGAGGGGAGCCAAAAGATAAGTTTAGCTTTCTTCTTCCCACGCATCTCTTCCACTCAGCCCCCACCCCAAACATACAACATCCCTCCTTTTGTTTGGGATTCTCTAGTAGCCTCTCTTGTTAGCTGGGTTTTCCAAACATAAAACTATGGTAACCAGTCTTTGTTGTCCAGGTGGTTTCAAAACATAAATCTATGGGGACATGGTTTCTGTCTGATAAATGTTTGGTGCAAGCACAAGAGTACTTCCTCTCAAACATCTTTGTTGTTGTTGTTTTGTTTTAGTTTAAAGCACACATCTAAAATAACAATTGTCTAGTGTACCCCAGATATTGTTACCCAAAGTCTGAGATGGTGTTTTGAGTGACCAGCAGCAGGTTTCTAGTGGCCAGCCTTCCTTCTAACCACTGGGGAGTTTGGTGTCAGTCTCCTCACTTGTCCAAAACCTCTCTGAACTTCTCCAAATTGTACAAACTAAATAATCTTTTTAATATATTGTGCAAAACAAAGCATATAGCTCATAATTAACTCCCAGTGGGCTAACAATTTGCTTAGCATCGGCAAAACAAAACTAACTCCAAAAAAACCCCTTCATAATTCTACTTTTCAGCAAAGCAATTCCCAGCAAAAGCTCCTGGTCATAGACACCAATGTCCGAGGTCAGCTGTTCCCACTCGTTCCCACTCTCATGATTCTGCCATTTTATCTGTCCTTATTAGGAACCCTGCAGCTGTGCAGTTTTTTGTCTGTTTAGACAAAGGCCAAATTATTCCTGACTACATGGTCTCACTTCCAGTCAATGGGAGCTGATTGCACAAAATGGCTGCAGTTATATCAAGTTCAGTACTCTCATAACACTCCAACCTGATGGCCTGATAATTATTCCCTCTGTCTTCTTCTAGCACAGCTATCTGTCTCTATAGCAATCGACAGGGAGCAATATTAGAATGAACTCTGAAGTGGGGAAAAGAGAGAGAAAACAAACAAGAACAGAAGAGGGAGATTCATTTCCAAAAGCAAAAGGCCCTATCCTTCAGCTCCCTAATTGGACCAACAAAGAGTAAAGGCCAGAGAATGAGAGAAGAGGAAGTAGAACAATACACCATGAGAAATTAGGAAATGGGGGAAAGAAGAAGCAAGTGGAAAGGGAAACTCCGATAGACACAAAATTACAAAAAAGGGGAATAGAAATATCTTCTTAAAGTCCCTGTAATTTGTAATATCCTCCCCACAGCTAGAAGTGGGGGTGGGGGTGTACAGGATTGCTCCCAGCATTTTTTCAGTATGGCAATAAAGGATTTTTTTAGGATCCTACATGGGGTTGACTTACCTGTGTAAATGAGTCCATCTTCATTTACCAAGATGCAACACTTAAATGACTTTTTATCTCTTTGGGGGTCCTTCAGGATCCTGGGTTGGCATGGCACTTTGGACTATAACTGAGTAAATGATTCTCCCAGAGTTGGGCTGATATACTCACTGAGGTCCATAGAATAGAGGAGAGGGAGAAAGTTTAGGCCTAACTAATGGAGTAAGCTCAAGAGACATTCTCTATTCTAGATTTCAAGAGAATATTATAAACAAAAGACTAAAAATAATCTAGTTTTTGTCTTTTGGCATAAGTGCTGAAGACTCTAATTTTTAAAAAAATCAATGAATCACTGTATCTATTGTTAATATTTGGAGTGATTTCTCATTGATTTTTCCAGGAGCTTGGCAAACATATTTATTGGAGCAATGGACAAATAAACATTTGTTTCCTGCTTCTCTTTAAGTGAAAATATTACAATAAATGCACTACACATGCAAAACATCTGTCAAAACCCGACATTATCTCCTTTGTATAGTTCCATGTTTTTTCATTAATTGATTTTAAAAAGAAAATATCAACAATCTTGTTCAAAATGCACAGTAATGATATAAATGCTAAGAGGGCATTGTTTACAAGAATGATCTTCATGTTGACATTTGAATAAACCATGGAACTCAGAATATGAAACAGAAGTGGAGATAAAGTGTTGAAAAGTCCAAAACTTGAGCTAGTGCATAATCATTCTATTTTACTTAGATTTCATGCTATTTGGGGGGAAAAAAGCCCTATCGTATGCAGTACATATGAGCTAGTACGTTATGAATTGTCCCATGTGACATACATTAGGATGCTCACGGTCGTTTTTCCAATGAAACTCTGTTGTGTAGACATACCCTTAATGGTTACCTGTTTCTGTTGCTCAGGCTACATCTATACTACAGTTTTTTTGCACAAAAATGGCTGTTTTTGCACAAAAACCCTTAGAGCATCCACACCTCAAGCGTGTTTTTGTGCAAGAAAATTTACAGTGAATCGACAGAACAGAGGGCTTTTTGTGGTATAGGTAGACCTCTTTCTACGAGGAATAATTCTTTTTTGTGCAAGAGCTCTTATGCAAAAAGGTGTGTGTGGACAGGAAACGGGTTTTTTGCGCAAAAACAGCCTATCGGAAGAAGCACAGGTGCCCTGGTGGCCATTCTATTAATGGCAATCAGAGCTTTCTTGCAAGACAGTGTCCATGCAGTCTGGACGCTCTCTTGCACAAAAACACATTGCTTTTCTGATGCGCTTTTGCAGTGTGGATGTACTTGACTAATTTCAGCAGGAATACTTTCAGAGTAAGTGTTACTCAACATGGGTAAAGCTAGTAGAGTCTTGCCCATAGTGATAAGACTCTAGAATCAGAGCCTGTCTTTGTAATTTAGCAGCTTCTAAAATTGTTATATTCATTTTTAGTCTACACAGTTTAACAAGAGGTTTATGATCTATAATCCCTGTAAATTTTCTCCCATTCAGGAATGCATGGAATTTCCTAATTCCAAATAAGATACTTTGGAGTGTGTGTCTCTGCCATTTTTAAATTAAGCCAATTTATTGTTTTAAATTAAAGTTCTGAAAACAATTTGCCTTTCAGTCCCATTGACATTTTATGCAATATAAAATCACTTGTGAAGTATTGGTGAATTGTCACAGACTAACCATTCTGATTTAAATAAAAATGTAGATAGCAAATATCTTCAGCATCTTCGTCTATTTAAATACCTTATTGCATTTGCAAGTCCAAAGCCAAAGTCTATCCTTGTTAAGGACTCTGTCATTGGATTTATTACCTGTATATCGAACTGCAGGCAAACTAGCTGGAAACTTCCATTTTAAAAAGCTACAGCTAAAAATCACCTCAGATTTGTGACATTCTTAGAAAGTTTACTTGGGATACTGCTTCACTTTCCTCTGGGAAAGGCTTTAAGATTTCCACCTCAATTTCATGAAATCAGGATGTCCAGCGTAATGGTAAAATTCAGTTTTGAAATGGTCAGATTCATAATTATAATTGTCAGTCCCAATATATCAAAAATCATATATCCAGCTCTCCAAATATCATGAACTTGAGATTATGAAAGTAATATTTTAAAATAGTTTGTCTTCCGGTTTTTAAACTTAAAGGGATCAATCACATTTTCCAGTTTTTCTTCACATCCATGAAGGATACAATTTTTAAAAAATGAAAGCTGTGTTCTCAAGTAATTACATGACCCCAAGAGTTACAATTTTAAGAAAAACACCAAATATGGAGAGATTCATGACAAAATTTTGAGAATTAGCAACACTGAAAAATGAAAAAGCTCAGCTACATTAGCAACAAAAAACTAATGTACCTTCCTTATTAATGTATTATGTTGTCATTTTCTCAGTTTAACCTGTGAGAATAGATAGTATCATGAACTTTCGTGGGCATAGCCCACACAAAAGCTCATTCTACCATCTACATGTTTTGTTAGTCTATAAAGTTCTACCAGACCATTTGTTGTTTTTTCAGTTTACCTGTACAGACTAACTCGGCTACCCCCTGAAGCTTCTGTGAGAATAGACAGTTCAGTTTCATGTTTTCTTTATTTTATAGATGTTTTTTCTTTCTGGTTATGGCACAGATGCACAATGCAGCCACGTTTTAGATATCGCTGCTAGTGACATTTTTATGAATACGGGGAGTGAAGTGTCATTTTGTCTCATTCAGTCTGTCTCTCCCATCTAACAATAATACATGAATAATGTTGCAAGATCTCACTGTCACATTTTTTGGAATTGTTTGTGTTTATGGTTGGAAGTGGGTGCAGTTCCCTTGCTGACTTTAAAAACACTTCACTGACTTCTGGGCAGGGAGCAATTCCTTCACTAATCTTCCTCTCAGAGTTACCTACTTCCTAGGTCAACTGTCCTCGTCTGGAAAGAGCCTCTCCCTCAAAGAGCTGTATTGCCACACACAGGCACTGGCAGCACAGTAACTTGATTGCAATAGTTCTACTTCCTGCCAAGGATGTTAGGATGCTCTCACCACTTGTGAGGCAGGTCAGTATTGTTACCCACTTTACAGATGGGAAACTGAGTTGCCATATGACTCTTCCAAAGGCACAGAGCAAGTCTGTGGCAAAGGTAGGAATGGAATTCCCAGACCTTTGCATTAGTCGCCAGCATTCCTTCCTTCCCTTATTTGTCCCTGTAGTGGTCCGCTCCCCTCCACTGGTCCCACACTTTCTGCCATCTCTTTTTTCTTTCACTTTTGTGTCCTTACCATCCACCTGTCCCTTCTCCCCACTTTTCTCCCCCTGACCCCAGTGGCCTGCAGTGACCTCAGTCCTGCCTCTCTAACCTCTGTGGGGTACAATCTCCCTCACACCAAAGCTGCCTCACTTACAAAAGGAATGACTGAGGGCCTATTTTCCCCCATTTCCAGCCATGCTGTATTGCACTCAGACGTCAGATAAGGCAATGGAGGTGGTAACAAGCCTTAGTTGCCTTCTGGGATCATATTTAAATAGCTGGCAAAGGAGCTGAAGGGGAAATCTTGCTTACTGACACATCAGCAGGCAGAAATGAGGGCAGTGGCAGGGGGAGCCAATGTGTGATCATCACTCCCAATGAGTGGCACTTGTCAGGTTGGTGCACACGTGCACACACACACGTTATGTTAAGTTGCTTGTTTCTCTGGATTTTTTTTAAAGGGAAGAAAAACCAGCAGAAATATATTGTTCATGCGTTTTGTAAAAGTCAGCTTTTTTGGGGGGCAAGTCTGACCGGAGAATGACTCTTTGAAACAGACTGCTGTTTTCCTAAAAGAGCTTCCCAATTTGTACCTATTGTGAGCAATCCTCCATATAACATGTTCCTGTATTTGATCCAGGTTATGTTTGTTCCATTGTGTGAGGAAACAGAGCTGCAGTGCCAGACATTCCATGAAACTTTTCTAAATCATCTTTGCCCAACTTCTAACTATGAAAGAGATCCCAGGCTTTCAGGAGTTAATATCGGTTCAAAATTGAACAGCTGCTGAGAGCTCTCTATGGTCTAGTCCCCATAACTACAGAAAGGGCTTATCTTAGTGCACCTCAGAGGCACCACTTCACTCCTCGCCATAATGTTGCAGGGGGTCTTCATCTCTAACACTTGTTAGGGGCCACTTCCTTAGCTCTGGCTTATCTCAGTCTGGGTTGTCTATGGGCTGATCCTGAAGCCATATCACTTTAAAAGTTCACTCCCCTTGTAGGATAAAAAAAGGTCCAATTGTAAGGTCAATAAATCCCCTTCTCCTTCTTTTGACTACTTAGTCCTTGCTATCTGCTCCACTGCAGGGTAGTTGTTGGATATAAACTTGTTTCCCAGCATTCTTTTCTAGTCCTTTACATTTATCAGAGCCACATATCTACGTGGTCATTTTGCAAAGCTTGTTGTATTTTACAACTTTTCTAACTCAACTCCGATAACGTTTTCCTTCTGTTTTTTCTTTCTGATTCTTGAGAAGATGGTACATTCTTTTTAACTCTGGAAGGCTCTTGTATTGCTTCACAATGGACTGTACAGTCACATATATTTCAGCCTGAAAACTTCATACCAAACTCAGTCCAGGAGCAAACATTGTCAGCATATTTTTTCATGTAAGCTTCCCAGGACACCAGATACTTTATTTACCCATGACCTTTTTAGACTTAATTGTGTAGCAGATTATGGTCCAATGATGTTAGACCGGACTGACCGCTTTATCATAGCGAGGTCTCAATGAAATCTTTACCTTTTGTTTTCTGTTTGAATGGGAATTTCCTCCAGTCTTGAATGAATCTGTTTCTAATACAGTTTCTGTGCAATCAGGGAAATTGCAGCCCTTGCTATTAGTCTTCAATGGAGACTTACTGTCATTTAATATGTTTATATAAGAGAAACAAACGATTTTTCTCTGTGTTGAAGAATGTGCTGCTCACCCATGAATGGCAACTACAGTGCTATCTTTTCCACATCCTCGGGTTTCGCAGGGCTGCACTTTGTTTCACCTGGGGGTTTTTTGGCTTTTTTTTTTTTTTTTTTGCAATTCCTTTGGAGGTGTCCAGTGCAAAGACTGTGAACCCTAGCAAGCTCTCCCTGCATATCCCAGACATCCACAATCCCATCCACAATCCACTAGTTCAGAGGAATGACTCACTCTGATGCTCCCAAGACACGCACGTTAGACACTGTGTCCTTAGTTGCTTCAAACTGCTGCACTATTCTTTTAGGGTATGTCTACAGAGCAAAGTTATTTCGAAATAACAGTCGTTATTTCGAAATAACTTTACCAGCATCTACACATCCAAACCACTATTTCAAAATTAAATCGAAATAGTGGCAGGCTTATTTCGAAATTGGTAAACCTCATTCCACAAGGAATAGCGCCAATTTCAAAATTGCTATTTCGAAATAAGCGCTGTGTAGATGCTTATTTCGAAATAGGGGGCCTCCAGCCCTTCCCAGGGTGCCCTGGTGGCCACTCTGGGCACAACCAAGAAAACTCCTCTCCCTCCCCACAGCCCTTAAAGGGGTTGACTCTGGCCACAGTGTCTGTGCCAGCTCCAAGCCTGCCAGCCCAGAACCAGCAGTCACTGCCCCTGACCCACTGGCCCCAGCATGAGCCAGGCAGCCAGTGCCAGCCAGCCCTCCAGGACCAGTCTGCCAGCTCCCAGGAGCCTGCCAGGGGCCAGAAAAGGCGGGCACCTGCCTGGTCCAGTGCGGAGATCAGGGACATAATTCAGATTTGGGGGATGCCTCCATCATCCATGATCTCTGCACTAAATGGAGGAATGCAACAGTCTAAAGGTAGATGGCTGCCAGCCTGGCCACCAAATGCCACATGCTAACCCAGGAGCAGGTTCGCAGGAAAATAAAGGAGCTGTGGCAGGCGTATGCCAGGGCCACAGGGGGCAGCTCCCAACCAGGGGCAGACCCAGACCTGTGCCCTTATTTTGATGCTGTGGACGGCATCCTGGGGGGCAGGACGGTCCATGCCCCACGGGTGGTCATCGACCCTGGGGCAGAGCTTGCTGCCTCCTGCTGCTCCAGCCCCTGCTACCTCCCCAGCTACTGCTCCTCCTCCCACTCCTTCTCCCCCTCCCTCCTCCCCACACTCCCAGGGACGCCGAGGCCCCCACACCCGCGGTGCTAGGAGACAGTTGGGCCAGCGAGACCCCCAACCCTGAGCCCCGAGCTTCTCCTCCCCTTTCCTCCTCTTGCCTCCCCCTGCCAGCTCCCTCCTCCCAGGTTTCCCCCTCCCCTCTCCCACCTTCTTTCCCCAGTCTCACCTCAGTTTCATTCCCACCCCCCGAACCCCAGTTTTGTTCAATAAAGAGGCTTTGTTGTAATGAACACGTATCTTTTATTGTACAGCAGGAAGTGGGGTTAGGGAGGGGTAAGTGGAAGTACGTGAGGGAGGAATGAGGCACAAGCCCCCAGTGGGGCACACCAGGGAGACTGTTACTGCCTGCAGAACGTGCTGCCAAGCTCGCACCAACACATCCAGGAGAAGCACCAGAGTGCCCGGGGCGGCTCCGGCTCTATGCTGCAGAGTGCTATGGTGTCCTGAGTGAGGACAACCAGAGCATGCAGAGAAAAAAATGCTTTTCTGTCCCTCAGCAAGGTAGGCAAGCAAGCAGGGAAACCTTAGAACCAGCTGTCCGGGGGGTGTCCCTTTAAGCACAGGTCTCAGATAGCCTCAGGCAGCAGCCACACAAGGTAACTCATGACCTGATGCCCAGTCAGAACTAGTTTCAGATGGCTTTAAATGCGATTCAGTGTCCTATCAGTGTGGACGCGCTATTTCAAAATAGCAAAACGGTATTTCGAAATGCATTTTGTGTCTAGACACGTTATTTCGAAATAAGATATTTCGACATAACGCTGTAGTGTAGACCTTAGGGTATGTCTACACAGCAAAGACATACCGTTATTTCAAAATAACTTTACTAGCATCTACACAGTCAAACCACTATTTCGAAATTAATTTGAAATAGTGGAGAGCTTATTTCGAATTTGGTAAACCTCATTCCACAAGGAATAACGCCAAATTCGGAATAGCTATTTTGAAATAAGTGCTGTGTAGACACTCATATCGAAATAGGGGGCCTCCAGCCTTCCCAGGGTGCCCTGGTGGCCACTCCAGCCTCAACTAAGAACACTCCTCTCCCTCCTCCCTCCCCGGAGCCCTTAAAGGGGTTGACTCTGGCTACAGTGCCTGTGCCAGCTCCAAGCCTGCCAGCCCAGAGCCAGCAGTCACTGCCCCTGACCCAGTGGCCCCAAAACATGAGCCAGCAAGCCACTGGCAGCCAGCCCTCCACCGCTCCCCAGGAGCTGTCTGCCAGCTCCCAGGAGCCTGCCAGGGCCCGGAGAAGACGGGCGCCTTCCTGGTCCAGGGTGAAAATCATGGACCTTATTCAGGTTTGGGGAGGATGCCCCCAACGTTCATGATCTCCACACTAGATAGAGGAACGCAGCCTTCTATGGCAGAATAGCTGCCAGCCTGGCCACCAAAGGCCACATGCGAACCCAGGAGCAGGTTTGCCTGAAAATCAAGTTGGTCTGGCGAGACCCCCAACCCTGAGCCCTGAGCTTCCCCTCCCCTTTCTTCCCCTTGCTTCCCCCTTCCCACTCCCTCCTCTCAGGTTTCCCCCTCCCCTCTCCCACCCTCTCTTCTCCCCCTCCTGCCTCCTTTCCCCAGTCTCACCAGAGTTTCATTCCCCTCCCCCAGTTTTGTTAAATAAAGAGAGTTTGTGTTCATGAAAAGAGGTGTATTTTACTTGACATCAGGAAGCGGGGTTAGGGAGGGGTAAGTGGAAGGACGTGAGGGAGGAATGAGGCACAAGCCCCCAGTGGGGCAGACCAGGGAGGCTCTTAGTGCTCCTCAGGGTGGAAGCTCTCCCGCAGGGCCTCCTGGATACTGACAGCCCCCAGATGGACCTCCCGGATGGCAGCCTGCAGAAAGTGCAGCCAGGCTCACAGCAACGCGTCCACGAGAAGCACCAGAGTGCCCAGGGGCAGCTCTGGCTCCATGTTGCAGGGTGCTGTGGTGTCCCGAGTGAGGACAACTAGAGCATTGAGCGACAAAATGCTTTGCTGTCCCTCATGAGGTAGGCAAGCAAGCAAGGAAAGCTGAGAACCAGCTGTCCAGGGGGGTCCCTTTAAGCACTGGCCTCAGATAGCCTCAGGCAGCAGCCACACAAAGTAACTCCTGACCTGATGCCCTGCTGGACCTGGTTCCGGCCGGCCTTAAATGCAATTCAGCGTCCACTCAGTGTGGACGCGCTATTTCGAAATAGTAAAACGCTGTTTCAAAATGCATTTTGTGTGTAGACGTGTTATTTCGAAATAACTTATTTCGAATTAACTATTTTGAAATAAGATATTTCAAAATAACACTGTAGTGTAGACATACCCTTAGGGAATAGAATTTTAAATGCTTATTTAGAGCTTAGTGGACTTGGCTACAGTTGGCCATGCCTTTGAGACTGAATTGCTGCAATGCTGTCTGTATGAGGCTACCCCAGAAGATCATTTAGAAATTGTTCATTTATCAGCTTCCTTCCTTCCTTCTCAAAAGGAATAAGGTGCACTTTAATGTAAATATAGACTAGTCTGGGGAGGAGAAAAGCATTAATTTTATTATGCAAAACTGGCTGGGATGCATTTCCCCAAGTGTCTCTTTACAGCTTGGATTTTGCTGAAAAGGTCACAGATCTGGCATACAGTGTAGTTTCAGCAGAGGTTTGAGTTCCTTGCAAACACACCAGCAATGGGCTACGTGGGCTTATTGATTCCATTGCAAAAGTTTTAATAAAGCGCTGCTGTTTAAACAGCACCCTGATGTCTACACTACTTTTTTTTTTTTTGGCGGAAGGGCAATGCAAATGAAGCACTGATTAGCATTTTCTCGTGCTTCATTTGCATAGTCTCTTTTGATCCATGTTTGTGCAAGAGGTTTTTGCACAAAATCATGCAGTGTGGACATTTCCATTTTGCGCAAAACCCCCAGAGTCATAAGGATCTTGCGAGAAAAGGGATTTTTGCACAAAACGGAAATGTCCACACTGCATGTTTTTGTGCAAAAACCTCTTGCGCAAAAACGGATCGGAAGAGACTATGCAAATAAAGCGTGAGAAAATGCTAATCAGCTCTTCATTTGCATTGCCCTTCTGCAAAACAAATGTAGTGTAGACATAGCCTGAGAGTGCAACATTTGGGAGCACTTTAAGCCTGGGCTTCTGATGCATTTCAAAGTGTGTTGCTGTATCTGATCTACAAAACCCTATATTTTAGCGTGCTATAGTATAAAACCCTGAGTGTAGCAGAGACTGCCCTTTTCTGTCAGGTACTGTACCACAGCAGCCAATATCAGCTGGGGCACTGAAGCTCAGACAGTTGTCAGCAGGGTGTATTTAATGAGGGTCCCATAACTCTGAGAATCTCTGCCCCTTTTGTTGGTACTCAGGGTACTACCAGGCCTAGCTGACATCCTAGGCTGTAAAAAAATACATTGGCCTTAAGGGAGGGAAGGGAGTAAATGGGTGATGGGATGGTAATTATGCCTGAAAGTGCAAGGGAGCTAAGTTACTGTGATGATTATATTAATACTCAGATAAAACGAGTTTATGATTTGATAGTGATTTATTTGTACAATTTTCATGCAGACAGAGCAGAGATGAATAAATTATTTAAAATCTGAATGAATGAAATGCAAACGGATGCCTGCTTTTTGATATCTTTGTGAAACTCTAATCAGTCTCTATGGCTAAGACCCCACAGTGAGTGTTTTGCATGTTCTGTGTGTTACTGTGGTCCCATAGTTCAGGGTTCCACTCACCCAAAACACACCAAGCTTCATCTAGGCACTTTCCCAAATATCCCATTTCTGCCACTTCTTACAAAAATTATCTGGTGTTTCTGCATCCAGCTCATACTCCATAGTGATAGATGAATAGAGAGCTGGTTGCACCAGTTTAGTGTATAGCATTCTGCATTGTTTGTTTTGGGAACACGGTTTCAAGAACTGAACAACTTCTCAGTTCAGTTTCCACAGTGGCATTTGGATTCAATTTTCAGGAGCTTTTCTCCAATCTTGCAGACTAAGGTAACCAGAGACTTGGATATAAAAATCATGCAGGTTTTGTAGACAAAAATTATGTCTGCAGTTTTGTAAATGCAAAAATGGAATCCCTCTTGGGAGTAGTAGTTGTCAGTACTTCACAATTCTTTTCCTTGAGTTAAAAATAATGGAGCACATTCTCTCCTGTGAGCAATCCATCCCCTACCCTCCACACAAATCAGGTGTGTGTGTGTGTGTAAAAGTGCATTAAAGCTCAACTTTGCACTCCCCTAACATTAATGCCACTATGTGCCTAGCTGGTTCCTCTGCACTGAGTTGATACGGTCTCATGGGCTGTTTAATTATGCTAGATATTAATAGCCTCCGAAGGTGTAAAATGAAGCTAGACATCAGCTCAGCCTAGGTCCATCCCAGGATTACTCTATTTTCCCTGCTACATCATTGGCAAGCAGGCACAAAAGAGGCTGTATGAAATTTCATGATCACCCCTGGCAGTGCAGGGAATCTCCTAGGACTGAGTATATTTGTTTCAGGGCCAGATTGATAGAGTGCTCTAAATCTGCAGATATCTGCTTTATATCCATGGGTATCTGCATCCATGAATGTGGATACAGATATCTGCAGCTCATTTTTGCAGATACAGATACAGATGAGGATACAAATTTTTGTATCTAGAACTCTGTAAATTTGCAGTTATCTACTTTATATCCGTGGATATCTGCTGATAGCTGCAGATCATTTTTGCGGATACAGATGCAGATATAAATTTTGTATCCATGCACAGCTATACAGATAACCCAGGGAGTGTGGAACAATGTGGCTGCACCACTCTGGAGAATCTGTATCCTTACCTTTGATTTTTCTGTGCTATGCAACATCATAACTATAAGGGACTACTTTCCAGGCCATTTTATAGGAGCATTCAAGCTCTTTGCTGGTATTAAAATGGAGTTTGCAAGCAATACCACACAATCATGGTATTTCTGAAGATTTAGGGTTTGTCTATACAGTGAAGTAATTCACACTTCAGGGGTGCAATTTCTAAAATGCACAACTGGGGTACTCATTAACTGATCCATTTAGACCCTGATGATGCTAACGTATTGCTGTTAGAAACATTAGTGTGCTTTAGAAATATCACTGCCATATAGAGCATTATCCTACAATGTAGACAAGCTGATAGAGATTTTATTTTTTGCAGATTTAATGAACTCTAATTTTTCTTAGAACAAGTCAGAGTGAAACCTTTAAAAGGCTCCCAACTAATGCAAGCAATATCCTCATAAAATTGTCCTGCTTGAGTATCTATGAATCAGATTGTGATTCCTTAACAAAATGCTTACATTTGATTTAAAAAAAAAGAACAAGTCCAAAGAACAATATGGATGAAAAGAACAAGCATAACCAACCAACACTTTCCAGCTGCTCTCAAACATAGTTCATCTCCATAATAATTCATTGAACATAAGTACAAGCTGCATCATTAATTGCAAAACTTTGTATTATTCCCAGGAGATTCTAGCTCACATGGAGTCTAGTTAATCCCAATGTTGACTTTTTAAATTATTATTAGGAGTCCAAAATGATATCAGGACACTGCACAAACACACAGCAAGAGACATTTTCTGCCTCAAAGATCTAACCATTGAATAGACAAAACAGGTCATCACTGAATAGGGAAACAGAAGTAGAGAGAGTATAAGTGACTGGTCTAATGTCATATAAGAGGTCTGTGGCAGAGCTGGGAATAGAAATCAGATCTCCCACATCCCTGTTCAGCTGTCAGATTTAATGGGTCACATTTCCTTCACTTGGAAACAAAAATATTAGTTACTGAATTAAACCTTAACACTTAATGTGAATCACACAGCTGATGCTACCTGCACTATGTTATCCGGGTTGTCTTCATTCTGGCTTTAAATATCACAGAGCAATAGGAATTACCCAACTTGTTATGAAACGCTTTTCCACAGTGTAGCCAATCTCACTCACAGAAAACTTTTCCTGATTCTCTGGTCCCTGGTTTGGATTTTACAGTGGAAGGTTTCTCTAAAATAGCAGAATCCTGGTGGCATAAGGCTGCCATAATGGTGCCAATACCTCCCTTAGCTCCTGGCTACTCACACTACAGACGTGGATGACGCTCTGCTCATCTGTTCCTCAGATGCTAGAAAGACAGCCAACGCCATTGACAGCTAGTGTCACATAGAGCATTGCTGTTTTCTAGATATTTCCCACTGGATGAATATTCATATTTCCTTTCTTTTTCTTACCTGTATGTTTTTCTAACCCTCCTGTGTATTATTTCTCTCCATAGCACATCTCAGTGTTAACTTAAGTTTCTATTGTGGCTGATGGGAACAGGCCCATGATGGCAGTGCAGAATCATGCCCACTGGGCAGTCAGGGAAGTATAGCACAGCTGCACTCTTTGGCCATTTCTCTCCCATTTTGCGGAGAGAGGAGATTATTCCTGGGAGTCCAATGCAAAACCTGCACACAAGTTCTTCAACAGGTAGGGAGGTGGACACCCTCCCTACTTGCACATCTGGGTAAGGTGTCAGGCAAAATCTGGCCCTTGATATATATAATCAAAGCATTGTTTATCCTGTCTTGCTGATCATTAATACACATCACACGTGAGCTGACCTAACGCTGAACCTTGTGGCAACTCACAAGATACCTCGTGTTAGCCTGATACGTTGTCTCTATCATCACCGATCAGCTGTAGGCCTTTGGACAGTGTCTGTCACTGCCTCTGACAGTCCTTATAGCCCAGCAAATGTAACTTCATTTAGCAAGTAAGAATATATGGAAATTTTAGAAATACAGTAATATTAAAAAATTTCACTGAATTTCTTTTGTGCACTAATTCTGTCACTGTTTTAAAAAACTCCATTAACTTTGTCTGGCATGATGTTATTTATAATTTTAGGCTGTTCATTGGTCAACATGTCCTATTTGATAATAAATTCTTATTTGTGTATGTGGCTGGATGTGAGAATGTAGATTCAGAATTTCATAGCTAGTAACATGAATTTTCACATATAAACGTAAGGTAGTATATGTATGGCACAGCACCGTGTACACACACATGCTCTTTAATTTGAGTTAATCCACTCCAGTCTACACCTCCACATAACCTGTAACTGATCAGAAATGGTAATGAACCAACCGAAGGAAAGTGGTAACTATTCTGTTTACCCCAGTACTGTTCACTGTTCTAGAACAAAAGCTACATGTATTCCTACACGAATGAGAGTAAATATAAACCCAAGAAGATTGTGCAAATGAAAAACATAACTAATGTAAAAATAGGTAGATTTCAAAATGATCTGTAAACTGAATTCACAGCCACATTTTATGGTAAAATTGCTAAGCCTCAGTAACTTCACGATTTTTTTTTCTTTTTGCTAGTTTTATACATGTCTGCTCAGAAGCTTTCCTTAGCTTGAAAAGAACTGTGGAAGGAAAATACCCTTTGGCCTATTGGCCTGACACTGGAAACACAAATTTGAATATCACATCAAACAAGCTAACTTCTTACTGATCTATCACCCTGGCAAGTTCTTTGTCTTCTAAATGTAGGTGTTTTGGGATGCAGAAAATTACCTTGTCTGCATTTTTCATGGCCATATGGTATTAAAAGACAGTAAAAATAGACAACTAACAAGGGAACATCTTTACAAGAGGGAAAAAAAGCATTTAGACCAGCCGGAGATAGTGCTCTCTCTCTTTCTCACACACACACAAACACACACATGACAGATATACACATACACATTACACAAACCAGGATCAGTGTTCTTGCTGGGCTGAACTCCTGCTGAAATAACATGTGAGGTCTAACAAAATACCTTCCTCAGTGGCCTCCTGTAGCATGCTCTACAGGACAAGATGAACACATCCACCTAAAATTATGTTTTCTTTGCATCCTAACTGAAATAGCATTAAAGGGGGAAATGGGAATTCAGAGCTGCCAGCTACAGTATCTCTGCTATCAGTTCACCAATAAGGCCTAGTACAGACCCGCAGAGCCTCTGGATAAATTGTATTTTCCAAGGGTTAATTAAGCTGTCTCGAGCTTCTGCATGAAGGGGAACAAACTGGCACTTGCAGCGTTTTTTGAAACCTGCTGTCGACATTACAGTCCCTGCTGCTTTTAGCTGTATCGATCCGATGCCTGACCTGTGAAATCCTTGATGGCTGCTAACACTGGAAGCTTACTGGAGCTTTCCAAGGGAGCTTCAGGACAGCTTGTGTAGTCAAGTACAATTACCTGTCCCTCCAGGAGAGCCAATTAGTTCACAAAGAGCTGGAGCAGAACAAATGTTTTGTGTGTGATTTAGAATCTTTAAGAAAAGCTTTGTTCTGATTCTTTTGTTTCAAATGTTATTATTATTGTTCAACTCACGACAGTCCACAGTGCATTTCCTTACATTTCTCATAAAGGATTTCTGAGGGATCAGAAAACAGATTTACGGGTGGGTTTTTTCCCCCTTGTTATTTTAAATAATGAAATTGTTCACATACACTACATTGCAGAATCCTCTGTTAGGGCTGTTAGGGGCATGAACTCAAAAACAGAATACTGAAGTTTTCAATGTTTCTGGACCCCCAAGTCCTAGAATTTTTTTCTGTTTGTTTAAAATGATAACATTAGTTCTAAACTTTGAAACTTAATTTTCTGAATAAAAAGAAAGCAACTGTTACACGTGCAAATCACTTAAATGCAATGGGAGTCACACAAATTACCAAGAACATTACACTTAATATGTAGAATACTCATAACATTATTTAATGGTGTGAAAAAATGGGCCACAATCAGATCCCAGTTAACTGAAGAACCCACTAACTTGGCTCAAGATGTACAGATATTTCAGAGAACAGAAATTGTCTTGATAACAGCTGCCCTCCCCTCAGATTAATGTGAATTAGTAACTAAAATAAACAGTCAGTGTCTATTTATCACAGTGTCCTGAGTCCAAAATATCTAATGTTCTGGATATAAATCAATCTTTAATAAAAACTGTTGTGAAAGAAGAATTTTAAATGGTTAGCTAAGGGTGGTAGACAATCTGAAATCAGTGATTATGGGCCTTGTATGTACTGCAGATCATGTTCTGATATTGAAAGTGGAATCTCAATATGAGTCATTATAGGATCTTTACAAGGAAGGCTGATAGGAAACAGATCTCACTGGCTTCCATTTTAGTGCTCAGAGCCTGATGCATTAAATTTATTTTCCTCCAAATCCTGCGGTCCATTGGCTTTGTGTTTCTGTTTGAAAAAATGGAAAGAACATAGGCCTTGTCATTCCAGGGTCACCAGTCTGCTCTAGACCACCACTGATTCTGGCAACTAAAAATAATTATGGTGTGATAACTGTTTGGTGCCTAGTATGCAATGGTGGTCTTAGTCCAATTCCCAGTCGCAGAGTGTTCATAGTACAGAAACTGCCATTACGGCTGACACTAATTAGTACTCTGCTTGGTAGAGACAGCAGGCAGATGAAGGATTGAATGAGCATTGCAAGAGAATTACACTCTAATTTGTGGAAGTCACATTTTCAAAGGAGGATTGAGACACGTCAGTAGGGCAGTGTGGGGAAACATAAATTGCTGTTGCTTATACTAGAGACTATGCCTTATGGAAGACTTTGAGTTCCATGCTGTCAATCTGATACTTTCCACAATAATTTACATTCACTTACCAAAAAAATAAAAAAGACCCCATGTGAGAGTCTTAAATCTGTCAGTATATTGCCTTTCCTGATGAACTGCACGAGGAACATGAAGGGCCAAGTAGGAAAGTGGCCTGAATTCACCTTCAGAAGTAGGCTTATGTATCTGTGTGGGGTCAGGCACACTTTGTAAGACATTTTGTAAACTGGTGGAATTGTGGTGCCTTTATTTGTGAAATAAAACCTGTATGAGGGTATGTCATCATGACGTCTCGATTGTGAAGAACTTAAATCCAGACAAGAGAGTCTAACCAAGGTCCATTGATATTTACATAAGTAGAGTTTATATATTTTATGCATATGGCAGGAGAGTGAAAAGGATATTTCAGCTTACCTGAGATTTTGTCAAGAAGTATAAAAGAAAATTACAAACATGCTTATATGTCTTCACTAAATCCATCATGAATCTATGCATGAACCCGGTTTTGCTGGTGAAAGTTGAAAACATTTCCAGAGCTCCCCAAGAGGGGTCATGTCAGAGATACAGCCAATGAACATCTGAAAGTTTCTACATAATAAATATTTGAACAAAATATGTGTAATGGGTTTTATATACAGAGATGCACAAATAGTGAGATATAAGGGTTTTATTGGAATGATTTTGGGGTAGGCGCATTACTCACAAATAGGTGAGTAATGCAGCACATCCCAATGGAGCTACTTGTATTAGTTTAAGTCAGAGGAAAATCAAGCCCGTTTCTAGACTCTCTGTGTGCTGCATTAACCAGTAGAATAGATCAAGCTGCCTCTTTACTAAACATGCAGTTAGATCATGACATACTTTATTACTGGACATAATGTTTAGTGTATATCTCTGAATGGGTGTAGTCAAATCTTTTTTGAAGAGAAATCAGCGGGGCCATCTTCCTAACACAGAAACAATTAGTTAGTATAAGTTTTATATAGAAACCCGTAGAATTTATATGAGGCCCACCTGGTCATTAGCTGATATTACACCTATACCACACTCAAAACATCTGAATGGAATAAGTGAATGGCACAGATGAGTATGTATATATGGCTTATGGCCATGGTTTCAAACATAATATAGGAGCTTATAATAACTATGGCCTTATACTAGGCTTTTCAACACTTTCAAAAGCACATCTGAATCTAGATAAGGAGTTTCTGATTCCTTCTGGTAAGTGATTACAGTAATAATCCATGGGACAGAAATATAGAGAGGAACATAAATAATAGTTCTTGTAGTTGTATCAATTTGTCACAATTAGTATGAAAAATACAGAAACTCAAAACATTAATTTTAAAGCGACACTAGGAAGAAAAAATCTGCCACGTGTTCTCTTGTCATGCAACCAAAAGTATTCCATTTTGACAACAGAGATGGCTTTTGCATTGATGGTGGTGGAATAAGAAGATCTGTTCAATATGTCAAAATGACACACATAACCAGTTCTTTCATAATCTCTACATCAATTTTTGGGGTTTCTCTAGCACCTATTATCACAATTTCTAAATGCTACAAAGGTAAATTATATCTGATTTTACAAGGTCACTAGTAGACTTCATGTGAGTCTTCTGCCCAGTTGTGGTAGAAAGAAATATTTCATCTAAGACGAAGGTCTTGGTGCATGCCCTAAAAGTAGTAAGACTGGATTAGACTAATGTCCTGTTTCAGTCTTGATGGTGGATAGAGTTTTATGCACCAGTGTTCTTAGAGTTAATCAGTGAACCATAAGCTTCTTTGCAGGTGACTTCTCTCTCTGTAAAGCTACATCTACACTGCATGATTGTTTCAGAATAAGCTATTTCGGAAGAAATACTCTGAAATAGCTTATTTCAAAATAGTGCATCTCTGCTATAGGGAATCCTGGAAACTAGTCTGAGGCAGGCTCCCCAAATGTGGATGTGCTACCTCAATTTAGAGCTCTGGGGAGTAATTACTTTGAATGGCCTGGGGGAGAAGCTATTTTGAAATCTCAGCAGTGGAGCATCCACACTACTGCTATTCTGAAATAGCTATTTCAGAAGAGGCGTTATTCCTTGTGGAATGAGGTTTACAAATGCCTAAATAAGCCACCCGTTATTTTGAAATTATTTCGAAATAACAGGCCAGCTGTGTAGATGCTCAAATTGTTATTTCGGAATAATGGATGTTATTCCGAAATAACACTGCTATGTAGACGTACCCTAAGGAATTTTCTCTTTGCAATTAGGATCAGTCACAATCAGAGCGGGTTAGCCATTTTCATGGTAGCAAAGCCATGCTAGAGGAGACAATGACATTGTCTTTGGTAGAATTTAGGCAAGGTTTTCTTAGTCCATGTCCATACTACAGGGGAAGGTTGGCTGAAGGTATGCAATTCCAGCTGCATAAAAAATGTAGGTGGAGTCAACATGCTGTAACAAGAGCTTCAGCTCCAGGAGTTGATGGGAGAAACACTCCTGTTGACTTCCCTTACTCCTTGTGAGGAGTAGGAGTACCAGTGCTGACAGAGTTGCCCTCAGCATTCAATTTAGCGGGTCTTTCCTAGACCCACTAAATCAAACTCAAGAAGATCGACACTGTAGCATCAATCTTCCCACAAGTTGAAACATGGCCTTACTGATCAAGGTCTTTGAGCCTGAAGAAAGATGTTAAGGGCCTTCTTGGGATATTGCAGAGCAACCCTATGAGACCTGTAACAATATGGTATAGTTATTGATTGGTTCAGATATGCCTGAGTTGCAATAGGACTTCAAGAGACCTGCTGGAAATAATACATCAAATTGAAGCCAAGTGACACAGAATACAAGCGAAGTCTACCAAAGGCTCCATCTGAGCAACCTAAGACAGCATTTGCAAGAGCCAGGCATTCCACTATAATATAGTCCTCTGCGGTGAGGACAGCCTGGTGTGATGTTTTTAATGAACTAGCCCCAGAACTACAGGTAATATGTAGTAATGTCAAGAATAGAGGACTGGACTTATCAACTACAAGAGGAAATGGTATAAAAAGAGTTCATCTGGGTTACACTTAATACATACTGCACTGAGTATCATTTAATGCCCTGAACTATGTGCATTACCTGTGCATTGTAGTGCCTGTGCTGAACTGTAAAACATTAAATAATTTATATCGGAAGTACACTAATTCTCAGTGGCATCTTTGTAACCCTCGGGCTTCGTGATAAATAAATAAATACATTTTTTTCCTGTTGCCAGTGGCCTATGTCCTTGCTTGCTGAGTTTCATGCTGGGCAGCCAGAAGGTGCCTTGTGGGGGCACAACATCCTGGTTTGTGTTGCTGATGTTCTGTGGCAATATTATTGGTAATATTTGCCTTGCCTAGCCGACAAAAATGTCGCAGTGAAAGGCTCCACAATAGTATTAGACCAAACAGTGCTGAACCATTTGCAAGGGGAGGCATCATGATTTATTTTGTAACAAGCCTATATAACAACTGTATTTCGGAGCTCTCCGTTTTCCCCCATGATACTTTATGTAGAGTCTAGACAGGCTCCATTCTGTGACCAGAAACAGGGACAAGGTTAGAGACAGTCAATGGAAGTTAACTACTCAGGATGCTGTGACATTGCACTGGAGGGGGGACACAACCCTGCACAACAATGTTGCTAAGTGGCAGCAGAGGTCATTTTACAGAGTTCAGCAAAGGCAGAGCAGCAAGATGCATTTATGTGTGGTGGGAAAACATTTGGCCTGATTTTGTGGGCAGAGGAAAGTTCAGTGTTCTGTCAGAGGGTGAGCACCTTTCCAAAACAAAATCGGACTGAGGGTGAACATTGACTTTCAGCCTTCGAGTCTTGCAATCTCACCTGTGCCCCCAGAGGATGTGCTACATCAGGATTCTATTAGAGAAGGCAGCTTGCTCAGAAACCCAAAAACATTTCAGATTTGTATTGATTTGAATGTTATCCTTCCATCTCCTATATGTCTATCTAATCCCCAAAGAGCATATCCCCGTGTTGGGGCATGGGGAGGGGGGAGATGTGAAAAACATTGCTTTACTGGAAGCAACAGGAGGTATTCTGCCTCAGACATAATGCCTTCTGGAGTCTCCATGTGCACGGAGATAGCATGCTCATTGCCATTCTCCTTTATAGAGTGCCATTTAGTCACATCTAGTGAGTGGTGTGCAAAGAGCTGGGGCAATGATGCTGTCCCGACTGTGCCCATTTGGGGAGTACCTCCCTCCTCCCGGGGATGCATTTAGGGAGAAGGCCCTGTGCTCCTTTGAGAGCAGGGTCTGCACTTGAGAGTAACACTTATGCAGACTGTGGAAAGAGGAAGAAATTGAAGACTCTGCACTCACTCACTCCACCCCATTGTCCTGCAGAAGGGCCAAGTATGGTCTGAACTTGTGATACACATAGAATTCTGAAAACACAAGCATTCTGTTTCCAATACGTCAAAGATGCTAAGGTCTTCCCTGTTAAAGATTTCACTAATGATCACATACTAGCAGCTGCTGTGAAGCTGCACGTATGTAGCATGGTGTGTCTCACTATGGTTTGTGGCATAAAACTCTCCTCCAGAGTGCCTGGTGACAGTAGGTGCACGAAGTGTGAGATCATTGAAGGAAATATGTCCTTTGCTATGATCTGGGAAGGCTTGAAGGATAAGAAGCTATCTTCAGTTGCAGGTGATGTGCCCAGTGTTTTCTTTTTAATGATAAGATACTTATTAACAAAAGGAAGGACTTTGAAATTAAGTTTCTTGTGTGAATTTGGCAAAAATATGTTGCCAAAGCTAGAAGAGAAATGTGACTGGATTACTCAACCGGCCATGCTACAAACAGGGTCAGAGACTTACAGGAAGCATCAAGCTGAGACTGATTAGTTTATTAACTGGCAGGGAGAGTACTAGTAATCTCGTGGAAAGTAACAGACAGCGTGAGGTGAAATGTAGGAATGAAGGACAATTTGTATTTTATTCTTCTGACCAGGGATATTACCCAGGGGTGATTTTAAACACTAATCATAATATGATAACGCAAACTCATCAGCATTATAGCACACTGGAAAACACTGGTCCCAATTCTAATTTATTGGCCCAGCAAAGTCAGCTACTATGATTGCATGCATGGATTAAATATAACAGCTTAATTTTATATGCCCACCTTGTTTAGTAGATTCAAAGGTTTTCCAGTTATTGGCAGCCACTTTTAAAATCAATCATGCGGTAATTCTTTGCAGTCTTATTTGTTAAAAGCAAGGTTGCACCTCGATGTAGTGGTTGTATCAAAGAACAAAGTATAATTTTCCAGTGATTTCTTTAATTATTTTGGGCCTTTTCTGCTTGAAAGATCCCAGCCTTGTCCTGTGGAACAGCAGCTCCCCAGAGGTGGAGAGAATGAGTGGGTGGATCAAGAGATTGTACAAGAGAACATGGGCGATGCAAGACTGGAAAGCTCAAAAGTTTCTAGTTATGTAGTCAAACTTTTGTATGCTTAACTATACAGCCAAACCTTTTACATAGGATCGTCCCTAAATGCTTAGGAATGGCATTTTGATTTCCAAACTAGCCCCTTGGTTTTCACATGCTCATATCTTTCTGAAAATTCCACCTTTCAGGCTTAATCTTTTCAGCTTGGGTCTCTGCTTGAAGGTGATTTTTTTTTTTTTTTTTTACAATTTTTGAGCAAAAACAAGTCAATCATTTCTGACTCAAAGAAGAGAGAAAAAATGCACTTCTATTATAATATAATTACAGTGACTTTGTTTGGATCAGTTCAACAGCCTGACTGGCAGATGAAAGTTGAAACTTGGACTGGAACTTAATAGCCCTCATTGTAGAGAAGTGCTTTTGATTGTTTCAGTGAAGTTTGGCTTGACCAAGCTATGAGCCCTTGAAAATTGTACTTGAAGCATGCACTGTACATTTGGTACAGGTTTTCATTAAGCCTATAAAATGTGCAGCTAAGGCCACACTGAGCATATATGCTGGCTAAGGTAGCTGAGAAGTGAAAAGTGTAGAGAAGTTGTATAGGGAGGGATGAGCCAAGATACTTTTATTAATTTGACTTTTTGGATTTGTTCTTGAGCATTAAAATAGTTTGAGCTTTTCAAGCACAGGGAACTAGAGGTACATCTAGACTATTTCACATCTTTTCAACCAGCCCATTATTTTGAAATAGATTTTGAAATTAACAGGCTTCCTATTCTGACATCCCTGTAAAATCTTGTTCCACAAGTGTCAAGGGACGTTTAGGAATAGCAGTGTAGACAGCGCCAAATTTCAAAATAAGCTATTTGAAAATTAGATTGAAATAAGATACACAATTTGCATAGTTCAAATTGCATATCTTATTTTGACCTATGGGTGCAATGCAGATGCACCCTAGATATATAAACCCCACCGCTCCATCTACAATATTCATGTTTTTATGTTGAAAGGCATAGTCCTGTTTTAAAAAAATCAATTTTGTAGTATACAGTATTTCTACCCACTGTTGTAAGTTTCCAGTGAGCTTAATAAAATGCATTTTGGGAGATTATAACCATTCCTCAAACATCTGTGAATTATCACTTGCTACAAAACACTTTGGGCTTTAATTGTTTAAAAAGCCTATCTTGAAATGATCCTTCTAAAAACAAGTTTGATTTTTTTCTTTTTGATGTAACCAACATTTATATGGTCTTTTTAAAATTCCAAACCCTATAGCACTGTAAGAAGTGCTGTGTTCCACTTTATGAACCCTGAAGTAATTGGTCCGCAAGTAGAATGTGCAGAAGTCTTTTACTGACTGTGAAGAAGACATCTTGTACTGATTAACTGTGAACTAAAGCATCATTTTCACTCTCATCCTGGCACTATTATCATAATTATAATATAATACTATATGTGAACTTGGATTTGATTGATACCTCTCAGCAGCAGGACATGTAGATATTTATATCATAAACTGAAAAGAAAATATTTTATATCACTGAACATGAGAGCCTGGCATGCAGTTCTTAAAATCTTGTGAAGTTGCAATCAATTCTGCAGTTCCTCAAACACCGAGAATCTCACCTTTTTGTTTTAAAGGGGTTTCTAGGAAACAGCCTAAAGTTTAAGTGACAACACACAATATTTATGTTTTCAAGGCTTTAAAAGGTGCCCAATTTTCAAACTTTGCACATTCTACATATACACATGCAGTATCTGAAAGTAGTATCTGGAATCCCCAAAACATGCAGTTTATTCATTTTGCACAATTTCTTCCTTTCACATTGCGCATAGTCAATGTAAGTAACCATTGTTGAAAAGCTGGCCTTCCATGCTCCTTCAATCCTGTATTTCAACCATATGAAACTCAAAATATAGTTGAATTCTTTAAGATTTGTATGGCTATTATCTGTCCATTAACCTAGAAATATTTAATTTGTGCTATACTGTTGCACTATATAAATTGAGGTAATTAGAGTGTGCGTGATTAAAGAATATATGTACAATTGAATCAACTTTTAATTTGATCTGCCTATTCTGACAAATGTTTAACTTAAGTATATTGTGCCTCATTAGTACTTTAAAACCTGCTGAAGCTAAGCTGCATCTTGCTTGCTTATTAGTTCAACCTAAGGCCCATCGGTAGAGCATTACCCAATGTCTTGGGAACAATTAAGGCATGCCTTCCCTACCAAACAGTTTTTAAGTGCACAAAACATATTTAACTGTAGAGTTTGTGGCACACAGAATGGAAATAAAATGAAAGCCGTTGGGAATATGCATTTATCCTAACACTGAAAAGTTCCTTAAAACTCATTCAAGACGATACACTATCAAATATGTACTCTCTAAATGTTACTAATGAAGTGTTTACAATCTAGGGCTGTGTATGGGGGGGGGGGGGGAGAGAGTATAGTCTGTGGCCAGTTAAGGGGCTACTTGAACATCAACCATAATGCAGACATAATATGCACATGATTATTGATCTTTTTACAAAAAGACTTTATGAATTATATTCATAGTATAGTGTTAGAAGCTAAAGTAGCCTGGGAATTAGGCATCAGCATCAGAACAATTGATAGATCTAGACAGGTCAGACAATGTTATTCTAAAAGCATCCAATCAATATGGACAAATGTGTCAGAAAGGTGATTTGAAAAATGACTTAATAAAAAAAAAGCCAGATTCTGTAGGTCCCATTTTCCTTCCTCAAAATTATAAATGTTACTAAAACAAGGTTTTTAACCATTTCACATTTTCACCAGTAGCAAGAACAAGTTAAATTAAGCCAGGGCCAAAGTTACCTGCAATGTTACTCCACTGAAGTCAAGTCAATGGAGTTACATCAGGGATTAATTTTCCCACTGCATTCAGCTTGGTCTTGTTTTATAGCCACATCTGTTTTATCCATGTGTCCATATATTTGAATAGACTTCTGAGTTAAAATATTTTTTTCAAATTTAAATTTAGTTGTAAACTCAGATCCCGCATCTTTTAAGGTCTGCATTAAAGTGAGCAGTTTCACCACTTCTGGAAGGCTACAGCTTTCTGGGCCAGATTCACCAATATCCTTGAGCTACTTTGCATGAACCAGCAATGTAAGGGTATGTCTAGACTGCATCCCTCTGTCGGCAGAGGGATGCAGATTAGGCAGGTCAACATTGCAAATGAGGCAGGGAATTAAATATCCCGTGCCTAATTTGCATAAAAATGGCCACCGCGTTTTGCTGACTCAGCACTTTGTCGGCAAAAAGTGGCAGTCTAGAGGGGGGATCTGTCGAGAAAGAAAGCCTTTTTCGACAGATCCTGGAAACCTCCTTGCAGGAGGCATAAGGAATCTGTCAAAAAAGGCTTTCTTTCTTGACAGATCCCCCTCTAGACTGCCGCTTTTTGCCGACAAAGTGCTGAGTCGGCAAAACGCGGTGACCATTTTTATGCAAATTAGGCACGGGATATTTAACTCCCTGCCTCATTTGCAAAGTCGACCTGCCTAATCTGCATCTCTCTGCCAACAGAGGGATGCAGTCTAGACATACCCTAAAGGGCCTGCAAGATGTCTTTAACTGGATGGTTAAAATGGTTTATAGCTGTTGTGTTATCACTTGAGTGACATAAAGTAACCAGAGCCTGGTGAATCTGGAATCCTCAATTCCTACTGTCATGTCACATGGCATTTCACTTGCGAGGATATTGATGTTTAATATGACAGTAGGACTACGTCTATACTGCAAGGCTTTTCCGCAAGAGGAAATGCAAATGGAGAGCTCATTTGCATATGCCGCAGTTGCATTTCCTCTTCGGATCCCTTTTGCGCAAGAGGTTTTTGCGCAAAAAAGAGCTGTGTAGACGGCTCTTTTTTTGTGTAAAAACCTCTTGCGCAGAAGGGATCCGAAGAGGAAATGCAAATGCAAGCGCGACATATGCAAATGAGCACTCCATTTGCATTTCCTCTTGCGGAAAAGCCTTGCAGTATAGACATAGTCTAGGGGATGAATTTCCATAGAATCTAGTCTGGACAACTTTATCTAGTATTGTCAGACAGTCCATATCTGCTAACTAGGTGTGAACATCATAACATACGTCACCACTGCAATTGCAGGTTATCAGAATATTCACTTTGGCTCAGGCCCAGTATCACTGCCTGGACAATTTAAACTGATGGTCTCCAACATTTTTATACCCAGTATCACTTTTTAAATGTCAGGGCAACCCAGGATCTACCCTTCCCATTTCCCCAAGGCCTCACCCCGTCCCTGAGGCTCCTCCCAATCCATCCTGCCCTACCTCTCTATCAGTTGCTCTCCCCCACCCTTACTCACTTCTGGGACAGGGGGTGAGGAGTCTGGGTCAGGATGGAGGGACTTGGGAGTAGGAGGGGGTGAGAGGTACAAGTTCTGGGAGGGAATTTGGGTGCAGGAGGGGGCTGTAGGCTAGGGCAGCATGTTGGAGTGTAAGAGGGGGTGGAGAAGGGAACTCTGGCTCTGGGAGGGGGGTTCCAGGCTGGGACAGAGTGTTGGTGTGTAGGAGGGGGTGCAGGATGATGTCTCTGGGAGGAGATTCCAGGCTGGGGTAAAGCGTTGGGATGAAGATAGGGGTGTGGCATCCTGAGGAAGCTCAGGCCTGCAAGGACTAGGAGGCTGTGGGGGATTCCCCCCACCCCAATGTAGTCTCTTCTGGACAGCTGTGGAAAGGAAGCAGCCACTGGGCACTGCTGGAACTTGTTCTGTGCTGATGGGCAGTTCTCTGCTGACTCCTCTTCAGGATGAGAGGAGGGCATCCTCTCCAATAACATTTCTTTCTTTTTCTGCCTCTTTGTCTCCAACCATCTTAAACCCAAACATAGGTGTGTCTCTTTCATGGCCCTCAAACATCCACTGTCTGGCTATGCCTACACTGGCGGCTTCTTGGGCAAGATCATCTTGCGCAAGGGTTCTTGTGCAAGGAGTCTTGCGCAAGAAAACGTCCACACTGCCATGTGCGAGCTGTGCTTTTGCGCAAGAGTGCCCATGGCAGTGTGGACTTAAGAACATAAGAACGGCCGTACTGGGTCAGACCAAAGGTCCATCTAGCCCAGTAGCCTGTCTGCCGACAGTGGCCAGCACCAGGTGCCCCAGAGAGAGTGGACCGAAGACAATGATCAAGCGATTTGTCTCGTGCCATCCATCTCCAGCCTCTGACAAACAGAGGCCAGGGACACCATTTCTATCCCCTGGCTAATAGCCTTTTATGGACCTAACCTCCATGAATTTATCTAGCTTCTCTTTAAACTCTGTTGTAGTCCTAGCTTTCACAGCCTCCTCTGGCAAGGAGTTCCACAGGTTGACTATGTGCTGTGTGAAGAAGAACTTTCTTTTATTAGTTTTAAACCTGCTACCCATTAATTTCATTTGGTGTCCTCTAGTTCTTCTGTTATGGGAACTAATAAATAATTTTTCTTTATTCACCCTCTCCACACCACTCATGATTTTATATACCTCTATTATATCCCCCCTTAGTCTCCTCTTTTCTAAACTGAAAAGTCCCAGTTGATTTAGCCTCTCTTCATATGGGACCCATTCCAAACCCCTAATCATTTTAGTTGCCCTTTTCTGAACCCTTTCCAAGGCCAAAATATCTTTTTTGAGGTGAGGAGACCACATCTGTACACAGTATTCAAGATGTGGGCGTACCATAGTTTTATATAGGGGCAGTAAGATAGTCTGTGTCTTATTTTCTATCCCTTTCTTAATAATTCCTAACATCCTATTTGCCTTTTTGACCACCGCTGCACACTGTGTGGAAGTTTTCAGAGAACTATCCACAGTAACTCCAAGATCTCTTTCCTGATTTGTCGTAGCCAAATTAGCCCCCATCATACTGTACGTATAGTTGGGGTTATTTTTTCCAACGTGCATTATTTTACACTTATCCGCATTAAATTTCATTTGCCATTTTGTTGACCAATCACTCAGTTTGGTGAGATCTTTTTGAAGTTCTTCACAGTCTGCTTCTGTCTTGACTATCTTAAACAGTTTAGTATTATCTGCAAACTTTACCACCTCACTGCTTACCCCTTTCTCCAGATCATTTATGAATAAGTTGAATAGGATTGGTCCCAGGACTGACCCTTGGGGGACACCACTAGTTACCCCTCTCCATTCTGAAAATTTACCATTTATTCCTACCCTTTGTTTCCTGTCTTTTAACCAGTTCTCAATCCAGGAAAGAACCTTCCCTCTTATCCCATGACAATGTAATTTACAATGTAATTGGTGAGGGACCTTGTCAAAGGTTTCTGAAAATCAAAGTATACTATATCTACTAGATCCCCATTCTCTGCATGTTTGTTAACCCCTTCAAAGAACTCTAATAGGTTAGTATCAGAGGGGTAGCCGTGTTAGTCTGAATCTGCAAAAGCGCTCTAATAGATTAGTAAGACATGATTTCCCTTTACAGAAACCATGTTGACTTTTGTCCAACAAATTATGTTCTTCTACATGCCTGACAATTTTATTCTTTACTATTGTTTCGACTAATTTGCCCAGTACTGAAGTTAGACTTACCAGTCTGTAATTGCCAGGATCGCCTCTAGAGCCCTTTTTAAATATTGGTGTCACGTTAGCTATCTTCCAGTCATTAGGTATGGAAGCCGATTTAAAGGATAGGTTACAAACCACAGATAATAGTTCAGCAATTTCCCATTTGAGTTCTTTTAGAACCCTTGGATGAATGCCATCCGGTCCCGGTGATTTGTTAATGTTAAGTTTTTCTTTTTGTTCCAAAACCTCCTCTAATGATACTTCGATCCAGGACAGCTCCTCAGATTCATCACCCACAAAGGATGGTGCAAATTTGGGAATCTCCCTAACATCCTGAGCCATGAAGACTGAAGCAAAGAAATCATTTAGTTTCTCTGCAATGGCTTTATCGTCCTCGATTGCTCCTTTTATATCTCGATCGTCTAGGGGACCCACTGGTTTTTTAGTAGGCTTCCTGCTTCTAATGTACTTAAAAAACATTTTGCTATTTCTTTTTGAGTTTTTGGCTAGCTGTTCCTCAAAATCTTTTTTTGCTTTTCTTATTACATTGCGCAAGACAGCGCCGATGGCCATTTTAGCCATAGGGCTTTCTTGCGCAATAAATCCCTGCCGAGCGTCCACGCTGCTTTCTTGCGCAAGAGCCCCTGCTCAAGAGGGCTCACATCTGTTAAAAAAGAGCATAGCTCTTGCACAACAAGCCCTCTCTTACCACGCCGTACTGTAAATATCCTTGCGCAAGAACGGGCGGGCAGTGTGGACGCTCTGCGGATTCTTGTGCAAGAACGGCCATACTTGCGCAAGAAGCCGCGAGTGTAGACATAGCCTCTGTGTCCTCAAATATCTGCTGGAAATATTTGTACATATGTCATTGCAGTTTTGATACAGTTAAGAGGCCTCAGCAGAGCTCAGCATTCACCTCTTTAATAACAAAATGCTTGGTTATATGTCTCATCGCAGAGGTGCCCCTTCAACAGCACAGTGGCTGCTAGCACAGTGCTTCAGCATTGGTTCAGAACTTCCTCAGAGTGAAGAGTGCCTCTCCCCCACTAAATTCCCACCACAATTTCCTACCTAGTTAGGAGCTCCACCGTCTCCCTAGCTGTGAGGAGAAGGCACAGAAAGGGCCAGAGCAGTGGTAGGGTGCCTCAGCCACCTGTTCCCTAGGCTGGGGGGGCCAGATGTCACTCAGCAGAGAGGGAGAACCATTCCAATTTGTCAATTACAAGTTGGGGGATTGAGGAAAAGCAGACAATTGGGGGGTGGGGGAATTTTCCATAGAAAGGTCCAAATGTCATGGTCTATAGAGGAAACCTATAGAGTTGGTGGGTAAGTATCTCTCCATGAGTTTGTGGCTATGCCTGTAATTTCATGTGTGTATAGGGCTCAATCTCTGTGTGTCCTCCCCACCACCCACACCATTGTGACCTTCAGGGCTCTTTCTCCCAGAGTGCTACCCTGCTCTCCTCCCTGCCCCCCATTCCTCTGTCTTCCCCTTGGGCTCTTCTTTGCCTTGTCCCCCCACCGTGGTCAGTCTTCCCCCTGCATTCATGGTCTACATCTCCCAGTGCCCATCTCCCTACATAGTGCTGCCCATCAGTGTGGCGAAGAGGACTCTGTTGCAACTATGGAGGAGGGAGAACATAGCACACGGTCTGGTTCAGGGGCAGTAAATAGAGATTGTGAGCGCATATTTTAAGGGATGGAGATGGAACCCTTTTTATTCTGTCCTCCCCAGCCATAGGTAAGCAAAGCTGGAAGGAAAGTGAGGGGGATGTGTCCCTGTGGATGTATGTATGTAGATAAAATCTCCTGGCAGCTAGAGCAAGAAGAAGGCATTTTTCCCTGATACTTGGGCACCTGGTGTTTGAGAAGTTCAGCATGCATCAGACTACATCATAGCCCACTGAAAAACAAAGGAGAAATACCCTGGTGTTTTAGTGAGCACCTCAAACATTTCCCCAGCCTTGCCCACAATGATGGGCTGTACCAACCCTACATTGGCCTGAGAATAATAATCTGCCTGGAGACAGGTCTTAGTTCCACACCTGCCAGCAGTGACAAGCCTGGTGGGAGGGGCTCTCTGGCTGTAGTAATAATCAGGAGGCGAGAAGAAATTAAATATCAGAAGGGGGCTGCCCTGACTGAGAGAAGACACATCTCTCCAGTTTTAGAAGGCATAGGCTCATGAAACCTCAGGATGCAGCCAATGGAGATAGCTGAACTTCTTTTGGGAATGGAAAGGTCAGCCTACAGCTCTTTTGACCATTTACTGAGGGCATGTCTACATGAGGAAATTATTTTGAAATAACTTATTTTGAAATAATAACTCTCTAAATAACTATTTAGAATTAGTGTGTCTACACTACAGGGACGCCTCAAAATTAGTCTGAGGCAGGTTCCCTTAATATGGATGGGTTACCTCGATGTAGAGCCCCACGAAGCACTAGGGAGTAATTACTTTGAATGACTCTGGGGAGTAGTTATTTTGATATAGCAGCAGTGGAGCATCCACACTAATGCTATTTTGAAATAACTATTTCCAAATAAGCATTATTCCTTATGGAAAGCAGGAGTACATATTTCAAAATAACCAGCTCGTTATTTTGAAATAATGGGCTTGATAGTATGGATGCTCCGCTTGTTAGTTCAAAATAGCTCCCTAGTGTAGTCCAGGGCTGAGTGAGGAAGAATGGCCAGATTTCCCTAAGGTAAGGGAAAACTTGGGAAAATAATTTGAGGGTTTTTTCCCCTGTGAGGTCAGACAGATGACTTCTCAGTGAAAGGGGATGGACTCCTGAGTCCTCCCTGAAGAAAGGGAAAGGGACATAGAATAGATAGACCAGGTGGTTGGCCAAAGTTATCCCTCAAAACTGTCCCTAGTCCATAGTTGACTTGGTAAGTTTGCTGGTTGCTTTGATTTGTGGTTTGAGTAAAGATTCCCCCTGCCAGCTGTTCTTAAGCATCTTTGTTTTTGGCTCCAGCTGTGACCTGTTGGCACGCTACAGACATGACACTTGCACATCCAGGTTTGGTATGAGACAGCTACTCTTCAACTTCTTGCCTGCCCTCTGTCACATTTGGGATGGTGCTGCTCATGTCTATAATAAATTGTTGGCAGCGGAATCCATTCCATCTTATAATCCTCTACATGTAGTGGTTGGAGAAGAGAGTGGGCAGATCTTGTTTGACTCTAGAAGGAAGTGCTCTTCGGGAAAAGCAGAAGTTGCCCATCATCACTCTCTGGGACTTATTTGAGAGGAATGAATGGAGCCATTGTAGGGCTGCACCATCTGGAAGCAATAGGATGCATAGTAAATAATGAGGAGAAATGCAATCAGATTCAAAAAGGATTTGGATTGCATAGGTATTAGGTCAGTAGATGGCAAATACATTTCAGTGTAAAAAGTGCAAAATGATCAGGAGCAAGGTACCAAACCAGTGGGTATTAGTTAAATGAGACAGCCCTGTTACACACTGATTAGGATTTGAGGGCTATTATGGGGAAATAATTTAAACTCTCTCAGCCAAGTGTTAATGCACATGAATTTTGATGCTATCCTACTGTAAATGAATGGAGATCAGTTCAAGTCTTTTATCTTACTGTATCCCATTGGGACTGACTTACACATTTCTGTCTTAACTCAATGTCTCTGGTGAGTTTTAGTACAAACATTTTTAGTGCTAAGGGTAGTTGTATGTAAGTAATATTAGGCATTATTAATACATTTATTTATATGCAAGTGATGGATATATATTATTCTAGGTTTAGGCTAAAGGCTAGGGGCAAAATCTTGACTTCATTAAGTCAGTGGAGGCTCTGCCATTGACTTCACCCTAATCTTTGGTTCACATTTAGGGTATGTCTACACTACGCGCTTATTTCGGAATAAGCTATTTCAGAATAATAACTCCCCAAATAACTATTTTTGAAATAGCACGTCCATGTTACAGGGAAGCCTCAAAATTAGTCCAAGGCAAGCTCCCCTAATGTGGATGTATTACATCACTGTAGAGCCCCACAAAGCACTGGGGAGTAATTACTTTGAATGGCCCTGGGGAGGAACTATTTCGAAACAGCAGCAGTGGAGCATCCACACTACTGCTATTTCGAAATAGCTATTTCAAAATAGGTGTTATTACTCGTGAAATGAGGGTTTATTATTCCAGAATAAGACGCATATTATTTCAAAATAATTTAAAAATAATGAGCTTGCTGTGTGGATGCTCACCTTGCTATTTCGAAATAACACTATAGTGTTGCTGTGCCCTTAGATACATATTTAATTTTTTTAACTCTTTTCAGGTATGGCATAGGCTGCATCCAAAAATGGAGGACTCTTCTGGTTTGCATCTGACTTGGAGCCAAAACCTTAGGCATAGGCATGGATCTCATAACTCAAAGCCAAACCTTCACACAGAATTTTGCTTCAAGTTTCAGATGTTGGCGCATTTCATGTTACTGTCAGTACAGTAATTATTTCAATAAAATGAAGCCCCATAGTGTACAGCAGATATCTTTTTTATATAACCAGATATTGGTCATGTTATTTCTTGTGATTACATTAAGAATTCAGAAGCTTTTAGTCCTGGCTCCCTGGCAAGGGTGCTTGTAGCAATTCCCACTAGTAGCAATAGGAATTGAATAGGATTTTGTTTTCCTTAATGCTACTTCAACAATGCAAGGTCAATGATTCTTTCCCTCTGGTTTTCCCATCCCAAGAGAGTAACATTTCTGAACAGCAATCCCCAGTGTTTCAAGTTAGGATGTCCCCAATCCTGAACTTCATCTTTGCTACTAAGAACAAAACCGAATTCTCTATAGCACAACATGCACATGATATTAACCCTGTAACCTGCCAGGCTCCCTTCACCAGCTGCAAAAATAAATCTGAAGAGTCTGTTTAGAAATCATAGTGATTTCCCAGGAACAGTACCTTGTAAAACAACAGATTTGCATTGAACACTTTTTGATTTTTCAAAACAATTTTATCTTGAAAGAAATCCTGTAAGCCTTAGGAAGCAAAAGCCTAGTTTCAGTGTATCAGTTTGCTGAATTAAAAAATGCTAAACATTTAACATTCTAAATGAATTATGCTGGGAGATGTAAAGAAAGCTGAGCTGTAAGATGAAATGTAGGACAAACTCAGAAGGATGTTATGCCTGTTTCATTCAGCATTGCTATCTTGCCTATAGGCCTCCCTTTGAAATAATCTGTGAACATGGTTACCATATAATTAGCTGAGCAATAAGTTAGGTGTTTAAAAATATTTTTCAGGTGCTTTTTTGTATTCATGATAGCTTCTCGACACCAAAAATCAATCTCAATCAAAGCTGCAACTGAGTTTATCATAAATTATCATGAAAAGATTTTCTACTGAGTAGATGGTTAATTACTATCTAATTTGAATAATTTTGCATATTAATGAGAAATGAATGAAAATCATTTTTAGATTTTTAACTTCAGCTGAGAAACCCGTGGAGATAATGGCCCCCTTTTAAGATGCATGTGATCCTGTTACTAAAAGAGATTGAGATTTTTTTTTCATTTACCAACTTGTTTTAAATTGATTAATGGATTAGTGTTTTTGTCATTAATAAACTATATCCAAATGAAAGACAAGTTCATTATTTGACTCTGTGGCCTTATATCTACTGCCAGAAAAAAGAAACTGATTGAAAACAGATTAAGCTTTTGCTTAGGGAATATGTAGCCTTGCGCAATCCTTTGTAAATGCCAGAAAGGCAGGAAACAGCAAAGTTATGCTTTGCTGGGTTTAGGTGAATAGCAGTGCACATATTTCAGTATATGGAAACATGGGTAGGTGTAATGCACATGCTGTGCTAAGGCCAAAACCTTCTCCTCCACACCTACCTCAGATAGCTAGACTGGGTGCCTGAGAACTCAGTGGTCATAAAAGGAAGGAATCTTCCCTTCAGGCAGCAACTTAGCAGCAGAGATATTTCACAGCTAATATTTCATCCTAATGGATGGAGTACATTTGTGGCTGTAGCAAGGTACTTCCCCACATATGCATATTCCTGAGTATATGGGCAAGTACCAGAGGAACTGTGCAGTAGCAGGTCCTCCAGCATTGCCCAAACCTCCATCCATTCCTGCCAATCCAACACACGCTGGTTTATGTGTCAGACGGTACAAAGAACTCGGCAACGTCAGTCTCCAAACTATTGTTCCCTCTCATTGCTTAGCAGGATCACACCAGTTCTGCTGCAAGGGGACCCTTTGCACCCATCATGGGAGAGGATGAAGTACAAAAATCTATGTTGCACTGAGTTTGCCAAATCAATTCCACAAATTAGGAAGTGCAAATCTGGCTTCATTGCCTACCCTATTTATTTTATGTTATGCTTGGACTGTAAGCTCTTAGGGACATGGGGCATTTCTTTGTTGTATCTTTACAGAGCTGAGCACACAGTGGCCCTGATCCTTTAGGCACAACTCTAATGCAAATAAATAATTCAACACAGACTAATAAAGTACATATTTAAGTTAAATAAAAGAAAATATCATCTTTCTGCAGCATAACTTAGTTGGTGCAGCTGTTGGAATCCCAACTTTTGTATCACCTTACTTTCTGATTTTAACTGTAATATTTGAATGCACATTTAAGCACAAAGAGATGGAATTGAAAGGTTGTGTATTATAAACCGAACACACAGTGCATAATAGACTGTGGAATTCATTGCCCCAAGATATTGTTGAGGATACAATCTGAGTAATATCCATAAAAGAATTAGATATTTATAAGAGATACAGAATTATAACAGTAAATGTTAAAAAAAATCAAGACTTGTGGAAGAACTATAAGTCTTCCTGCTTCAGAGCATATGCCAGACTTTGACTAATTAGAACTAGGAAGCTACTTCTTGTGGACAAGTTATTCCACCAGTGCCTGCTGTAGGATCTCTTCCTCTAGTCACTGGCTACTGTTAGTGACAAGACATTGGACTAGATGGATGCTAAGCCAGTCCAGTTTGGCAATTCCTCTGGTCAAATATAGTTGGTTCTGGGTTTCTTTTCATTTTCTTTCTTCATTTTTGTGAAAAGGAAAAAAAATTGTGTTTCTTTCATATTAGCATTTAACTGTCCCCAGATCAGGAGGGCTGTGGTGGACATTCCTCACTGAGGGTAACAGGGCACTGGGTTGGGCTTGGATTATACTGTGATACTCCTAAAATGTCAGTTAGTTATTAGGAAGAAAGGAAGGAAACAGGAAACGTTAGAAGGCTGGGCTATGAACAAGGTGCTCAGGATCCCTGAGATGGGAAAGGGTTTTCATTTTTCTCCAAGTTTAAAACATTCTCTGTTGTGTAAATTAATATAGTGTTATCAAAAAATTAATTTGTACTGAGTCTTATGATCTTTATTCTGGCAACATTCCCCCTGACTCAGGGGTGAAAGTAAGCAGGTGCACCCCTGGTGCACAGCTCTGTCAAGAGCTGGCTGATCTGTGGCAAAAGTGAGCAGAGAGCTATTTAAAGAGCTGGCAGGGACCCCGATTGCAATAGGACAGTATCTGTATGAAATTTTAAGTTACTTTCTCTGATGCACTGACTTCAGTGGGCCCAGGAAAGGGGCCTGCCTCCAGTGAGTTGCAAAGCAGCACTTGTAAAGGGTAGCTGGATTTGCTGGTGACTGTACCTACATGATTTTAGAAAGAGGAGCCTGAGAAGAGTGGATTGAAAGACTGTCTTGGGAAGAATTGCCAGGGCAGGATGGAAGTCCTAAGGGGAATTCTGCTTTGTCTGGACAGTTGGGAGTTTGGACGTGGGCAACGTTTGTATTATTATGGCACTGCGAGAGTTACACTTATGCCAATAAACATGCCCCGTCAGGGTGTAATAACAGTAACAGATTCGTGATGTTCATGCTTGGACATCCCTGGGGAAGCTGAGGTAGGTCTGTCAAACTGGTGCATGTGGCAAAGGGAAGGAGGGCTATAGAGGCTGCCGTTGTGACACTTCACAACAGAAGATGAAAAATGCTATTTTCAAAGCCGTACAGAGGCTTTAGTAACACATCTTTCATTAATTTTAATAGCAAAACTAAAGCTAATTCTGCTGCATTGCATTGAAAAGCTCAGCTTACTAGGTTTTTTTAATTAAAGGTTTGGAATGTGCAGACTATGTGGAAAGCAATAAAAAGTGCAGGTGATAGAAGTTACAAAGTTAAGTCCTGGCCTGGCTCCTTCTGCAACCCCTTTGCACTGCTTGCTCTCTTGTGCCTTTTAAAAACACTTTCAATGCTAAACATTTTCAGGAGAAGAGTCATTTAGGTGAGTCAAGCTTTCCATGTTGACAACAACTTCTTTATATCCCTCCCCATTCAAGTATAACCCTCCCCCTCACACTTCTTGTGGGTCTACCAAACCCCTGATTTGAATTATAGTGAGAGGTGTTGAAGTAGAACTGGTCTGTAGATATTAATCACTAGCCCGATTTAAAATTATTGATGCTAATTTTAAAAAGAGGGGGCATTTTTACCAAAAGCATTACATTAGGAAAAAGCTGAGTTAAAAGTATGTTTCAGTGATGTCCACTTAACTTCTGACAAACACTACTGTTTCTTTATCAAAAAAGCTCTTCTTCAGATTCAAAAGAAAACACACATGTAAATTATCTGGAAATGAACGATTATGGAAACCAACAGTCTTTCCTCACTTGCTAACATCCCCCCCAGATTTACAGTGGCCACCCAAACTTACCTTTTTGTTTAGGAATTTCATTACCATTTGGGACATCACCCTGTAAACAAGGAGGCTGTAAAAGCTTGGAATTTATAAGGCCGTGTCAGGTACCTATATACTTTACTTGTGCACCTCCACCAGTGAGCTGGAAAAGCTGCAAAATAATAAAACTAAATGAAGGGGCTTTTCATTTTTCTCCAAGTTTCAAACATTCTCTGTTGTGTAAATTAATATATTGTTATCAAAAAATTAACTTGGACTGTGTCTGGCAGCCTTTATTTTGGCAGCATTCCCACTGACTTCAATGAAAGTTCTGCCCGAGTACAGAGTACATGATTTTGGTCCCTTCTTTAGCAGGAAAGAGCTCTATTTAAACAAAAAATAGCCTTTCCTTGCTGGGTGGTCCCTCTCTGTAGATCCTTCCAATGACTTAGTCAACTGGCCAAAAAATAACAGAGCTGTGACCACAAAAGGCTGCTTAGCCCCTCTAAATCATCATGTATGTTTACGCAGAGTAATTGGATGCTTGCCAGTGATGCCAAAGGCACGCCAGTGATTATTTTCGGGGGGGGGGCGGAGGGGGCGTATCCTGGAGTCTTCCTGTGGTGGAGAGGTCTCCAGGGTTTGTCTGAATTCAGTTGAGAGGAGAAGTTTCAATCAGTATGGAATATTTGTCTCTGTGGGGCACTTACCTCAGTAAAAGATAAGGCCCAGCAGCATGAGGTAACATTTTAGGAACAGAGACTTTCAAGACAAAAACTAGGTTCAGTAATGAAGCCTAAAGAGACTGAGGGAGAAGGCCATTTTATTAGTTAGATCATGATCTCTACTGCCATTCCAGTAGAAGAGAACTCGCCAGTCTGGGGACCTGGTTTGATCTGGTGTAAATGAGTAATAACTCCATGAAGGTAACTGGAGTTACACTGGTGTAAAACCATCATGACTGCAGATTCAGGCCTGGATCTCTATTCACGTTCATACAGAGTAAAATTCTGATACTAATTCATTATGAGTAGCACCCTATAGGCCCAGTGATTTAGGTGGTTATTTGAGAAGTACCACCTAGCCACTCAAGGTGAATGGGCATCAGCATTTGATCCACTGAATACAGATTATTATACTAGTTCAGTCTGACAATAAGACAAATAAATAAATAAGACCAATAAATAGGTATAAGCTACTCACTCTCACTCACAAGGTCGTAAATTTCATTCTGGCCAGACCATTCTAACAAAAATCTTGCCAATCTCATTCGTACCATACCTGAATATAGAAGTTTGCCATGTGGCCCTTTTTTTTAGTTGACCACACATAGTTACTGTAAAAAGAGTGAAGGCAGCCAAATGTTAAGAGCTTTGCTGGCATTATGTGTCCTCTAATTTTGTGATATTTTCACCTTTTCATGGCATAACCAGTTTTCTGCATGCAATTTTGATTGGACCCTTTTTTGAACCTCTCTCTCAAATAACACAGCCCTAGATTTAGAAGCAGAAGGATCTTTTCCTGGAAGCCAACAAGCCCTTTAAAAACTAAAATGGTTAAAACATTTTGAAAGATATCAAGTAAAGAAAATACTCATGGATTAGTAGAAAATTGCCTTTAGCCAAGAGACTAGGTATTTGAAATCTAAACAAAAGAATTATCATTGGACTGTCCTTACACTGTATTAGCTGTCAGAATAATGAATATTCTGGGCCAAGCTCCCTTCTCTGTTACACTGATTGTAAATTTAGACATTATATAAGGTGGGTGAGGCGACATCTTTTATTGGGCCAACTTCTGCTGGTGAAAGAGATAAGCTTTCAGACGCCACAGAATTCTTCTTCAGGTTGAAAGCCTGTCTCTTTCCCCAACAGAAATTGGTCTAATAAAAGGTATTACCTCACGTGCCTTGTGCCTCTTCTATTCTGGCACCAACATGGCTATAACAACACTATAAACTGAGAGTAACTCTGGTGAAGTCAACAGTTACTCAGGATTTACAAGGTGTAACTGAGAGCAGAGTTTGGCTCTCAGAGGAGAATGAAAGAATTTTAATGAGTGGCATGATCCTGATCTGGTCCCTCAGCCTTTGGACTCTGTCCAGTCCAGGGCACAAGACATGAAAATGAACAAAGAACTAAAGCTTCTGGAAATGCTGGATGAGTTTCCAAAAGCCAGATGGGAAGTCACAAAGGGTATGTCTACACTACAGCGCTATTTCGAATTAACTTAATTTGAATTCGTGAATTCGAATTAAGCTAATTCGAAATAACGCATCTAGACACAAAAACCAATTCGAAATAGCGTTTTTCTAATTCGAAATAGCACATCCACATTGAGTGGACCCTGAATCAAAGGTAAGGCTGGCCGGAACCAGTGCCAAAAGGGCATCAGGATCGGACTTAGTGTGTGGGGCTGCTGCCTGAGGCTAGCCGAGGTCTGTGCTTAAAGGGACCCGACCCCCCAACTCAGACAGACAGTTCTCAGGTTTCTCTGCTTGCTGGTCCACCTCGCTGAGGGACAGCAAAGCATTTGTGTCTCGGAGTGCTCTGCTTGCCCTCACTCAGGACACCACGGCACTCTGCAATATGGAACCAGACCTGTCCCTGGGCACGCCGGTGCGTCTCGTGGGGTCATTGCCATCAGCCCGGCTGCACTTGCTGCAGGCTGCCATCCGGGAGGTCCATCGGGGGGCTGTCAGGATCCAGGCGGCCCTGCGGGAGAGTGTCCACCCAGAGGAGCCCTCAGAGCCACACCGGTTCTCCCCACCGGGGGCTTGTGCCCTATTCCTCCCTCACGTCCTTCCACTTACCCTTCTCTAGCCCCCACTTCCTGATGTCAAATAAAAGACACGTATTTTCAAAAATATTAACTGGGTTTATTGAACACAACTGGGGAAGGAGAATGAAATTGTGGGGAGACGGGGGAAAGGAGGCAGGAGAGGGCAGGAGAGAGGATGGGAAAGGGGAGGGGGAAAACTGGGAGGAGGGAGCTGGAAGGGGGAAGCAAGGGGAAGAAGGGGGAGGGGAAGTCAGCACTCAGGGCTGGGGATCTCGCTGGGCCAACTGCCTCCCAGCACGGCGAGGGAGGGGGCCTCGGTGTCCCTGGGGGGATGGGGTGGAGGGTGCGGAGGTTGAGGTGGGGGATGTGGACATTGAGGGGGAGGGTGTGGAGGTTGAGGAGGAAGAGCTGGGGGGGGCAGGAGTGGGAGGAGGGACAGTAGTTGGGGGGGGCAGCAGGCGCAGGACCGGCACAGGGCACCATGATCTGCAGCAGGGCCTGCAGCTGACAGTTCCTCACTCGGTCCTCCGCAAGCTGCTCCCGGCGGAGCTGCAGGTCCTCCAGCATCCAGGCCTGGACGGTGCAGTGCAGGGCTCACAGGGCCCTCAGGTGCTTGTCCCAGTACTCCTGCCGCATGGTGGTGGTCCGGAGCAGGCCGTGGGTGCGGGAGCATGTCCCGGGCGGGGTGGTGCGCCCTGCACGAGCAGCTGGTGCAGCTGTAGAGAAAGAAGAGAAGTGGTCAGTTCTCCCTGGGGACACAGTGGATGATGCCCAACCGCCCCCCCGCCCCCCCTGGTGACGTGAGGGCGACCGTGCCCTGCACCGTCAGAGCTGCTGTGCTTGCACAGAGGCCATGGTCAGGATGTCTGGCTCTCCCTGGGACTGGGAGCTGCCCCAAGACAGCACCCATGCCCCTGTGCTGTGTATAGTGTGGCCAGGGTGGCGGGGAGATGTCACCTGCCTCTGTGTAGAGGGGGCGTGTGAAGGGAGAGCATCCTGCTGGGTCCCGTCCCGGGGTCGGGAGCGTGTCAGGTCTCTTCACACACGCATGTGCCTATTGAGCCATGGCCCCTGGGTGTCACGCAGCTGGAGCCACCTGCCCAAGGGTGGCATGGCACGTGTTCGCACGTGCACAGGTGGCTGTGTGATCCGTGGGAGGCATGGCCCACGTGCACAGTCCCTGGTCTCCCTCCCTGCCTCCCCCCCGGGCAGGGGACAGTGCTGGCACTTACCCGGTATGGCCTCCCTGGACGACCCTGCTGACTCCGGCGCTGGAACAGCTGGCAGTGGCCCCTCCAGTGCGCCCGGGTCAGGGCCCTCCGGTCCTGGCTCGCTGCCTCCCGGGCTGGCGTGGACTGCCCCGCCCCCCAGGAGTTGGTCGAGGGCGGGAAAGTAGGGGCAGGTGACAACCCCTGCTGTCGCGCCGCCCCTGGTGGCCCTGGAGTACGCCTGCCGCAGCTCTTTGACTTTCAGGCACACCTGCTCCTGGGTGTGCCTGTGTCCCTTTCAGGCCATGGTGGCTGCTATGCGGCCGTAGACGGCCACGTTCCTCCTCCTAGTGCGGAGATCATGGACGTTGGGGGCCTGTCCCCAAACCTCAATGAGGTCCATAACCTCCACACTAGTCCAGGAGGGCGCGCGCTGTCTACGGCCCCTGGCTGGCCCCTGGGTGCTGGGGGACTGGGCGGGGGACGGCTGGCTGTCACTGGCTGCCTGGCTCATCCTGGGGCCACTGGGTCAGGGGCAGAGACTGCTGGCAGGGCTGGCTCTGGCAAGTGCCGTCTGGCCAGAGTCTACCCCTTTAAGGGCCCCGGGGCTGGGGGAGAGGAGAGGAGTTTTCCTGGTTTGGCCCAGAGTGGCCACCAGGGGGAACCTGGGAAGGGCTAGCCTCCAGCTAGTTCGAATTAAGTGGCTACACAGCACTTAATTTGAACTACTTAATTCGAATTAGGCGTTACTCCTCGTAGAAGGAGGGTTATCAAGTTTTAATTAAGCGCTCCGCTATTTCGAATTAAATTTGAAATAGCGGTTTGCGTGTATAGCTGCTATTAAAGTTAATTTGAACTAACGGCTGTTAGTTCGAATTAACTTTGTAGTGTAGACATACCCAAACGGTGGCCAAACTGTGTCATGTAGGCTTGGGTCTTTGATGGCTTGGTAGATATGCATTTCCCCAGCCAGAGCCTGGGGAAGGATTGTGCCTCAAAAAGGTTGAATCCCTCCATGAGATTTATTATGTGCTCCACAAACTTTAAATGGTACAACCTATTTCTCTCTAAATGCACCTGATTGATGCCTTCCTACTCCGCATTCCCTTGGGGGTTGTGTCCCCCTTGGGGAGAAAGGAGGGAGCCACACACTTCTGTCCTGAGTGCAGGGCCTGCTACTGCAAGAGGCCAGAGATGCTTTCAATCCTGTGTCAACTGTTGGTGGATTTCCTACCTGCCTTTATTGAATTTCTTCACTTGCAGCACAGCTCTGCACTCCTTACTAAGATCAGACTCCCCTAAACATCAGAGGCCTAGTCTGCATAAGCAGCATGCTTTTTTTATAATGAAACACTGGAATTAACTGCTCCAAGTGAGTGGAAACCCAGTGGCCCAACCAAACAGTGAGCTGATGAAGAGAAATAGGCAGAAGGCATAACCTGGGCCAGGCCCCTTAAGCCCCTCATCCCTATGGATGAGGGCATCATCCTGACTCCAAATAGATTGGCATGGATAAAGGTGTTCAAGGAGGGGTCTTTGGACCCACACATGCAGATCCAGTAACCCAAAACACTTGCATGAGCAGCTGTGGCTAGTATAACAGACCATAGGTCTGAATAATAGAACTACTCAGCCTCTTTCCCCAGGCTTGCATGGTGATGCTACCATGGTGAGTGGCATGTTGAGAATCTACAGTACATAGGTGTTTGTGTGAGTGAATTCCACCTCCCCACCCTTGCTAAATTTCCCAAGAAAACCCATTGATGCAGGCTTTGTGAATTTCACCTGTTGCTCAGATGCAATCTGCTGATCATTGTACGGGATCCTTCTCTCTTCCAGATCCCCAAACAAGGTGAATCTGTTATAGCAGCTGGCTACAGAGTCCCATTATTATCCTCAAACTGTGAAGACGTATGCTTTCAGCTCTGAAGTGTCTGCAGACCAATCCCTGGTATATCAGCCAAGATGGCAGGCACCACACTAGTGCTTTTGAACTGCCCCAGTCTTTTGAAATTAAGTTGCTTGTGAGGGAAATATCTTGACCAATAACATGAACTTGATGTACAATCACGCCCTGACGCCCAGCAAAGTGAAACAGAAAAGATGATAGTTGGGTACAATGGGAGTAAAAAGGGAGTATTTATAATATATGGGAATCAATATACATTTGTAGCTTAATATGGAAATAGTCCTTTGAAAAATATACAGTATTCCAAAGTTGTCCTTTCCCCTTTAAGGTTGACGATGGTTTAATTTAAACAAATCCAAACGCACACACAGAATAGAGATGAGAGATGCTGGAAAAAATTATGAGGACACAAAGTAAATAGGGACAGATCCTCATCTGTCATTAATCAGTATAACTCCATCGACTGTAGTGGAGTGATGCCAATTTACACCAGCTAAAGGATCTGGCCCATGATATATATGAGCACAGTGTAACAACTTGGGTGCTTTGTGATGTTCATTTTCAGTCATTAGGATAAGCCAGATAACTATAAGGTTCTATCTTGCTCCTGAGACAAGTCCCTTAAAAGTCTTGTATTCATTCTCCTCCTGTTTAGGGCATGTTCATAGAAAGAACCAGCTCTCTAACATGCAAGATAAACCCGTGTCATGAAATTCTTGTGTTGGTTGATGCCCATACACACAAACGTGTGCACACACACACAAATTCTGTAACCAGTTTTATAAACTTGTGCCTCTTAGGTAAGATGCTGCAGAAATCTAAGTAGTCAACATCGAACACCACAAGTACAACTGCAGTTTTAAATATTTTATAATCCAATCAAATTGTTTGAGTAGTAATGCATTTAAATGTTGTTATGGAATCCCCGCTAGACGTTTTAAAATGGTTACTCTGTTCTAGGCTTTGCTATTTATGAAATTCATATGGGATGACATTTTTAATAATAGAGCATTTGACTTACCGAGTAGCAGTTCCTGCAGTGTCTCAATATAATCTATAATTTTCTGACTTAACTTGCAGAGGGACACAAACACATATTATCCTTTTATTAATGAACATATACATCTGTTGTTGTTGCCATAATTGAAATGACCTTAAGTGAGAAGCCCTGCGTAAGGCATTCAGCATGTATTATGAAGCTGGGGTGAAGATGCAGTACAGAGGCAACTTTAGAAAGCTAGACAGCAGTGAGGCTAACAGCCTGGCTAGACCCTTGGGCAAGGTGGGAGGGGGGGGCCTGCTCCATGCCCCTGGAAGGGGCGGGCCTTGGATAGAAGGGGTGGGGCTAGGCAGCCTTCAGTGCCACCCAGAGAGTGCCACGCCTCCCCTAGTCAGCCTTCAGTACTGTCCAGAACGCCACGAATCCAACAGTGATTTAAAGGGTCTCAGGCTCTGGCCACTGCTGCTGCAACAGAAGCAGATGCAGCAGCCAGAAGCCCTGGGCCCTTTTGAATTATTGGGCCCTGGCACAACTACCCTTTTTACCCTCCCCCCACTTGCTGGTGGACATTCTAGATAGCAGCACATGATGTCAAGATACAATAATGTGAGACTATTCCTTAGAAATAAAGGCACAGCGCACACATTATGAAGCAAGATCTGGTGCTGTATGCTTAGGCAGAAGAGAGAGCCATCAAGGAGGCTAGATTAACTCTCCACCCTGGAGAGGATGGTACTGGCAGGTCAGGGCTCTGCTAAAGACCCAGTAATGAATATTTGACTGCCATTGCTTGAGTCCCTAAGAGGTTGTGGATAGGCTAAGGACATCAGTTTTGAGAGGCATACATTCCTTAATCTCCTGGAGCACAAATATCCATCAGGAAGGCATTAAAAAAACAAACATGAGGTGTGGGGTGCAGGGAACCCAAAACCCTCCCTTCCTTCAAAGTTAATCTGTTGGTGGCCTTATGCTATCCTCTGGCCCAGAGGGAAGTAAAGTAAGGGTAACTGCACTGCAAGGAGGCAGAGAATCATAGCAGGAATGGTGGGAGGAGGAGCTACTACAATAAGCTCCCTCCTTCTGCCCAAACCACGAGAAGTTTTTCTCTACAAACAACTCCCAGCTGAGTCTGCACAGGTGTGGCAAGATGGAAAGAGGGAAGAAGTCAGGGAGCAGCTATGCCCCCCGCTTGCAAACCCATGTGATTTCAGTCAGTACACATGTCACATACTGTGGCATTCCACAGATTTGCAGCTTTTACTGCCCAGTACCACTCGAGGTTTGAGGTAGCACACAGTGAACTTTGGGGGTGGGGCTTTGTCAGTGTGGCTATCAACTTGCCATGCTGAACAACTATTAATCTCTTTCAGTGAGTGCAGACTGTTTTGGTTTCTCCTACTGATTCAATGCACAGGACCAGACCCTCAGATGGTGCAAATCAGTGTAGATCTAACGACTTTGATTACAGGTTACAGCAGCTGTGGCTCTGACCTGTGGAATTTTTTACTCACTCAGACCTCCTGTCCCTCTTACTATGGAAAGTTATGATTCAATGTTAGGCTAGAAAAACATTCAGGATAGAGCATACAAATGGTGGGACTGACTCTGCTCCTATGTACATTGGGGTAAATCAAGTTACATCAAGCTTAGTGGAGTTACTCCAGATTAATGTCTGTGAAATCATCACTTTGGGGAACTGGTTTAGCCACCTTCACCAACATCACTTCCTGAAGCTCCTAGAGGTTAATTAGAGTTTTCCATCCAGTTACTAGCCTGGCCTTACATTTCTTAGTATGTATTTTCTTACTAGGGCCACCCAGAGCTTTTGCGGGGTGGAAAGGGGTCAGAGCAGAATCTGAAACAGGGTCCCCCATCCTTCCCAAAAACTACTCCTGAAAGGAGGCCCTTAGAGATAGGAGTAAAGTGAGCCCACAGTGCACTCACCACTGCAGTAAGGCTGCTGTCCCATGAGATGTAGTGTCACTCAGGTTTGTGCAAGTCATACCAACATTCAGTATGGGGACCATCTCAAATGCCCCTCCCTCAGATTAATTCACTCAGAAGGCTGGAATGGCTAAGTATCTGTCATGGTCTATATCAGTGGCGGCCCGTCAATACAGGCGAATTAGGTGGTCGCCTAGGGCGCCAAGATAAATGGCCGTTGAGGGCTTTGGAGGCAGGGGCGCCGATCGCACATTTCGCTTAGGGCGCCAGTTGCTGGCAGCTCGTCTAGGGCTGCTTCTGGTCTATATGTTCTGTAATGTGCATTCTGCAGAGTCCCTAGACAGGTATTTAGTTGTTGGTATGAAAAGGATTGATGTTTATGCGACCATCTAGTGATCTAGTAAAATTAGAATTCTAAAAGTCTATTAATATGTACTTATTAACCATGCTTATGGTTCATCTTGCTAAATTTTATACACTTTTATTTATTTAAAAAATCTAAAAAAATCTTTAAAAGCAAAGCAAATATACAAGGTAAGTAATGTATAGTGTACATTGCTTGATTTAGAGTTGCTCGATGAAAAGTGAAAGGGACATTGGCCAAAAGCATTTCCTCCCCCACAATGGTTTAAATAATTTTTTCTGCCTGTTGTTTTTAAGAACCCACTGGAAGCTAGTCAATGAAATCTGTTTTCTTATCAAAAATTTTTTTTCCTCCATCATGAACACACACTGGTTTGCTGTTTGCTATTGTAAGGTTGTTTATGAGTGCTAGTCTGCTGACATTGATTTCCTTTTTTTTAAAGGAATAACACTACTGTGTATTTATTCTGCTGGAAAAAATATATATGTAAAGAATTATATGTTTTGTGATCATATTATAAAGAAACAAAAACTTACTTCTACTAATTATGCCAATGCCTCTCCCACTTTGGGCCAGATCCAGATCTCACATATGGCAACTTTACGTTAGAGTAATGCCAGTAACTTCAAACCAAGCGAGATTAAAATCCCCCTTTTCATTTGCCTCTCACACTTTTCGGTCTAAATTCTGCTGTCTTATACTGAGGTAAATCCAAATTGAGTCATTCTGGAGTTTCATTATTGTTACTTAGATCAATGCTTAGCCCTTTGTGTCTAGGTACTGTGTATGTTTCAGGGCACTGTCTACATGCAATATTACAGTATGCTACAAGGTTTGGGCTCAAAGGAATGTGTTTCATAGGTAAGGTACCTTTGAATGCCCTTGTTTTTGTCTGTTTCAGAGCCATAGTAGAGGCATTTACCTTAGTCCCTGTTGCAATAAAAGTTGAATCACAAAGGTGTATGGAATGCAGTTGGGTGAGTGCTTGCATGGCTTGTGTGTAATATTAGTTAATTAAAAAATTAAATGTACATTCCCAAATAGTACAATAAAGCAGGCAACTCTCAGATGAATTCAGAAGAATCTGAAACAAAAATGATCATCCTAACATTCTCAGGGAGACACAAAATGACTGTTCTGAACTTTATACAACAGCATAGACTAGTGGCAAAAGGAAAGATTGTAACACGAAAGCTTCTGTAACATACTGCATCTAGTTCTTGATCCATCTAGAACACACTTACCTGCAGCTGTGGAAAAAGTGTCCTTCAGAGAATTAGATAGTGCTGGTTTAAACGATAACTGTTTTAATTATCTTAATGCTTACTTACATTGACTAGGTAAGCTGGTAAAAAAAACCTCTTTTTGGCTACTGTAATAAGTGATGTGTGCTTACACATGCAAATAAAAAGATGTTCATACTAAAGATAAAACATGCATTTTAACCCGCAGAGTTTGATTATATCTGGTTTCGTTTTTGCATAGTGTTTTCCTATCCTGATAACCATAAATGGCCTTCTGTGAGCCATACATGAAAGGGAGGAGTATAATAAACAGGATTTCTTTTATTTGTCCAAATTGATTTCACCTTCCCCAAGTATTTATTAGGTCCATTTCTGAGCTGGTTAACTATTTTTGTCAATCCCTCCAAACCTACAGGACTTAGCGGGTTGACCAGAAATAATTTTTATGTCTGAAATATATTAGCTTGATTCTTCTCTCATTTACACTTACTTCCCACTACTGTAACTCCACCGACAACAGTGGAGTTACACCTGTGTTACTCTAGCATACAAGATAGAAGATGTGTTCCTTAGTCTCAGTGGAGCAAATTCTGCGGTCCTTAAACAAACGAAACATCCATTTACCTGACTAGGGGGTTTTGATCCATAAAAGATCACAGTGTTTACCCCCCTTAATTTTTGCTATGCCACTTCATCATCTTCATTACTAAAGAACTGATTGCTAGCTTTCCCCTGGAAACACCAAGGTTTTAAACCCCACTCTGGGGTAATAATGAGTCTAACATAGATTATGGTCCTGATTTTCCATTACTTACACTTCAATTTTCTTATTTAAGGAGTCTACTGTACATTCCATAGACCAGTCCCCCCATCATTTAAAACTTCCAAATGGTGCTAAAGAGATTTATCTGCATAATTTCCTGAAAGGTAACAGGAGTTATGCACTTATGTGCTCACATGCATACCTGTGAATGTAATCTCCCTCATTTGGCAACGATTATATACCTCTTGAAAAAGGAATGCAGGAAAGCATACCATTCATTTTATTCGTAAGAGATTAAATGAATGAAGGAACTGGAGAGTGGAAGAGACCACAGAATCTGACCTTTGTAGTTTGTCACTGCCAGGATTCATCTGCAACACAGGATTATGAAAGATACCTGCCGGAAAGACAAAGGATTTTATCAGTCCATTTAAGGATGACATTAAAGTGAGATTTGTAGCTACGTGTTTGATGAAATTAATGCTTCTTCTCTTAACTCTTTTGATGCCAAGAAATCAATAGGAATGGCCATAGCCCTTCTTTACTCATGGCAGCCATAGTGGAAGAACTATATAACTGCTAACATTCCTTTATATGTGATCCTCCCAGTGTTAAAGTCAATGGGAGAAATGCCCTCAGATAAATGGGCAAGGGGGCATTTACTCTGATATTCTGTGATGAGAAAAAATGGATTTCATTTCTGAAGAGAGAAGGGAAAAAAGAGAGGATGGGAAAAAGGTAAAGGGAGGAGAACAGTAAGGAGTTAAAGGTTCAAGGTTCATGAGAAGGAATATTGCTTATTTCTTTTCTGTCAACTGCCAGCAGACATTCCCTTATCATTCCCGCCTCCTTAACTCCTCTACTTTGGCACATTCTTTCTTCTTGCTCCTTTTGTGTCCTTTTTCTCTTCACTTCTTCCCTCCCTTACAGAATATGATACCTGACTGTTTACAATTCTGTCTCTCTTTGAGAGTTGCCAAGTTTAAAATTCTGAAGGCTTTGTGAGGTAGTGGACGAAAGAGTTTGTGTTAGAGAGAGGACAAAGCTGGATCCCCACTTTCTCAAAAAGAAAATTAAAAATACTCAGAATGTGGCTATTGCTAAGTTCATGGAGTACTGCACACATGGCAGGACAGCCTATGCAGCAGGTCCCAGTGGTAAAATGTAAGTGTTTTTATGGTAATTGTTTGGCCCCTAGTTTGTATGGGGCAGAGATTTGTGCAAAATTTTCATATCAGCAAAATCTTTGTGGTTGGGTATGATATTTTTGCATTCTCTGGATGTTGGCAAATGATCTTGCAGCCACTTTCCTGTGATGTAATGTTATTGTTTGAGCTGGGAATGGTTATATGGTGACATTCAAATAGCTGAAGATGTGCAGTATTTTTTCTAATTTAAGCCAACCCAATGTGTTCTGGAAGGGCAGTGAAAGTGTCTACTACTTGTGGGTTGTTTCTTAAGCCAGTCAGAACAATATTAGTGTCTCATGTTTTCCTGGAATTTCTCTAGCAATAACTCACAAAAGCGTATGGAGTGTAGGTCTTCCATTATTTTCAGCAGCAGGAAGTAGTTCCATGCAGCTTCTTGCCACAGTGTAAAGGGATGTTCATCCCTTTTGTACAGCAGTGCTCCTGAGACAGCTCTATGTGAAGGAAGTATCTTTTGTTGGTGTAATTGGTAGGATGAATTTTGCTACTATGAATGTCAGCCTACTTGAAAGATGTGTTAGGGGCTAACATAAAGTAGGAACATAACTGTGGCTTTTCATACTCCACCTCTTTGCATCTAGATGTTGCAGTGCCTTACTTTTTGCTGACTCTGACAAATCAGATAGGAGAGAGACACTTTTTTCTATATGAAAATTCCCACCAGATTACAAGAGTATTGCACCATGGTTTCCAGATTAGCCTAATAGTCCATACACATCAGCATTATTGCCTGCTCTTCAGTAAATACACCTACTGAGATACAACTCACAAATTAGGTGCTTTAATTCATAATGTGTCCTTCATTTACCAATGTTCCTCTATTTTTCCAAATATTCTGAAAACAGACTGATTCTAACTACTGGATCTTTTCTTGCTTTTTAAAATATGCTTGTCAGTTCTAGGCATAGCACCTAAAGTAGATTTAATAAAGGGAATGATCCATTAACCTCTTTTTTCGAATGGATACACAAAACTGGAAATAAGTTGGCTGGGAAAGGATGTAGCTGTCAGTCCCATTCAGAACTGTTTTAGATCAGTACATAGAGATCCTAGGGGGAAAAAAAAGATACAATATTCTGTGATGGCTGCTTCTCGGTTCACATTCTAAGTCTCCCACTCCTTTTACCCTTATACCCTTGAATGCTTGTCCACATATTCCTCATTTGTAAAACTTTATGGTAAAATTCCCCCTTTGTGGAGGGGATAAATGCACTTTCAGAAAAAGTTAATTTCACCTTATGTGAAGTAACTTTACTTAAACTCTTGCAAAGAGATGATATTGTAGTATTCTTTGGATGCCTGATAGAATCCATGTCATCAATTCTATAAAGATGCCAACAGTGTACTCTTTTCATATTAGAGCAGCTTTTCCTGATAGCTGTATTTAAGACATGGTGAAATTCTACTTGTTATGCTATTCTCATGAAGCCCCAGCTTCTTTCTTCAGATATAGTCACCAGTACTCTCAGTAATGCTATCTTCTTTCTTTCTTTTGATTTCTAGAGTAGCCCTCTAGCAATACATCTCAGAGTCCTGTTTGTTTTCTTCATTGAAACTGTATGTTGGACAGAAGCCTTCAGGGATGGATACACACACACCACAAATACACACACAAACCTCTTTCCTGGTTTGTATGCTTTATCACTTTTTCATTCTACAGTCATTCCTTTGTTCTTCTTATACTACGTCTACACTGCAGGCTTCTGGCACAAGAACTGTTTTGTGCAAGAGTTCTTGTGCAAAAGGTCTTCCACAAGAGTGCGTCCACACTGCCATGTGCTTTTGTGGAAGAGATGTGCTTTTGCGCAGGAGTGCCCATGGCAGTGTGGATGCTCTCTTGTGCAAGAAACCTCTGATAGCCATTTTAGCCATAGGGCTTTCTTGCGCAAGAAACCCCTGTTGCTTGTCTACACTGCCTTCTTATGGAAGAGCTCTTGTGCAAGAGGGCTTATTCCTCGTGGGGAGAGGAACAACTCTTGCACAAGAAGCCCTGTTTTCCGACGCTTTACTGTAAATTTACTTGTGCAAGAATGCACGTGCAGTGTAGACACTCTGCAAGTTTTTGCGCAAGTACAGCTATTTTTGCGCAAAAAGCCTGCAGTGTAGACATAGCCATAGAGTACTTGTTAAATCACATGTGTCTTAAGTGAACAAACTCTTAAATGGTCTCAGTGTCCAAGTGTCCACCTATGGTTCACCAACTCATTTTTGATTGCAGATTTTTTTGGTGGAGGAAGAGAGGCACGTTAAGGGAGTTGTTAGAAAAGCATGACAGAAAAGAACATTTATAGGGGAGGGTAATATTCTGGAGAGAGAAAGACTGACAGGAATCAATAAAGCATAAGGGATTGCCCGCACTGCCTAACCACTGGTGCTGAAACCTGTTCCAGGAGGACCATTTACAAGAGGAGATGATTCCTTTTTTTGTACAGATTTAGGCCCTGATCCTGTGATCCAAGCAGGTGGACTGCTTTGTAGATTGTTTAGTCTTCAAATGTAATCCTTATGTTTAAAGTAAGTACTGAAGGAGCTATCAGATTGCATGGATTTTCATTTCTGTTATGCTTCCTAATTTACCCAAATCTCAGAAATGTTCCTTTCTATGCTATCATCCAAGTTGTCACTGTGAATAATTAGAAAGCTGGGCTGTACCTACTGCTAACCTCTTTTCACCTTGAAATAATCCCATTTACTTCCACTGTTTGTTTCTTGCCCTTCAGCCAATTTTCAGTCTACATAGCCTGCCAGTTTTCTTCCTATTGTGTGGCTCTAAGCCTTAGGCACTAGCCTTCCATATGGAAATGTTTTCAGAAAACAAGAACTGAACAGTACACCTGTTGTATCATAGCACCCTGATCATATTGGTGTTATATCATAGCATTTATACATTCAAATGCCCCTTTTTAGTCCCAGGGGGAAATTTTGCCAACTATTTTGCTGGCAATATCCTTTTACAGGAATTTTGGATTGTCTTTCCATCTTCACCTTATAAAGTCTTATTTCTCAATCACATCCCCATCCAGGGATTGTACTTCCCTTCTACAATTATCCATCAACAGAAATCTATTTAAACACCCATCTCTTTGTATCTCACGGACAGAAAATAATATGTTCACTCTCCATTTTTGTGCAAGTCTCTGAAGGGGCAGTAGTGTTGCACTTCCCGTGTTTGTGTGTAATAAATGGGGAGGGGGGATTTTGACTGTACAGGAAATTTAATTAGATTTAAGGCTAATTAAATTCATTTTTCATATTAACATGTTCACAAATATTATTGCATCTCGTTAGATTTCATTCTTTTTTCCTTACTGAACAATATTCAGTGGTAGTTTCAGATTACAATAAGTTCATTATGAAGATAAGGTGGAATTAGTGTAAGAAGCTCAGCTGGTTGAAGGGGTCTGTGCTTTAATTACTGCAGAGGGTGTGCATATTAATTACAACACAAGTGATATTTACTGTACCTCAGGAACATATGACAGGGTAAAGATACTGACAGCACCAGCTAATAAACTCAGTATGATAATGAGGAGAAAAGACCATAAAAATAGAAGGAAATAAAACTATTCATAAAGTATATTGATCCCAAAGTAAAGACATTAAGCTCCGATGAAGGGCAACAACTTTATCAAACAAATAACCAAAGTAGAGAAATGTTAGCAGAGAGACAGATTGTCATTATACAGGTCATGTGACTGTGGCCAAGAGAATGCCCACGAGTAGTAAAATGTAAGCGTTTTTAATAAATCAGCAGAAAGCCAATTTGTCACCTGGAAGAACTCAGGTTACAGTGGCGCCTGTCCTAGGAAAAAGGGCGTGCTGTGAGATGAAGTGTGAAGAAGCAGGACTGCAGCATATCACACTTTGGCTATGTCTAGACTGCAGGCTTCTTTTGGAAGAAGCTTTTCCGGAAGAGATCTTCCGAAAAAACTTCTTCCGAAAGACAGCGTCCACACTGCAAAAGCGCATCAAAAAAGCAATCTGCTTTTTCGACAGATAGGGCTCATCTTGATTATGCAGAAGATTCGAAAGAGGATACGCAAATTCTCACGGAATTCGAAAGTCAAAGTAGTCGAGACACTTTTTTTCAGCAACCCCTCCTTTTTCGAAAAGCTGTGTAAACCTCATTTTTTGAGGAAAAGCAGCTTTTCGAAAAAGGGGGGGTTGCCAAAAAAACACATCTTGACTACTTTCACTTTTGAAAGTGAGATTGGAAGAAGATATGCAAATTCCATGGGAATGCAAATTCCTCTTTCGAATCTTCCCCGTAGTCTAGATGAGCCCAGAGCGTCCACACTGAATGGACGCTATCTCGCATGTAAGCTGTGATTACTATAGCTGGAATGGCCATCAGGGTACCTGTGCCTTTTCCTCTTTCCTCTTCTTGTGAAAGAACTTCCTCTTCCCCATCCACACATGCTTTTTTCTGAAAGAGGTCTTTCAGAAAAAGGCTTCTTCTTCATAGAAAGAGGTTTACCAATGTTGGAAAAACCCCTCTGTTCTTTCATTTTTTTTCAAAAGAATGCAATTGCAGTGTGGATGTAATTGACGTTTTTTCAGAAAAAACGCCGTTTTTCTGAAAAAAACTCTGTCTTGTAGACATACCCTTTGAGTGGGAAACCTCCAGCTGCAAACAGTGTTCAGCCAGATTGTTAGTAATCATAGCTATGGATTTTGTCAAAATGTTGAAGATTTCAGAGTCACCCCAGTTCAGCAAAGTTAATTAAGCACATAAACTTTAAGCACATGAGGAGTGTCCTTTGTGCCTAAATCACCATTACACCCAGTTCCCTTCCCATGGAACTTTTCACCTAACTTAAAGGCAACTGGACAGAGACAACCATTCTAGTTGGTCTGGATTTCTGTGCCCTGGTAAATCTTTATGAAACTAGCTAACAGAACCTGCCACTTTTGTTTGTTTGGTTGGTTGGTCTTGTTCACTTTTTTGAGCATTACTTTAATCGACCTCCAAATTATAAACCCCATTCCTCTCTTTCATTCTCTTTATAAGGCTGAAAGTATGTTCCAGTGTTTATGTTTCCAGTACAGTGGTTAAAATTAGAAATGGACAAATTGCAATAGATGTACAAGATCACACGAGTCTGGATAAGTAACTACAGGTTTCGAGGTTTGTCTGCATCTTACTTGAAATATCTGCACCCTTCGGATCTCCACATAGGAGCTGAAAACATTTCAAAGAACAGGTTTTATGATAACATTTCTTACATTTCCACCCCAAATCCAATTTAGAAAACTGAAAAGTTATAATGAAATGTTTTTTAATTTAACTACTGTCAAAGCTAAAAAAGGTCTTTTTGGGGTCCAGTTAGGTTTTTGGACAAAGTTTTGGGTCAGTGTTTAATTTATCTAAGATAAATTGTCTGTCCCTAATTTTAATTCAGCCCTGGCTAACAATGACCAAAAGTGTGACTGCCCAATGGCACTTTTGAAATTATTTAATGTCCTTGGTCCAGTTCCTAGAATCGAAACCATGAAATCCACAGAAGGCAATAACTAGCACCAGAACATTAGAAACAGTCTCAGCAGAGAGACCAAGTTTGTTGTTATACTCTTACACTTAAACGTTATTCTTCCAAAATCAGGAATGATGCCTTTTGGGGGGACACTGTGGGGAAGCATGCATTATATGTCTGTATGTTTTACACTTGTCCTGTACCTAAAGAGAAAATTCCAGCATTCCCAGGATGGCCATTCAGCAGCTTACATAAGCAGTACATTTACTTATAGATATTTTAAAATATGAACAAATATAAAGAGTTTTATTCTCTGGTGTAGTTGCTCCTTTGATGTTTGAGCTGGTAACAAAGATGAGTAATTTGTCATCAGGAAATATAGGGAATGGAGAGTACTCAACAAAGCACTGATATTTAAAAAAATGATCTGAACATGAAGAATCACTGGCCTAAACATTAGTGTTAGAAAACTGAACAAGTTAAAAAAAGATGGAATTATGAGACTTATGTATGGACCTGATTCTCCTCTCATGTACACCAGGGTTACTTCAAGAAAGTTATTCTTCATTTAGGCTCCAATTCAGTCAATCACTTAAGCACATGAAGACAATAGGACTAAGCACATACTTAACTGTTTTCCTAAATAAGGATGTACCTGCACATGGGTTTGACTGCTTCCTTAAATCTGGCCCTTAGGCTTAAGGAAATCCTTAGATACAAGCTTGTACTCCAGTTCCATTGACCTAAAGTATATGCTTAGGTGCTTCTCAGAATATATAAAAGACATTTAGGTTTTTTTAAAGGTCGATTACAAGAGGCTATTAAGAAGCTTGATAACTTCAGTGAGCGAGATAAATTTTTGTTCTGGATTTTAAAATGTTCATAATAGGAGCGGAAGGTGAACATAGAAATAAATGGCCACTTCTCCGCAGAGAAAATGAAGAGATTGATGTCCCACAGTCAGGACCAGAATGTTATTTCCTCTTCAAAATACTTACTTCTGACTTCTTGTGGGGGGGGGGGGAGGTGAAGATTGAGGTGGCAAAATTTGCTAATCACACCAATCTATTTTGATTAGTCAAATTCAGCTTCTCGTACATGATGGTGGAGGGGAGACCAATTGAATTAGTCTTGGCCTTTGAAGAATAAAATCTAAGCAGCAATTTGGTCAATGCAATTAAAATTGCTGCTCAAAGTGGTCCAAAAATAATAGAAATCAGTGCAGGGGTGGTAACTTGAAAACTGGAAACTTGAAAATATTGTAATGCCATTATATAAATCAATGGTATATCCTCACCTTGAAAATGATGTTCACTGTGGTCACCTTATCTCAAAGACATAACAGAAATAGAAATAGTCCAGAAGATGGCAAAGAAAATGAATAATCTGAGAACCTTTCAAACAAGGGATATTAAAAGGGACAACACTATTTAGATTACAAAGGAGAAGAGCAAGATGAAACATGGCAAAGGCATATGAAATAATGAAAGATATAGAGCAGGCCAATCTAGTGTTTCTCATTATACTTCTCTATAACAAAAAAACAAGAAAAGACACACAGAAGGGAAGAAAGAGCACATCAAAGAGTAATTCATTAAAGTTGGTGAAGTAGTATTGCACAATGCACATAGTTAAGTTGTGGAACTCACAACTGCAGGATGAAATTAAAGCAAATAATTAAATTTCAAAATCGAGTTGGAGTTTTAGTCAGAGAATTCTAGCTTCTATAATTCTACTAACCAGGATCACAGTGATAAGATCTATCATCATCTCTCTTGCTGCAACACATAAACTGTTCACCAGCTGGGTAGAAGAATCCATTTCTTCCATAGTCTTGTACTGGACAGTTGAAGCATTTTGCATTGCTTACTGTTACACACAAAGCACTGTATTACACAAATCATGCAATCTTGACCATTCCTATGTTACTTGCCTATGATTTATGATTGTTAATGATCATATGTATTTATGTTAACATTGAGTGCTCAAGCCAGACAAGTAAAAATTCTTGCAAAGAGTGGATTTTACGTTTAAAACCCGAATATGCCCAATGAGTGAAATTCACAGCTGTGCAAAGGCTAAGCACAAAGCCAGTGCCCCACTTATTACACATACTAGCCCTACTTTAAAGACTCAAAGTGGTATGCAAAGCTCTTGCAGGCACCCTGTGTGCAAAGATGAATTTCACCTTAGGTGACCTGCGCAATCGACCCTAAACTGCTGTGTCTTCTATCACTGAAACTTATCTCCTGGCCTGCAGCTTGTAAAGGATGTTCCATTGTTTGGCATACTGGTGTTTGGCTCTTGTCTAGACCACTGCTAGCTCTTCACAATACCCCTGTCAACATGATGCTGTGTACACGTTAGCCACAGTATATTACGGTTGTCAAATGGCTATGCTGTCATGTAGTATTTAAATGTAAAAGATAGAGGTGACAAAGTAAGGCTGATGCACTTGTGCTGAAAATCTGGATTTGCAGGGCACAAGCTGAAAAGCAGAGAGAGTGTTACAATAAATGGAAACAATTTAAGCAGGCTTGTAACTACGGAGATGTGGATGTAAGTTTTCCTTCCAAAATGTACTGCCTTTCAAGAATACAAGTTGGCATTTAGGTGACACCAAGCAGCACATATACATGCCCTTTAAGGGATATCTGTGTCTTTGTCTCTTTGTCGGTGTGCACAGTGATGCCAAAGGATCCTGAGTGAACCTGCCACAGGCTACAATACTGATGAGCTAGGAAGGCATCTAAACTTTCTAGTGATGTAGAAGCAAGTGACAATGGATAAAATCAATACTTTTGTGTTACTAATGCCAGATTCACCTTAGGGCGTGGATTTATTTCTCTTTGCCAGAATTCCTCATGATTTCATTTTTTATATTCTTCTTCCCTGGTTCATTCTGCCTGGGCACTCTCTCTCTCTCTCTCTCAATTTATCTTTGGTGGGATTTATCTTTGGTTCGTCTAGGCTTCCCCCATTTCTCACTCCATTAATTTGAGCTTCCTATCTTTTCTTTCCCGATCTTTGCTTTATTAAACAAATAACTAGATCATAGTAATGGGTTAAATTATGGCAGGGGAGAGTGGCAGAAACCTCCCTGCTTACCTCTCATTTTTCAGGACCACACACATTTGCTGTCCTTTCACTGCCCTGAATAGGGGGCAAAGAAGGTGGCAGAGGAGGCAGGGCCAAAATCTATCTCTCTTCTACCAAACAGAGGGTATAGCAGCAGGTATGTTCCCCTATGTGCATGGGACATTGGCACAATGTCTGCCAGGATTCCCATTGGGATGATGATCCCAATACTAGCAATGACCTGCACTTGGATTATCCCTCACAATTATCCTGTAATATCAATAAATCCATTTCACAGGTGAGAACACTGGGCACACAAAGGTTTATTGACTTGCCCAATATCATAGAGCAAAACTGAGCAAGAGGAATAACCCAAAAAACCTCATGACTCTCAGTCTGGGTACTCATTGCAAATAATGCTAAGAAAGAGCTCTCTTTCCTCTCTTATCCATCCTGTTGAAGTAACCTAGAGGAAACATATTACTGTCCCCTGAGAAACCCCTATGGAGGGAGCAGATGTCAGAAGAAAGATCTTTGAGTCAGGGGGAAGCTATATGGTACTGGCAGTGGGTGCTCTGTAGTATTTTGCTCTTGGCTTCTCATTGGTCCTGCACACGCAAGCCCCAAGTCAGGAAAGCATCCCTACTGAAGACAATGCTGATGAAGGTGCTGGACTTCAAGCAGTTTAAGCTAATGACATTCCGTGTATTAAGGAATCAGCCACTCTTGTCTGTACACCCTGAAAATGATGCAAGGCACAATATTTGCAGATTTTTCCCCTTGTTTTGCTTTTAGCATATTTTGTGGGAGGTCCATAGAGTTATTAAGACCTTGTTCAGCAAAGTACTTGAGCACATGCTCAACTTTAAGCATCTGATTAGTGCCATTGATTTCAACCTGTGCAGGGGTGGAGAGGACATGGAATGGCTCTGTGGAACTTGTACTGTTGCCTGTGATGCAGGTAGCTGGCAAAGGCACATGTTAATCTCTTGCACTCCCATGATTTGACCCTAAATCTGATTTGACCAGTCTAGCAGTGCACATAAAGCAGCTACATGGTGGCCTGCAGTTCTTAAATATTAATTGGAAAGATATTGTCTATTAAAAATATGGAAAATTGCTTGATGTACTGAATTAACTAGATCCTGAGCTAATGTAAATCAGCAAGGCCTCATTTAAATCAATGGAGCTATATTGATTTACACCATCTGAGGATCTGGCTGATACTATTTAAAGTTTCCTAAACAGTCATATGAGGGAAAGTCAGGAAATAGTAGATCAGACATTGCACTGAGAATGACAGAGTCCATCAAGACTGCAGTTTACAAGAAATTTCATTGAAATAAGGACACTGTTATTTAACAGCAATTTTTAAAGCAGAAGATATGTTTCTTTATATTATTGCTTTTTCCCATTTTATTATAATTTCTATGTTCTTTGAGAAAAGAACTTGTTAATTACCCTGTTTTAAAACATAAACAACCCCCCAACACTTGCAATTAGTCACTACCTACTGTTACTTCCAATTTGTTGGCAGATCAAGCTACAATCTGTTGCACCGGGACAGACAAATCCTTGCAACCCACAAATTCATTCCAGAACTGAGAGGAAGAAACCTCAAAATGCATCACCCCCAAACCTGTTCTGGCTAACTGCACTCATCTGGCTTTTAGGAAATATCTTCCTTCACTGTGCATGTGTAATTGTTAATCTGAATTATGCATGCACACTGAGGTGAGAGCAGGCCTACTTAGCAAACACCTGTGCAGTCCCAATACAGTGGTTCAGCTGCCATATACTGTAATGCAACAGATTTTGCATGATTCTGCCTCCATACTGCAACCTCTTATGCCCTGCAAAGTGCTATACACATCCCTTGGTCGTGGTACTGGTGGTATGTGAGTGGGAGGAACAACATGTATTCTATTACTAGTTATAATATTATACTACTGTAGGCTTCCCAAAGAACCTTTCTGAAAGTAGCTACTATTTGCTGTTGTGAGAGCTGCCCTTTATCTTTTTTTTCTCTTTCATGAGACCAAAGGGTCTCTATGACTTGGCTGTTGTACTGAAATGCATTACATTCTAGAAACCATTATATTGTGTTCATCAATTCTTAATTAAATGGCATTAATTTTTAGTATGAGAAAGTAAAGATAAAAAGAACCTTTTTTTTTGTTAGCTTTTGTCCCCTGACTTAGTAAGACCACCTTCAGTGGAAAAATAGCATAGTGACATTTTCAAAACATGCTGTCCCTTGAGCTTGGAACCTAACACAGACAAGAAAGCTCAGCTTGATTCCAACACTGCTTTGTGATGTGTGCTTCTCTTTTTTTCAAGAACTGGGCTGCAACAGCTGCTAAATATAGAGAGGGGGAAAAAAAGGTTGCTATTGTACCAAATTTAATTATACAAAAAGCAGATGCTTTTTATGGATTTTGTACACACACAGTGTTGTTGTTGCAGCCATGTTGGTCCCAAGTTCTTAAAGAGACAAGGTGGGGGAGGTAATAATTTTTATTAGATCAGTTTCTGTCAGTGAGAGAGAAAGACAAGCTTTTGAGCTTGAACAGAAACTCTTCCCCAGGCCTGGGAAAGGTATGCAGGGAGAATTTGACATGGGAGCCCCCTCGGTGACCCAGCTTTCCAACCCATCCTTGCCCAAGCTGCTTTGTCGGCCTTCAGTAAATTTGCATGCTGCTGGGCTGTTGCCAAATTGTTTGATCTTCCAGCTACAAAGGGCTCCATCCTGTGTGATGTTTAGGGCAATCAACCCCAAGGAAGGCCCCTGGGCCCTGATGCTGGAGAGCAGTTCACAGTACCAACTCTTGCTAGACTTTCAAAAGAGCTAAGGGCCCTCCTTGGTGGCCAGATTTTCAAGTAATGTTTACTGCATGAGTAAACAAGCAACTCATGGTAAAGGGGCTAGAGGTTTACATTTGTAACAGCAGGAACAGGATAGCACAGTCACTATACTGATACGTGCGTGTGGACTAGGATATAGCTTAACAAAACAAAAATAGAACTAGTTCCCCTGTGGCCAAGCGGGCTGAGACAATTAAGAGGGTAGGGGCTGTACCTGGACTATACAGAGTTAGATGGAGTTTCAGGGAGGGCACATCTGGAGAGGGAACTGTAGAGTGAAGTTGCAGAGAGGAAGAGTCTTCTGTGCTGGTTCCAGAGGAAGGGACATGGGTAAGAAGACCCAACTGAAATTTTTGTTGTTCCTTTGGGAAAAAGCAAGCAAGGATGCCCAGGCCTTGTGTCCTCTCCAGCTGTGTAGAAAGCAGGAGGGGATAGTCAATCTGGGAAGAAGGATTGGGCCCAGCTTAAGGCTGGGTGGAAAATTTTTTGTGTGAACAGAAAAACAGACCCGCAAAGGGCGGTGACTGGATGAAAAACCTGCATGGAGTTTGTTTAAGGAGCCCTGAAGAAGGGTTAAATGAGACAGGACACGGCAGAGGCATCTGGCCACAGCAAGGCCCTTTGGTGGCAGCTACCATATCAACAAAACATTCTTCTGCTTGTGGCCTCTTGTTAGGGTTGCCAGGTGGTTGAAACAAAAATACCAAACACCCCCCCCCCAAAAAAACAGGAAAAAATTCTGTTGAAGGGAAAAAAAGGGGGGGAAGATCAAAGTTGTTGAGCAAAAAAAAAAAAAAGGACTCCAAGTAAGCTCAAAAAAAAATTAAAATAAAACAGCATTAAAAGCATGTCCCCTTTAAGAGTGAGTGCAGGGATAGGAACAGGGGAGCGGTTGAGCACTAAGACCCGGTGGAAAGCATTGCTTCCCTTAGGTCTTTTGGCAGGCAGCCATTTTGTGCCGGCAGCATGGGGGCGGGGCTGGAGTCGGGGCCCGGGGGAGGGTTTGGGGGGGAGGCCGGGTGCTGAGTGTTTGTAGGGTTGCCAGGTGCCCGGCATTTTTGCCTCCTAGCTGGGGGAAAATTCAGAAAATACTGGACATTTTAGGTGTCCGGCATTCTCTGAATTTTTTTACCGGACAGGAGCCGAAAATACCAGACTGTCTGGGTGAATACTAGACACCTGGCAACCCTACTTATTGTACAAGTCCTAGAACAGTTCAACCTTTTTTCTGAAGTACTCAGGAAACTGTATTTTTGTCTAATAAATGTCTGTGCTACATAGTTTGTAAAATGAGGGAGTTAAAGCTGGTTTGGAGGTGCTCTAGCGCATACCTCTCCACTGAAAATTTTTGGAAACTATCTGCCAAAAACTAATACAAAATTTCCTTTTTGAATTATCCTTCTGAGCCGAGAATAAAATGAATCACTGGCAGGACACAGATGAGAGAAGGAACGAACTTCATCTGGAGGTTAGGAATTCCCTGCATCCTCTACTACTGTGAAAACTGAACTCCTTTTTCAGTTTTGATCCATTGTATGTGCTAATTTGCGGCCTATTTTCCACCAGACTTCAAACTAATTAATTTTATTTCCAATATTTTTGCAGCTCCTGCCTAGAAGCCTCTGTCTGATACTTGCTGTAAATACTGTCAAGATTCCAACTTTACCACAAGCAAGGAAACTAAAGAATAGGTGTCTGCTGTCAGACAACTTCATTCATTTTAGGGAGTGTCGGTTTGTACAAATGACAACATTGTTTTTGCTTGTTAAGAAAGACGTAAAGTCAGTGAAAGGAAACTTCACATAGAACTCTTGGACCTTATTTCAACATATTTATCTGTTTACCACCATTCAACAATGCTATAATGTTTATGAATGTTAGGTGGGTGTTTAAGAATGTAAAAAACCACTGAAATCTATAATATCCTTCATATAAAATTTTGTCTTAGATATGTGCAGAAATTCATTGTTTCACGTCAGATTTTAGATGTTACCAAATTATTTGACTTTCATTGGTACTGAACAAATAGAAACATTCAGAACCTAATTCTATCAGATTTCTTTGTTCTGGTAAATTACTACCTCAGCCTTTAGCTTTCTGGTTACTGTGTTTCTATAAAAGAGAGTTCTTTTCCCCTCCTAGTGTTTTGTTTCAGCATTTCAAAAAACATTGTCATTTCACAAGGTTTTTACAAGGAGTGACAGAACTACATTTGGATCAGCTATGAGTGCACCCCCTATGGCTATTTTTTTAAAGTTATACAAGTTCCCTTTTTGGCATATGAGACTTTAACATCCTCCCTTTTCCACATTGTGGACTGAGGCAGGAAAATGAAAATGTTTTTCCAAAGGTATCTTTCTAATTGAACAGAGCAATTATTATACAACACACCCTGTTCATTCTAATTTTCAAGCAGGCCAGATCACAGTGTTTTACAGCTGATGTTTAAAATGTGAAGAGAGATTTGAACCACAGATCTGTGTGTCAGTCCTGAAGAGAACTGGCTCTCTGTCTTGGTATTATGGTTGTACCTTTTTAAAGAGGAGCTGAGGACACAGAAAAAAAACAAGTGTAGAAAATAATAAAGATTCTGGTTTTCACCCTTTTATTATTCCTATTGTTTTATTTCCAGCCCTCTTGCCTGTGGCTGCCTTTGTGGCACTTCAGCTGTGATTAGATGGGCGGGCAAGCAGCTTCCTCTAGAGCTGAAGCCAGCTGGTTGAAAAGACTGGCAAGCCCTCAACTTTTCCTCTCTACCCACTACCTTAGAGATTGAGTTTATTATCTCCATAGCTCTATGACATGCCCAGTCTGTGGGCCAAGGTGTGAGAGCACAAGTCAGTATTCTGCAGTCAGAACTCCCTTATCACTGCTCTGTTGCTGTACTTATTATGATTTAGTTGTAACCTCGAAAATTGCCGTACAGCCCCAAAAAAAAAAAAAAAAAAAAGGTCACCCAGTCCTAATGCTGGAAACCCTGTGATAATCTGTTCCATGCATTCAAATGAAAATATGACTTCTTGGCAGAGAATAGCATTATAATGTAAAATCCCATATGCTGTTATACAGTATGTTGCAATCTGTTTTACTGCTGCCTCTATTCTAACGAGTGAATACTGCCAATAAAGCAATTGAAGATAACACTAATTGCTTATTTCTGTGATCCATAATTTTTATGGCTGCCTTATAGCTCTTTAGTCAAATAGATGTTTTTTGGCCTTTAAGATCTAGAACTCATGTACTAAAGAGATTGAGGCTGGAAATATGCAAGCTGACCAGAGAGGTTATTCTAAGATGATGAATACCGTGAAAAAAGAAATAATTGAAAAGTGTTAAAGAAAATAGAAGTCTTAAATTAGTCATAACACTAGGTTGCATCAATGTTTTTTAATATAAACTTTGCTCTTTCTGTATCCTCTCACTTTTCCGATGTCATATTTGGATGTTGCATAGTAATCAGACACAGTGACTTTTTAAAATAAAATTGCATTAGGCTGGTCAGAACAACAAGGGCTGCTTGCATAGGGTTCCATAGATAGCAAATATCCCATTTTGCGATGGATCCAGTCTTGAGTCTTCAAATCAGGGCAAATCCTGAGCCTATGCAGATCTGCCAGTCATTCTTTCCAGAGACTAGCTCCCTCCACATGCTGTAGTTGCCGAATTCGTAGAGTGGTTCTGCTGCCACCCCATTGCTCAGCAGAGGGGGGAAAAATAATCTACTTGGAGAATCCCCCAACAAAGTTTGGGCCTAGAACAGGGCACAACTTATTTCAAAATAACAAGCAGAGCATCCACATTACCAAGGGCTTGTTATTTCGGAATAAGGGGCTGGTTATTTCAAAATAATACCTCCTTGCTTTTCACGAGAAAAAACGTTTGTTTTGAAATCGTTATTTTGAAATAGTGGTAATGAAGATGCTCCACTGCTGCTATTTCAAAATAACTACTCCCCAGAATCATACAAAGTTATTACTCTCCAGTGCTTCCTGGGGCTCTAAGGTTATGTCTGCACTGCATGATTATTTTGGGATAAGCTATTCTGGAAGAAATACTCTGAAATAGCTTATTTCGAAATAGCATGTCGACACTACAGAGAAGCCTGTAAATTAGTCTGAGACAGGCTCCCCTAATGTGGACGTGCTACCTCAATTTAGAGCCCCAGGAAGCACTGGGAAGTAATTACTTTGAATGGCCTAGGGGAGGAGCTATTTCAAAATAGTAGCAGTGGAGCATTCACTCTACTGCTATTACAGAAGAGGCATTATTCCTTGTGGAATGAGCTTTCCAAAGGCTGAAATAGGCCACCCATTATTTCAAAATTATTTTGAAATAATGGGTTAGCTGTGTAGACGCTTGCATAGTTATTTCGGAATAATGGATGTTATTCTAAATAACACAGCTGTGTAGATGTACCCTAAGTTGAGGTAGTGCGTACACATTAAGGGAGCCTGCCTCACACTAATTTCAAGGCTTCCCTGTAGTGTGGACGCATTATTTTGAAATAATTATTTTGGGAGTTATTTATTTTTAAATAAGTTATTTTGAAATAATTTCCTAGTGTAGACATGCCCCTAGGGACGACCCTGACCCCTGCCAAGTAGCTGGGTGGAAGGGGGCTGCAGCTCTATTTCTGTGAGAGTAAGAGTCAGAACAGCAACATTTCTTTCCATTACCCACTTGGGGTATGTCTAGACTACATGCCTCTGCCGACGGAAGCATGTAAATTAGACATACCGATTTAGTCAATGAAGTGGGGATTTAAATACCCCCCACTTCATTAGAATAAAAATGGCCACCACGTTGTGCCGGCTCAGCAGTTTGTTGGCACAAACCGGCAGTCAAGACAGGGATCGGTCGACAAGGAAAGCCTTTGCCAACCGATCCTGTAAACCTTGTTTCACGAGGCATAAGGGATTGGTCGGCAAAGGCTTTCCTCATTGACCAATCCCCATCTTGACTGGTGGTTTGTGCCGACAAACAGCTGAGCCGGCACAACGCAGTGGCCATTTTTATTCTAATGAAGCAGGGGATATTTAAATCCCCGCTTCATTGACTATGTCGGTATGTCTAATTTACAT